>CM068371.1:200368638-200998795 GCA_034769895.1 Magicicada septendecula | reverse complement strand
AAATTATTATGTCTGTTACAAATTTTCTGAAAAATTGCTTTAAACAAACGTTTTTAATGTAACAAATTTAGAAAGTAGGTCACAGCGTATGATGACATTTATATCTCTCTCTAATTCTGTTGTGGACATACATAGCTGTAAGCGGTGACTATCTCCTTATGAATGCGGAATGTAGACTTTCCTAAAATTATTTGCATTAAAACATTATCAAACGCATTATTGAATTTAATACATGTGTTGTGTGCGCGCGTATGTGTATGATCAAATTATTATGGAGTGGGTTATACAAATAATAATAAAGTGTGTGTAATATATATATATATACATTTATTAAAATACATACACACAGCTCCAAGATTATATTAAACAGTTTTACAATTAAAAATACATACACAGCTCCAAGATTATATTGTTACAAGTATGAAAATATATCTAAACTAATATTTACAATTTAAAAAAAAAAAAAAACATACACCGTTCCAAGATTATATTGTTACAAGTATTAAAATATATCTAAACTAGTTTTTACAATTAAAAATACATACACACACATAGCTCCAATATTATAATGTTACAAATATGATGAAAATATATATATTTAAAAACTAGTATTTACAAAATATGTATAAAATAAGACTTAAACACGTCTATGTACTGTGTTGGGACAATGGCGTATATTCTACAAGCGAATCATGTAGTATCATAACAGTAGTGGCGGTTGTCTGTGTAGGAAAATTCGTTGACGATTCAAATTCTAAAACGTACATCAACTGCTGAAGACTTAAGTGCTTCGTCTTGTCTGCTACAATCGAAAACAAACAGCGGGGCTTTTGATTTGAATAATTCCGGTGTCAGTACTGGGCTGCCCGTCTAAACGGTGGTAATACGAACTTTGAAAACTGGCGTACATATTGTACAATAATGCAAAACGGTCTTTCCCAATATCCAAGTTTAAATTATCGTAAGGATAATACTTGTCGTTTAGAAAACCAGTCTCGCATTGATCACGTTACAGTGATCGAATTCATCAGCGTGTGCTGTCAGTACATTTTTTCTTGCTGTCTGAAGATTTTTATTTAAACGTAAAAATTATTTGCATTATCAAGCGTGTTATTGAATTTAATACATGTGTGTGTGTATGATCAAATTATTATGTTTGTTACAAATTTTCTGAAAAAATTGCTTTAAAACAAACTCTGTCTGTCTCTCTCTCTCTCTCGTTGTCAAACGTTATGTTTCAAACCGTTTCTCCTCTCTGTGGTCATTACCCGCGCATGTATATGATTTAGAAAGTTTATATATATTCGACAAATATTACAATAATGCAAAACGGTGTTTCCCAATATCCATGTTTTAAATTATCGTAAGGATAATACTTTGTCGTTTAGAAAACAGTCTCGCATTGATCACGTTACAGTGATCGAATTCATCAGCGTGTGCTGTCAGTACATTTTTTTCTTGCTGTCTGAAGATTTTTATTTTAAACGTAAAAATTATTTGTATTATCAAGCGTGTTATTGAATTTAATACATGTGTGTGTGTATGATCAAATTATTATGTCTGTTACAAATTTTCTGAAAAATTGCTTTAAACAAACTCTGTCTGTCTCTCTCTCTTCTCTCTCTCTCTCTCTCTCTCTCTCTCTCTCTCTCTCTCGTTGTCAAACGTTATGTTCAAACCGTTTCTCCTCTCTGTGGTCATTACCGCGCATGTATATGATTTAGAAAGTTTATATATATTCGACAAATATTAACTGTGTTACGTACTTACAACGTCCGCTCTCTCTCTCTCTCTCTCTCTATTTATCTCTCTGTCCGTCCGTCCGTCCATCCGTCCGACTGTCTATATCTCTCTGTCTGTCTGTCTGTCTGTCTGTCTCTCTCTCTCTCTCTCTCTCTCTCTCTCGTTGTCAAACGTTATGTTCAAAAACCGTTTCTCCTCTCTGTGGTCATTACCGCGCATGTATATGATTTTAGAAAGTTTATATATATTCGACAAATATTAACTGTGTACGTACTTACAACGCCTGCTTCTCTCTCTCTCTCTCTCTATTTATCTCTCTGTCCGTCCGTCCGTCCATCCTCCGACTGTCTATATCTCTCTGTCTGTCTGTCTGTCTCTCTCTCTCTCTCTCTCTTTCTCTCTCCTCTCTCTCTCTCTCTCTCTCTCGTTGTCAAACGTTATGTTCAAACCGTTTCTCCACTCTGTGGTCATTACCGCGCATGTATATGATTTTAGAAAGTTTATATATATTCGACAAATATTAACTGTGTACGTACTTACAACGCCCGCTCTCTCTCTCTCTCTCTCTATTTATCTCTCTGTCCGTCCGTCCGTCCATCCGTCCGACTGTCTATATCTGTCTGTCTGTCTCTCTCTCTCTCTCTCTCTCTCTCTCTCTCTCTCTCTCTCTCTCTCTCTCTCTCTCTCTCTCTCTCTCTCTCTCTCTCTCTCTCTCGTTGTCAAACGTTATGTTCAAAACCGTTTCTCCTCTCTGTGGTCATTACCGCGCATGTATATGATTTTAGAAAGTTTATATATATATATTCGACAAATATTAACTGTGTACGTACTTACAACGCCCTCTCTCTCTCTCTCTCTCTCTCTCTCTCTCTCTCTCTCTCTCTCTCTCACTCATCGTCAAAACGTTGACTTCATTTTTCATGTATTAAATAATTAACAAATATTAACTATGTGTGCGTGTGTGTTGTCAACTACTTACATGCGCGTTCTCTCTCTCTCTCTCTCTCTCGCTCGCAGACGTCCGGAAGCAATTCCTAGTTTATAATGTAATTACCTGTGCGTGTATGTCTCTCTTTATTCGACAAGACTTAAACACGACTATGTACTGTGTTGGACAATGGCGTATATTCTACAAGCGAATCATGTAGTATCATACAGTAGGCGGTCGTCTGTGTAGGAAAATTCGTTGACGATTCAAATTCTAAACGTACATCAACTGCTGAAGACTTAAGTGCTTCGTCTTGTCTGCTACAATCGAAAACAAACAGCAGGGCTTTTGATTTGAATAATTCCGGTGTCAGTACTGGGCTGCCGTCTAAACGGTGGTAATACGAACTTTGAAAACTGGCGTACATATTGTACAATAATGCAAAACCGGTCTTTCCCAATATCCAAGTTTAAATTATCGTAAGGATAATACTTGTCGTTTAGAAACAGTCTCGCATTGATCACGTTACAGTGATCAAATTCATCACCGCGTGCTGGCAGTACATTTTTCTTGCTGTCTGAAACGCTAACACAACAAAGCGTGGTTTTTCTAGCTGATTTCTTTCTATACTCAGAAAGAATATCGGTATTACCACACCTACGTTTTAACATTAAATTTCGAGTTTCATTATTTAATTTGCCGTCAGCAGGTAATTTGTAATATTTCTTGAAATATAAGGAGGGCATTGGAAACATCTGAATCATTTACTAATTGCAATGACGTTTTATCTTTCGTATAAAGATATCCATATTCATATAAGTAACGTTTAACCTGATCCAATTGAAACTGTGTTGTGTTATCCGTTAAACATTTGTCCATAATGTTAAAAAAAAAAAATATTACAGATTTAAGTGGCGTCATGGTTTCCGATTGTACTTTACAATGACAAAATACCAAACAACGTTGTTAATAATTATAAAAGAATATGTTATTATCCCTTCTCCTCAATATTTATAAAAAAGATTTTAACAAAAATATGAATTAACAGGAATCGAAACCTACATACTTACCTTCTTTACCTTCACATTTACCATTACTAGTCTAACCATTTAATCGATTAAGCTAATTCATATCTTATTAACGAACGATTACTCACGAAAGGAAAAACAGTTTACATGTCCAACGAACTCGGAATGTTTACATTTTAAGTGTGCAATGTTTACGTGTCAACAAACACCGTCTGTTTATGTTTACATTTTATGTTTGAGAGTCATTACATCGGCGGAGATGTCAACTAGAGAGCTCCCCCCCTTTCAAATAGTATTCATCAAAACTTTGTAAATTAGAATCTGCACTACAGTCAAACATACGCACACACAAATAAATTAAAAATAGAAATTAATTTCATTATATGTCTGTTGGTTGCTAGTAGTATAGACTTATATTTCCTCATATCGTCCTTATTGTATTTTTTCGGTAGTTTCATAAACAAAAGTTCATACAGTACTACAGTGCAACCACTTTTATATCATCTCTTTTCAGTCATCTACATATATGCATTGTATTATTTGCGCATGCGCATAACAGCTTTTTTTTAGTACAGTTGCACACACACACATCAACGCTTGCACTATATATTGTCATTGGACAAAAGGCTTGCCGCATGACAACTGGCACCAATCGTACACTCTAGTGTTTTTGGTGGTCCTAAAAAGGACCGAGTTGTGAGAACGGTGATGTTGGTAGTGCCGCGCTGAGATGTTCGGCGGCTGCGCCTGCTGTTCACGGCGTACTGCAGTCCTCCTCTTCTTCCGACACTGGTTGTAGAGTCAGCTGCCGGCCCAGCGAAATCCATCGCTGACGCGGAACTGGAGGGTGAAGACGCAAGAACGTCGTTCCTTTCGGCTGACACCGCCTCGAGGTTGTTCGAGAGAGGAGAGGAGATGAAGTGCGTTCGATGGCGTAGCGATGAAGTGTTCAAAATTTTCTGCCGGCTCAGGTTTTATTAACTAACTGGCATCGCTGATTGGCTAGCTCCAAACACAAAGTTGGTTACGTCTCGGTGGCTGCTGATGCCTGATTGGCTCGCTGTGTCCACCGCTGGTACCGGAGAGCAGATGTTCGCATACCGCTGCCATCACAATATATAACCGGTGAACTTCACAATCGTTCGTGTTGCTGAACACTACTGTGCTACAAATTGTATGTTACAAATTGATATTCTAATTTACTTTGTGAGATATAAAGCGTTTAAGATACACTAACATAATACCAGCGTTATAACAGTTTCTTTGTTTTTCAGTATTCACTCTCACGTCTGAATATTACCATGTCTGACCTTCAACAGAATCCAGAACATCAGCAGGAACAGGAACATCCTCAACAAGGTAAAAATTTACCAATTGTCTCTCTCTATAATTATGTAGCAAACCAAATTTGTTTGATATGAATTAACATGTATAAGATAGTCTCTTGACGTTGTTTAGAAATTGATATGGCAGAGATAATTTTTTATGTTCTGACATAGGTTTATTTACCTCAAACATGAATTTGTGTGTGTTATTCATCATTCCTATTAGCTAATACATGTGTTTCTATTGTTTCAGATATGACGCGATTTTATATCGTGCGCAACACGAGTATTAGAGGATGTCTCACAACTTTTAATTACCTGCCTGTGTTCACAGAAGAAGAAGAAGATCAAGATATAGTACCGATAATGACCGAGGTGCGAACTTTATTGTGTAAGGATAGTCTGGCAGAACAAGCACGTTTACGCAGTATCAAATGGCATATTGCGTGCAGGATACGTTTCACTAAAACTGTGTTAGATGGTGACAGCGGCGAAGAAAAAGAGGTAACCAAAGACGCTGTCTTCCACGGACGTTGTCGTACGTTGCTCACGGACGACAACGACGAGTTGAACTGTCTACTCGATGAATCCTACGATAAAATCATGAATAGCATATCCAATTTTACCCGTGACGGGAGCGGATGGTCGGTGGATGCTATACTGAAGCTGGAACTAGTTGTTGGACGGTACCAGCCTCTAGCAGCATCCTCCTACCTTCCAACCCCGCGAAAACTTGCACTCACCAGGGCAGTAGTCAACATCAATAACTCCCAAGATGAAATGTGTTTTCTATGGTCCGTACTAGCTCACATACACCCTCCACAAAAGCATAAAGACCGTGTTTCAAAATACCTCTTATTCAAAAACACAATAAATATGTCCGGTATCGAGTACCCTGTTTCTATAAATTCACTTTCTAAATTTGAAACACAGAATCCCAACATTTCTATAAACGTTTTCGGCTATGATATAGACGACAATATCAGAAACGAATCAAAAAATGAGGTTTATCCGTTAAGAATTACCCCCAATAAGGACAGATTACATCACGTTAATCTTTTGCTTCTGTCCGATACAAAGAGCCGAAAACATTACTGTCTTATCAGTAACATGAGTAGATTGTTATCATCCCATACAAAACACGACGGCCAATCATTTTACTGCGACTACTGCCTGCATCGTTTCACCACAGAACATGGTCTGTCCGATCATCTCCCCTACTGCACACCTCACGGCGAGCAGAAAACCAAAATGCCTACAGAGGAGGAGAAGTTTATGTCATTTAAAAATTACGCGCACTGTCTTAAAGTACCCTTTACCGTCTACGCCGACTTCGAGTCCCTCATCACTCCGCTTCAATCGTGTTCACCTGGTAACAACGTCCCGACGACAGTGCACGAGTTAGGCGAATTCTACTCAGTTGATAGCAACGGTGCCCGTCAGAAAATAACTTCTCCTCCTGTATCGTCCACATCATACGAAGCGATGCATATTCCATCAGGTTTCTCCTATGCTATCGTCGATCATACACACAGACTCTGGAGAGAGGCTAAAGTTTATCGAGGTGAAAACGTTGTAGACACTTTCTTCTCGTGGTTGATGAAAGACGCCGAGGATATGATGAAGGTAGTACGACATAACGTACAAATAATTATGTCCTATGATGACAATGTTGCGTTCACTAACGCCACCGTTTGTCATTTGTGTGAGCGCCCTTTGACAGACGATGACAAGGTACGCAATCATTGTCATCTTACGGGGAAATTCTTGGGAGCAGCCCACAATAGCTGTAATCTAAGCTACAAGATGCCTCGTCATATCCCCGTCTTCTTTCACAACCTTCGTGGCTACGACTGTCACCATTTAATGCAGGGTTTAGGAAAATATAAGGACCAACACGTATCCTGCATTGCAACATCCAGTGAGCGTTACGTATCGTTCTCCCTGGGTCCCTTGCTTTTCGTAGACTCTTTTCAATTTCTTAATCGCTCTCTGGACACACTCGTTACCAATCTGTCCACGTCCGGGAGCCAATTTCCTTTGCTCAGAGAGGAAATGCTTAGACGGGGTTTCGACGAACAGACCAATCTGCTCGTACGCAAGGGAGTATACCCTTACGCGTACGTTGACAGCATTGATTGATTCAACGAAACAAGTCTACCCGCTCGTGAACACTTTGATAACCGGTTGTTGGAATCGGCTATTTCGGACGCAGATTACGTGCACGCACAAAACGTGTGGAGTGCATTCAATCTGCGTACGTTTGGCGATTACCACGATTTGTATTTGTTGACAGACGTAATGCTGCTGGCCGATGTCTTTGAAAGTTTCCGAGACATGGCCTTACGCGATTACTGCTTGGACCCGTGTCATTTTTACTCGCTTCCCGGACTCGCTTGGAACGCGATGCTAAAAATGACAGGGGTCGAATTAGAGCTGTTAACAGAGATAAATCTGCATCTGTTCCTTGAGTCTGGGATCCGCGGAGGCTGCACGATGATATCCAACCGTCACGCAGTCGCTAACAATCCTCTGATTCCAGATCAGTACGATATATCGAAACCGACCTCCTTCATTCTGTATACAGACTGTAATAATTTATACGGTGCAGCCATGTCGCAACCACTCCCTTACGCAGACTTCCGATGGCTCGATCGTAACGAAATCGAGTCCTTGGACGTACGTAATGTGAGTGATGATTCCGACATCGGGTACATCCTCGAAGTCGACCTACACTATCCTAATACCTTACACGACCTGCATTCCGACTACCCGCTTGCACCTGTGGCCAGCGCGTAACATATGATATCCTTTCTCCCTTTTCCAAACGTTTACACGAGAGTATATACAGATCATCGTATAACGAATCAGGGTCATCCGTAGAGAAGTTGTTAACAACTTTGGAGGACAAACAAAATTACGTTCTCCATTATCGAAATTTGAAATTGTATTTAAGTCTTGGCTTAGAGCTGAAAGCGACTCATAGGGTGTTGTGTTTTAAGCAAAGCGCTTGGTTGAAACCGTTTATCGATTTCAACACCCGCAAGAGGCAAACAGCCGTCAACAGCTTTGAAAAAGACCTTTTCAAACTGATGAACAACGCCGTATACGGTAAGTCACTGGAGAACGTACGGAAACATATAGACTTTGAACTAGACTCGAATGAACGACGGCTTCAAAAACTAGTTTCCACACCTAGGCTAAAACGTATGATTCGTTATACGAACGATCTGGTGGGGCTCTCACTTCGTAAAAAATCCATCGTTCTTTCCCGTCCCGTGTATGTCGGCTTCACGGTGCTTGACGTTAGCAAAACGATAATGTACGACTTTCATTATCGTTATGCTGTCGCCAAGTACGGTTGCAACGTTAAATTATTAATGACAGATACAGACAGTCTGATGTATAGCATTCAAACATCAGACTTGTATGCAGACATGAAGAAGGACCTACACGTTTTTGACACATCGGATTACCCTACGTCTCATCCTTGTTATAGCCTTAAGAACAAAAAGGTTGTCGGCCTGTTCAAGGATGAAACGTGTGGTCGTCCTATTAGAGAATTCGTGGGTCTCCGTGCGAAATGTTATTCGTTCCTTGTGGCCCACGAAGATCCCACCCAAGAGTGTCAAAAACGTGTATGTAAAGGTGTGCCTCGAGTTGCAATGAAGAGGAGTCTGCGACACGATATGTATCGCAAGTGTCTCACTGATCATTGTCAGTTTTCTACCAGTGCGCTTTGTTTACGTAGCGATCATCATACGCTGTACACGATGCGTGTAAATAAGCAAGCGTTGTCACCGTATGATGATAAGCGTTATATATTAGACAATGGTCATGATACGCTTGCATACGGTCATTATCGGATACGACAACGCATCAACATGGAGAACGACGACGACGACACCTCCCCACCTACTAAAAAAATTTGTCTCCATGTATAGTAACCCTTCTCAACACTTGTTTCTTTCATCAGTTGATGTCTCTCGGTGCTTCAGTCCAGACGTCTGTAAACGTAAGTTCACATATTAATATCGCAACGATATTTGTATGTTTAAACATAATATATATATATACATAGAGTTTGTAATGTGTGTGGTTTCTTTGTCTTACAGTATTATGGATAACACTGCAGTTATAATTGACTTCCAGTGCTTTTTCGATTACAACGGAAAATATATTGTGAAGGAACTGTCAATCATGGACGTTCTGAGATTTGCTGGTAGACATTGGATTTTGACACCGCCTGCTACATCCGTTACGAATCCAAAATACGTTAGGACAAACCGCTGGTTAACGTCAAATTATCATAGACTTAGATGGAGCGAAGGAGAGACACCAATACGACAATCTTGTTTCATTGTTAACATCACATACACGTATATATAAATATGTGTTTGTGAAGGGTTTTGAGAAAAAAACGTTTTTTGCAATCAAAGATAATACACAATAATATCATCAATCTCGATGACTTTGGTTGTCCTAAAAACATACCGTATATAATTCATGGAACAGAATGTCTTAGACATTTCAATTCTTCTGACCGTTGTGCCAACTATAAGGTGCATGCTATTCGGGAATGGATGATTCATGATTTTTGCTTTAAACAAACATTTTTAATGTAACAAATTTAGAAAGTAGGTCACCGCGAATGATGACATTTATATCTCTCTCTCTCATTCTGTTGTGGACATGTACATACATGCATAGCTGTAAGCAGTGACTATTTTCTTATGAAAATGGACTTTCCTAATGACATTGTTATATATTTTTGGTGTCTCTAATTTCGTCTGTGGGACATGTTCATACATGCAAATGAAAGTGGGACACCGACGTTACCACCACCACTATCATATTGTACTGTCCTTTTGTGTCGAATATTCTGTCATTGTTTGGTTCTCTCTCGCTTGATACAGACGTGTTCACTAGTGTCTTCTAATAATGTCGTTTCTTGTAAAGTTTAATGCTGTAAGTGCTATCGAGTACAAACGATGTTCAGAATTGATAGTGAATAAAAAATATCCCATCATAGTCTTAACAAATGTGGACACAAAATATGGGAACTCTGTGCTTGCTACGTTGGAGGATGGCGACCGGCAGTATCGTGTCTATCTTCCCAAGAGGTATGCAGGTGTCTTCACGAATGAGGAGCTCAGACATATCAAACCTAAAGAACTACATTTAGTGTATCGAGGGACGAGAAATCAAACAACACAAGTAGAGATCGAGTCCTAACGTCGTAAGTAGCAATCGTGTTAACAAACAATTTATTGATGTGTGTGTGTGTGTGTGTGTGTGTGCGTGTGTGTAGTTTCAACTCTCTGTACTTAACACTTTAATAATTGAATTTGTATGTACATGATAAATGTATCATTGATTCTACAAGTTTCGTTGAATAATAGTTGGTTCGATTAGAAATTATTTGAAAGTACATTAACTTATGCGATAAATGTATCATTGATTCTAAGTAGTATTTACAAATTTCCAGTGAATAATATTTGGTTTGGTTTGATTAGAAATTATTTGAAAGTACATTAACTTATGAAAAATGACATATACTTGAAAAAGTTTACTTACTTAACGCATTTGATTCTTTCCACTAACTGTGTGTGTGTGTGTGTGTGTGTGTGTGCATGTGATAATTGAATATTATCGTATCAGTGATTCTAATATCGACTGTATTGTTATGTTACAGATAAACTTCCTTGTGAACTGTATCTACAGCCATGAAATTATTATTTAAAAATCTTACAATGTCAAAAAATTATTATTAATATTTATTTTATATAACAATGTTTGTTTGTGATATATGTATATTTAATCAATGTAAAATGTATTTTGAATAATTGTATTATAACGGTTTGTAAACTATATTTTAAGTTTGTGTACAGTGCTGTAAATATATATTTAATCATTTAAAACAATATTATTATTAATATTTTATATATAACAATGTTTGTGATATATATATTTAATCAATGTAAAATGTATTTTTTGAATAATTGTATTATAGCGGTTTGTAAACTATATATTTTATGTTTGTGTACAGTGTTGTAAATATATATATATTTAATTATTTAAAACAAATTATGGTTTATTTTAATTTATTTCGTTATAAACCTTCGAATATGCATGCAATTATTTGTATAGTAATCAGAAATGTGTGAGAGAGACATTTTAATAATTTGCAGGTTGTATCTTACAATTACGAAAATTATTATACAATGTGTGTGTGTACACAAAACTTTTGAAAATACCTTATTTCAAGGAGATTTTTTTATGCGTAACACTTTACCACACACACACAGACTTGGCAGTATATTAATTTCTAAATCGTAGTCAATGACTGTCAAGTGTCAAAATTAGAAGTAGGACGCAACGAGGTAGGTGATAAATATATATTTCCTGGTGATTACATTTTAGTATCGCTACTTACAATAATCCATAAGTAGCACGATGCTTATGTAAAACTGATGACAACTGTGTCTAGAGACAAAGAGAGAGGAGGGGAGAGTGAGTTGATATCGAAGTCGTCAACAATTTACTATAATATAGTTTGAATTTCCCACCGAAGAAAAATGTTGGTGTAAATATATATTTAATTATTTAAAACAAATTATGGTTTATTTTAATTTATTTCATTATAAACCTTCGAATATGCACGCAATTATTTGTATAGTAATCAGAAATGTGTGAGAGAGACATTTTAATAATTTGCAGGTTGTATCTTACAATTACGAAAATTATTGTACAATGTGTGTACACAAAACTTTTGAAAATACCTTATTTCAAGGAGATTTTTTTATGCGTAACACTTTACCACACACACAGACTTGGCAGTATATTAATTTCTAAATCGTGGTCAATGACTGCCATGTGTCAAAAAAAAAAAATTATAAGTAGGACGCAACGAGGTAGGTGATAAATATATATATTTCCTGGTGATTACATTTTAGTGTAAAACTGATGACATAAAGAGAGAGAGTTTATATCGTGATCGACAACTGTGTCTAGAGACAAAGAGAGAGGAGGGGAGAGAGAGTTGATATCGAAGTCGTCGTCAACAATTTACTATAATATAGTTTGAATTTCCCACCGAAGAAAAATGTTGGCAGATCTGTTCTATACACACACAATAATGCAGGATTGGTAACCCTGATCATATATTTTAATATACACTATAATACACACACATATCAAGTTTGAACCCATACATAGGTTGGTAAACCTGATCATATAGATTTAATATACATTATAACACACAACAAATTTGAACTCATGCAAGGTTGGTAACCCTGATCATATATTTAATATATACACTATAATGCATCAAGTCGGAACCCCCCACCATAGGTTGGTAAACCTGATCATATAGATTTAATATACATTATAACAAATTTGAACTCATGCAAGGTTGGTACTCCCCGATCATATATTTAATATATACACTATAATGCATCAAGTGATAGAAAGTGAAAGTGATCTAAGCTCGCGAAAGGCGGCATATAAAAAAATAAAAAATTATATTCGCGGATGCTGTGGTCCAGATACGCGAAAAAGTCGCGGATCTTGACACAGATCAGCGAAAAAGTCGCGGATGCTGTGGTCCAGTAGAAAGTGAAAGTGATCTAGGCTCGCGAAAGGCGGCATATAAAAAATTATATTCGCGGAAATTAGAAAGTGAAAGTGATTTAGGCTCGCGAAAGGCTGCATATAAAAAATTATATTCGCGAAAATTCGCGGATACTGCGGGTCCAGGGTGGTGGGGAGAGCGTGGGAAAAAATCTTGGACCGCGGGAACGGCGGCATCTCTTTGATCTTGTTTTTTATCGTTTTTTATGTTTTTTAAGAAAGGCGGCATTCCTTTGTGGGTTTGAACTGTCATTTTCCCTCTACTGTAATCTTTTTAAACAAGTGACAGTGATGGAGGAATAGTTGCAGAACATTCACATCTAAATTTGTGATTCAGTTTTTGTTTTTCCGGGACGTTTACGACTTACCGCGGTGTGGCCACGAGGTCACTGAAGAACGCGTTGCCGGCGGGGACTTTATTGAGATGTTCTTTATTGATAAATAATAAAAATACAAAATAACATTGAAGAAACTTCCACTTACCATCACTCCATAACCTCGGCTTCAGGGTTGCGTCATACGAACTTTAGGATACAGGCGTAATTTTCAAGGTTGTGTGAAGGATTTACACTACACATTTTTATGAAGAGAATTGCATTTTAATTTTGTCAAGTCATTTAAATTCAAATTAGAAAACAAATTTTATCATGCTTTTGCATCTTACATAACTTCTTACTAATTTCCTCTCTTGTTTGATTCGGTACATGAATACTACTTGTACTTACTTATGCTATGGTCTTACCTTAATTAGATCACACAAACACAAACACAAACACAAACAGCCCAGCTTTGCTCACTCACGCATACTCACAGAAAATTTATTTAGCCCTTAACATTTTAAAATAAGCCCCCCCAGCCCTTACACTTAAACCGCCGGCACGTGGTTCGCGCGCGCACTCATCGTCTGTTACATTCTTGTGGTTTATTTTCCGAAAATCATACAGTTACATTCTTTAATCTTTTTTAAACTCGACCACGGTCACATAAAATTTTCTCCTGACACTTTTGGCTGTTAAAATAGAAAGTTTTATGACGAGCCTACTTTGCTCGTTCCGGCGCCGGAAAGTTCAGTTAGCAGACTGGGGACGATAACGTAGCAGGTGTTGCTGATGTGATCTCATACTTTTAACGGAAAGCACTGCCTTGGGCTAAATAAATGTTAAGGGCTAAATAAATTTTCTGTGAGTATGCGTGAGTGAGCAAAGCTGGGCTGTTTGTGTTTGTGTGATCTAATTAAGGTAAGACCATAGCATAAGTAAGTACAAGTAGTATTCATGTACCGAATCAAACAAGAGAGGAAATTAGTAAGAAGTTATGTAAGATGCAAAAGCATGATAAAATTTGTTTTCTAATTTGAATTTAAATGACTTGACAAAATTAAAATGCAATTCTCTTCATAAAAATGTGTTGTGTAAATCCTTCACACAACCTTGAAAATTACGCCTGTATCCTAAATTTCGTATGACGCAACCCTGAAGCCGAGGTTATGGAGTGATGGTAAGTGGAAGTTTCTTCACTGTTATTTTGTATTTTTATTATGTATCAATAAAGAACATCTCAATGGCGCCCGAACAGGGAATTTCTAGGTACTCAAAATGCGACGAATTTAAAATTATATCGGTCACTTTAATTATGTTTATAAATAAGATTTCAAATATTGTTGTATGATTACAGAAGGGATCCTCCCCCATTTTCGGGCGGTCACGATCTTACCAGTCCTGGCCGTGGAATTCGGAACTTGGAGGCAGGCCATGGTTGGCGGATCTTCCTTCGGGCGGTGAAACAACGATGGTCCGGCTCCACCAAAATTGGTACAAACTAGAAATTTAACTACACATTTGAACGCGGAGGGGGACCCCAAAAGGTACGTGACAAATTATCATTAATACACTCCAGGTGCAACAATTTCGGTGTACCTGTCACGTGCCTGCATTGCCTTAGAGTGCTGTACATAATGGAGGCTACACCTAAATACAAGGCAGTGCATACAAATTAATATTTGAGTATCAGTGGCAAGACCAAATTCTTTTAGCCACCGATTTTACTTGCAGTGTAATCTGAAAATTGATTCCTGTGGCTTCTGGGATTGGAGAGGGGGAGACGGCGGGCTAGAATAAATGAGAAAAGGAGTTGATCGGATAATAAAGATTTGAAAAGGGGGGACGTGAATTCACGTAGTGTGTCTCCCTGTTTCCAATTCGGGACGCTGCAGGAACCCGTTTCAGGCCCAAGGATACTGACCACTAGAATATAAGTTATAATTTAAAAATGTAAATAAATTTTAGAATTAAGTGACCAAATATAATTCTCAAGTTTTAGTATCAGTGAGCATGGGAACGTTTAAAAGATGTGTAATAAAATAAAAACTTGTTATCAATACAAGAAGTGGGGATGTTTTTGGGGGGTAGATTGGTGCTCAATGAAGTGATAGAACAATGGAGTGTGGAACTGCGAAGGTTGAAAGTTTTAGTTTATCAATGTTAATTAGTTAGCTATTAAGTTGCTATTGCGGGGGTGGCCTGTGCTCCCGTAGATAGCGAAATGGGTTGGGGGTAACAGAGAGTGTTACCTCCATCGGAGGCCAAAATGGCGAAAATGTGCGACACACCTTTTCATGTAAATTAAATTTACACACTGATAGACGATCGTGTCGCACATACTAGTGATGAGTGTAACAGGCACTGAAATGAAGTTAGATTTCCCCGACTTTTCGGGCGATTACTGCCTTACCAGCACTAATCGTGGATTTGGCTAGCGGCCAGCTATGGTCATACCAAGTCCCTTGACCATAGCTGACTTGAAATTGGTATATAGTAGAAATTCAATGGGGGGTGACAATTAGGGGAAATCCCGGCACTATGGAACAGCGGCTACCACTCTGCCCGCTTGGAGGCAGCAAAGCCAAGTGGTAGACCCGCATTAAGGGCATGAAACTATATAACAAAGGTATGTTGATATCTGAACCTTTTAAAATGTAATAGCGGAAGCAAAGACACGGAGAGGTCTACCTACTCCAAAATATGCCGTCTTTGTGGAAGCGAAAAGGGCGATACAGTCCTCCATAATTTGCAATAGAGTGTGTGGCTGGGAGGTGGCTCAGATGAGCCACGAATTTAAATTTTACAACATAAAGAAATTTTTTGCTAATTCAAATTTTGATCCAATAAAAATGCTTGTGCTCTGTTTAAATAACTAGCTGCTCAGACATTCAATATAAGGTGTTCATTCCATAATTTTAAATGTATTATTTTATTGTTGTACGTTAGATATAGGTATTGATAGAAATATGTGTTTTCATTATGTGTGTATTTTTTCAACTAAGCAGATAATTAAACTGACTGGCAGGCAATTAACATAATAGAAGTAAGTATTGATAAATATATATTTCATATAATTTGTTCAGTTTTGAGATGTGTTTTCATTGTGTTAGGGATATCAGCTGATCAGCAATAAAATGTCACTGGTAAAATGGTTTATAAATGTTCCAAGTAATTAATGTTCAATGTAATGTTTTAATGTATTACAGATGGTTTAAAGTAATGATAAAAATAATTTGATAAAGTGAGAAGTAAAGTAACAATTTGTGAGAGATAATAAGAGATAGTTTTTTGGGGTGATGAATATTTTGTGGGACATATAGATCTGTCCAAGTTGAAGTCAAAGTTGAAATAGTAGAAATGAAGATAGTGTGATGCTGTTTTGAAGTAATGTATATTATTGAATTTTGAGAAGTATTGATGTTGACACAGTAGTTATGGAGAATATATGTAGAGTCTTTGAGTGATATATTGTGGTTTATAATTAATGATGTTATTTTGTTGTAGTTGTAGTAAGGTAAGGAGATTGAGATTTTGGGATGGCAATTTTGGAGTAGGGGGTAGTGTAATGTGGGAGTCCGCAACATAATGATAAGTTGGGACGGGATTGGTATCGATTTTAGTGAGGAGGGGCCGCCTTAGGTAGAATCCAGGGGCCAGATAAGGGAATTGAGTTTCTTGGGGGGGGGAAACACGTATCCTATGTACAAAGGGTTAGAGAGTATTTTTTTTATATATATAGAGAGAAGGTGGCGATTTGAGTTTAATGATAAGTTGGGGTTAGAGTGTTTTGGTAGATGTTTTTAATAGAGATGGGTGTCATGGGAGTTGAAGTTGTTAGAGGTTAGAGTCATAGAGAGGTAAAGATTATATATGTATACAGAGCAAGTAGTAAATTAAATTGTTACAAATAATTTAAATCACCCACAGTAATGGAGAGCAAGATAGTTAAGCCAAGAAAGAGATTTATAATAAAGATAAAAAATTTTTTATTTTGAAACCAGTGACAAACTTTTGATAGAATTTGGAAATCATGTAAAATTAAGAATTGTTTATTTTGAATAATTTAAATGTCAATTTGCTTATTATTTATAATAATATTTTGTTTATTTTAAATATTTTATTTTATTATGTTTGGCGTTTCAAGTCAGGATGTTACAGATGTTAAATGTATTTTCAGAAAGTATACATAACATATGTAGGTCAAGGGTTTTGGAATTGACCTAGTTTCGATCAGCTGACAGTGAGTCATATACCAACTAAGCTTGTTTCATATGGAAGTCAATTCAATTTGTTTATTTAATCAATTTAAACAAGTTTTAAATAATTTCTATATATAAAGGAAACATTTAAATAAAATTAAAATTTTTTTTGAATTTTAAAATATTTTGGAAAATATTTTTTTTTTGGAAATATTTTTGGAAAAAAAAACTTGATTTTTCGCCTGCCAGCTTATGAATATTTTGAGTATTGATTATTTTATTATTTGTGTGCTAACCATGTTTATGATTATTGATTTATTTTGTATTGCATTGTATTGTTAGACTTTAAGTATTCACATGTTAGGTTAAGGATATGTTTAACTATAAGAATGTTTAAATTCACTTATTTTAAGTAAAAACAGAAAATAAGGAAGAGAATTTTTTTTGATACAATATTTTATTTTGAATTCTGAATTTTTGTTAATGAAATAGTAAAGGTTAAAGAATTTTTCAATGTATAATATGTAATGTGAATGTGTGTGAGCCCAGTATCTGCTAAAGGCAGCCCAGCTTGCATACAAGGGGAAACATATCGGTTGAGGATCTGGCATAATCTAAGCCAGGGATTGAGGACTATTTGGGGGTAGCATGTTAGAAGGTGAGGTGGACTGTGGTACGAGTCTGTTCGATTTCTCGGTGTTGGGATCTCTTACGGAGACGTCCAGTGATCTCGTTCAGATAGGTCCATAGTCGCTGAGCCAGGGGGGTCGTGTACCCATGAGTAGTAAGAACAAGAGGGGGTTGTTGGCACCAGTTCCTCACCGGTCCTCTTCGGGGTTTATCAATGAGATTTCTTCTGTTTTGGACAGCAGAATTCTCATTGAGGGGGTATTGTAACGTGTCTAAATTGGGTCAGTTTATTTCTTACAGTAGGGGGCATTTGTATTTTTATTTATTTCATTTTTGCGGGACCAAAGAGTTTTCTCATGCGCGCCACCCTAATTTTCTCAGAACTCTGTACATGTGTGGCGACGCCCGCACGTAACATCTCAGGACGGGGCGCTGTTAGTGACGCCGTGAAAACTCCAACGAAGCTGTAAAACATGGCGCTGGAGTGAACGATTTGGGACCGCAACCAGCCAGCTACAGGAAATGTATTTAAGCCACGCCCGCTGCTAGTGACATCAGTATAGCAGAGGCAAATATCGTCCCCGGTGACCACACATATAATGACTATGTTCCATGCATAGAATGAATACGATACAGCAAATCAACATCGAACGACGACGAAAATCTGTTGGCAGTGAATACGCATTTCCTCCCGCTCAACCAAGCACACTTCCCAGTCCTACTCTGTCCGTGTCGGCCGACACCAGAGCTAAGTATGCTCTACTAAATTTCATAAGTTTTTTGATATAAAAGTGAAGTAATCTTTTTAAACAAGTGACAGTGATGGAGGAATAGTTGCATAACATTCACATCTAAATTTGTGATTCAGTTTTTGTTTTTCTGGGACGTTTACGACTTACCGCGGTGTGGCCACGAGGTCACTGAAGAACGCGTTGCCGGCGGGGACTTTATATCATGTATTAACTCGCGTAATCAGAGTAATGTGGTTTTATAATAGAATGTGAGTAGTGAGTGAAAGGCAGGCTGGGCTATCTTGAGTAAGTAATTAGTATTAGTTATATATGTAAAAGCAAAATGAAGGAAACAAAGTTGCACAACATTGGACGACATGTAAATGTATTTGGTAAACAATAATTTCAATAGTTAATCATTAAAACTAATTATTTCTCTTCACAATGATGTGTAGCATTAGTTATTTCGATAACCCATGAAACACATGTTTGTATCTAGCGTTCGCACCAAAGAATCCTGGCCCCAGAGAAACGAAACTTTGAAGGTAGGTGGGAGTTGTATTTATGTATTTTATATATTTTAAAGTGTATTTGAGCGTCACAGGTGGCGCCCAAACAGTGCCGTGTTTCTGATATTACCAATAATATAACTAATAAAGTAGAGAAACAGATCACGGAACAATATAGCATAATAAATACAATTGTAGAGAAACAAATTAGTGAATGTAACACCAATACTGAATGTAAGGTCGGTTATGCTATGAGTCAGATGGAAAATAATAATAGTAAAATAAGAGAACTAGAAAATAATTGTAAGATTGAATTTAAGACCATACACGATACAATAAGTGACCTTGAATCTGATAGTAACCTTAAGTTAATGAATGTTAAAAATGAATTGAGCATGGCCATCAGCCAACAAGTAAACACTGTTACCGAACGAGTAATTATGACTCGTGACGTAAGCAGTGAAGTTGAGTTAGAGACATTCAGTTGTGACAACAAAAGAGTACATCCTATGCAGTTCATAAATAGAGTGAGAGAGTTCAATAAGTTTAGTACTAATAACTGGGAAGTTCAATTATTAAAAATTTTAAAATGCTTCAAGGGTAGTTCGGAAATATGGGCCGAGGTACACAAAACGGAATGGGGGTGTTTTGAAAGTTTTGAGTCCGCATTCAGAAATAAATATTGGTCTGAAGAAGACCAAGAAGTGTTACGAAGTAGAATTATGGGAACCAGGAATTTTGGGGGGCCCAATAATAATATAACCGGATATGTGATGAGAATATTTAATGAGGCGAAATACTTAGAACCGCCATTGCCATTTAGATCCTTCGTGAGGCATATAAGCAAGCATTTGCCAAGGGAAGTACAAATAACACTTATGACGCGGGAGGTAGTTAATATTAGCGAACTAGAAAATATTTTAGATGTGTTTCAGAATATCCGGGACCAAGAATTGAGTCGCCGTCAGAACCAGCAGAATATGCATAATGGAGGTAACCAGGGACCGCCGAGGGGACCTACAAATGGACCGGCATACCCCAGACGAGAACAAAATAATCGAGGACCAAAATGGACTTGCCCGGCATGCTCACAGGAGAATTATGCGACACAAAATTTTTGTTTTAGATGCAGGAGGGAGAGACCGGGTCAGCGACAGGGACAACAACCCACGCAGAACCACCAGGCATACCAACGAAGGGGAGAGGGCCAAGGAGGAGCGCCGAGAGGCCACGCTCACGAACAGCGAGGAAACCAGCACGAACGAGGATACAACCCTGCAGTGGCGAGCACATCTGCGGGAAACTAAAAGGGACAATGGAACACCGGACCCGACCGTTGTCGCCGGAAGTTTCTGGGGTCCAAATGGAGGACAGATATCGAAACAACGTTGTTATTACAGATTTATCTGAGGAATTATTGGAGGAGGAAGACTTCGAAGCAGGGAGACGGGAGAATGGACTGACTGAGGTAAAAATCAACATAGAAGGTAAGGAGATTAAAACTTTAATCGATACAGGTAGCGAAATCTCTGTTATTTCTGAACATGTACTAGATGAATTAAGAGAAATAAATAATAATATTCCATCTTTGCCAGTAGCGGGGGTGACGATTGTAGGTATTACGGGAGTTAGAAGTAAAAGAGTCACGAAACAAGTACATTTAAACATGATAATTAACGGGGTAGGGTACGATAATACGTTTCTAGTCGTAAGGGGACTAAATCTTGAGGTTATACTGGGAAATGATTTTCTGATTAAACACAAGGCGGTGATTGATTTTCATAAACGGGTGTTTGAATTAAATAGTGAAGGGGAACCAGTCCGTATTAATTTTGAGCGGGTGTTAGATGCGGTAAGAATTTCAGGGGAAGGGTGATACATACTCGGAGTAATAAACAAGAAAGGGAAGTTAGTATGAATGTATGTAGTGAGAGTAAGATAGAGTGTGAGGAGAATGTAGATCACTTATGGAATGAGAGAGCACTTAAATTTTGTAGTGAGGGTGGCGTGATAGGGAGTTCTCAACGTGAATCGTTGTGGCGGGTAGTAGAGAATTTTAGAGAAGTGTTTGCCGATATACCAGGGAGGGCAAGAAACTATGAATGCGAGTTAAAGGCAAGGGAACACGCACCCTATGTGCAAAGAAGTTATCCGGTGCCATATGCAAAGAGAAGAGCGGTTCAGATTGAGTTAGAGAAAATGTTAGAGGGAGATATAATTGAGCGATCTGTATCACCGTATTCTAACCCCTTAGTAGTAGTGATTAAAAAAGATGGTAGAGTTAGGTTATGTTTAGATGCTCGCAAAATCAATCAAATAATCATTCCCGACCGGGAGTCACCTGAAGCGATAGAAGAAATTTTTCAGAAGTTCAGCGGCGTACAATATATGACCTCTTTAGACCTAACCGCCGGGTATTGGCAAGTTCCGTTGGCAGCGAATAGTAGAAAATATACTGCTTTCTTATTCAATGGAAAAAACTATCAATTCAAAAGACTACCGTTTGGATTGAACACCAGTGTAGCTAGCTTTATTAAGTGTCTTGATGAGATTTTGCAACCCCATAACTTAGATATTTTAACCATATACGTTGATGATATTCTGATAGCTTCGAGAACATTTGAAGAGCATGTAGAACACTTAGAATATGTATTGGAGAAGTTATACCAGGGAGGTCTGACGGTGAATTGGGACAAATCAAAATTTTTGCAAACTGAGATACATTTTTTGGGTTTCATCATAACACCTACAGGGATACGTGCCAATCCGGATAAAGTAGAATCCATCCTGACGTTCCCGGAGCCCAAAAATATAAAGCAATTGCAAAGTTTTCTTGGTCTCTGTAATTTTTACAGGAAGTTCCAGCGGAACTACGCCCAGACGACGGCCCGACTCAGCGCAGTGCTGCAAAAGAATAAACAATGGAGGTGGGGAGATAACGAAAGAGCAGCGTTCAACGAAATCAAAAATAAGTTCGCTGATATGATTTTAATGAAGCACCCGAATTTTAATGATAAATTTTACTTACAGACAGACGCCAGCAATATAGCACTTGGAGCGGACTGTACCAAGAGGACGAGGCGAAAGAACACAAAACCATTGCCTTCGCCAGCCGGACGTTGCTAGCCGCTGAGCGTAACTATACTACCACTGAGAAGGAGCTCCTTAGTATAGTGTTCGCCGTGAAGAAGTTCCGTACGTATCTGCTGGGTAACCAAACCATCATCAGGACGGACCATAAAGCGCTGTCGTTCCTGAATACTTGTAAACTCACACACAGCCGGATAACCAGGTGGGTGTTAGCTCTTCAAGAGTATAATTTTTCTTGGGAATACATTAAGGGTGTGGAGAACAGGGTGCCAGACACAATATCACGAGTAGACACAGACAGAAATAGAACGGGTAGAGATATTAAAGAGATAGAGATTTATAGACTATCCCGGGAAGATAAGCTTTTTGGGGAAGAATTGAAGGTTATAAATGTAACGCAAAGAGCTGATAGTAAGTTAAATAAAATAATTACTAGTGTAGAATCAGATGTAGATGAGTTTGGTTATAAACAATATTTTCAAGTGTTTAAAGGGAGTTTGTTTAAAAAAGTAGAGGGGAGAGAGAGGGATTGGAGGTTAGTTATACCTGAAGGGTTGATAGAGAAAATAGTGTGGGACTGTCACCTTAGATCGGGCATTTTGGGGCACGGAAGTGTGTGAATGTGTTAAAGGAATCTTGTCTATTTAAAAATATGGAGAAACGCGTCCGAAAAATACTTAGAGTTTGCGAGCTATGTCAGAAATCTAAAGTTGTGAATTATAGGTTAGAAGGAGAACTAAATTACATTAAAGTAGAAAAACCATTTGATTTAGTAGCTGTAGATTTGTACGGCCCATTGCCAAAGGGTAGGGGCGGAGTGATGCATATTTTTGTGGTACTTGACACTTTTTCCAAATATGTAAGGTTATACAGCGTGAAGCGAGCAACAAGTAAGGTGCTGTGTGAGAAGATCACACGCGTTACATGATCAACGTGGGAAAGCCGAAGGTGATATTATCTGACCATGGACCGCAGTTCATCAGCGGGAGATGGCGCCAGACTCTCGGATGGGAAGGTAACATCCCAAACCACACCGCAGTATATCACCCGCAGTCCAATCAGGCGGAGCGCGTCATGAGGGAGTTGGGCAGAATTTTTCGAACATACTACCACGCCAAACACAGCGAGTGGCCACTCTATGTCCAGAAGATTGAAAATTGGCTTAACTGCACCACCCACGAGTCGACAGGGTTCACACCTTATGAGTTAATAAGAGGTAAGCGTCCACAGAGAATTTTGGAACAATTAATTGAGTATCCACCGGAAACCAACACTGTTGGTCACGACATTAAACTTAGGCTAGCGAATGAAAGCTTGTTGACGAAGGGGGAGAAGAGAAAACAGAGACATGACATGAAAGGTAAGTGGACGCAGTACGAGGTTGGACAGATGGTATTGGTGCGACGCCACGATTTGTCGAGTGCCCAAGATAAGGAGATTAAGAAATTTTTCTTGCTCTATGAGGGGCCGTACGAGATAATAGACGTAAAAATGAAGAATACATACGTGTTACAGAATAGAGAAACGAGGGAGATAGTTGGAATGCACAACGCTACAAATTTGAAATTATTTTGGTCAGCATAAGGATTTGTATCAATGATTAAATGTATGAATGTAATTTAATTGTTTTTTCTATATGTTTCTAGAAGGGATCCTCCCCCATTTTCGGGCGGTTACGATCTTACCAGTCCTGGCCGTGGAATTCGGAACTTGGAGGCGGGCCATGGTTGGAGGATCTTCGTTCGGGCGGTGAAAACAACGATGGTCCGGCTCCACCAGAATTGGTACAAAGTAGAAATTTAACTACATATTTGAACGGGGAGGGGGACCCCAACAGGTACGTGACAGGAATTAAATTTTTTTAATACACTCCAGGTGCAGCGGTTTCGGTGTACCTGTCACGTGCATGCACTGCCTTAGAGTGTTGTACATAATGGAGGCTGCACCTAAATAAAAGGCAGTGCATACAAACTTAAATATTTTTAGTGTCAATGGCAAAATTCAAGTTGAGCCATTGACAATCGTTTTGCTTAAGCCAGAAACGAAGAGTTTTGCGGAGAAAGATGGGGAATTTCGGCTCAGACGACGGGGTAGTAGAGATGAGAAGATTTGGTAGTACAATTTGCATAGAAGGGGAAGTAACTGCACAAAGTAGATCTGAGTGGAAATTTCTGTATCTTTCATCGCAAAACACCCCCATTTCAGGCGGTCACGATCTTACTAGTTATGGTTAAGGATAGATAGAGTCAGCCTTCAATGTAAATAGGAATTTTGAAAAAAAAAAAAAATTCCAAAATAATTTTGGATGTGTATAATTTTAAATTTAAATAGATTTTAGAATTAAGTAACCAAATATAATTGTCAAGTTTTAGTATCAGTGAGCATGGGAACGTTTAAAAGATGTGTAATAAAATAAAAAACTTGTTATCAATACAAAAAGTGGGGATGATTTTGGGGGGTAGATTGGTGCTCAATGAAGTGATAGAACAGTGGAGTGTGGAACTGCAAAGGTTGAAAGTTTAGTTTATCAATGTTAATTAGTTAGTTATTAAGTTGCTGTTGCGGGGGTGGCCTGTGCCCTCGTAGATAGCGAAATGGGTTGGGGGTAACAGAGAGTGTTACCTCCATCGGAGGCCGAAATGGCGAAAGTGTGCGACGCACCTTTTTCGTGTAAATTAAATTTACACACTGATAGACGATCGTGTCGCACATAATAAAAGGATGTAGAACAGGCACTGAAATGAAGTTAGATTTCCCCGACTTTTCGGGCGATTACTGCCTTACCAGCACTAATCGTGGATTTGGCTAGCGGCCAGCTATGGTCATATCAAGTCCCTTGACCATAGCTGACTTGAAATTGGTATATAGTAGAAATTCAATGGGGGGCGAACATTAGGGGAAATCCCGGCACTATGGAACAGCGGCTACCACTCTGCCCGCTTGGGAGCAGCAGAGCCAGGTGGTAGACCCGCATTAAGGGCGTGTAGCTATATGACAAGAATATGTTGATATTCGATAATGTTAAAATATAATAGCGGAAGCAAAGAGACGGAGAGGTCAAACTACTCCAAAATATGCGTCTTTGTGAAAGCGAAAAGGGCGACACAGTCCTCCATAATTTGCAATAGAGTGTGTGGACGGGAGGTGACTCAGAGGAGCCACGAATTTAAATTTTACCACATAAAAAATTTTTTTGCTAATTCAAATTTTGATCCAATAAAACTGCTTGTGCTCTGTTAAATAACTAGCTGCTCAGACACTCAATATAAGGTGTTCATACTGTAATTTTAAATGTATTATTTTATTGTTGTACGTTAGATATAGGTGTTGATAAAATATGTGCTTTCATTATATGTGTATACTTTAAACTAAGCCAATAATTAAACGTCTGGCAGGCGGGTAACACAAAATGATCAGAATCAGAAAAAGGGGAAACAATGAGGTGAGAAGTGAGGATAAATAAATATATTTATATATTTCATATAATTTGTTCAATTTTGAGATGTGTTTTCATTGTGTTAGGGATATCAGCTGATCAGCAATAACATGTCACTGGTAAAATGGTTTATAAATGTTCCAAGTAATTAATGTTCAATGTAATGTCTTAATGTATTACAGATATTTTAAAGTAATGATAAAAATAATTTGATAAAGTGAGAAGTAAAGTAATAATTTATGCAAGTTAACAAGAGATATTTTGTGGGTGATAAATATTTTATGGGACGTATAGATCTGTCCAAGTTGAAGTCAAAGTTGAAATAGTAGAAATGAAGATAATGTGATGCTGTTTTGAAGTAATGTATATTATTGAATTTTGAGAAGTATTGATGTTGACACAGTAGTTGTGGAGAATATATGGAGAGTTTTGAGCGATATATTGATGTTTATAATTAATGATGTTATTTTGTTGTAGTTGTAGTAAGGTAAGGAGATTGAGATTTTGGGGATGGCAATTTTGTAGTAGGGGGTAGTATAATGTGGGAGTCCGCAACATAATGATAAGTTGGGACGGGATAGGATCGATTTTAGTGAGGGGGCCGCCTTAGGTAGAATCCAGGGGCCAGATAAGGGAAATTGAGTTTTTGGGGGGGGAAACACGTATCCTAGTACAAAGGGTTAGAGGATGTGACGATCATTCTTGATTTCTTTATTTTGTTCTTTCAATTCATTCATGTCCCCTCTTAGTTCACTAAAATTGCTACACATTATACTATACAATCGTGTTAACATATCATTTTCATCGGATTTCTTATTTTGATTTACTATAATGGGGGTTGAATGAATCTCAACTTCATTCATTATTTTCGACTCATCAAAATTACTTTCAAATGTTTGAATTCCTGAGTCGCTATTTATTTGACTTTCTGTCTGGCTGTCAATGAAGCTGACTTCATAGTTACTATTTTCATTAGTATTCATCATTTTGCTTATGTAATTCTTACTTATTTACAATACCTCTACTTCAAAAACACTGTAACATAACCCTATCTGACACTCTCGTCATCTAAGTTTATTCCTACGTACTTACCAATTTATTTATCACAAACAACCATATTGTCTCTCAAACAGGTCCACATTTGCATGATTTTATTTATGCAAATGGTCCAGCTGCTTCGGGCACCATTGTTGACTAACAAACTTATGTCACTTTATTTGTGAATTTATAAATAGGCTTTGTTTATGTTTCGTATCCTTACGGCTAGTGCCACCATGTTGTCATATTGCCAACTTACATTATTTTACTTACCGTATCCAGGATTTCTAATTAGACGTGTCGAAAACAATATGGTTGCTTGAAATAACTACTAATTCACATTTAAGTATTCAAATCAAACTTATTTTATTAGATTCTAAAATACAATTAAGTTTATATTTTTTCGGTCAAAATACAAAATTTCCCTTCTCTCTCTCTTACATTTTAATTTTAGTAATATTCTAAATAAATATAAAATTGTAACGTGTCCAAAATTGGGTTATTTTGTTTATTACAGTATGGGGTATTTGCATTTTTATTTATTTCATTTTGTGTGGGATTTTATAAATTTATTGTGAAAGTTTTATTTCCCGGCAACGTTATTTCCATTACAACAGAACACGTGGTAAGAAACAGTGGTGAAACAAAGCAGTAAGACGCAGTTGTTGTCGAGTAACGCGGCAAGGAATGCGCGCCACCCTAATTTTCTCAGAACTCTGTATATGTGTGGCGACGCCCGTACTTAACATCTCAGGACGGGGCGCTGATGTGACGCCGTGAAACTACAACGTCGATGCAAAAAATGGCGCTGGAATGAACAATTTGCAAAACCAACCAGCCAGCTACAGGAAATGCGTTTAAGCCCCGCCCACTGCTAGTGACGTCAACCAGTGCTTAACAAAAATCGTCCATGGCTACCACACAAAAAACACATTATGCGCCATGCATAGATTGAATAAACCACATCAAATCAGCTATGCACGGCGACGAAAATCATGAGGCATTGCAACTTCCGCTCTGTCTGAGTTTTTGGAGGGAGGCATGTTGGTAACGCTCTCCCCAGTCGACTAACAACCCACGCCACGCGTGGCAGCTATCAGTTTTGTGCCCGGGCAAAATTTCATATTTTTTTTCTTAAGTCGGCCGACAAAATAACTATGTGAGTTTCCAAAAACATATATAACAGTGCCTCTAGTGACGATGAATAACTATTGAACGTGATTAAATGTTACAAACTTGTAAAAATCCGGAGAATGAAAGACTTTGGTAAACGCAACACGTGGTCGGGTAATACGACGCCACACACGTAATGTTACACACGAAAGACTTATGTCATTAATTTTACATAAAAATGGGGTGTTTTTGTATTAGGAAGGGGTGTTAAGAATGTGAGTAGTGAGTGCGCAGGCTGGGCTATTTTAAAGTACGTAAGTAGTAGGAAGTAAGCATAGTAAGTAAGCTGTAATAGTTACACAATCTTTAAAACATGTAAAACCTATTTTGGAGAAAACTTATAAATTCAATATTTCTGATTAATAAACCAAAAAAATAATTTCTCTTCCAAAAAATTGAGAGTTAGATTCTTTCAAAACCTTAGTTCGTTTCATGTACTGTCAGAGTTCGTCGAACGAAATGGGTTCGTCCACACTACGCGATCCGGCCAGATCAAAGATGAAAGGTAAGTGGGAGTTTCAAAATAATTAATAAATAAGAATATCGCAAAAAAATATAAAGTTACAATTGGTGCCGTGACCAGGAAATCAACATAATGATAAGTTGGGACGGGATAGGATCGATTTTAGTGAGGGGGCCGCCTTAGGTAGAATCCAGGGGCCAGATAAGGGAAATTGAGTTTTTGGGGGGGGAAACACGTATCCTAGTACAAAGGGTTAGAGAGTATTTTTTTATATGTAGAGAGAAGGTGGCGAATTGAGTTTAATGATAAGTTGGGGTTAGAGAGTGTTTTGGGAGATGTTTTTAATAGAGATGGGTGTCATGTTACTAAAAGTTGTTAGAGGTTAGAGTCAAGGAGGGAGGAAGTTGATATGTGTATACAGATCAAGTAGTAAAGTAAATTGTTAGAAATGTTCAAATCACCCACAGTAAGGGGAGAATCAGATTGTTAAATATAGGAAGAGATTTATAATAAAGATATAAAATTTTATTTTAAAACCAGTGACAAAATTTTGATAGAATTTGAAAACAATGTAAAGTTAAGAATTGTTTATTTTGAATAATTTAAATGTCAATTTGCTTATTATTTATAATAATATTTTGTTTTTTTAAATGTTTAGTTTTATTATGTTTTGTGTTTCAAGTTAGTTTACTCCAGATGTTAAATGTATTTTCAGATAGAGAGTGTACATAACATATGTAGGTCAAGGGTTTTCGACTTGACCTAGTTTCGATCAGCTGATGAGGTCATATACTAAGAATGTTTGATATGGGAGTCAATTCAACTTAAGTTTTTAATCAATTAAACCAATTTTAAATAATTTCTAAATATAAAGGAAACATTTTCATAACTTTAAATTTTTTTTTGAATTTCAAAATTTTTTGAAAAATATTTTTGGAAAACAAAAATCTTGATTTTTCGCCTGCCAGTTAATGAATATTTTGAGTATTGATTATTTTATTGTTTGTGTATTAACCATGTTTAATTTTATTGATTTATTGTATTGCCTTGTATTGTTAGACTATAAGTAATCACATGTTAGGTTAAGGATATGTTTAACTATAAGAAATGTTTAAATTATTACATTTTAAATAATAACAGAAAATAAGGAAGAGAAATTTTTGATACAATATTTTATTTTGAATTCTGAATTTTTCTCAGATGAAACAGTGGATTTTAAAGAATTTTTCAATGTATAATATGTAATGTGAGTGTGTGTGAGCCCAGTATCTGCTAAAGGCAGCCCAGCTTGCATAAAAGGGGAAACATATCGGTGGAGGATCTGGCATAATCTAAGCCAGGGATTGAGGATTTTGGGGGTTAGCATGTTAGAAGGTGAGGTGCGCTGTGGTACTTGTCTGTTCGATTTTTCGGTGTTGGGATCTCTTACGGAGAAGTCCAGTGATCTCGTTCAGATGCGTCCATAGTCGCCAAACCAGGGGGGTCGTGTACCCATGAGGAGTAAGAACAAGAGGGGGTTATTGGCACCAGTTCCTCACCGGTCCTCTTCGGGGTTTATCAATGAGATTTCTTCTGTTTTGGACAGCAGAATTCTCATTGAGGGGGTATAGTAACGTGTCCAAAATTGGGTCATTTTGTTTATTACAGTATGGGGTATTCGCATTTTTATTTATTTCATTTTGTGTGGGATTTTATAAATTTATTGTGAAAGTTTTATTTCCCGGCGAACTTTATTTCCATTACAACAGAACACGTGTTAAGAAACAGTGGTGTAACAAAGCAGTAAGACGCAGTTGTTGTCGAGTAACGCGGCAAGGAATTCGCGCCACCCTAATTTTCTCAGAACTCTGTACATGTGTGGCGACGCCCGCACGTAACATCTCAGGACGGGGCGCTGTTAGTGACGCCGTGAAAACTCCAACGAAGCTGTAAAACATGGCGCTGGAGTGAACGATTTGGGACCGCAACCAGCCAGCTGCAGGAAATGTATTTAAGCCACGCCCGCTGCTAGTGACATCAGTATAGCAGAGGCAAATATCGTCCCCGGTGGCCACACATATAATGACTATGTTCCATGCATAGAATGAATACGATACAGCAAATCAACATCGAACGACGACGAAAATCTGTTGGCAGTGAATACGCATTTCCTCCCGCTCAACCAAGCACACTTCCCAGTCCTACTCTGTCCGTGTCGGCCGACACCAGAGCTAAGTATGCTCTACTAAATTTCATCAGTTTTTTGATATAAAAGTGAAGTAGTCTTTTTAAACAAGTGACAGTAATGGAGGAATAGTTGCAGAACATTCACATCTAAATTTGTGATTCAGTTTTTGTTTTTCCTCGACAATGGCCGGGCTTCCTCATCCATTGTCCTCCTTAGTTTCCCGTCCTCTCGTCTGCACTTCGGGGCGTATACACTCTACTCATATGCTGATTTCCTCCTTCGTTTCTCGTATTCTCTGCTCGTCGGTCCCCGTTCCTCTGCTGTGGGTTGTTGAATCTCTGTTGTGTCCTTTGCTGCTGTCCGGGCCACGCCCTTCTACATCTATAACAAAAATTACGGTCAGCATAATTTTCCCCCAGACACCCGTCACATTTCCACATCGGGTATCGTCTGTCCCGTTCTCGACCATTGTGTGTGGTTCCCCCGTTTGGTCCTCCTCTTGGTGTATAGTTACCTCCATTTTGCATATTAAGTTGTTGTATGCGTCTGCTGTCTTCCTGGTCCTTAATATTCTGAAAAACATCCAATATTTTTTCTAATTCACTGATATCACTTACCTCTCTGGTCATTAAAGTGATTTGTACTTCCCTCGGTAGATGTTTGCTGATGTGGCGTACAAATGACTGGAATGGCAGCGGTGGTTCTAAGTACTTAGCTTCATTGTATAGCTTCATCGTATAGACGGTAATATTACGCTTGTTCCTCCCAAAGCTCCCGGTTCCCATTATTTGGCTTCGTAGTATCTCCTGCTCCTCCTCCGACCAGTATTTATTCCGAAAGGCTTTTTCATAATCTCCATACCTCTCCCATTCGTTTCGATGTGTCTCCGCCCATATCTCCGAATTGCCTTTAAAACATTTCAAAATTTTTATAAGTTTAACCTCCCAACTACTACCATTAAATCTGTCAAATTCCCGCACTCGATTCAAAAATTGCATTGGATGCACTCTCCTATTTTCACTAATAAAAGTTTCTAATTCTATTTCATTGCTTGTGTCTCGTGTCATGAATATGCGTTCAGTAACATTATTTAAATTTTGGTTTCTTACTAAACTTAATTCGTCTCTCATACTACTAATGTTTTGTTCAAGTGAATATAATTTTTTGTCATTACTATATTCAGACTGTACGTTATTCTTTGATATTACATCGATAGATTCATTTACTGCTTGTATTTCTGTCTTATAATTATTTTCAATTTCATTTATTTTAGAGTCTATCTTATTTTGGTGTTCATCAATATTTTGACTAATTTTTTCAACTGACATTACTACACTACTCAGCTTACATTCAGTTTCAGTATTACATTTATTAATTTTAGATTCTATGTCATCGTTATACTCATTCATTGAATTAATTAATTTTTCATTATTCTCATTGATTTGCTTCTCAACTCTACTTATCTGATTATCGATTTCATCAAATTTAACATCTATCTGCTGTATTGAATTATCTAACTTGGTTTCTACTTGGTTAATTTTATCAGTAAATTCTACTTTGGTATTTTTACAACATTTATTAATTTCATTAATTTGGTTTTTTAGCTCATTAAAATCCCTACTTTGTCTGTCTAATTTTATGTCATTACTGTCAAAACGACTATCAAATTTATTATTCATTTTTTCTAATAATTTATTATTCTTTTTTTCTAATTGATTAAGCATAATACTCATTATATCATCATCCACCTTATTGTATTTTGTTGAGGTCGGGGTTGCTTGAATCCCTGAATCCTCTGTATTACCTGTTTCATTTGTGTTACTTACATTCATAGTTTTGTCGTCTTGACCTACATTCGGTGTTGAATGTATTTCAAGACTATTCATCACAGCTGATTCGTCAAATTCAGCTGTTTCGCTTATCACAGTCGAGTCGGACAAATCGACTCCGTTCTCCGTATTTTCCATTATTATATTTTTAAATATGTATTCTGTTTCTTGTGTGAACAAATATTCTTTACTTATTTTGCGTAACTTTACATAAGTACCTTTTGCGTATTTTCACTTAACCTCTAAATTACGCTTGTATCCTATTTGTAGGTATGGAATTTCATATTATTAAATTCGTTCCGGTTCGTGGCGCCATTGAGATGTTCATTAATTAATGACATAATAAAAATGCAAAATAAAAGTGAAGAAACTTCTACTTACCATCACTCAGTAACCTCGGCTTCAGGGTTGCGTCATACGTACGTTAGGATACAGGCGTAATTTCTTAAGGTTGTGTGAATGATTTGCACAACACATTTTTTATGAAGAGAATTAAGATTTTAATTTTGTCAAGTCATTTAAATTCAAATTAGAAAACAAATTTTATCATGCTTTTGCATCTTACGTAACTTCTTACTAATTTCCTCTTTTGTTTGATTCGGTACATGAATACAACTTGTACTTACTTATGCTATGGTCTTACCTTAATTAGATCACACAAACACAACACAAACACAAACAGCCCAGCTTTGCTCACTCACGCATACTCACAGAAAATTTATTTAGCCCTTAACATTTTATAATAAGCCCCCCCCAGCCCTTACACTTAAACCGCCGGCACGTGGTTCGCGCGCGCACTCATCGTCTGTTACTTTCTTGTGGTTTATTTTCCGAAAATCATACAGTTACACTCTTTAATCTTTTTTAAACTCGACCGCGGTCACATAAAATTTTCTCTTGTGACACTTTTGACTGTTAAAATAGAAATTTTTCTGACGAGCCTACTTTGCTCGTTCCGGCGCCGGAGAGTTCAGTTAGCAGACTGGGGACGAAAATGTAGCAGGTGTTGCTGATGTGATCTCATACTTTTAACGGAAAGCACTGCCTTTGGCTTCGTCGCAGAAGCTTCGTCCCATTCTATGCATGTAGTTTTTTGGAGTGACGATAGCAGACGATTTCAGCTAGGCACTGGCTGACGTCACAAAAGGGCCGGACTTAGCCATGATTTCCTGCCGCTCAAACGCACATTGCTGAATTAAATTTGCTCAAGCCATCTTGCTTTAAACCAACTCGGCGTCCTGGCAGAGCGCGTACTTGAGTAGTGGCGTGCGTGCATCGCCACACATATACAGAGTTCTGAGAAATTCGAGGGTGGCACGAATTCCTTGACGATTTACACAATAGCAACTGCGTCTTACTGCTTTGTTTCAACACTGTTCCACTTGCCATGTGTTCTGTTCCAATAGAGTTAATGTTGCACAATAATTTTATAAAATCCCGCAAAAATGAAATAAATGAAAATGCAAATATCCCATAACTGTAAGAATTAAATTTACCCAAATTTTGACACGTTACAATGTCCCTGTTCGGGCGCCAACTAAAGCAGTACGAACTTAAATTTAAATATTAAAGTATAAACCTGTTTATATAATTGAAACTCTGCTTGCTTTTTAAATCAAAATATTCGAATTTGTCCCACTTACCTTCATTGCGAATAAACCAGGGTGTCGTCTGATGTACTTAGGCAGAGAAAAACAACAGGTAAGGCAATGACACACACGTATTTTACAAACATAAATAAAATGGTATTTTATTTATATAGCATGACAATTTTTCTGTTTACCTTCCGGTTTAGATTTACTAAAATACGCCTTATGGCTGAATTGTGAAACTACGTCAAATTATGATTTCTACTGTAGTTATGCTTTTTCTACCAATAACCCTCCGAACAATATTTGATTCACCTAGCCATGCTATCAAGATTTATTTATTACTGACTATATATATACTTACGACTAACTTATTTTCTACTCAAAAAACGACCCAGTTGAAATGCTCACTCTCTCCCTCTCATACTGTAAAATTCCCCATAATTTAGATTTAGCGCTTTTTTATTGAATTTTCATCATTAATATTGGTGACTTGAAATTAATTAAAATTGAAATATTTTATCTGTTCAAACTGCTTAAATTAGGTACTCATCCCTTCATCCACGTGGTTATGCCATCACTGTTAACACTTGATTCTGCTGACACACTCCGAATATAAGTTTAGAATGTTATTATTTGTCGGTTACTTCTGTTCGATCACTATAACATGATTGACTGTTATTTTAAATCAAAATAGCAAGATTTACTGGTCGGCCGACCCTAACTAGCTCGAGCAATGTTTTATGTGACCTCGCGAGGTCTGGAGTTCTAAGTCGACTAACTTACGCTACTCTTAGCGTCACTCCCGCCACAGTTCACCAGCTTGCGCTCTGATTCGTGGATAAAATCACATGACATGGTCATTAATGAAATTACAGTTTACGCTCTTGGTAGCGAGTTTGGGTATTTTTGTTCTGTCCTGGGGCTCGCCACAAAGTTTGTGCTTTTTGCCAACGGAAAACGCAATCATCCGCGCACCGGTTCGCATTCCAACACCTCAAGGAGCAGTGCTTATTGCAGGGCTCTGACAAAATGTGCGTCTTGGTGCCCCGACAAAGTAAAACAAGGAATGTTAATTGTTCAAAACTGAGGCCCTGATTGGGTAGACCTTATGTTACACTTATAATTGCAATAAAAAATAAAACCCCTCAAAATTGTCCCATTACAATACCCCCCCAATGAGAGGTTTTCTGTCGAAACACAAAAACTCTCATTGCTAACCCTAAGAGGATCGGTGAGGATATGGAGCCAACAACCCCCCTTAATTTCTTAACACATCATGGGTAAACTACCCCCCTGGCTCGGCGACTATGGACGCATCTGAACGAGATCACTGGACTTCTCCGTAAGAGATCCCAACACCGAAAAATCGAACAGACACGCACCACGGCGCACCTTACCTTCTATCATGCTACCCCAAAAATCCTCAAATCCCTGGCTTATATCATGCCAGATCCTCAACCGATATGTTCCCCCTTATATGCAAACTGGGTCGCCTTCAGCAATACTGGGCGCATACATGTACTTGTTAATTCCTACCAACAAAATTTATCTTCCGATTTTAAAAGTTTCAGTTAAATTAACTTCAAAAATTTTTTTTTTTTTCAAAACAAAATTTTAAATTCAAAAATTTACATTTTATAACATTTTTTTTTCTCAATAGGAAATTTATTTGAATTTATTTAAATTAATGAATAAACAAAATTGGCATCACTTCCTTGCCACAACTGGTTTAGTATAGAACACCACCCATCAGCTGACCAAAACTGGGTCAAGTCTAGATCCTTGACCTACATACGTTATGTACAAGTTACATCTGTGAATACATTAAACTCCTGTAAAATTCTGTCTTGCAACGCAAAAACATAATAAAATACAACATATAAAATTAACAAAATATTATTATAATTAACAATTGGATTGACATTTAAATTATTCAAATAGACACTTTATAATTTTACATTTTCAAATTCTACTAAAATTTTCCCTGGTTTCAGTCAAAATTTTACCTTTTTACTATGAATCTCTTTTCTTTGATAATCTCATCTCCATTACTTTGGGTGATTTAGTTATTTATACTGGCTTGAACAAATTGCAAATCATTCCTAAGTGATATTCTACAGCTGATCAGCTGACATCCCTAGCTAATTGTAAACACATTTCAAAATTGAGCAAATTGCATGAAATATATTTTTATCAACTCTTATATCTAACCTACTACAATAAAATAATACATTTAAAAATATAGAATGGATACATTATACTGAATGTATGAGCATCTAGTTATTTAAACGGAACACAAGCATTTTTATTAGATCAACATGAGAGTTAGCAATTTTTTATGATATAAAATTTAAATTCGTTCATCTGAACTTTTCGTGGCTCATTTGAGTCACCTCCCATCCACACACTCTATTGCAAATTATGTAAGGCTGTGGCGCCTTTTCGCTTTCACAAAGACGGCATATTTTGGAGTAGTTTGACCTCTCCGTGTCTTTGCTTCGGCTGTTACATTTAACGTCTGAATATCAACATATTCTTGGCTATAATTACACGCCCTTAAACGGGTCTACCACCTGGCTTTGCCAGAAACGAAGAGTTTTGCGGAGAAAAATGGGAAATTTCGACTCAGACGACGGGGTAGTAGAGACGAGAAGATTTGGTAGCACAGTTGAAACCAAGGGGAAGTAACTGCACAAAGTAGATCTGAGTTGAAACTTCTGTATCTTTCATCGCAAAACACCCCCATTTCAGGCGGTCACGATCTTACTAGTTATGGTTAAGGATAGATAGAGTCAGCCTTCAATGTAAATAGGAATTTTGAAAAAAAAAAAAAATACCAAAGTAATTTTGGATGTGCATAATTTTAAATTTAAATAAATTTTAGAATTAAGTGACCAAATATAATTGTCAAGTTTTAGTATCAGTGAGTATGGGAACGTTTAAAAGATGTGTAGTAAAATAAAAACTTGTTGTCAATACAAGGAGTGGGGATGCTTTTGGGGGGTAGATTGGTGCTCAATGAAGTGATAGAACAGTGGAGTGTGGAACTGCAAAGGTTGAAAGTTTTAGTTTATCAATGTTAATTAATTAGTTATTAAGTTGCTATTGCGGGGGTGGCCTGTGCCCTCGTAGATAGCAAAATGGGTTGGGGGTAACAGAGAGTGTTACCTCCATCGGAGGCCAAAATGGCGAAAATGTGCGACACACCTTTTTCGTGTAAACTTAAATTTGCACCCTGATAGACGATCGTGTCGCACATATCAATGATGAGTGTAACAGGCAGTGAAATGCAAGTTAGATTTCCCCGACTTTTCGGGCGATTACTGCCTTACCAGCACTAATCGTGGATTTGGCTAGCGGCCAGCTATGGTCATATCAAGTCCCTTGACCATAGCTGACTTGAAATTGGTATATAGTAGAAATTCAATGGGGGGTGAATTTTAGGGGAAATCCCGGCACTATGGAACAGCGGCTACCACTCTGCCCGCTTGGGGGCAGCAAAGCCATGTGGTAGACCCGCATTAAGGGCGTGTAACTATATAACAAAGGTATGTTGATATCTGAACCTTTTAAAGTGTAACAGCCGAAGCAAAGACACGGAGAGGTCTACCTACTCCAAAATATGCCGTCTTTGTAAAAGCGAGGGGGCGCCACAGCCTTACATAACTTGAAATAGTGTGTGTGGATGGGAGGTGACTCAGATGAGCCACGAATTTAAATTTTACCACATAAAAAATTTTTTTGCTAATTCAAAGTTTGATCCAATAAAAATGCTTGTGCTCTGTTTAAGTATTTAGATGCTCAGACACTCAATATAAGGTGTTCATGCTATAATTTTAAATGTATTATTTTATTGTTGTACGTTAGATATAGGTATTGATAAAAATATGTGTCTTCATTATGTGTGTATTTTTGAACCTAAATTAATAATTAAACCGAATGGCAGGCGGTTAATATGAATTATCAGAATCAGAGAGAGGGGAAACAATGAGGGTAGGAGTAAGTATTGATAAATATATATTTCATATAATTTGTTCAGTTTTGAGATGTGTTTTCACAGTGGTAGTAAGATCAGCTGATCAGCAATAAAATGTCACTGATATTGGTTTATAAATGTTCCAAGTGATTAATGTTCAATGTAATGTTTTAATATATTACAGATGTTCTAAAGTAATGATAAAAATAACTGGATAAAATGAGAAGTAAAGTAATAATTTATGCAAGTTAACAAGAGATAGTTTGTGGGTGATAAATATGTTGTGGGACATGTAGATCTGTCCAAGTTGAAGTCAAAGTTAAAGTTGAAATAGTAGAGATGAAAATAATGTAATGTTGTTTTGAGTTAATATATGTTGTAGAATTTTGAGAAGTATTGATGTTGACACAGTAGTTACGGAGAATAATTGTAGAATTTTTGAGTGATATATTGTTGTTTATAATTGATGTTGTTATTTTGTTGTATTTGTAGTAAGGTAATAAGATTGAGATTTTTTGGGGATGGCAATTTTGTAGTAGGGGGTAGTGTAATGTGGGAGTCCGCAACATAATGATAAGTTGGGACGGGTTTGGGATCGATTTTAGTGAGAAGGGGCCGCCTTAGGTAGAATCCAGGGGCCAGATAAGGGAATTGAGTTTTGGGGGGGAAACACGTATCCTATGTACAAAGGGTTAGAGAGTATTTTTATATATATAGAGAGAAGGTGGCGAATTGAGTTTAACGATAAGTTGGGGTTAGAGAGTGTCTTGATTAGTAGAGATTTTGATAGAGATGGGTGTCATGTTAGTAAAAGTTGTTAGTGGTTAGAGTCAAAGGGAGGAAGTTGATATATGCATACAGATCAAGTAGTAAATTAAATGAGAATAGATAATTTAAATCACCCACAATAATAGGGAATGAGATTGTAAAATGAAGAAAGTTGTAGTTGAATATATACAATTTTTATTTTGAAACCAGTGACAAAATTTTGAGAGAATTTGATAATGTAAAGATATAAGGTGTTTATTTTGAATAATTTAAATGTCAATTTGCTTATTATTTATATTAATATTTTGTTTATTTTAAATGTTTTATTTTATTGTTTTGTGTTTCAAATTAGATTGTTACAGATGTCAAATGTATTTTCAGATAGAAATTGTAGATAACATATGTAGGTCAAGGTTGTGGACTTGACCTAGTTTTGATCAGCTGAGAGTGAGGTCATATGAGTTAATAGTAGGGATGTCAATTCAATTTTTTTCAAATCAATGTAAACATTTTAAATAATTTTATATATAAAGGATACCTTTTAATAAATTAAAATTTTTTTTTTTGAATTTGAAAATTTTTTTAGAAAATATTTTTTGAAAAAAAAAAAACTTGATTTTTCGCCTGCCAGCTAATGAATATTTTAAGTATTGATTATTTTATTATTTGTGTGCTAACCATGTTTATTTTATTGATTTATTTTGCATTGCATTGTATTGTTAGACTCTAAGTATCCACATGTTTGGTTAAGGATATGTTTAATTAGGAGAAATGTTTAAAGTAGCTCATTTTAAATAAAACAGAAAATAAGGAAGAGAATTTTTTGATAAAATATTTTATTTTGAATTCTGAATTTTTTTTTCTTTGATGAAATAGTAAATTTTAAAGAATTTTTCAATGTATAATATGTAATGTGAGTGTGTGTGAGCCCAGTATCTGCTAAAGGCAGCCCAGCTTGCTTAAAAGGGGAAACACATCGGTGGAGGATCTGGAATAATCTAAGCCAGGGATTGAGAATTTTGGGGGTAGCATGTTAGATGGTGAGGTGAGCTGTGGTACTTGTCTGTTCGATTTTTCGGTGTTGGGATCTCTTACGGAGAAGTCCAGTGATCTCGTTCAGATGCGTCCATAGTCGCCAAACCAGGGGGGTCGTGTACCCATGAGGAGTAAGAACACATGGGTCCTCTTCAGGGTTTATCAACGAGATTTCTTCTGTTCTGACAGCAGAATTCTCATTGAGGGGGTATTGTAATGTGTCCAAAATTTGGGTTATTTTATTTATTACAGTATGGGGTATTTGCATTTTTATTTATTTCATTTATTTCATATTTTGCTGGATTTTATAAAATGATTGTGCAAACATTAACTCTATTGGAACAGAACACGTGGTAAGAAGCAGTGTTGAAATAAAGGCGAGGCGCAGTTTGTGTTGAGTAACTCGGCAAGGAATTTGTACCACCCTAAATTCTCAGAACTTTGCATGAGTGAGACAACACACTCACGCGCAACACAAGTACGCACTCTGTTGGGACGCCGAGTTTGGTTTAAGGCAAGATGGCCTGGGCGAAATTGATTCAGCAATGTGCGTTTGAGCGGCAGGAAATAATGTCTAAGTCCGGCCCCTTTGTGACGTTAGCCAGTGCCTAGCTGAAATCGTCTGCTATCGTCACTCCAACACTACATGCATAGCATGGGACGAAACTTCTACGACGAAGCACAAGGCAGTGCTTTCCGTCAAAAGTATGAGATCACATTAGCAACACCTGCTACGTTTTTAGTTCCCAGTTGGTCAACTGATCGCTCCGACGCCGGAACGGGCTAAGTCAGGCTCGTTACAAAACTTTACATTTTAACAGTAAAAAGTGGATTTATCATTTATCATTTGAATTTATGTGACCGCGGTCGAGTTGCAAAAGTAGAGGAGATAATTTTATACTTTCGGACAGTAACCAACAAGCAATTAACAGAAGATGAGTGCGCGCGCGAAGCACGTTGCCGGTTTTTTTTCAGTAAGGGCTGGGGCTTTATTATAAAATGGTATTTGGGGTTCAATAATGAAGTTTTGTTAAAATAATGCATGTAAGTGCGTGTGTAAAGCAGGCTGGGCTATCTTAGAGTAAGTAAGTAATAGTAAGTAAGTATAGGAAATAAGATATGGTAGTTGCACAATCTTAGAAACATGTAAAAAATATATTTGGATAAAACGTATAAGTTCAACACTTTTGATCAATAAACAAAAAATAATTTCTCTTCCAAGATGCATTGTAAGAGTTATTCACGCCACCTTGAAAATTACGCTTGTATCCCAAAGTACGTATGAAACCCTGGACCCAAGAATACACAAGAACGGTAAGTGTAAGTTTTTTTTTATTATTGTTTATGGTTTTCTATGTTATTAAAATGGTGATAAATTCGTAGCTTAACATTGGCGCCCGAACAGGGACGAGACATATATCGTCCCCGGTGACCGCACATATAATGACTATGTTCCATGCATAGAATGAATACGATACAGCAAATCAACATCGAACGACGACGAAAATCTGTTGGCAGTGAATACGCATTTCCTCCAGCTCAACCAAGCACACTTGCCAGTCCTACTCTGTCCGTGTCGGCCGACACCAGAGCTAAGTATGCTCTACTAAATTTCATCAGTTTTTTTATATAAAAGTGAAGTAATCAGTAGAGGGAAAATGACAGTTCAAACCCACAAAGGAATGCCGCCTTTCTTAAAAAACATAAAAAACGATAAAAAACAAGATCAAAGAGATGCCGCCGTTCCCGCGGTCCAAGATTTTTTCCCACGCTCTCCCCACCACCCTGGACCCGCAGTATCCGCGAATTTTCGCGAATATAATTTTTTATATGCAGCCTTTCGCGAGCCTAAATCACTTTCACTTTCTAATTTCCGCGAATATAATTTTTTATATGCCGCCTTTCGCGAGCCTAGATCACTTTCACTTTCTACTGGACCACAGCATCCGCGACGTTTTCGCTGATCTGTGTCAAGATCCACGACTTTTTCGCGTATCTGGACCACAGCATCCGCGAATATAATTTTTTATTTTTTTATATGCCGCCTTTCGCGAGCTTAGATCACTTTCACTTTCTATCACTTGATGCATTATAGTGTATATATTAAATATATGATCGGGGAGTACCAACCTTGCATGAGTTCAAATTTGTTATAATGTATATTAAATCTATATGATCAGGTTTACCAACCTATGGTGGGGGGGTTCCGACTTGATGCATTATAGTGTATATATTAAATATATGATCAGGGTTACCAACCTTGCATGAGTTCAAATTTGTTGTGTGTTATAATGTATATTAAATCTATATGATCAGGTTTACCAACCTATGTATGGGTTCAAACTTGATATGTGTGTGTATTATAGTGTATATTAAAATATATGATCAGGGTTACCAATCCTGCATTATTGTGTGTGTATAGAACAGATCTGCCAACATTTTTCTTCGGTGGGAAATTCAAACTATATTATAGTAAATTGTTGACGACGACTTCGATATCAACTCTCTCTCCCCTCCTCTCTCTTTGTCTCTAGACACAGTTGTCATCAGTTTTACATAAGCGTCGTGCTACTTATGGATTATTGTAATTAGCGATACTAAAATGTAATCACCAGGAAATATATTTATCGCCTACCTCATTGTGTTCTACTTCTAATTTTGGTACATGACAGTCATTGACTGCGATTTAGAAATTAATATACTGTCAAGTCTGTGTGTGGTAAAGTGTTACGCATAAAATATGAAAAAATATATAATGGGTGAGGCAAAACAAAACACATACAGCCGAGTTGCAGACGCGTATTTGCAGATTCACCGTGACTGTTACTAGCGGACGCCCGATTTCTTGGTATGCCGTCGCTCGCGTCATCCGTATTTAAAGTTCGCTACTTCCAGTACACATCTCACACTACGTCTTACGTTTTACGTCTTACGTCTTACGTTTTACGTTTTACGTTTCACATCTTACGTCTTATTTCTTACGTTTACGTTTTACGTCTTACGTCTTACGTTTTACGTCTTACGTCTTACGTTTTACGTTTCACATCTTGGTTCAAACTTGATAGGTGCGTGTATTATAGTGTATATTAAAATATATATGATCAGGGTTACCAATCCTACATTATTGTGTGTATAGAACAGATCTGCCAACATTTTTTTTCTTCGGTGAGAAATTCAAACTATATTATAGTAAATTGTTGACGACTTCGATATCAACTCTCTCTCTCCCCTCCTCTCTCTTTGTCTCTAGACACAGTTATCGATCATGATATAAACTCTCTCTCACACTCTCTCTCGCTAGCTCTTTATGTCATCAGTTTTACATAAGCGTCGTGCTACTTATGGATTATTGTAAGTAGCGATACTAAAATGTAATCACCAGGAAATATATATATTTATCACCTACCTCGTTGCGTCCTTTTTTTGACACATGACAGTCATTGACTACGATTTAGAAATTAATATACTGTCAAGTCTGTGTGTGTGGTAAAGTGTTACACCTAAAAAAATCTCCTTGAAATAAGGTATTTTCAAAAGTTTTGTGTACACATACACACATTGTATATGTCTCTCTCTCTCGCTGCAAACGTTGATAAGAATTCCCTTATTCAAACGATTTGTATGTGTGTACACGAACTTAAATACAGACGATTGTAATTTTAAAAATTCATTTTTGCATTATATATATATCGTAAACAATGAAATAATAATATTTCGTCATTGTAAGATTTTAATAAAACAATTATCAGTTTAAATAATAATTTTCATGATTGTAAGATACAACCTACAAATTATTAAAATGTCTCTCTCACACACATTTCTGATTACTATACAAATAATTGCATGCATATTCGGGGTACGTTGACAGCATTGATCCGATACTGAATTAGATATAGTTATTATTCGCTAAATTAAACCAGAGGTCATTAACCTTGTGTACGACGTCCTACATTCTAATTTCACACCTGCTAGTCATTAGCAGCGCTGACAGTAATTAGGATTATAAAGTATTTACTCTAAAAACGGACAACTCTACTTTCTAATTTGACACCTGTCAAGCATTAACACCGCTGACAGTAATTACTCTAAAAACGGACATGCAAGCTTTCTCCCACTACCAGTGTACAATATATATACGCACAGAAAATTAGCGAAAATTTCTCATTTTGACTGCTTGTGTATGTGCTGATACATCGTGAAATCTATCTCTGCATCTTTTTTAATAGTTGAAAGACTGTTTGTGCGCATTCAGTATACGCAACTTTCATCATTAAGGGTGTGTAGACAACACACACATACTAGTTTTTGGTAAGTGTACAGATTTTATTTAATTTTAATGTATGTGCAGATTTTATTTAAACGTAAAAATTATTTGTATTAAAACATTATCAAGCGCATTATTGAAACATTTGAATACGTTAATAACTGAGTATAATTTTTATTGTATGTACAGATTTTATTTAAACGTAAAAATTATTTGCATTAAAACATTATCAAGTGCATTATTTATTGAATTTAATACATGTGTGTGTACGCGTGTGTGTGTGTGTACGCGTGTGTGTATGATCAAATTACAATTTCTGAAAATATATTCTTACCGTATTTTTATAGTGGCAATTTCTCATTGATCGCTGATACATCGTGAAATCTCTGCATCTTTTTTAATAGTTGAAAGACTGTTTGTACGCCTTCAGTGTAGACAACGCACATACTAGTTTTGGTAAGTTGTACAGATTTTATTTAATTTTAATTTTAATGTATGTGCAGATTTTTATTTAAACGTAAAAATTATTTGCATTATCAAGCGTGTTATTGAATTTAATACATGTGTGTGTGTATGATCAAATTATTATGTCTGTTACAAATTTTCTGAAAAATTGGTTTAAACAAACGTTTTTAATGTAACAAATTTAGAAAGTAGGTCACAGCGTATGATGACATTTATATCTCTCTCTAATTCTGTTGTGGACATACATAGCTGTAAGCAGTGACTATCTCCTTATGAATGCAGAATGTAGACTTTCCTAAAATTATTTGCATTAAAACATTATCAAACGCATTATTATTTATTGAATTTAATACATGTGTGTGTGTGTGTGTACGTGTGTGTATGATCAAATTACAATTTCTGAAAATATATTCTTACCGTATTTTTATAGTGGCAATTTCTCATTGATCCCTGATACATCGTGAAATCTCTGCATCTTTTTTAATAGTTGAAAGACTGTTTGTACGCCTTCAGTGTAGACAACGCACATACTAGTTTTGGTAAGTTGTACAGATTTTATTTAATTTTAATTTTAATGTATGTGCAGATTTTTATTTAAACGTAAAAATTATTTGCATTATCAAGCGTGTTATTGAATTTAATACATGTGTGTGTGTGTATGATCAAATTATTATGTCTGTTACAAATTTTCTGAAAAATTGCTTTAAACAAACGTTTTTAATGTAACAAATTTAGAAAGTAGGTCACAGCGTATGATGACATTTATATCTCTCTCTAATTCTGTTGTGGACATACATAGCTGTAAGCGGTGACTATCTCCTTATGAATGCGGAATGTAGACTTTCCTAAAATTATTTGCATTAAAACATTATCAAACGCATTATTGAATTTAATACATGTGTGTGTGCGCGCGTATGTGTATGATCAAATTATTATGGAGTGGGTTATACAAATAATAATAAAGTGTGTGTAATATATATATATATACATTTATTAAAATACATACACACAGCTCCAAGATTATATTAAACAGTTTTACAATTAAAAATACATACACAGCTCCAAGATTATATTGTTACAAGTATGAAAATATATCTAAACTAATATTTACAATTTAAAAAAAAAAAAACATACACAGTTCCAAGATTATATTGTTACAAGTATTAAAATATATCTAAACTAGTTTTACAATTAAAAATACATACACACACATAGCTCCAATATTATAATGTTACAAATATGATGAAAATATATATATTTAAAACTAATATTTACAAAATATGTATAAAATAAGACTTAAACACGTCTATGTACTGTGTTGGACAATGGCGTATATTCTACAAGCGAATCATGTAGTATCATACAGTAGGCGGTTGTCTGTGTAGGAAAATTCGTTGACGATTCAAATTCTAAACGTACATCAACTGCTGAAGACTTAAGTGCTTCGTCTTGTCTGCTACAATCGAAAACAAACAGCGGGGCTTTTGATTTGAATAATTCCGGTGTCAGTACTGGGCTGCCGTCTAAACGGTGGTAATACGAACTTTGAAAACTGGCGTACATATTGTACAATAATGCAAAACGGTCTTTCCCAATATCCAAGTTTAAATTATCGTAAGGATAATACTTGTCGTTTAGAAACAGTCTCGCATTGATCACGTTACAGTGATCGAATTCATCAGCGTGTGCTGTCAGTACATTTTTTCTTGCTGTCTGAAGATTTTTATTTAAACGTAAAAATTATTTGCATTATCAAGCGTGTTATTGAATTTAATACATGTGTGTGTGTATGATCAAATTATTATGTTTGTTACAAATTTTCTGAAAAATTGCTTTAAACAAACTCTGTCTGTCTCTCTCTCTCTCGTTGTAAAACGTTATGTTCAAACCGTTTCTCCTCTCTGTGGTCATTACCGCGCATGTATATGATTTAGAAAGTTTATATATATTCGACAAATATTACAATAATGCAAAACGGTGTTTCCCAATATCCATGTTTAAATTATCGTAAGGATAATACTTGTCGTTTAGAAACAGTCTCGCATTGATCACGTTACAGTGATCGAATTCATCAGCGTGTGCTGTCAGTACATTTTTTCTTGCTGTCTGAAGATTTTTATTTAAACGTAAAAATTATTTGTATTATCAAGCGTGTTATTGAATTTAATACATGTGTGTGTGTATGATCAAATTATTATGTCTGTTACAAATTTTCTGAAAAATTGCTTTAAACAAACTCTGTCTGTCTCTCTCTCTCTCTCTCTCTCTCTCTCTCTCTCTCTCTCTCTCTCTCTCTCGTTGTCAAACGTTATGTTCAAACCGTTTCTCCTCTCTGTGGTCATTACCGCGCATGTATATGATTTAGAAAGTTTATATATATTCGACAAATATTAACTGTGTACGTACTTACAACGCCCGCTCTCTCTCTCTCTCTCTCTCTCTCTATTTATCTCTCTGTCCGTCCGTCCGTCCATCCGTCCGACTGTCTATATCTCTCTGTCTGTCTGTCTGTCTGTCTGTCTCTCTCTCTCTCTCTCTCTCTCTCTCTCGTTGTCAAACGTTATGTTCAAACCGTTTCTCCTCTCTGTGGTCATTACCGCGCATGTATATGATTTTAGAAAGTTTATATATATTCGACAAATATTAACTGTGTACGTACTTACAACGCCTGCTCTCTCTCTCTCTCTCTCTCTATTTATCTCTCTGTCCGTCCGTCCGTCCATCCTCCGACTGTCTATATCTCTCTGTCTGTCTATCTGTCTCTCTCTCTCTCTCTCTCTCTCTCTCTCTCTCTCGTTGTCAAACGTTATGTTCAAACCGTTTCTCCACTCTGTGGTCATTACCGCGCATGTATATGATTTTAGAAAGTTTATATATATTCGACAAATATTAACTGTGTACGTACTTACAACGCCCGCTCTCTCTCTCTCTCTCTCTATTTATCTCTCTGTCCGTCCGTCCGTCCATCCGTCCGACTGTCTATATCTGTCTGTCTGTCTGTCTCTCTCTCTCTCTCTCTCTCTCTCTCTCTCTCTCTCTCTCTCTCTCTCTCTCTCTCTCTCTCTCTCGTTGTCAAACGTTATGTTCAAACCGTTTCTCCTCTCTGTGGTCATTACCGCGCATGTATATGATTTTAGAAAGTTTATATATATATATTCGACAAATATTAACTGTGTACGTACTTACAACGCCCGCTCTCTCTCTCTCTCTCTCTCTCTCTCTCTCTCTCTCTCTCTCTCTCTCTCTCTCTCTCTCTCTCTCTCACTCATCGTCAAAACGTTGACTTAATTTTTCATTGTATTAAATAATTAACAAATATTAACTATGTGTGCGTGTGTGTTGTCAACTACTTACATGCGCGTTCTCTCTCTCTCTCTCTCTCGCTCGCAGACGTCGGAAGCAATTCCTAGTTTATAATGTAATTACCTGTGCGTGTATGTCTCTCTTTATTCGACAAGACTTAAACACGACTATGTACTGTGTTGGACAATGGCGTATATTCTACAAGCGAATCATGTAGTATCATACAGTAGGCGGTCGTCTGTGTAGGAAAATTCGTTGACGATTCAAATTCTAAACGTACATCAACTGCTGAAGACTTAAGTGCTTCGTCTTGTCTGCTACAATCGAAAACAAACAGCAGGGCTTTTGATTTGAATAATTCCGGTGTCAGTACTGGGCTGCCGTCTAAACGGTGGTAATACGAACTTTGAAAACTGGCGTACATATTGTACAATAATGCAAAACGGTCTTTCCCAATATCCAAGTTTAAATTATCGTAAGGATAATACTTGTCGTTTAGAAACAGTCTCGCATTGATCACGTTACAGTGATCAAATTCATCACCGCGTGCTGGCAGTACATTTTTCTTGCTGTCTGAAACGCTAACACAACAAAGCGTGGTTTTTCTAGCTGATTTCTTTCTATAATCAGAAAGAATATCGGTATTACCACACCTACGTTTTAACATTAAATTTCGAGTTTCATTATTTAATTTGCCGTCAGCAGGTAATTTGTAATATTCTTGAAATATAAGGAGGGCATTGGAAACATCTGAATCATTTACTAATTGCAATGACGTTTTATCTTTCGTATAAAGATATCCATATTCATATAAGTAACGTTTAACCTGATCCAATTGAAACTGTGTTGTGTTATCCGTTAAACATTTGTCCATAATGTTAAAAAAAAAAATATTACAGATTTAAGTGGCGTCATGGTTTCCGATTGTACTTTACAATGACAAATACCAAACAACGTTGTTAATAATTATAAAAGAATATGTTATTATCCCTTCTCCTCAATATTTATAAAAAAGATTTTTAACAAAAATATGAATTAACAGGAATCGAACCTACATACTTACCTTCTTTACCTTCACATTTACCATTACTAGTCTAACCATTTAATCGATTAAGCTAATTCATATCTTATTAACGAACGATTACTCACGAAAGGAAAAACAGTTTACATGTCAACGAACTCGGAATGTTTACATTTTAAGTGTGCAATGTTTACGTGTCAACAAACACCGTCTGTTTATGTTTACATTTTATGTTTGAGAGTCATTACATCGGCGGAGATGTCAACTAGAGAGCTCCCCCCCTTTCAAATAGTATTCATCAAAACTTTGTAAATTAGAATCTGCACTACAGTCAAACATACGCACACACAAATAAATTAAAAATAGAAATTAATTTCATTATATGTCTGTTGGTTGCTAGTAGTATAGACTTATATTTCCTCATATCGTCCTTATTGTATTTTTTCGGTAGTTTCATAAACAAAAGTTCATACAGTACTACAGTGCAACCACTTTTATATCATCTCTTTTCAGTCATCTACATATATGCATTGTATTATTTGCGCATGCGCATAACAGCTTTTTTTTAGTACAGTTGCACACACACACATCAACGCTTGCACTATATATTGTCACCGGACAAAAGGCTTGCCGCATGACAACTGGCACCAATCGTACACTCTAGTGTTTTTGGTGGTCCTAAAAAGGACCGAGTTGTGAGAACGGTGATGTTGGTAGTGCCGCGCTGAGATGTTTGGCGGCTGCGCCTGCTGTTCACGGCGTACTGCAGTCCTCCTCTTCTTCCGACACTGGTTGTAGAGTCAGCTGCCGGCCCAGCGAAATCCATCGCTGACGCGGAACTGGAGGGTGAAGACGCAAGAACGTCGTTCCTTTCGGCTGACACCGCCTCGAGGTTGTTCGAGAGAGGAGAGGAGATGAAGTGCGTTCGATGGCGTAGCGATGAAGTGTTCAAAATTTTCTGCCGGCTCAGGTTTTATTAACTAACTGGCATCGCTGATTGGCTAGCTCCGAACACAAAGTTGGTTACGTCTCGGTGGCTGCTGATGCCTGATTGGCTCGCTGTGTCCACCGCTGGTACCGGAGAGCAGATGTTCGCATACCGCTGCCATCACAATATATAACCGGTGAACTTCACAATCGTTCGTGTTGCTGAACACTACTGTGCTACAAATTGTATGTTACAAATTGATATTCTAATTTACTTTGTGAGATATAAAGCGTTTAAGATACACTAACATAATACCAGCGTTATAACAGTTTCTTTGTTTTTCAGTATTCACTCTCACGTCTGAATATTACCATGTCTGACCTTCAACAGAATCCAGAACATCAGCAGGAACAGGAACATCCTCAACAAGGTAAAAATTTACCAATTGTCTCTCTCTATAATTATGTAGCAAACCAAATTTGTTTGATATGAATTAACATGTATAAGATAGTCTCTTGATGTTGTTTAGAAATTGATATGGCGGAGATAATTTTTTATGTTCTGACATAGGTTTATTTACCTCAAACATGAATTTGTGTGTGTTATTCATCATTCCTATTAGCTAATACATGTGTTTCTATTGTTTCAGATATGACGCGATTTTATATCGTGCGCAACACGAGTATTAGAGGATGTCTCACAACTTTTAATTACCTGCCTGTGTTCACAGAAGAAGAAGAAGATCAAGATATAGTACCGATAATGACCGAGGTGCGAACTTTATTGTGTAAGGATAGTCTGGCAGAACAAGCACGTTTACGCAGTATCAAATGGCATATTGCGTGCAGGATACGTTTCACTAAAACTGTGTTAGATGGTGACAGCGGCGAAGAAAAAGAGGTAACCAAAGACGCTGTCTTCCACGGACGTTGTCGTACGTTGCTCACGGACGACAACGACGAGTTGAACTGTCTACTCGATGAATCCTACGATAAAATCATGAATAGCATATCCAATTTTACCCGTGACGGGAGCGGATGGTCGGTGGATGCTGTACTGAAGCTGGAACTAGTTGTTGGACGGTACCAGCCTCTAGCAGCATCCTCCTACCTTCCAACCCCGCGAAAACTTGCACTCACCAGGGCAGTAGTCAACATCAATAACTCCCAAGATGAAATGTGTTTTCTATGGTCCGTACTAGCTCACATACACCCTCCACAAAAGCATAAAGACCGTGTTTCAAAATACCTCTTATTCAAAAACACAATAAATATGTCCGGTATCGAGTACCCTGTTTCTATAAATTCACTTTCTAAATTTGAAACACAGAATCCCAACATTTCTATAAACGTTTTCGGCTATGATATAGACGACAATATCAGAAACGAATCAAAAAATGAGGTTTATCCGTTAAGAATTACCCCCAATAAGGACAGATTACATCACGTTAATCTTTTGCTTCTGTCCGATACAAAGAGCCGAAAACATTACTGTCTTATCAGTAACATGAGTAGATTGTTATCATCCCATACAAAACACGACGGCCAATCATTTTACTGCGACTACTGCCTGCATCGTTTCACCACAGAACATGGTCTGTCCGATCATCTCCCCTACTGCACACCTCACGGCGAGCAGAAAACCAAAATGCCTACAGAGGAGGAGAAGTTTATGTCATTTAAAAATTACGCGCACTGTCTTAAAGTACCCTTTACCGTCTACGCCGACTTCGAGTCCCTCATCACTCCGCTTCAATCGTGTTCACCTGGTAACAACGTCCCGACGACAGTGCACGAGTTAGGCGAATTCTACTCAGTTGATAGCAACGGTGCCCGTCAGAAAATAACTTCTCCTCCTGTATCGTCCACATCATACGAAGCGATGCATATTCCATCAGGTTTCTCCTATGCTATCGTCGATCATACACACAGACTCTGGAGAGAGGCTAAAGTTTATCGAGGTGAAAACGTTGTAGACACTTTCTTCTCGTGGTTGATGAAAGACGCCGAGGATATGATGAAGGTAGTACGACATAACGTACAAATAATTATGTCCTATGATGACAATGTTGCGTTCACTAACGCCACCGTTTGTCATTTGTGTGAGCGCCCTTTGACAGACGATGACAAGGTACGCAATCATTGTCATCTTACGGGGAAATTCTTGGGAGCAGCCCACAATAGCTGTAATCTAAGCTACAAGATGCCTCGTCATATCCCCGTCTTCTTTCACAACCTTCGTGGCTACGACTGTCACCATTTAATGCAGGGTTTAGGAAAATATAAGGACCAACACGTATCCTGCATTGCAACATCCAGTGAGCGTTACGTATCGTTCTCCCTGGGTCCCTTGCTTTTCGTAGACTCTTTTCAATTTCTTAATCGCTCTCTGGACACACTCGTTACCAATCTGTCCACGTCCGGGAGCCAATTTCCTTTGCTCAGAGAGGAAATGCTTAGACGGGGTTTCGACGAACAGACCAATCTGCTCGTACGCAAGGGAGTATACCCTTACGCGTACGTTGACAGCATTGATTGATTCAACGAAACAAGTCTACCCGCTCGTGAACACTTTGATAACCGGTTGTTGGAATCGGCTATTTCGGACGCAGATTACGTGCACGCACAAAACGTGTGGAGTGCATTCAATCTGCGTACGTTTGGCGATTACCACGATTTGTATTTGTTGACAGACGTAATGCTGCTGGCCGATGTCTTTGAAAGTTTCCGAGACATGGCCTTACGCGATTACTGCTTGGACCCGTGTCATTTTTACTCGCTTCCCGGACTCGCTTGGAACGCGATGCTAAAAATGACAGGGGTCGAATTAGAGCTGTTAACAGAGATAAATCTGCATCTGTTCCTTGAGTCTGGGATCCGCGGAGGCTGCACGATGATATCCAACCGTCACGCAGTCGCTAACAATCCTCTGATTCCAGATCAGTACGATATATCGAAACCGACCTCCTTCATTCTGTATACAGACTGTAATAATTTATACGGTGCAGCCATGTCACAACCACTCCCTTACGCAGACTTCCGATGGCTCGATCGTAACGAAATCGAGTCCTTGGACGTACGTAATGTGAGTGATGATTCCGACATCGGGTACATCCTCGAAGTCGACCTACACTATCCTAATACCTTACACGACCTGCATTCCGACTACCCGCTTGCACCTGTGGCCAGCGCGTAACATATGATATCCTTTCTCCCTTTTCCAAACGTTTACACGAGAGTATATACAGATCATCGTATAACGAATCAGGCTCATCCATAGAGAAGTTGTTAACAACTTTGGAGGACAAACAAAATTACGTTCTCCATTATCGAAATTTGAAATTGTATTTAAGTCTTGGCTTAGAGCTGAAAGCGACTCATAGGGTGTTGTGTTTTAAGCAAAGCGCTTGGTTGAAACCGTTTATCGATTTCAACACCCGCAAGAGGCAAACAGCCGTCAACAGCTTTGAAAAAGACCTTTTCAAACTGATGAACAACGCCGTATACGGTAAGTCGCTGGAGAACGTACGGAAACATATAGACTTTGAACTAGTCTCGAATGAACGACGGCTTCAAAAACTAGTTTCCACACCTAGGCTAAAACGTATGATTCGTTATACGAACGATCTGGTGGGGCTCTCACTTCGTAAAAAATCCATCGTTCTTTCCCGTCCCGTGTATGTCGGCTTCACGGTGCTTGACGTTAGCAAAACGATAATGTACGACTTTCATTATCGTTATGCTGTCGCCAAGTACGGTTGCAACGTTAAATTATTAATGACAGATACAGACAGTCTGATGTATAGCATTCAAACATCAGACTTGTATGCAGACATGAAGAAGGACCTACACGTTTTTGACACATCGGATTACCCTACGTCTCATCCTTGTTATAGCCTTAAGAACAAAAAGGTTGTCGGCCTGTTCAAGGATGAAACGTGTGGTCGTCCTATTAGAGAATTCGTGGGTCTCCGTGCGAAATGTTATTCGTTCCTTGTGGCCCACGAAGATCCCACCCAAGAGTGTCAAAAACGTGTATGTAAAGGTGTGCCTCGAGTTGCAATGAAGAGGAGTCTGCGACACGATATGTATCGCAAGTGTCTCACTGATCATTGTCAGTTTTCTACCAGTGCGCTTTGTTTACGTAGCGATCATCATACGCTGTACACGATGCGTGTAAATAAGCAAGCGTTGTCACCGTATGATGATAAGCGTTATATATTAGACAATGGTCATGATACGCTTGCATACGGTCATTATCGGATACGACAACGCATCAACATGGAGAACGACGACGACGACACCTCCCCACCTACTAAAAAAATTTGTCTCCATGTATAGTAACCCTCCTCAACACTTGTTTCTTTCATCAGTTGATGTCTCTCGGTGCTTCAGTCCAGACGTCTGTAAACGTAAGTTCACATATTAATATCGCAACGATATTTGTATGTTTAAACATAATATATATATATACATAGAGTTTGTAATGTGTGTGGTTTCTTTGTCTTACAGTATTATGGATAACACTGCAGTTATAATTGACTTCCAGTGCTTTTTCGATTACAACGGAAAATATATTGTGAAGGAACTGTCAATCATGGACGTTCTGAGATTTGCTGGTAGACATTGGATTTTGACACCGCCTGCTACATCCGTTACGAATCCAAAATACGTTAGGACAAACCGCTGGTTAACGTCAAATTATCATAGACTTAGATGGAGCGAAGGAGAGACACCATACGACAATCTTGTTTCATTGTTAACATCACATACACGTATATATAAATATGTGTTTGTGAAGGGTTTTGAGAAAAAACGTTTTTTGCAATCAAAGATAATACACAATAATATCATCAATCTCGATGACTTTGGTTGTCCTAAAAACATACCGTATATAATTCATGGAACAGAATGTCTTAGACATTTCAATTCTTCTGACCGTTGTGCCAACTATAAGGTGCATGCTATTCGGGAATGGATGATTCATGATTTTTGCTTTAAACAAACATTTTTAATGTAACAAATTTAGAAAGTAGGTCACCGCGAATGATGACATTTATATCTCTCTCTCTCATTCTGTTGTGGACATGTACATACATGCATAGCTGTAAGCAGTGACTATTTTCTTATGAAAATGGACTTTCCTAATGACATTGTTATATATTTTTGGTGTCTCTAATTTCGTCTGTGGGACATGTTCATACATGCAAATGAAAGTGGGACACCGACGTTACCACCACCACTATCATATTGTACTGTCCTTTTGTGTCGAATATTCTGTCATTGTTTGGTTCTCTCTCGCTTGATACAGACGTGTTCACTAGTGTCTTCTAATAATGTCGTTTCTTGTAAAGTTTAATGCTGTAAGTGCTATCGAGTACAAACGATGTTCAGAATTGATAGTGAATAAAAAATATCCCATCATAGTCTTAACAAATGTGGACACAAAATATGGGAACTCTGTGCTTGCTACGTTGGAGGATGGCGACCGTCAGTATCGTGTCTATCTTCCCAAGAGGTATGCAGGTGTCTTCACGAATGAGGAGCTCAGACATATCAAACCTAAAGAACTACATTTAGTGTATCGAGGGACGAGAAATCAAACAACACAAGTAGAGATCGAGTCCTAACGTCGTAAGTAGCAATCGTGTTAACAAACAATTTATTGATGTGTGTGTGTGTGTGTGTGTGTGTGCGTGTGTGTAGTTTCAACTCTCTGTACTTAACACTTTAATAATTGAATTTGTATGTACATGATAAATGTATCATTGATTCTACAAGTTTCGTTGAATAATAGTTGGTTCGATTAGAAATTATTTGAAAGTACATTAACTTATGCGATAAATGTATCATTGATTCTAAGTAGTATTTACAAATTTCCAGTGAATAATATTTGGTTTGGTTTGATTAGAAATTATTTGAAAGTACATTAACTTATGAAAAATGACATATACTTGAAAAAGTTTACTTACTTAACGCATTTGATTCTTTCCACTAACTGTGTGTGTGTGTGTGTGTGTGCATGTGATAATTGAATATTATCGTATCAGTGATTCTAATATCGACTGTATTGTTATGTTACAGATAAACTTCCTTGTGAACTGTATCTACAGCCATGAAATTATTATTTAAAAATCTTACAATGTCAAAAAATTATTATTAATATTTATTTTATATAACAATGTTTGTTTGTGATATATGTATATTTAATCAATGTAAAATGTATTTTGAATAATTGTATTATAACGGTTTGTAAACTATATTTTAAGTTTGTGTACAGTGCTGTAAATATATATTTAATCATTTAAAACAATATTATTATTAATATTTTATATATAACAATGTTTGTGATATATATATTTAATCAATGTAAAATGTATTTTTTGAATAATTGTATTATAGCGGTTTGTAAACTATATATTTTATGTTTGTGTACAGTGTTGTAAATATATATATATTTAATTATTTAAAACAAATTATGGTTTATTTTAATTTATTTCGTTATAAACCTTCGAATATGCATGCAATTATTTGTATAGTAATCAGAAATGTGTGAGAGAGACATTTTAATAATTTGCAGGTTGTATCTTACAATTACGAAAATTATTATACAATGTGTGTGTGTACACAAAACTTTTGAAAATACCTTATTTCAAGGAGATTTTTTTTATGCGTAACACTTTACCACACACACACAGACTTGGCAGTATATTAATTTCTAAATCGTAGTCAATGACTGTCAAGTGTCAAAATTAGAAGTAGGACGCAACGAGGTAGGTGATAAATATATATTTCCTGGTGATTAGATTTTAGTATCGCTACTTACAATAATCCATAAGTAGCACGATGCTTATGTAAAACTGATGACAACTGTGTCTAGAGACAAAGAGAGAGGAGGGGAGAGTGAGTTGATATCGAAGTCGTCAACAATTTACTATAATATAGTTTGAATTTCCCACCGAAGAAAAATGTTGGTGTAAATATATATTTAATTATTTAAAACAAATTATGGTTTATTTTAATTTATTTCGTTATAAACCTTCGAATATGCACGCAATTATTTGTATAGTAATCGGAAATGTGTGAGAGAGACATTTTAATAATTTGCAGGTTGTATCTTACAATTACGAAAATTATTGTACAATGTGTGTACACAAAACTTTTGAAAATACCTTATTTCAAGGAGATTTTTTTATGCGTAACACTTTACCACACACACAGACTTGGCAGTATATTAATTTCTAAATCGTGGTCAATGACTGCCATGTGTCCAAAAAAAAAAAATTATAAGTAGGACACAACGAGGTAGGTGATAAATATATATATTTCCTGGTGATTACATTTTAGTGTAAAACTGATGACATAAAGAGAGAGAGTTTATATCGTGATCGACAACTGTGTCTAGAGACAAAGAGAGAGGAGGGGAGAGAGAGTTGATATCGAAGTCGTCGTCAACAATTTACTATAATATAGTTTGAATTTCCCACCGAAGAAAAATGTTGGCAGATCTGTTCTATACACACACAATAATGCAGGATTGGTAACCCTGATCATATATTTTAATATACACTATAATACACACACATATCAAGTTTGAACCCATACATAGGTTGGTAAACCTGATCATATAGATTTAATATACATTATAACACACAACAAATTTGAACTCATGCAAGGTTGGTAACCCTGATCATATATTTAATATATACACTATAATGCATCAAGTCGGAACCCCCCACCATAGGTTGGTAAACCTGATCATATAGATTTAATATACATTATAACAAATTTGAACTCATGCAAGGTTGGTACTCCCCGATCATATATTTAATATATACACTATAATGCATCAAGTGATAGAAAGTGAAAGTGATCTAAGCTCGCGAAAGGCGGCATATAAAAAAATAAAAAATTATATTCGCGGATGCTGTGGTCCAGATACGCGAAAAAGTCGCGGATCTTGACACAGATCAGCGAAAAAGTCGCGGATGCTGTGGTCCAGTAGAAAGTGAAAGTGATCTAGGCTCGCGAAAGGCGGCATATACAAAATTATATTCGCGGAAATTAGAAAGTGAAAGTGATTTAGGCTCGCGAAAGGCTGCATATAAAAAATTATATTCGCGAAAATTCGCGGATACTGCGGGTCCAGGGTGGTGGGGAGAGCGTGGGAAAAAATCTTGGACCGCGGGAACGGCGGCATCTCTTTGATCTTGTTTTTTATCGTTTTTTATGTTTTTTAAGAAAGGCGGCATTCCTTTGTGGGTTTGAACTGTCATTTTCCCTCTACTGTAATCTTTTTAAACAAGTGACAGTGATGGAGGAATAGTTGCAGAACATTCACATCTAAATTTGTGATTCAGTTTTTGTTTTTCCGGGACGTTTACGACTTACCGCGGTGTGGCCACGAGGTCACTGAAGAACGCGTTGCCGGCGGGGACTTTATTGAGATGTTCTTTATTGATAAATAATAAAAATACAAAATAACATTGAAGAAACTTCCACTTACCATCACTCCATAACCTCGGCTTCAGGGTTGCGTCATACGAACTTTAGGATACAGGCGTAATTTTCAAGGTTGTGTGAAGGATTTACACTACACATTTTTATGAAGAGAATTGCATTTTAATTTTGTCAAGTCATTTAAATTCAAATTAGAAAACAAATTTTATCATGCTTTTGCATCTTACATAACTTCTTACTAATTTCCTCTCTTGTTTGATTCGGTACATGAATACTACTTGTACTTACTTATGCTATGGTCTTACCTTAATTAGATCACACAAACACAAACACAAACACAAACACAAACAGCCCAGCTTTGCTCACTCACGCATACTCACAGAAAATTTATTTAGCCCTTAACATTTTAAAATAAGCCCCCCCAGCCCTTACACTTAAACCGCCGGCACGTGGTTCGCGCGCGCACTCATCGTCTGTTACATTCTTGTGGTTTATTTTCCGAAAATCATACAGTTACATTCTTTAATCTTTTTTAAACTCGACCACGGTCACATAAAATTTTCTCCTGACACTTTTGGCTGTTAAAATAGAAAGTTTTATGACGAGCCTACTTTGCTCGTTCCGGCGCCGGAAAGTTCAGTTAGCAGACTGGGGACGATAACGTAGCAGGTGTTGCTGATGTGATCTCATACTTTTAACGGAAAGCACTGCCTTGTGCTAAATAAATGTTAAGGGCTAAATAAATTTTCTGTGAGTATGCGTGAGTGAGCAAAGCTGGGCTGTTTGTGTTTGTGTGATCTAATTAAGGTAAGACCATAGCATAAGTAAGTACAAGTAGTATTCATGTACCGAATCAAACAAGAGAGGAAATTAGTAAGAAGTTATGTAAGATGCAAAAGCATGATAAAATTTGTTTTCTAATTTGAATTTAAATGACTTGACAAAATTAAAATGCAATTCTCTTCATAAAAATGTGTTGTGTAAATCCTTCACACAACCTTGAAAATTACGCCTGTATCCTAAATTTCGTATGACGCAACCCTGAAGCCGAGGTTATGGAGTGATGGTAAGTGGAAGTTTCTTCACTGTTATTTTGTATTTTTATTATGTATCAATAAAGAACATCTCAATGGCGCCCGAACAGGGAATTTCTAGGTACTCAAAATGCGACGAATTTAAAATTATATCGGTCACTTTAATTATGTTTATAAATAAGATTTCAAATATTGTTGTATGATTACAGAAGGGATCCTCCCCCATTTTCGGGCGGTCACGATCTTACCAGTCCTGGCCGTGGAATTCGGAACTTGGAGGCAGGCCATGGTTGGCGGATCTTCCTTCGGGCGGTGAAACAACGATGGTCCGGCTCCACCAAAATTGGTACAAACTAGAAATTTAACTACACATTTGAACGGGGAGGGGGACCCCAAAAGGTAAGTGACAAATTATCATTAATACACTCCAGGTGCAACAATTTCGGTGTACCTGTCACGTGCCTGCATTGCCTTAGAGTGCTGTACATAATGGAGGCTACACCTAAATACAAGGCAGTGCATACAAATTAATATTTGAGTATCAGTGGCAAGACCAAATTCTTTTAGCCACCGATTTTACTTGCAGTGTAATCTGAAAATTGATTCCTGTGGCTTCTGGGATTGGAGAGGGGGAGACGGCGGGCTAGAATAAATGAGAAAAGGAGTTGATCGGATAATAAAGATTTGAAAAGGGGGGACGTGAATTCACGTAGTGTGTCTCCCTGTTTCCAATTCGGGACGCTGCAGGAACCCGTTTCAGGCCCAAGGATACTGACCACTAGAATATAAGTTATAATTTAAAAATGTAAATAAATTTTAGAATTAAGTGACCAAATATAATTCTCAAGTTTTAGTATCAGTGAGCATGGGAACGTTTAAAAGATGTGTAATAAAATAAAAACTTGTTATCAATACAAGAAGTGGGGATGTTTTTGGGGGGTAGATTGGTGCTCAATGAAGTGATAGAACAATGGAGTGTGGAACTGCGAAGGTTGAAAGTTTTAGTTTATCAATGTTAATTAGTTAGCTATTAAGTTGCTATTGCGGGGGTGGCCTGTGCTCCCGTAGATAGCGAAATGGGTTGGGGGTAACAGAGAGTGTTACCTCCATCGGAGGCCAAAATGGCGAAAATGTGCGACACACCTTTTCATGTAAATTAAATTTACACACTGATAGACGATCGTATCGCACATACTAGTGATGAGTGTAACAGGCACTGAAATGAAGTTAGATTTCCCCGACTTTTCGGGCGATTACTGCCTTACCAGCACTAATCGTGGATTTGGCTAGCGGCCAGCTATGGTCATACCAAGTCCCTTGACCATAGCTGACTTGAAATTGGTATATAGTAGAAATTCAATGGGGGGTGACAATTAGGGGAAATCCCGGCACTATGGAACAGCGGCTACCACTCTGCCCGCTTGGAGGCAGCAAAGCCAAGTGGTAGACCCGCATTAAGGGCATGAAACTATATAACAAAGGTATGTTGATATCTGAACCTTTTAAAATGTAATAGCGGAAGCAAAGACACGGAGAGGTCTACCTACTCCAAAATATGCCGTCTTTGTGGAAGCGAAAAGGGCGATACAGTCCTCCATAATTTGCAATAGAGTGTGTGGCTGGGAGGTGGCTCAGATGAGCCACGAATTTAAATTTTACAACATAAAGAAATTTTTTGCTAATTCAAATTTTGATCCAATAAAAATGCTTGTGCTCTGTTTAAATAACTAGCTGCTCAGACATTCAATATAAGGTGTTCATTCCATAATTTTAAATGTATTATTTTATTGTTGTACGTTAGATATAGGTATTGATAGAAATATGTGTTTTCATTATGTGTGTATTTTTTCAACTAAGCAGATAATTAAACTGACTGGCAGGCAATTAACATAATAGAAGTAAGTATTGATAAATATATATTTCATATAATTTGTTCAGTTTTGAGATGTGTTTTCATTGTGTTAGGGATATCAGCTGATCAGCAATAAAATGTCACTGGTAAAATGGTTTATAAATGTTCCAAGTAATTAATGTTCAATGTAATGTTTTAATGTATTACAGATGGTTTAAAGTAATGATAAAAATAATTTGATAAAGTGAGAAGTAAAGTAACAATTTGTGAGAGATAATAAGAGATAGTTTTTTGGGGTGATGAATATTTTGTGGGACATATAGATCTGTCCAAGTTGAAGTCAAAGTTGAAATAGTAGAAATGAAGATAGTGTGATGCTGTTTTGAAGTAATGTATATTATTGAATTTTGAGAAGTATTGATGTTGACACAGTAGTTATGGAGAATATATGTAGAGTCTTTGAGTGATATATTGTGGTTTATAATTAATGATGTTATTTTGTTGTAGTTGTAGTAAGGTAAGGAGATTGAGATTTTGGGGATGGCAATTTTGGAGTAGGGGGTAGTGTAATGTGGGAGTCCGCAACATAATGATAAGTTGGGACGGGATTGGTATCGATTTTAGTGAGGAGGGGCCGCCTTAGGTAGAATCCAGGGGCCAGATAAGGGAATTGAGTTTCTTGGGGGGGGAAACACGTATCCTATGTACAAAGGGTTAGAGAGTATTTTTTTTATATATATAGAGAGAAGGTGGCGATTTGAGTTTAATGATAAGTTGGGGTTAGAGTGTTTTGGTAGATGTTTTTAATAGAGATGGGTGTCATGGGAGTTGAAGTTGTTAGAGGTTAGAGTCATAGAGAGGTAAAGATTATATATGTATACAGAGCAAGTAGTAAATTAAATTGTTACAAATAATTTAAATCACCCACAGTAATGGAGAGCAAGATAGTTAAGCCAAGAAAGAGATTTATAATAAAGATAAAAAATTTTTTATTTTGAAACCAGTGACAAACTTTTGATAGAATTTGGAAATCATGTAAAATTAAGAATTGTTTATTTTGAATAATTTAAATGTCAATTTGCTTATTATTTATAATAATATTTTGTTTATTTTAAATATTTTATTTTATTATGTTTGGCGTTTCAAGTCAGGATGTTACAGATGTTAAATGTATTTTCAGAAAGTATACATAACATATGTAGGTCAAGGGTTTTGGAATTGACCTAGTTTCGATCAGCTGACAGTGAGTCATATACCAACTAAGCTTGTTTCATATGGAAGTCAATTCAATTTGTTTATTTAATCAATTTAAACAAGTTTTAAATAATTTCTATATATAAAGGAAACATTTAAATAAAATTAAAATTTTTTTTGAATTTTAAAATATTTTGGAAAATATTTTTTTTTTTGAAATATTTTTGGAAAAAAAAACTTGATTTTTCGCCTGCCAGCTTATGAATATTTTGAGTATTGATTATTTTATTATTTGTGTGCTAACCATGTTTATGATTATTGATTTATTTTGTATTGCATTGTATTGTTAGACTTTAAGTATTCACATGTTAGGTTAAGGATATGTTTAACTATAAGAATGTTTAAATTCACTTATTTTAAGTAAAAACAGAAAATAAGGAAGAGAATTTTTTTTGATAAAATATTTTATTTTGAATTCTGAATTTTTGTTAATGAAATAGTAAAGGTTAAAGAATTTTTCAATGTATAATATGTAATGTGAATGTGTGTGAGCCCAGTATCTGCTAAAGGCAGCCCAGCTTGCATACAAGGGGAAACATATCGGTTGAGGATCTGGCATAATCTAAGCCAGGGATTGAGGACTATTTGGGGGTAGCATGTTAGAAGGTGAGGTGGACTGTGGTACGAGTCTGTTCGATTTCTCGGTGTTGGGATCTCTTACGGAGATGTCCAGTGATCTCGTTCAGATGGGTCCATAGTCGCTGAGCCAGGGGGGTCGTGTACCCATGAGTAGTAAGAACAAGAGGGTGTTGTTGGCACCAGTTCCTCACCGGTCCTCTTCGGGGTTTATCAATGAGATTTCTTCTGTTTTGGACAGCAGAATTCTCATTTAGGGGGTATTGTAACGTGTCTAAATTGGGTCAGTTTATTTCTTACAGTAGGGGGCATTTGTATTTTTATTTATTTCATTTTTGCGGGACCAAAGAGTTTTCTCATGCGCGCCACCCTAATTTTCTCAGAACTCTGTACATGTGTGGCGACGCCCGCACGTAACATCTCAGGACGGGGCGCTGTTAGTGACGCCGTGAAAACTCCAACGAAGCTGTAAAACATGGCGCTGGAGTGAACGATTTGGGACCGCAACCAGCCAGCTACAGGAAATGTATTTAAGCCACGCCCGCTGCTAGTGACATCAGTATAGCAGAGGCAAATATCGTCCCCGGTGACCACACATATAATGACTATGTTCCATGCATAGAATGAATACGATACAGCAAATCAACATCGAACGACGACGAAAATCTGTTGGCAGTGAATACGCATTTCCTCCCGCTCAACCAAGCACACTTCCCAGTCCTACTCTGTCCGTGTCGGCCGACACCAGAGCTAAGTATGCTCTACTAAATTTCATAAGTTTTTTGATATAAAAGTGAAGTAATCTTTTTAAACAAGTGACAGTGATGGAGGAATAGTTGCATAACATTCACATCTAAATTTGTGATTCAGTTTTTGTTTTTCCGGGACGTTTACGACTTACCGCGGTGTGGCCACGAGGTCACTGAAGAACGCGTTGCCGGCGGGGACTTTATATCTTGTATTAACTCGCGTAATCAGGGTAATGTGGTTTTATAATAGAATGTGAGTAGCGAGTGAAAGGCAGGCTGGGCTATCTTGAGTAAGTAATTAGTATTAGTTATATATGTAAAAGCAAAATGTAGGAAACAAAGTTGCACAACATTGGACGACATGTAAATGTATTTGGTAAACAATAATTTCAATAGTTAATCATTAAAACTAATTATTTCTCTTCACAATGATGTGTAGCATTAGTTATTTCGATAACCCATGAAACACATGTTTGTATCTAGCGTTCGCACCAAAGAATCCTGGCCCCAGAGAAACGAAACTTTGAAGGTAGGTGGGAGTTGTATTTATGTATTTTATATATTTTAAAGTGTATTTGAGCGTCACAGGTGGCGCCCGAACAGTGCCGTGTTTCTGATATTACCAATAATATAACTAATAAAGTAGAGAAACAGATCACGGAACAATATAGCATAATAAATACAATTGTAGAGAAACAAATTAGTGAATGTAACACCAATACTGAATGTAAGGTCGGTTATGCTATGAGTCAGATGGAAAATAATAATAGTAAAATAAGAGAACTAGAAAATAATTGTAAGATTGAATTTAAGACCATACACGATACAATAAGTGACCTTGAATCTGATAGTAACCTTAAGTTAATGAATGTTAAAAATGAATTGAGCATGGCCATCAGCCAACAAGTAAACACTGTTACCGAACGAGTAATTATGACTCGTGACGTAAGCAGTGAAGTTGAGTTAGAGACATTCAGTTGTGACAACAAAAGAGTACATCCTATGCAGTTCATAAATAGAGTGAGAGAGTTCAATAAGTTTAGTACTAATAACTGGGAAGTTCAATTATTAAAAATTTTAAAATGCTTCAAGGGTAGTTCGGAAATATGGGCCGAGGTACACAAAACGGAATGGGGGTGTTTTGAAAGTTTTGAGTCCGCATTCAGAAATAAATATTGGTCTGAAGAAGACCAAGAAGTGTTACGAAGTAGAATTATGGGAACCAGGAATTTTGGGGGGCCCAATAATAATATAACCGGATATGTGATGAGAATATTTAATGAGGCGAAATACTTAGAACCGCCATTGCCATTTAGATCCTTCGTGAGGCATATAAGCAAGCATTTGCCAAGGGAAGTACAAATAACACTTATGACGCGGGAGGTAGCTAATATTAGCGAACTAGAAAATATTTTAGATGTGTTTCAGAATATCCGGGACCAAGAATTGAGTCGCCGTCAGAACCAGCAGAATATGCATAATGGAGGTAACCAGGGACCGCCGAGGGGACCTACAAATGGACCGGCATACCCCAGACGAGAACAAAATAATCGAGGACCAAAATGGACTTGCCCGGCATGCTCACAGGAGAATTATGCGACACAAAATTTTTGTTTTAGATGCAGGAGGGAGAGACCGGGTCAGCGACAGGGACAACAACCCACGCAGAACCACCAGGCATACCAACGAAGGGGAGAGGGCCAAGGAGGAGCGCCGAGAGGCCACGCTCACGAACAGCGAGGAAACCAGCACGAACGAGGATACAACCCTGCAGTGGCGAGCACATCTGCGGGAAACTAAAAGGGACAATGGAACACCGGACCCGACCGTTGTCGCCGGAAGTTTCTGGGGTCCAAATGGAGGACAGATATTGAAACAACGTTGTTATTACAGATTTATCTGAGGAATTATTGGAGGAGGAAGACTTCGAAGCAGGGAGACGGGAGAATGGACTGACTGAGGTAAAAATCAACATAGAAGGTAAGGAGATTAAAACTTTAATCGATACAGGTAGCGAAATCTCTGTTATTTCTGAACATGTACTAGATGAATTAAGAGAAATAAATAATAATATTCCATCTTTGCCAGTAGCGGGGGTGACGATTGTAGGTATTACGGGAGTTAGAAGTAAAAGAGTCACGAAACAAGTACATTTAAACATGATAATTAACGGGGTAGGGTACGATAATACGTTTCTAGTCGTAAGGGGACTAAATCTTGAGGTTATACTGGGAAATGATTTTCTGATTAAACACAAGGCGGTGATTGATTTTCATAAACGGGTGTTTGAATTAAATAGTGAAGGGGAACCAGTCCGTATTAATTTTGAGCGGGTGTTAGATGCGGTAAGAATTTCAGGGGAAGGGTGATACATACTCGGAGTAATAAACAAGAAAGGGAAGTTAGTATGAATGTATGTAGTGAGAGTAAGATAGAGTGTGAGGAGAATGTAGATCACTTATGGAATGAGAGAGCACTTAAATTTTGTAGTGAGGGTGGCGTGATAGGGAGTTCTCAACGTGAATCGTTGTGGCGGGTAGTAGAGAATTTTAGAGAAGTGTTTGCCGATATACCAGGGAGGGCAAGAAACTATGAATGCGAGTTAAAGGCAAGGGAACACGCACCCTATGTGCAAAGAAGTTATCCGGTGCCATATGCAAAGAGAAGAGCGGTTCAGATTAAGTTAGAGAAAATGTTAGAGGGAGATATAATTGAGCGATCTGTATCACCGTATTCTAACCCCTTAGTAGTAGTGATTAAAAAAGATGGTAGAGTTAGGTTATGTTTAGATGCTCGCAAAATCAATCAAATAATCATTCCCGACCGGGAGTCACCTGAAGCGATAGAAGAAATTTTTCAGAAGTTCAGCGGCGTACAATATATGACCTCTTTAGACCTAACCGCCGGGTATTGGCAAGTTCCGTTGGCAGCGAATAGTAGAAAATATACTGCTTTCTTATTCAATGGAAAAAACTATCAATTCAAAAGACTACCGTTTGGATTGAACACCAGTGTAGCTAGCTTTATTAAGTGTCTTGATGAGATTTTGCAACCCCATAACTTAGATTTTTTAACCATATACGTTGATGATATTCTGATAGCTTCGAGAACATTTGAAGAGCATGTAGAACACTTAGAATATGTATTGGAGAAGTTATACCAGGGAGGTCTGACGGTGAATTGGGACAAATCAAAATTTTTGCAAACTGAGATACATTTTTTGGGTTTCATCATAACACCTACAGGGATACGTGCCAATCCGGATAAAGTAGAATCCATCCTGACGTTCCCGGAGCCCAAAAATATAAAGCAATTGCAAAGTTTTCTTGGTCTCTGTAATTTTTACAGGAAGTTCCAGCGGAACTACGCCCAGACGACGGCCCGACTCAGCGCAGTGCTGCAAAAGAATAAACAATGGAGGTGGGGAGATAACGAAAGAGCAGCGTTCAACGAAATCAAAAATAAGTTCGCTGATATGATTTTAATGAAGCACCCGAATTTTAATGATAAATTTTACTTACAGACAGACGCCAGCAATATAGCACTTGGAGCGGACTGTACCAAGAGGACGAGGCGAAAGAACACAAAACCATTGCCTTCGCCAGCCGGACGTTGCTAGCCGCTGAGCGTAACTATACTACCACTGAGAAGGAGCTCCTTAGTATAGTGTTCGCCGTGAAGAAGTTCCGTACGTATCTGCTGGGTAACCAAACCATCATCAGGACGGACCATAAAGCGCTGTCGTTCCTGAATACTTGTAAACTCACACACAGCCGGATAACCAGGTGGGTGTTAGCTCTTCAAGAGTATAATTTTTCTTGGGAATACATTAAGGGTGTGGAGAACAGGGTGCCAGACACAATATCACGAGTAGACACAGACAGAAATAGAACGGGTAGAGATATTAAAGAGATAGAGATTTATAGACTATCCCGGGAAGATAAGCTTTTTGGGGAAGAATTGAAGGTTATAAATGTAACGCAAAGAGCTGATAGTAAGTTAAATAAAATAATTACTAGTGTAGAATCAGATGTAGATGAGTTTGGTTATAAACAATATTTTCAAGTGTTTAAAGGGAGTTTGTTTAAAAAAGTAGAGGGGAGAGAGAGGGATTGGAGGTTAGTTATACCTGAAGGGTTGATAGAGAAAATAGTGTGGGACTGTCACCTTAGATCGGGCATTTTGGGGCACGGAAGTGTGTGAATGTGTTAAAGGAATCTTGTCTATTTAAAAATATGGAGAAACGCGTCCGAAAAATACTTAGAGTTTGCGAGCTATGTCAGAAATCTAAAGTTGTGAATTATAGGTTAGAAGGAGAACTAAATTACATTAAAGTAGAAAAACCATTTGATTTAGTAGCTGTAGATTTGTACGGCCCATTGCCAAAGGGTAGGGGCGGAGTGATGCATATTTTTGTGGTACTTGACACTTTTTCCAAATATGTAAGGTTATACAGCGTGAAGCGAGCAACAAGTAAGGTGCTGTGTGAGAAGATCACACGCGACTACATGATCAACGTGGGAAAGCCGAAGGTGATATTATCTGACCATGGACCGCAGTTCATCAGCGGGAGATGGCGCCAGACTCTCGGATGGGAAGGTAACATCCCAAACCACACCGCAGTATATCACCCGCAGTCCAATCAGGCGGAGCGCGTCATGAGGGAGTTGGGCAGAATTTTTCGAACATACTACCACGCCAAACACAGCGAGTGGCCACTCTATGTCCAGAAGATTGAAAATTGGCTTAACTGCACCACCCACGAGTCGACAGGGTTCACACCTTATGAGTTAATAAGAGGTAAGCGTCCACAGAGAATTTTGGAACAATTAATTGAGTATCCACCGGAAACCAACACTGTTGGTCACGACATTAAACTTAGGCTAGCGAATGAAAGCTTGTTGACGAAGGGGGAGAAGAGAAAACAGAGACATGACATGAAAGGTAAGTGGACGCAGTACGAGGTTGGACAGATGGTATTGGTGCGACGCCACGATTTGTCGAGTGCCCAAGATAAGGAGATTAAGAAATTTTTCTTGCTCTATGAGGGGCCGTACGAGATAATAGACGTAAAAATGAAGAATACATACGTGTTACAGAATAGAGAAACGAGGGAGATAGTTGGAACGCACAACGCTACAAATTTGAAATTATTTTGGTCAGCATAAGGATTTATATCAATGATTAAATGTATGAATGTAATTTAATTGTTTTTTCTATATGTTTCTAGAAGGGATCCTCCCCCATTTTCGGGCGGTTACGATCTTACCAGTCCTGGCCGTGGAATTCGGAACTTGGAGGCGGGCCATGGTTGGAGGATCTTCGTTCGGGCGGTGAAAACAACGATGGTCCGGCTCCACCAGAATTGGTACAAAGTAGAAATTTAACTACATATTTGAACGGGGAGGGGGACCCCAACAGGTACGTGACACGAATTAAATTTTTTTAATACACTCCAGGTGCAGCGGTTTCGGTGTACCTGTCACGTGCATGCACTGCCTTAGAGTGTTGTACATAATGGAGGCTGCACCTAAATAAAAGGCAGTGCATACAAACTTAAATATTTTTAGTGTCAATGGCAAAATTCAAGTTGAGCCATTGACAATAGTTTTGCTTAAGCCAGAAACGAAGAGTTTTGCGGAGAAAGATGGGGAATTTCGGCTCAGACGACGGGGTAGTAGAGATGAGAAGATTTGGTAGTACAATTTGCATAGAAGGGGAAGTAACTGCACAAAGTAGATCTGAGTGGAAATTTCTGTATCTTTCATCGCAAAACACCCCCATTTCAGGCGGTCACGATCTTACTAGTTATGGTTAAGGATAGATAGAGTCAGCCTTCAATGTAAATAGGAATTTTGAAAAAAAAAAAAAAAATTCCAAAATAATTTTGGATGTGTATAATTTTAAATTTAAATAGATTTTAGAATTAAGTAACCAAATATAATTGTCAAGTTTTAGTATCAGTGAGCATGGGAACGTTTAAAAGATGTGTAATAAAATAAAAAACTTGTTATCAATACAAAAAGTGGGGATGATTTTGGGGGGTAGATTGGTGCTCAATGAAGTGATAGAACAGTGGAGTGTGGAACTGCAAAGGTTGAAAGTTTAGTTTATCAATGTTAGTTAGTTAGTTATTAAGTTGCTGTTGCGGGGGTGGCCTGTGCCCTCGTAGATAGCGAAATGGGTTGGGGGTAACAGAGAGTGTTACCTCCATCGGAGGCCGAAATGGCGAAAGTGTGCGACGCACCTTTTTCGTGTAAATTAAATTTACACACTGATAGACGATCGTGTCGCACATAATAAAAGGATGTAGAACAGGCACTGAAATGAAGTTAGATTTCCCCGACTTTTCGGGCGATTACTGCCTTACCAGCACTAATCGTGGATTTGGCTAGCGGCCAGCTATGGTCATATCAAGTCCCTTGACCATAGCTGACTTGAAATTGGTATATAGTAGAAATTCAATGGGGGGCGAACATTAGGGGAAATCCCGGCACTATGGAACAGCGGCTACCACTCTGCCCGCTTGGGAGCAGCAGAGCCATGTGGTAGACCCGCATTAAGGGCGTGTAGCTATATGACAAGAATATGTTGATATTCGATAATGTTAAAATATAATAGCGGAAGCAAAGAGACGGAGAGGTCAAACTACTCCAAAATATGCCGTCTTTGTGAAAGCGAAAAGGGCGACACAGTCCTCCATAATTTGCAATAGAGTGTGTGGACGGGAGGTGACTCAGAGGAGCCACGAATTTAAATTTTACCACATAAAAAATTTTTTTGCTAATTCAAATTTTGATCCAATAAAACTGCTTGTGCTCTGTTAAATAACTAGCTGCTCAGACACTCAATATAAGGTGTTCATACTGTAATTTTAAATGTATTATTTTATTGTTGTACGTTAGATATAGGTGTTGATAAAATATGTGCTTTCATTATATGTGTATACTTTAAACTAAGCCAATAATTAAACGTCTGGCAGGCGGGTAACACAAAATGATCAGAATCAGAAAAAGGGGAAACAATGAGGTGAGAAGTGAGGATAAATAAATATATTTATATATTTCATATAATTTGTTCAATTTTGAGATGTGTTTTCATTGTGTTAGGGATATCAGCTGATCAGCAATAACATGTCACTGGTAAAATGGTTTATAAATGTTCCAAGTAATTAATGTTCAATGTAATGTCTTAATGTATTACAGATATTTTAAAGTAATGATAAAAATAATTTGATAAAGTGAGAAGTAAAGTAATAATTTATGCAAGTTAACAAGAGATATTTTGTGGGTGATAAATATTTTATGGGACGTATAGATCTGTCCAAGTTGAAGTCAAAGTTGAAATAGTAGAAATGAAGATAATGTGATGCTGTTTTGAAGTAATGTATATTATTGAATTTTGAGAAGTATTGATGTTGACACAGTAGTTGTGGAGAATATATGTAGAGTTTTGAGCGATATATTGATGTTTATAATTAATGATGTTATTTTGTTGTAGTTGTAGTAAGGTAATGAGATTGAGATTTTGGGGATGGCAATTTTGTAGTAGGGGGTAGTATAATGTGGGAGTCCGCAACATAATGATAAGTTGGGACGGGATAGGATCGATTTTAGTGAGGGGGCCGCCTTAGGTAGAATCCAGGGGCCAGATAAGGGAAATTGAGTTTTTGGGGGGGGAAACACGTATCCTAGTACAAAGGGTTAGAGGATGTGACGATTTTAAATGTATAAAAAAAATCGCACAGATTAAAATTTTTAATTTTAATAAGTAAGAGTATCATACACCCTTACCTATACCCAGATTCCTGAATCAACTTGAAACCTTCCAGTACCAACACGCCAAGAAAAGTATTAAGTAGTGAATAATAATAATAATAATTACTTAAATAATTATAAATGCGACTAGAGAAATAAAGAAATCCCTAAGTCATAATAAAATAAACATAAAGTATTTATCTTCTAATTAATGAATAAATAATAATAGGAAAAGTACGAACTATTTTCTTAGCGCGTAAATACGCACTAGCTTACTGAGCCCTCTCCCCTAAACCGTACACGCATTCGGCCGTAGAACGTCGCAATGAGTGGACGTGAGTTTTGGTGTTGTACACATATACGTATGTGTAAGTTCTCTAGAAGCATATCCAGCGTGAAATCTTGTTATTATGAATAATGTAGTGTCTAGAGTTTGTGAGAAAATATATAAATAAAATAGAAAAAGGTAGCCAACACATCTCTTAAAAACAAAATCAAATGTAAGTGTAACACAGTTAACTACTAGACTGTAGTACTGCAAAGTGAGAACTATAACTGTAATTAAAATAAAGAAAATGTGAACTACAAGAATCTGCACTAAGAAAAGTGAAATTACAACATTTGGAACTTCAAGTAAACAACCTATCTTCGAGAGCTTCAAGTTAAGAAAAAATCAACCCGATGTAGATACACCAAGAACAACGTACTCAACCCGTAGAAGACGACTGGAGATGTCCCAAGAATACAACAACAGCCTCAGGTGATATCAAACCACAACTTTTGTAAATTTCCCCTTAATAAGAAGCAACAAAGAACTTTAAAGAACTTTCGCAATGTAATGAACAAATTATCAGATTTGTATATTTTGTAATTTTGTAAGAAGTAATAGTAACCGTAATGTATATATTGATAAATTAATAATTTTGAGAAAATTGAGACCCGGATCCGTGGTATTAAAACTAACAGTTATATGAATAAATTTTGATATAACAAGAATAATATAATTAAGATCTTTGAAGCAGTAAAAGCACTATTTACTAAAATAACTCTCTTTAAAATCAGGAATAATGTTTGATTAATATTTCAATAGCAATAAAGAGATGTTTTAGCTAATACCTAGTGAGTGAATAAGTTTATGCAAACCTTGTCAGTTTCCTATATCATACTTGTTTTGTAATTTGTTAGTAAGCGTTTTACTAACAACGGCAGCTGGTTTAGTTTACTGGTAAAGAATTAAACTAGTTCCCGAGTTTTGTGTTGTCTTGCCAATGGGCGGCACAAGAGTATTTTTTTATATGTAGAGAGAAGGTGGCGAATTGAGTTTAATGATAAGTTGGGGTTAGAGAGTGTTTTGGGAGATGTTTTTAATAGAGATGGGTGTCATGTTACTAAAAGTTGTTAGAGGTTAGAGTCAAGGAGAGAGGAAGTTGATATGTGTATACAGATCAAGTAGTAAAGTAAATTGTTAGAAATGTTCAAATCACCCACAGTAAGGGAGAATCAGATTGTTAAATAAAGGAAGAGATTTATAATAAAGATATAAAATTTTATTTTAAAACCAGTGACAAAATTTTGATAGAATTTGAAAACAATGTAAAGTTAAGAATTGTTTATTTTGAATAATTTAAATGTCAATTTGCTTATTATTTATAATAATATTTTGTTATTTTAAATGTTTAGTTTTATTATGTTTTGTGTTTCAAGTTAGTTTATTCCAGATGTTAAATGTATTTTCAGATAGAGAGTGTACATAACATATGTAGGTCAAGGGTTTTCGACTTGACCTAGTTTCGATCAGCTGATGAGGTCATATACTAAGAATGTTTGATATGGGAGTCAATTCAACTTAAGTTTTTAATCAATTAAACCAATTTTAAATAATTTCTAAATATAAAGGAAACATTTTCATAACTTTATATTTTTTTTGAATTTCAAAATTTTTTGAAAAATATTTTTGGAACAAAAAAAAAATCTTGATGTTTCGCCTGCCAGTTAATGAATATTTTGAGTAGTGATTATTTTATTTTTTGTGTATTAACCATGTTTAATTTTATTGATTTATTGTATTGCCTTGTATTGTTAGACTATAAGTATTCACATGTTAGGTTAAGGATAAGTTTAACTATAAGAAATGTTTAAATTAATTCATTTTAAATAATAACAGAAAATAAGGAAGAGAATTTTTTGATACAATATTTTATTTTGAATTCTGAATTTTTCTCAGATGAAACAGTGGATTTTAAAGAATTTTTCAATGTATAATATGTAATGTGAGTGTGTGTGAGCCCAGTATCTGCTAAAGGCAGCCCAGCTTGCATAAAAGGGGAAACATATCGGTGGAGGATCTGGCATAATCTAAGCCAGGGATTGAGGATTTTGGGGGTTAGCATGTTAGAAGGTGAGGTGCGCTGTGGTACTTGTCTGTTCGATTTTTCGGTGTTGGGATCTCTTACGGAGAAGTCCAGTGATCTCGTTCAGATGCGTCCATAGTCGTCAAACCAGGGGGGTCGTGTACCCATGAGGAGTAAGAACAAGAGGGGGTTATTGGCACCAGTTCCTCACCGGTCCTCTTCGGGGTTTATCAATGAGATTTCTTCTGTTTTGGACAGCAGAATTCTCATTGAGGGGGTATTGTAACGTGTCCAAAATTGGGTCATTTTGTTTATTACAGTATGGGGTATTCGCATTTTTATTTATTTCATTTTGTGTGGGATTTTATAAATTTATTGTGAAAGTTTTATTTCCCGGCGAACTTTATTTCCATTACAACAGAACACGTGTTAAGAAACAGTGGTGTAACAAAGCAGTAAGACGCAGTTGTTGTCGAGTAACGCGGCAAGGAATTCGCGCCACCCTAATTTTCTCAGAACTCTGTACATGTGTGGCGACGCCCGCACGTAACATCTCAGGACGGGGCGCTGTTAGTGACGCCGTGAAAACTCCAACGAAGCTGTAAAACATGGCGCTGGAGTGAACGATTTGGGACCGCAACCAGCCAGCTACAGGAAATGTATTTAAGCCACGCCCGCTGCTAGTGACATCAGTATAGCGGAGGCAAATATCGTCCCCGGTGACCACACACATAATGACTATGTTCCATGCATAGAATGAATACGATACAGCAAATCAACATCGAACGACGACGAAAATCTGTTGGCAGTGAATACGCATTTCCTCCCGCTCAACCAAGCACACTTCCCAGTCCTACTCTGTCCGTGTCGGCCGACACCAGAGCTAAGTATGCTCTACTAAATTTCATAAGTTTTTTGATATAAAAGTGAAGTAATCTTTTTAAACAAGTGACAGTGATGGAGGAATAGTTGCATAACATTCATATCTAAATTTGTGATTCAGTTTTTGTTTTTCCGGGACGTTTACGACTTACCGCGGTGTGGCCACGAGGTCACTGAAGAACGCGTTGCCGGCGGGGACTTTATATCATGTATTAACTCGCGTAATCAGGGTAATGTGGTTTTATAATAGAATGTGAGTAGTGAGTGAAAGGCAGGCTGGGCTATCTTGAGTAAGTAATTAGTATTAGTTATATATGTAAAAGCAAAATGTAGGAAACAAAGTTGCACAACATTGGACGACATGTAAATGTATTTGGTAAACAATAATTTCAATAGTTAATCATTAAAACTAATTATTTCTCTTCATAATGATGTGTAGCGTTAGTTATAGTTTGAGATGTTCTTTATTGATACATAATAAAAATACAAAATAACAGTGAAGAAACTTCCACTTACCATCACTCCATAACCTCGGCTTCAGGGTTGCGTCATACGAACTTTAGGATACAGGCGTAATTTTCAAGGTTGTGTGAAGGATTTACACTACACATTTTTATGAAGAGAATTGCATTTTAATTTTGTCAAGTCATTTAAATTCAAATTAGAAAACAAATTTTATCATGCTTTTGCATCTTGCATAACTTCTTACTAATTTCCTCTCTTGTTTGATTCGGTACATGAATACTACTTGTACTTACTTATGCTATGGTCTTACCTTAATTAGATCACACAAACACAAACACAAACACAAACAGCCCAGCTTTGCTCACTCACGCATACTCACAGAAAATTTATTTAGCCCTTAACATTTTAAAATAAGCCCCCCCAGCCCTTACACTTAAACCGCCGGCACGTGGTTCGCGCGCGCACTCATCGCCTGTTACTTTCTTGTGGTTTATTTTCCGAAAATCATACAGTTACATTCTTTAATCTTTTTTAAACACGACCGCGGTCACATAAAATTTTCTCCTGACACTTTTGGCTGTTAAAATAGAAAGTTTTATGACGAGCCTACTTTGCTCGTTCCGGCGCCGGAAAGTTCAGTTAGCAGACTGGGGACGATAACGTAGCAGGTGTTGCTGATGTGATCTCATAATTTTAACGGAAAGCACTGCCTTGGGCTTCGTCGCCGAAGCTTCGTCCCATTCTATGCAAATTGTACTACCAACTCTTCTCGTCTCGACTACCCCGTCGTCTGAGTCGAAATCTCCCATCTTTCTCCGCAAAACTCTTCGTTTCTGGCTTAAGCAAAACTATTGTCAATGGCTCAACTTGAATTTTGCCATTGACACTAAAATATTTAAGTTTGTTTGCACTGCCCTGTATTTAGGTGCAGCGTCCATTATGTACAACACTCTAAGGCAGTGCAGGCACGTGACAGGTACACCGAGGCGGCTGCACCTGGAGTGTATTTAAAAAATTTCATTCGTGTCACGTACCTGTTGGGGTCCCCCTCCCCGTTCAAATATGTAGTTAAATTTTCTAGTTTATACCAATTTTGGTGGAGCCGGACCATCGTTGCTTTCACCGCCCGAAGGAAGATCCGCCAACGATGGCCCGCCTCCGACTTCCGAATTCCACGGCCAGGACTGGTAAGATCGTGACCGCCCGAAAATGGGGGAGGGGCCCTTCTGAAAACAGACATAAAAAACAATTAAACTTCATTCATACCATTAATCATGGAGAAAATCCTTATGTTGACCAATATAATTTCAAATTTGTAGCGTTGTGCGTTCCAACTATTTCCCTCGTCTCTCTATTCTGTAACACATATGAATTCTTCATTTTCACCTCGATTACCTCGTACGGCCTCTCGTACAATAAGAAAAATTTCTTGATCTCCTTATCTTGAGCGCTCGATAAATCATGTCATCGTACCAATACCAGCTGTCCAACCTTGTACTGCGTCCACTTACCTTTCATGTCATGTCTCTGTTTTCTCTTCTCCCCCTTCGTCAACAAGCTTTCATTCGCTAGCCTAAGTTTAACATCGTGACCAATAGTGTTAGTTTCTGGTGGATACTCAATTAATTCCAAAATTCTCTGTGGACGCTTTCCTCTGATTAGCTCGTAAGGTGTGAACCCCGTCGACTCGTGGGTGGTGCAGTTAAGCCAATTTTCCAATTTTCTGCACATAGAGTGGCCACTCGCTATGTTTGGCGTGGCAGTACGTTCGGAAAATTCTGCCCAACTCTCTCATGATTCGCTCCGCCTGATTGGACTGTGGGTGATACACTGCGGTGTGCTTTGGGATGATACCTTCCCATCCGAGAGTCTGGCGCCATCTTCCGCTGATGAACTGCGGTCCATGGTCGGATAATATCACCTTCGGCTTTCCCACGTTGATCATGTAGTCGCGTGTGATCTTCTCACTCAGCACCTTACTTGTTGCTCGCTTCACGCTATATAACCCTACATATTTGGAAAAAGTATCAAGTACAACAAAAATATGCATCACTCCACCCCTACCTTTCGGCAATAGGCCATACAAATCTACCGCTACTAAATCAAATGGTTTTTCTACTTTAATGTAATTTAGTTCTCCTTCTAACCTATAATTCACAACTTTAGATTTCTGACATATCTCGCAAACTCTAAGTATTTTTCGGACGCGTTTCTCCATATTTTTAAATAGACAGGATTCCTTCAACACATTCACACATTTCCGTGCCCCAAAATGCCCATATCTAAGGTGACAGTCCCACACTATTTTCTCTATCAACCCTTCAGGTATAACTAACCTGCAATCCCTCTCTCTCCCCTCTACTTTTTTAAACAAACTCCCTTTAAACACTTGAAAATATTGTTTATAACCAAACTCATCTGCATCTGATTCTACACTAGTAATGATTTTATTTAGTTTACTATCAGCCCTTTGCATTACATTTATATCCTTCAATTCTTCCCCAAAAAGTTTATCTTCCCTGGACAATCTATAAATCTCTATTTCTTTGATATCTCTACCCGTTCTATTTCTGTCTATGTCTACTCGTGATAGTGTGTCTGGCACCCTGTTCTCCACACCCTTAATGTATTCCCAAGAAAAATTATACTCTTGAAGAGCTAACACCCACCTGGTTATCCGGCTGTGTGTGAGTTTGCAAGTATTCAGGAACGACAGCGCTTTATGGTCCGTCCTGATGATGGTTCTATTACCCAGCAGGTACGTACGGAACTTCCTCACGGCGAACACTATACTGAGGAGCTCCTTCTCGGTGGTAGTATAGTTGCGCTCTGCAGCTAGCAGCGTCCGGCTGGCGAAGGCAATGGTTTTGTGTTCTTTCGCCTCGTCCTCTTGGTAAAGTTCCGCTCCAAGTGCTATATTACTAGCATCTGTCTGTAAGTAAAATTTATCATTAAAATTCGGATAGTTCATTAATATCATATCAGCGAACTTATTTTTGATTTCGTTGAACGCTGCTCTTTCGTTATCGCCCCACCTCCATTGTTTGTTCTTTTGCAGCACTGCGCTGAGTCGGGCCGTCGTCTGGGCGTAGTTCCGCTGGAACTTCATGTAAAAATTACAGAGACCAAGAAAACTTTGCAATTGTTTTATATTTTTAGGCTCCGGGAACGTCAGGATGGATTCTACTTTATCCGGATTAGCACGTATTCCTGTAGGTGTTATGATGAAACCTAAAAAATGTATCTCAGTTTGCAAAAATTTTGATTTGTCCCAATTCACCGTCAAACCTCCCTGGTGCAACTTCTCCAATACATACTCTAAATGTTCGACATGCTCCTCAAATGTTCTAGAAGCTATTAGTATGTCATCCACATATATGGTTAAAAAATCTAAGTTGTGCGGTTGCAAAATCTCATCAAGACACTTGATAAAGCTGGCTACACTGGTGTTCAAACCAAACGGCAATCGCTTAAATTGATAATTTTTTCCGTTGAACAAGAACGCGGTATACTTCCTGCTATTTACTGCCAACGAGACTTGCCAATTTTAGGCGGTTAAGTCTAAAGAGGTCATATATTTCACACCGCTGAATTTCTGAAAAATCTCTTCTATCGCTTCAGGTGACTCCCGGTCTGGAATAATTATTTGATTGATTTTGCGGGCATCTAGACATAACCTCACTCTCCCATCTTTTTTGATCACTACTACTAAAGGGTTGGAATAAGTTGATACCGACCTTTCTATAATATACCCCGCTAACATCCTATCCAATTCTAACTGTACGGCCTCCCGTTTCGAATATGGTACCGGATAACTACGTTGGACATATGGCGCATGCTCCCTCACCTTTAACTCGCATTCATAACCTTTTGCCCTTCCTGGTTCCCCGGCAAACACTCCCCTATAATCCTCGACTACCCGCCACAGCGCTTTACGCTGAGAACTCCCTATTACGCCACCCTCCCCGCAAAATTTAACCTCTCTATCCGCCCATATTCTCTCCCCACTCTCTTCACTCACACTCTCTCTACACACATGTATACTAAATTCCATATCCCTATTTATGGTCTTATCTGGTATAACCCTTATACCCGAAATCTTTACTGTGTCTAAAACCCGTTCAAAATTAACCGTTATTTTTTATTTTCATTGCTCAATTCTAAAATTCTTTTTCTAAAATTGATGACCGCATTATTCCTGATTAGAAAGTCATTACCCAAAATTACTTCTAAATTTAAACCCCTTACAACTAAAAATGTATTCTCATAGCTTTCCCCGTTTATTAACATGTTCAACTGGACTTGTGTTGTAACCCGTTTACTTCTAACACCCGTAATGCCTACAATTGTTACTCCCGCTACTGGCAAAGACGGAATATGTTTGTTAGTCTCTTTCAATTTATTCAGTACATGTTCTGCTATTACAGATATTTCACTACCTGTGTCTATAAGTGTCAAGACTGACTTACCTTCTATTTCCAGTTTTACCTCAGTCAACCACGCCTCTTGTCTCCTCGTTTCCGCCTCCTCTTCTTCCATCAATTCCGTAGCCAAGTCCGTGCGAATCGTGTTATTCCTGTATTTTTTTCGTGGACCCCGTGGTTATTCCTCGACAATGGCCGGGCCTCCTCATCCATTGTCCTCCTTAGTTTCCCGTCCTCTCGTCTGCACTTCGGGGCGTATACACTCTACCCATATGCTGATTTCCTCCCTCGTTTCTCGTATTCTCTGCTCGTCGGTCCCCGTTCCTCTGCTGTGGGTTGTTGAATCTCTGTTGTGTCCTTTGCTGCTGTCCGGGCCTCGCCCTTCTACATCTATAACAAAAATTACGGTCAGCATAATTTTCCCCCAGACACCCGTCACATTTCCACATCGGGTTTCGTCTGTCCCGTTCTCGACCATTGTGTGTGGTTCCCCCGTTTGGTCCTCCTCTTGGTGTATAGTTACCTCCATTTTGCATATTAAGTTGTTGTATGCGTCTGCTGTCTTCCTGGTCCTTAATATTCTGAAAAACATCCAATATTTTTTCTAATTCACTGATATCACTTACTTCTCTGGTCATTAAAGTGATTTGTACTTCCCTCGGTAGATGTTTGCTGATGTGGCGTACAAACGACTGGAATGGCAGCGGTGGTTCTAAGTACTTAGCTTCATCGTATAGACGGTAATATTACGGTTGTTCCTCCCAAAGCTCCCGGTTCCCATTATTTGGCTTCGTAGTATCTCCTGCTCCTCCTCCGACCAGTATTTATTCCGAAAGGCTTTTTCAAAATCTCCATACCTCTCCCATTCGTTTCGATGTGTCTCCGCCCATATCTCCGAATTGCCTTTAAAACATTTCAAAATTTTTATAAGTTTAACCTCCCAACTACTACCATTAAATCTGTCAAATTCCCGCACTCGATTCAAAAATTGCATTGGATGCACTCTCCTATTTTCACTACTAAAAGTTTCTAATTCTATTTCATTGTTTGTGTCTCGTGTCATGAATATGCGTTCAGTAACATTATTTAAATTTTGGTTTCTTACTAAACTTAATTCGTCTCTCATACTACTAATGTTTTGTTCAAGTGAATATAATTTTTTGTCATTACTATATTCAGACTGTACGTTATTCTTTGATATTACATCGATAGATTCATTTACTGCTTGTATTTCTGTCTTATAATTATTTTCAATTTCATTTATTTTAGAGTCTATCTTATTTTGGTGTTCATCAATATTTTGACTAATTTTTTCAACTGTCATTACTACACTACTCAGCTTACATTCAGTTTCAGTATTACATTTATTAATTTTAGATTCTATGTCATCGTTATACTCATTCATTGAATTAATTAATTTTTCCTTATTCTCATTGATTTGCTTCTCAACTCTACTTATCTAATTATCGATTTCATCAAATTTAACATCTATCTGCTGTATTGAATTATCTAACCTGGTTTCTACCTGGTTAATTTTATCAGTAAATTCTACTTTGGTATTTTTACAACATTTATTAATTTCATTAATTTGGTTTTTTAGCTCATTAAAATCCCTACTTTGTCTGTCTAATTTTATGTCATTACTGTCAAAACGACTATCAAATTTATTATTCATTTTTTCTAATTGATTAAGTATAATACTCATTATATCATCATCCACCCTATTGTATTTTGTTGAGGTCGGGGTTGCTTGAATCCCTGAATCCTCTGTATTATCTGTTTCACTTGTATTACTTACATTCATAGTTTTGTCGTCTTGACCTACATTCGGTGTTGAATGTACTTCAAGACTATTCAGAACAGCTGATTCATCTAATTCAGCTACTTCGCTTGTAACATTTAAGTCAGACAAAACGACTTCACTCTCTGTATTTTCCATTGTTATACTTTTAAATATGTGATTTATTTATTATTTGAACAAGTATTATTTTACGTAACTTTCCATATTTTCACTCAACCTCTAAATTACGCTTGTATCTTATTTGTAGGTATGGAATTTCATATTATTAAATTCGTTCCGGTTCGTGGCGCCATTGAGACAGGGACAATATTTATTGTGGACCAGGGAGGGCAAGAAACTATGAATGCGAGTTAAAGGTAAGGGAACACGCACCCTATGTGCAAAGAAGTTATCCGGTGCCATATGCGAAGAGAAGAGCGGTTCAGATTGAGTTAGAGAAAATGTTAGAGGGAGATATAATTGAGCGATCTGTATCACCGTATTCTAACCCCTTAGTAGTAGTGATTAAAAAAGATGGTAGAGTTAGGTTATGTTTAGATGCCCGCAAAATCAATCAAATAATCATTCCCGACCGGGAGTCACCTGAAGCGATAGAAGAAATTTTTCAGAAGTTCAGCGGCGTACAATATATGACCTCTTTAGACCTAACCGCCGGGTATTGGCAAGTTCCGTTGGCAGCGAATAGTAGAAAATATACTGCTTTCTTATTCAATGGAAAAAACTATCAATTCAAAAGACTACCGTTTGGATTGAACACCAGTGTAGCTAGCTTTATTAAGTGTCTTGATGAGATTTTGCAACCCCATAACTTAGATTTTTTAACCATATACGTTGATGATATTCTGATAGCTTCGAGAACATTTGAAGAGCATGTAGAACACTTAGAATATGTATTGGAGAAGTTATACCAGAGAGGTCTGACGGTGAATTGGGACACATAAAAATTTTTGCAAACTGAGATACATTTTTTGGGTTTCATCATAACACCTACAGGGATACGTGCCAACCCGGATAAAGTAGAATCCATCCCGACGTTCCCGGAGCCCAAAAATATAAAGCAATTGCAAAGTTTTCTTGGTCTCTGTAATTTTTACAGGAAGTTCCAGCGGAACTACGCCCAGACGACGGCCCGACTCAGCGCAGTGCTGCAAAAGAATAAACAATGGAGGTGGGGAGATAACGAAAGAGCAGCGTTCAACGAAATCAAAAATAAGTTCGCTGATATGATTTTAATGAACCACCCGAATTTTAATGATAAATTTTACTTACAGACAGACGCCAGCAATATAGCACTTGGAGCGGAACTGTACCAAGAGGATGAGGCGAAAGAACACAAAACCATTGCCTTCGCCAGCCGGACGTTGCTAGCCGCTGAGCGTAACTATACTACCACTGAGAAGGAGCTCCTTAGTATAGTGTTCGCCGTGAAGAAGTTCCGTACGTATCTGCTGGGTAACCAAACCATCATCAGGACGGACCATAAAGCGCTGTCGTTCCTGAATACTTGTAAACTCACACACAGCCGGATAACCAGGTGGGTGTTAGCTCTTCAAGAGTATAATTTTTCTTGGGAATATATTAAGGGTGTGGAGAACAGGGTGCCAGACACACTATCACGAGTAGACACAGACAGAAATAGAACGGGTGGAGATATTAAAGAGATAGAGATTTATAGACTATCCCGGGAAGATAAACTTTTTGGGGAAGAATTGAAGGTTATAAATGTAACGCAAAGAGCTGATAGTAAGTTAAATAAAATAATTACTAGTGTAGAATCAGATGTAGATGAGTTTGGTTATAAACAATATTTTCAAGTGTTTAAAGGGAGTTTGTTTAAAAAAGTAGAGGGAAGAGAGAGGGTTTGGAGGTTAGTTATACCTGAAGGGTTGATAGAGAAAATAGTGTGGGACTGTCACCTTAGATACGGGCATTTTGGGGCACGGAAGTGTGTGAATGTGTTAAAGGAATCGTGTCTATTTAAAAATATGGAGAAATGCGTCCGAAAAATACTTAGAGATTGCGAGCTATGTCAGAAATCTAAAGTTGTGAATTATAGGTTAGAAGGAGAACTAAATTACATTAAAGTAGAAAAACCATTTGATTTAGTAGCTGTAGATTTGTACGGCCCATTGCCAAAGGGTAGGGGCGGAGTGATGCGTAGTAGGGGGAAAATGACAGTTCTGACTCACAAAGGAATGCCGCCTTTCTTAAAAAACATAAAAAACGCTAAAAAACAAGATCAAAGAGATGCCGCCGTTCCCGCGGTCCAAGATTTTTTCCCACGCTCTCCCCACCACCAATGGACCCACAGCATCCGCGAATTTCCGCGAATATAATTTTTTATTTTTTTATATGCCGCCTTTCGCGAGCCTAGATCACTTTCACTTTCTACTGGACCACAGCATCCGCGACTTTTTCGCGTATCTGGACCACAACATCCGCGAATATAATTTTTTATTTTTTTATATGCCACCTTTCGCGAGCCTAGATCACTTTCACTTTCTATCAGCTGGACCCGCAGCATCCCAAAGGTGGTGGGTGGGGGGTTCCGACTTGATGCATTATAGTGTATATATTAAATATATGATCAGGGTTACCAACCTTGCATGAGTTCAAATTTGTTGTGTGTTATAATGTATATTAAATCTATATGATCAGGTTTACCAACCTATGTATGGGTTCAAACTTGATATGTGTGTGTATTATAGTGTATATTAGAATATATGATCAGGGTTACCAATCCTGCATTATTGTGCATAGAACAGATCTGCCAACATTTTTCTTCGGTGGGAAATTCAAACTATATTAGCAGACGCATTATAGTGTATAGTAAATTATATGACTGTTGACGACTTCGATATCAATGTATCAACTCTCTCTCTCCCTTCCTCTCTCTTTGTCTCTAGACACAGTTATCGATCACGATATAAACTCTCTCTCGCTAGCTCTCTCTCTCTCTTTATGTCATCGGTTTTACATAAGCGTCAGTAAGTCGTGCTACTTATGGATTATTGTAATTAGCGATACTAAAATGTAATCACCAGGAAATATATTTATCGCCTACCTCGTTGCGTCCTACTTCTAATTTTGACACATGACAGTCATTGACCACGATTTAGAAATTAATATACACAACATATGTGCTAGCACTCTCTCTCTCTCTTTATGTCATTGGTTTTACAGTGATATATCATCTCTCTCTCTCTCTCGCTCGCAGACGTCGGAAGCAATTCCTAGTTTATAATGTAATTACCTGTGCGTGTATGTCTCTCTCTCGCTGCAAACGTTGACAAGAATTAAACGTTGACAAGAATTCCCTTATTCAAAGCGATTTGTATGTGTACACAAACTTAAATATGGTTTACAGACCATTGTAATTTTAAAAATTCATTTTTGCATTAATTAAATATATATATATATATATCGTAAACAATGAAATAATAATATTTCGTCATTAGAAAGTTATATTCAGTGTGGTAATTAGTGATAGAAAGATTAACTATGTATGCACACACACACACACACCCACACACAAACTTAAATATGGTTTACAGACCATTGTAATTTTAGAAATTCATTTTTGCATTAATTAAATATATATCGTAAACAATGAAATAATAATATTTCGTCATTGTAAGATTTTAATAAAACAATTATCAGTTTAAATAATAATTTTCGTGATTCTAAGATACAACCTGCAAATTATTAAAATGTCTCTCTCTCTCTCACACATTTCTGATTACTATACAAATAATTGCATGCATATTCGGAGGTTTATAACGAAATAAATTAAAATAAACCATAATTTGTTTTAAATAATTAAATATATATTTACAACACTGTACACAAACTTAAAATATAGTTTACAAACCGCTATAATACAATTATTCAAAAAATACATTTTACATTGATTAAATATATATATATCACAAACAAACATTGTTATATATAAAATAAATACAATATTAATAATAATATTGTTTTAAATGATTAAATATATATTTACAGCACTGTACACAAACTTAAAATATAGTTTACAAACCGTTATAATACAATTATTCAAAAATACATTTTACATTGATTAAATATATATATATATATCATAAACAAACATTGTTATATAAAATAAATATTAATAATAATTTTTGACATTGTAAGATTTTTAAATAATAATTTCACGGCTGTAGATACAGTTCACAAGGAAGTTTATCTGTAACATAACAATACAGTCGATATTAGAATCACTGATACGATAAATATTCAATTATCACATGCACACACACACACACACACACACACACAGTTATTGGAAAGAATCAAATGCGTTAAGTAAGTAAACTTTTTCAAGTATGTGTCATTTTTCATAAGTTAATGTACTTTCAAATAATTTCTAATCAAACCAAATATTATTCATCGGAAATTTGTAAATACTGCTTAGAATCAATGATACATTTATCACATAAAGTTAATGTACTTTCAAATAATTTCTAATCGAACCAACTATTATTCAACGAAACTTTGTAAAAAATACTAAATAGAATCAATGATACATTTATCATGTACATACAAATTCAATTATTAAAGTGTTAAGTACAGAGAGTTGAAACTACACACACACACACACACACACACACACACACACACACACACATCAATAAATTGTTTGTTAACACGATTGCTACTTACGACGTTAGGACTCAATTTCCACCTGCGTTGTTTGATTTCTCGTCCCTCGATACACTAAATGTAGTTCTTTAGGTTTGATATGCCTGAGCTTCTCATTCGTGAAGACACCTGCATACCTCTTGGGAAGATATACACGATACTGGTGGTGGCCATCCTCCAACGTAGCAAGCACAGAGTTCCCATATTTTGTGTCCACATTTGTTAAGACCATGATGGGATATTTTTTATTCACTGTCAATTCTGAACATCGCTTGTACTCGATAGCACTTACAGCATTAAACTTTACAAGAAACGACATTATTAGAAGAGAGAGAGAAAGACACTAGTGAACACGTCTGTATCAAACGAGAGAGAACCAAACAATGACAGAATATTCGACACAAAAGGACAGTACAATGTGATAGTGGTGGTGGTGGTGGTAACGTCGTCATCAGAAAAGTCGGTGTCCCACTTTCATTTACAGCTTTGCATGTATGAACATGTCCCACAGACGAAATTAGAGACACCAAAAATATAACAATGTCATTAGGAAAGTCTACATTCCACTTTCATAAGGAAATAGTCACCGCTTACAACTATGCATGTATGTACATGTCCACAACAGAATTAGAGAGATATAAATGTCATCATTCGCTGTGACCTACTTTCTAAATTTGTTACATTAAAAATGTTTGTTTAAAGCAAAAATCATGAATCATCCATTCCCGAATAGCATGCACCTTATAGTTGGCACATCGGTCAGAAGAATTGAAATGTCCAAGACATTCTGTTCCATGAAATAGATACGGTATGTTTTTAGGACAACCAAAGTCATCGAGATTGATGATATTATTGTGTATTATCTTTGATTGTAAAAAACGTTTTTTCTCAAAACCCTTCACAAACACATAGTTATATATACGTGTATGTGATGTTAACAATGAAACAAGATTGTAGTACGGTGTCTCTCCTTCGCTCCATCTAAGTCTATGATAATTTGACGTTAACCAGTGGTTTGTCCTAACGTATTTTGGATTCGTAACGGATGTAGCAGGCGGAGTCAAAATCCAATGTCTACCAGCAAATCTCAGAACGTCCATGATTGACAGTTCCTTCACAATATATTTTCCGTTGTCGTCGAAAAAGCACTGGAAGTCAATTATAACTGCAGTGTTATCCATAATACTGTAAGACAAAGAAACCACACATTACAAACTCTATATATATATATTATGTTTAAACACACAAATATCGTTGCGATATTAATATGTGAACTTACGTTTACAGACGTCTGGACTGAAGCACCGAGAGACGTCAACTGACGAAAGAAACAAGTGTTGAGGGGGGTTACTATACATGGAGACGAATTTTTTTAGCAGGTGGGGAGGTGTCGTCATCATCATCGTTCTCCATGTTGATGCGTCGTATTCGATAATGACCGTATGCAAGCGTATCATGACCATTGTCTAGTATATAGCGCTTATCATCATACGGTGACAACGCTTGCTTATTTACGCGCATCGTGTACAGCGTATGATGATCGCTACGTAAACAAAGCGCACTAGCAGAAAACTGACAATGATCAGTGAGACACTTGCGATACATATCGTGTCGTAGACTCCTCTTAATCGCAACTCGAGGCACACCTTTACATACACGTTTTTGACACTCTTTGGTAGGATCTTCGTGGGCCACAAGGAACGAATAACATTTCGCTCGGAGACCCACAAATTCTCTAATAGGACGACCACACGTTTCATCCTTGAACAGTCCAACAACCTTTTTGTTCTTAAGGCTATAACAAGGATGAGACGTAGGGTAATCCGATGTGTCAAAAACGTGTAGGTCCTTCTTCATGTCTGCATACAAGTCTGATGTTTGAATACTATACATCAGACTGTCTGTATCAGTCATTAACAATTTAACGTTGCGACCGTACTTGGCGACAGCATAACGATAATGAAAGTCGTACATTATCGTTTTGCTAACGTCGAGCACCGTGAAGCCGACATACACGGGACGGGAAAGAACAATGGATTTTTTACGGAGTGAGAGCCCCACCAAATCGTTCGTATAACGAATCATACGTTTTAGCCTAGGTGTGGAAACTAGTTTTTGAAGCCGTCGTTCATCCGAGACTAGTTCAAAGTCTATATGTTTCCGTACGTTCTCCAGCGACTTACCGTATACGGCGTTGTTCATCAGTTTGAAAAGGTCTTTTTCAAAGCTGTTGACGGCTGCTTGCCTCTTGCGGGTGTTGAAATCGATAAACGGTTTCAACCAAGCGCTTTGCTTAAAACACAACACCCTATGAGTCGCTTTCAGCTCTAAGCCAAGACTTAAATACAATTTCAAATTTCGATAATGGAGAACGTAATTTTGTTTGTCCTCCAAAGTTGTTAACAACTTCTCTACGGATGACCCTGATTCGTTATACGATGATCTGTATATACTCTCGTGTAAACGTTTGGAAAAGGGAGAAAGGATATCATATGTTACGCGCTGGCCACAGGTGCAAGCGGGTAGTCGGAATGCAGGTCGTGTAAGGTATTAGGATAGTGTAGGTCGACTTCGAGGATGTACCCGATGTCGGAATCATCACTCACATTACGTACGTCCAAGGACTCGATTTCGTTACGATCGAGCCATCGGAAGTCTGCGTAAGGGAGTGGTTGCGACATGGCTGCACCGTATAAATGTTACAGTCCGTATACAGAATGAAGGAGGTCGGTTTCGAAACATCGTACTGATCTGGAATCAGAGGATTGTTAGCGACTGCATGACGGTTGGATATCATCGCGCAGCCTCCGCGGACCCCAGACTCTACAAACAGATGTTGATTTATCTCTGTCAACAGCTCTAATTCGACCCCTGTCATTTTTAGCATCGCGTTCCAAGCGAGTCTGGGAAGCGAGTAAAAATGACACGGGTCCAAGCAGTAATCGCGGAAGGCCATGTCTCGGAAACTTTCAAAGACATCGGCCAGCAGCATTACGTCTGTCAACAAATACAAATCGTGGTAATCTCCAAACGTACGCAGATTGAATGCACTCCACACGTTTTGTGCGTGCTCGTAATCTGCGTCCGAAATAGACGATTCCATCAACCGGTTATCAAAGTGTTCACGAGCGGGTAGACTTGTTTCGTTGAACCGATCAATGCTGTCAACGTACTCGTAAGGGTATACCCCCTTGCGTACGAGCAGATTGGTCTGTTCGTCAAAACCCCGTCTAAGCATTTCCTCTCTGAGCAAAGGAAATTGGCTCCCGGACGTGGACAGATTGGTAACGAGTGTGTCCAGAGAGCGATTAAGAAATTGAAAGGAGTCTACGAAACGCAAGGGACCCAGGGAGAACGACACGTAACGCTCACTAGATGTTGCAATGCAGGATACGTGTTGGTCCTTATATTTTCCTAAACCCTGCATTAAATGGTGGCAGTCGTAGCCACGAAGGTTGTGAAAGAAGACGGGGATATGACGAGGCATCTTGTAGCTTAGATTACAGCTATTGTGGGCTGCTCCCAAGAATTTCCCCGTAAGATGATAATGATTGCGTACCTTGTCATCGTCTGTCAAAGGGCGCTCACACAAATGACAAACGGTGGCGTTAGTGAACGCAACATTGTCATCATCGGACATAATTAATTGTACGTTATGTCGTACTACCTTCATCATATCCTCGACGTCTTTCATCAACCACGAGAAGAAAGTGTCTACAACGTTTTCACCCCGATAAACTTTAGCCTCTCTCCAGAGTCTGTGCGTGTGATCGACGATAGCATAGGAGAAACCTGACGGAATATGCATCGCTTCGTATGATGTGGACGATACAGGAGGAGAAGTTATTTTCTGACGGGCACCGTTGCTATCAACTGAGTAGAATTCACCTAACTCGTGCACTGTCGTCGGGACGTTGTTACCAGGTGAACACGATTGAAGCGGAGTGATGAGGGACTCGAAGTCGGCGTAGACGGTAAAGGGTACTTTAAGACAGTGCGCGTAATTTTTAAATGACATAAACTTCTCCTCCTCTGTGGGCATTTTGGTTTTCTGTTCACCATAAGATGTACAGTAGGGGAGATGATCGGACAGACCATGTTCTGTGGGGAAACGATGCAGGCAGTAGTCGCAGTAAAATGATTGGCCGTCGTGTTTTGTAAGGGATGATAACAATCTACTTATGTTACTGATAAGACAGTAATGTTTTCGGCTATTTGTATCGGACAGAAGTAAAAGATTAACATGATGTAATCTGTCCTTATTGGGGGTAATTCTTAACGGATAAACCTCATTTTTTGATTCGTTTCTGATATTGTCGTCTATATCATAGCCGAAAACGTTTATAGAAATGTTGGGATTCTGTGTTTCAAATTTAGAAAGTGAGTTTATAGAAACAGGGTACTCGATACCGGACATATTTATTGTATTTTTGAATAAGAGGTATTTTGAAACACGTTCTTTATTACGTTCTTGAGGGTGTATGTGAGCTAGTACGGACCATAGAAAACACATTTCATCTTGGGAGTTATTGATGTTGACTACTGCCTTGGTGAGTGCAAGTTTTCGCGGGGTTGGAAGGTAGGAGGACGCTGCTAGAGGCCGGTACCGTCCAACAACCAGTTCCAGCTTCAGTACAGCATCCACCGACCATCCGCTCCCGTCACGGGTAAAATTGGATATGCTATTCATGATTTTATCGTAGGATTCATCGAGTAGACAGTTCAACTCGTCGTTGTCGTCCGTGAGCAACGTACGACAACGTCCGTGGAAGACGGCGTCTTTGGTTACCTCTTTTTCTTCGCCGCTGTCACCATCTAACACAGTTTTAGTGAAACGTATCCTGCACGCAATATGCCATTTGATACTGCGTAAACGTGCTTGTTCTGCCAGAATATCCTTGCACAATAAAGGTCGCACCTCACTCATTATCGGTAATATATCTTGATCTTCTTCTGTGTCCGTGTACACGGGCAGGTAATTAAATGTTGTGAGGGATCCTCTAATACTAGTGTTTCGCACGATATAAAATCGTGTCATAACTGAAACAATAGAAACACATGTATTAGCTAATAGGAATGATGAATAACACACACACACACACACACACACACACACACACATTCATGTTTGTGGTAAATAAATAGATAGTACACGTTAGTAATACGTTAGTTTATTGCAAACTGTGAAGATGGCAGCTACTCCTGATTTTAGCATTGAAAGTGAAAGAAGAAAATCGTTCAAGTATTGGGAAGTGACGTTTGTCAGCCCCGACGAGTTAGCGTTTGCTGGGTTTTACTACTATCCGCTAAATTATGATGTTTGTGGACATAGTATGTCATTCATAGACGATAGAGTTAAATGCTTTTGTTGCGGAATTGAATTAGTTCATTGGAGAGAAGGTGACATACCTATGGTGGAACATGAAAAATTTTCTCCGTCATGTCAATTTCTAAACGATGTCAAGAGACAATACATTGGGGAGAAGGTGACAAACCTATGTCAGAACATACATAAAAAATTTTCTTCGCCATATCAATTTCTAAACAACGTCAAGAGACTATCTTGTACAGGTTAGACAGAGTTAATTCATATCAAACAAATTTGGTTTGCTACATAATTATAGAGAGAGAGACAATTGGTATTTAAAAAAATTTTTACCTTGTTGAGGATGTTCCTGTTCCTGCTGATGTTGTTGTTCCGGATTCTGTTGAAGGTCGGACATGATGATGATATTCAGACGAGAGAGTGAATACTGAAAAACAAAGAAACTGTTATAGATATATATAGTATTTTTAACGCCGGTATTATGTTAGTGTATCTTAAACCATGAACAACGCACGCAAGACTATAGCTCTAGAGCTACACAGAGCAGCGAGAAGGAATTTCGTTAGGCGCGCGGTTGAATTGAAGGGTCTACACGACTTGTACCAGGCGGATCTTGTGGAGATGATACCATACGCTCGAGTGAACAAAGGGTACAAGTACATGATGACAGTGATCAATGCGTTTAGCAAGTACGCGTACGCTGTACCATTGAAAACAAAGACAGGAAAAGAAGTAAAGCACGCACTAGAGCCTATACTAACTGCTAATCGAATGAAATATTTACAGACGGACAACGGGAAGGAGTATTACAACAGCACAGTACAAGCGTTACTAAAAAAGTATAATGTGAAACATTACTCAACCTATAGTGAGAAAAAAGCTTCCATAGTGGAACGTTTTAATCGCACACTGAAGACACACATGTATCGAGCTTTCAGCGAACAAGGACACTACTGCTGGTTGGATCTACTACCTACATTACTGAAATCGTACAACAATACAACACACAGAACCATTGGTATGAAACCTAGTGAAGTGAATGACGCCAACGAACATATAGTGTTGGAACGAATAAGGAAGAACACAGCGCCTAAAATCAGTCCAACGAAACCACCCAAATTTAAAGTCGGTGACCGTGTTCGTATAAGTAAGCACAAAATGACGTTCGCCAAAGGTTATACGCCAAATTGGACTAACGAAATATTCACTGTGGATAAAGTACAATCCACTACCATCCCAGTCACTTATCTGCTAAAAGATCATCTAAACAAAGTGTTGAAAGGTGGTTTTTACGAGCACGAGATTAGTAAGTCCAAAGTCGGCGACGTATACCTAGTGGAAAAGGTGTTACAACGCAAAGGTGACAGAGTGCGTGTTCGTTGGCTTGGTTTCGATGGTAAACACGATGCATGGATACATAAGAAAGATCTAATATAAAAAAGGTGACAGCACGTGCTGAAAACAGTATGCTTTCAGTATTCACAAAGATGAAGATTGTACAGCAAGCAAACAAATTACCAATAAAGGATATGGACTTTTTGGCTGGTGACGAAGGCAGTGCTAAACGTAAACATGGCCCGCTATTACCGAACAGTATTCGCTGTATCGTTACAGGCCCAAGTTCCTGTGGGAAATCCAATGTGCTATTCAACCTACTATTTGATGCGAACGGACTACGTTTCCGCAACGTATACGTGTTTTCAAAATCATTATTTCAACCAAAATACAGAATGCTAGAAACAGTGATGAAATCACTCGCTGATGAAGGTTTAGGTTATCATGCATACAGCGAGAACGAAGAAGTCCCACTACCGAGTGAAATCACTGGTCTCGACTCTGTTATCGTATTCGATGACGTATCGTGTGAAAGACAAAACAATATTCGAAAGTATTTTGCTATGGGGAGACATAGCGGTGTGGACACATTCTATCTATGCCAGACATATAGCCAGATACCGAAACAATTGGTACGTGACAACGCTAACTTGTTGATATTGTTCAAACAAGACGATCTAAATTTACGACATGATCATGTTAACATGGATATGAAATATGATGCTTTCAAAGACGTCTGCACGGAAGCGTGGAAGGATCGTTATGGATTTCTAGTCATAGACAAAGACTCGTCAATAAATGAAGGTAGATATAGAATCGGCTTTGATCGATTCATAATTGTTTCCGACGAAGTATAAAAGTGGTTGCACTGTAGTAATGTAATCAGTCCTCTTGCTAACACGCGATGGCGATGAATAAGGAGGAACGACTTGCGTATGATATAGATACGATAAGCGACAACATAAGGAAAAAATATCATGCATTACAACACGGTATCAGAGAAGGTGACGAGAAATTTAGAAAAAATTACAGACCGATTCTGGAACCGTTAGAAGCTATTTCACGAAAGTTAAGTGGTGATATGATGGAGGGGAGGAGGAGGAGGAGGAGGAGAAGAAGCAGCAGATAAAACAAGAAGAGCCTACACAACACGTAATAACTGAAAACGAAAGTGGCACGCAGAGTCATAACGCTTCTCATTTCAGTGACGAGGACGCCTGGAACCCTAACGCTTCACATTTCAGTGAGGATTCATTAGCAAACAAATATATGCGTTTGTGCGAATCGGCGGACTGTAAACGGATTATAGATCGTATGTATGGTGTTCGATACGAAGGTGGTAAATTTATGATAGGTGATTCAAATGTAAAAATCGATGATAACGACAACTTTCATGTCAAAGGAAAAATTTACGAGGGTACACCTGGTCTGTATGAACTTTTGTTTATGAAACTACCGAAAAAATACAATAAGGACGATATGAGGAAATATAAGTCCATACTACAAGCAACCAACGGACACAAACAAAAATATAAACACAATACGCGAATAAACAGTAACAGTGCCGTCAAGTACCGACTAGTAATATCTAAATTGTTTGCATCGAGTGCACGAAAACGTACAGGGAGTGGCTATATGGAGATGAAACCGAACACTGCAATCGATTACGTGCATTGGGATGATCCTAACGAGTTGGTTAATAGATTGAGACTGTTAATGGCGTCTCAAAATAGTGGCCATACTGGTCATAGGAATGAAATCGTTTCGATATTGGAAGAATTACGTGAAGCCGGCATTATCATATAAAAGCAGACGCACCGTTCTATAACCACCAGTTCTTCATAAATATGAGTGTAGACAAGTTCGGTAGACACGACAGCGCTGTAAGAGTGCGAAAAGAAACTCATCGAAGTCTGCGTGAGGATATCGGTTTAGGAGTGACTAACGACGGTCACTTTGATGTGAAAAACAAAAAGATACGCAACTTGGGTGATCCTGAAGAGTTGCACGATGTTGTTTCTTTACAGTACGTAAAGGACGCATGCTTACAGTACAAGAACGACGACGCTACCGTAGACGCAAAAGATCATCGAATAATAATGCTAAACGATCCGCTTAAATCAAGAGATGCAGCCACAAAACGATACGTAGACGAGAAGAGTTTGAAAAAAGATCGTGCAGGTAACGTAATCGTTAATGACTGTCGACTAACGCGTGTGCAAGCGCCTGTTGACTTCAAAGACGCAGTGAATTTGGAATTTTTACACGCACACATAATCAGTTTGCAAAACGATGCTTTCTACGCTGCCGGAAGAAAAATTACGAATATAGCGAACGGTGTCAATGACAAAGACGCAGTCACTGTACGACAAATGCACGAATTAAAATTACATATAAAGACCGAATTGTACAAGGTCACTCAGGTATTTCACGCTCATATAATCAATCTAATAAAGTTTGTCTATAAATATCAAGACAGCGCGACACAGCGTTCAGTCCTGTCTGAATATATTGAAGAGGTGGGATGTTTAATAGACGTTCTCGATACGGAAACGGAAATCAAGGATTGGAGATCTGTTTACAAGAATGCACGTACTTCGTAAGAAAAGAATGGGGCGTGGTGTAATTGGAAAAATACTTAAAAACACTGTGCCCGCTATCGTTTCGTCAGTACCTACTTTGATTAATCGAGCGGTGGACGCATTACCAGTAGAATTACACCTACCCGGCTACCGATTCTGTGGACCTGGAACAAAACTCAAAGAGAGATTGGCACGTGGCGAGCGCGGAATCAACAAGCTGGACGAAGCCTGTCGCGAACACGATATCGCCTACGCAAGGTACAAAGACAACAGTCGAAGACGTATAGCTGATCGCGTTCTTGCCGACAAAGCGTGGGAACGAGTGAAAGATTGGAATTCCGGTGTTAGTGAAAGAGCGTATGCTGCAGCTATAGCCGCTGCAATGAAAGCGAAATCGGCAGTGGGTGGAGGGAGCTCGCGTAGTGGTTGCAGAAAAAAGAAGAAGACGAAGGGTTCAGGAATTAAACGTCAATCCGTGGGCAAACGCAAAACGACCTGCAAACGCAAAACAGTCCCAAGGCATAAACGTAACAATAAAAAAATAGCGTCAGGTCTATACCTACGTCCTTACAGACAAAAAAACTAATTTGCATACCAGTGCGTGCATTGTCTGACAGTGATTTGTATGTGTACGCAAAACTTTTGAAAATACCTTATTTCAGAGGAGTTTTTATGCGTAACACTTTACCACACACACGACCATGGAAGAATGAGAGTGCAGTTGTTAATCTGGACAGTGCAGAAGGACCTGGTACGCACTGGGTTTGCTACAAGAAGCGAAACAAACAAGTTTACTACTATGATGCGTATGGTAATATGCAGCCACCTCTTGAGCTGACACAGTATTTTGGAACCGGCACTGACATTTACTACAATTACGAGCGTGAACAGCCACCACATACAGTCATCTGTGGGCATTTATGTTTGGACTTCTTAACGCGTGAGTGATCAGTAAGCGACAAGATGTCTTCGCTGTCGGTCACCTTAACAGGTACGAATGCTGCTGCTCTTGTATGTGACTTTTTCCCGCCTCTCGAACTAACAAACGGCGAATGGTATGTAGGACTATTGGACTTTACTACATACAACAGTATACCGAACGTGATTGAGGGAAAAAACAATGTGTTTCCAGTACTACGGGACGGAACAACGTGGGACTTGATAACTTTACCTACAGGTGCTTATGAAATCGGTGACATAGAAGCCTTCCTCAAAAAGCAGTTAGGAGACTCAAAGATTAGTCTACGTCCTAACAACAATACACTGAAATGTGAACTGACTTGTGCACTGGATATTGACTTTCAACAAACAGTGTGCGGTATCGGTGATATGTTGGGTTTCAAGGAAAAGCGTCTGCTTGAAGCGAATAAAACTCACACGTCTGACGCCACAGTTAACATTATAAAAGTGAACAGTATACTGATAAGGTGTAATATAGCGCAAGGATCATACAAGAACGGTAAAAACGAGCACACGCTGCACTCGTTCTATCCGTCAGTCGAACCAGGATTCAAAATAATTGAATCACCTACAAACGTCATATACCTACCTGTGAATGTGAGTCGTTTGGACAACATAACATTATCTTTACACGATCAGGACGGTGACGTAATAGATTTTCGCGGAGAAGTCATCACTGTGCGTTTACATCTAAAACGACTATAGACATGGGCTTGTACTTTGTTTCTTCGCCACCGCTGCTACCACAGTCGTCAGTAATAAAAAAAGAAGAAGAAGAAAGATCAGTTAGGAAACGCATCAGTACTCGTTCGAAACTGAAACGATTAACATCAGTTAACCGTCGTTTCCTGATTTCACTGGGTTTTGTTGTAAACAAGTAACATGGCGAGTGGAATATTATCTGTGGAGCAGCAACCGTTCTTTGAAGACAGTATCACACACTTTTCATTTCACTCACACGCACCGTACGCAACAACAAGATATGGAAACAATGATGAAATACGTGTGCCAATACAACAACAGGACGTCTTTACACTGCCGTCAGAAAGTTTCCTCTACATCGAAGGCAAGTTGGTTAAAAACCCTAGTGTGGCTGCAGATACTGCACTGAATGTGGAACTGGTGAACAATGCTATAGCATTTCTCTTTGAAGAGATTCGTTACGAGTTGGCCGGAGTGGTAGTGGACCATACCAGAAACGTCGGTGTTACGTCAACTATTAAAACTTTTCTATCACTCAACAACAACACACGTAACGCAATGGAAAACGCAGGTTGGGTGGCGCCGACCACGAACATATTAAAAGTGAATGATGACGGCGAATTCAACTTTTGTATACCACTGAAAATGCTAATGGGATTCGCAGAAGACTATACACGCATCGTGCTGAACGTGAAACAAGAACTTATACTCCTACGCACATCTACCGACATAAACGCTATGGTTTTAGCAAGCGGACAAACGACTGCTAATTGTGTTCTTGAACTAGATAAAGTTTACTGGAAAATGCCTTATGTACATGTAGCTAATGCGTACAGATTACCACTGTTACGACTCATAGAGAAAGACCACCCGATAACTATGCCTTTTAGGACCTGGGAGTTGCACGAGTATCCTGCCTTACCACAGACTAAAAGGCAGAATTGGATTGTCAAGACCTCGAGTCAGCTAGAAAAACCACGCTTTGTTGTGTTAGCGTTTCAGACAGCAAGAAAGAATGTACTGACAGCACACGCCGATGAATTTGATCATTGTAACGTGATCAATGCGAGACTGTTTCTAAACGACAAGTATTATCCTTACGATAATTTAAACTTGGATATTGGGAAAGACCGTTTTGCATTATTGTACAATATGTACGCTAGTTTTCAAAGTTCGTATTACCACCGTTTAGACGTCAGCCCAGTACTGACACCAGAATTATTCAAATCAAAAGCCCCGCTGTTTGTATTCGATTGTAGCAGACAAGACGATGCGCTTAAGTCTTCAGCAGTTGATGTACGCTTAGAATTTGAATCGTCAATGAATTTTCCTACACAGACGACTGCCTACTGTATGATACTACATGATTCGCTTGTAGAATATACGCCATTGTCCAACACGGTACATAGACGTGTTTAAGTCTTATTTTATATATATTTTGTAAATACTAGTTTTAAATATATATATTTTCATATTTGTAACATTATAATATTGGAGCTGTGTGTGTGTATATGTATTTTAATTTTAAAACTAGTTTAGATATATTTTAATACTTGTAACAATATAATCTTGGAACTGTGTATGTTTTTTTTTTTAAATTGTAAATACTAGTTTAGATATATTTTCATACTTGTAACAATATAATAGTTTAGATATATTTTCATACTTGTAACAATATAATCTTGGAGCTGTGTATGTATTTTTAATTGTAAAAACTGTTTAATATAATCTTGGAGCTGTGTGTGTGTATTTTAATAAATGTATATATTACACACACTTTATTATTATTTGTTAACCCACTCCATAATGTATACTTACTTGCAACAAACTAGCGAGCGTTGTCCACACACACGTACCCTTAAATGACGGACGGTGTATGCACACTGAAGGCTTGCACGCTTAAAATTCAGCTATACCTAAAATATATCTTCAATTAGAAGTGAGACATAATAATTTGATCATACACACACGCGCGCACACACACACATGTATTAAATTCAATAAATAATAATGCGCTTGATAATGTTTTAATGCAAATAATTTTAGGAAAGTCTACATTCCACTTTCATAAGGAAATAGTCACCGCTTACAGCTATGCATGTATGTACATGTCCACAACAGAATTAGAGAGATATAAATGTCATCATTCGCTGTGACCTACTTTCTAAATTTGTTACATTAAAAATGTTTGTTTAAAGCAATATTTCAGAGAATTGTAACAGACATAATAATTTGATCATACACACACGCACACACACATGTATTAAATTCAATAAATAAATAATGCGCTTGATAATGTTTTAATGCAAATAATTTTTACGTTTAAATAAAATCTGTACACTCACCAAACTAGTATGTGTGTGTTGTCTATACACCCTTAATGATGGAAGTTGTGTATACAAACAGTCTTTCAACTATTTAAAAAAAAAATGCAGTGATAGATTTCACGATGTATCAGCACACGCAGGCGGTCAAATGAGAAATTGCCACTATAAAAATACGGTAAGAATATATTTCAGAAAATTGTATCAGACATAATAATTTGATCATACACACACGTACACACACACACACATGTATTAAATTCAATAAATAATGCGCTTGATAATGTTTTAATGCAAATAATTTTTACGTTTAAATAAAATCTGTACATACAATAAAAATTATGCTTAGTTATTAACGTATTCAAAATGTTTCAAGTACACTTACTTATTTGAATGAGTCATGTATTAAATTCAATAAATAATGCACTTGATAATGTTTTTAATGTGAATAATTTTTACATTTAAATAAAATCTGTACATACATTAAAATTAATATAAAAATACGGTAAGAATATATTTCAGAAAATTGTAGCAGACATAATAATTTGATCATACACACACGCATACACACACACACACACATGTATTAAATTCAATAAATAATGCGCTTGATAATGTTTTAATGCAAATAATTTTTACGTTTAAATAAAATCTGTACACTTACCAAAACTAGTATGTGTTGTCTACACACCCTTAATGATGAAAGTTGCGTATAGCGGTCAAATGAGAAATTGCCACTAATTTACTTCGCGTATATATTGTACACTGGTAGTGGGAGAAAGCTTGCGTGTCCGTTTTTAGAGTAAATACTTTCTAATCCATAATTAATCCTAATTACTGTCAGCGCTAATGATTGTCAGGTGTCAAATTAGAAAGTAGGACGCCCGATTTAGACGACGTACACAAGGTTAATGACCTCTGGTTTAAGTTAACGAATAATAACTATATCTAATTCTGTATCGTTGTGTGTGTGTGTGTGTGTGTGTGTGTGTGTGTGTGTGTGTGTGTGTGTGTGTGTGTGTGTGTGTGTGTGTGTGTGTGTGTGTGTGTGTGTGTGTGTGTGTGTGTGTGTGTGTGTGCATAGTTAATCTTTCTATCACTAATTACCACACTCAATATAACTTTCTAATGACGAAATATTATTATTTCATTGTTTACGATATATATATATTTAATTAATGCAAAAATGAATTTTTAAAATTACGATGGTCTGTAAACCATATTTAAGTTCGTGTACACATACAAATCGCTTTGAATAAGGGAATTCTTGTCAACGTTTGCAGCGAGAGAGAGACATACACAATGTGTGTGTGTGTATGTGTACACAAAACTTTTGAAAATACCTTCTTTCAAGGAGATTTTTTTATGTGTAACACTTTACCACACACAGACTTGGTCAATGACTGTCATGTGTCAAAATTAGAAGTAGGACGCAACGAGGTAGGCGATAAATATATTTCCTGGTGATTACATTTTAGTATCGCTAATTACAATAATCCATAAGTAGCACGACTTACTGACGCTTATGTAAAACCGATGACATAAAGAGAGAGAGAGAGCTAGCGAGAGAGAGTTTATATCGTGATCGATAACTGTGTCTAGAGACAAAGAGAGAGGAAGGGAGAGAGAGAGAGTTGATACATTGATATCGAAGTCGTCAACAGTCATATAATTTACTATACACTATAATGCGTCTGCTAATATAGTTTGAATTTCCCACCGAAGAAAAATGTTGGCAGATCTGTTCTATACACAATAATGCAGGATTGGTAACCCTGATCATATATTCTAATATACACTATAATAAACACACATATCAAGTTTGAACCCATACATAGGTTGGTAAACCTGATCATATAGATTTAATATACATTATAACACACAACAAATTTGAACTCATGCAAGGTTGGTAACCCTGATCATATATTTAATATATACACTATAATGCATCAAGTCGGAACCCCCCACCCACCACCTTTGGGATGCTGCGGGTCCAGCTGATAGAAAGTGAAAGTGATCTAGGCTCGCGAAAGGCGGCATATAAAAAAATAAAAAATTATATTCGCGGATGCTGTGGTCCAGATACGTGAAAAAGTCGCGGATCTTGACACAGATCCGCGAAAAAGTCGCGGATGCTGTGGTCCAGCAGAAAGTGAAAGTGATCTAGGCTCGCGAAAGGCGGCATATAAAAAAATAAAAAATTATATTCGCGGAAATTCGCGGATGCTGTGGGTCCATTGGTGGTGGGGAGAGCGTGGGAAAAAATCTTGGACCGCGGAAACGGCGGCATGTCTTTGATCTAGACCGTGGGAAAGGCGGCATTCCTTTGTGAGTCAGAACTGTCATTTTCCCCCTACTATGCATATTTTTGTGGTACTTGACACTTTTTCCAAATATGTAAGGTTATATAGCGTGAAGCGAGCAACAAGTAAGGTGCTGAGTGAGAAGATCACACGCGACTACATGATCAACGTGGGAAAGCCGAAGGTGATATTATCTGACCACGGACCGCAGTTCATCAGCGGGAGATGGCGCCAGACTCTCGGATGGGAAGGTATCATCCCAAAGCACACCGCAGTATATCACCCGCAGACCAATCAGGCGGAGCGCGTCATGAGGGAGTTGGGCAGAATTTTTCGAACATACTGCCACGCCAAACACAGCGAGTGGCCACTCTATGTCCAGAAGATTGAAAATTGGCTTAACTGCACCACCCACGAGTCGACAGGGTTCACACCTTATGAGTTAGTAAGAGGTAAGCGTCCACAGAGAATTTTGGAACAATTAATTGAGTATCCACCGGAAACCAACACTGTTGGTCACGACGTTAAACTTAGGCTAGCGAATGAAAGCTTGTTGACGAAGGGGGAGAAGAGAAAACAGAGACATGACATGAAAGGTAAGTGGACGCAGTACGAGGTTGGACAGATGGTATTGGTGTGACGCCACGATTTGTCGAGTGCCCAAGATAAGGAGATTAAGAAATTTTTCTTGCTCTATGAGGGGCCGTACGAGATAATAGAGGTAAAAATGAAGAATTCATACGTGTTACAGAATAGAGAAACGAGGGAGATAGTTGGAACGCACAACGCTACAAATTTGAAATTATTTTGGTCAGCATAAGGATTTGTATCAATGATTAAATGTATGAATGTAATTTAATTGTTTTTTCTATATGTTTCTAGAAGGGATCCTCCCCCATTTTCGGGCGGTCACGATCTTACCAGTCCTGGCCGTGGAATTCGGAACTTGGAGGCGGGCCATGGTTGGAGGATCTTCGTTCGGGCGGTGAAAACAACGATGGTCCGGCTCCACCAAAATTGGTACAAAGTAGAAATTTAACTACATATTTGAACGGGGAGGGGGACCCCAACAGGTACGTGACACGAATTAAATTTTTTTAATACACTCCAGGTGCAGCGGTTTCGGTGTACCTGTCACGTACCTGCACTGCCTTAGAGTGTTGTACATAATGGAGGCTGCACCTAAATAAAAGGCAGTGCATACAAACTTAAATATTTTTAGTGTCAATGGCAAAATTCAAGTTGAGCCATTGACAATCGTTTTGCTTAAGCCAGAAACGAAGAGTTTTGCGGAGAAAGATGGGGAATTTCGGCTCAGACGACGGGGTAGTAGAGATGAGAAGATTTGGTAGTACAATTTGCATAGAAGGGGAAGCAACTGCACAAAGTAGATCTGAGTGGAAATTTCTGTATCTTTCATCGCAAAACACCCCCATTTCAGGCGGTCACGATCTTACTAGTTATGGTTAAGGATAGATAGAGTCAGCCTTCAATGTAAATAGGAATTTTGAAAAAAAAAAAAATACCAAAATAATTTTGGATGTGTATAATTTTAAATTTAAATAAATTTTAGAATTAAGTGACCAAATATAATTGTCAAGTTTTAGTATCAGTGAGCATGGGAACGTTTAAAAGATGTGTAATAAAATAAAAAACTTGTTATCAATACAAGAAGTGGGGATGATTTTGGGGGGTAGATTGGTGCTCAATGAAGTGATAGAACAGTGGAGTGTGGAACTGCAAAGGTCGAAAGTTTAGTTTATCAATGTTAATTAGTTAGTTATTAAGTTGCTGTTGCGGGGGTGGCCTGTGCCCTCGTAGATAGCGAAATGGGTTGGGGGTAACAGAGAGTGTTACCTCCATCGGAGGCGAAATGGCGAAAGTGTGCGACGCACCTTTTTCGTGTAAATTAAATTTACACACTGATAGACGATCGTGTCGCACATAATAAAAGGATGTAGAACAGGCACTGAAATGAAGTTAGATTTCCCCGACTTTTCGGGCGATTACTGCCTTACCAGCACTAATCGTGGATTTGGCTAGCGGCCAGCTATGGTCATATCAAGTCCCTTGACCATAGCTGACTTGAAATTGGTATATAGTAGAAGTTAAATGGGGGGCGAACATTAGGGGATATCCCGGCACTATGGAACAGCGGCTACCACTCTGCCCGCTTGGGGGCAGCAGAGCCAGGTGGTAGACCCGCATTAAGGGCGTGTAGCTATATAACAAGAATATGTTGATATTCGATAATGTTAAAATGTAATAGCGGAAGCAAAGACACGGAGAGGTCAAACTACTCCAAAATATGCCGTCTTTGTGAAAGCGAAAAGGGCGACACAGTCCTCCATAATTTGCAATAGAGTGTGTGGACGGGAGGTGACTCAGAGGAGCCACGAATTTAAATTTTACCACATAAAAAATTTTTTTGCTAATTCAAATTTTGATCCAATAAAACTGCTTGTGCTCTGTTAAATAACTAGCTGCTCAGACACTCAATATAAGGTGTTCATACTGTAATTTTAAATGTATTATTTTATTGTTGTACGTTAGATATAGGTGTTGATAAAATATGTGCTTTCATTATATGTGTATACTTTAAACTAAGCCAATAATTAAACGTCTGGCAGGCGGGTAACACAAAATGATCAGAATCAGAAAAAGGGGAAACAATGAGGTGAGAAGTGAGGATAAATAAATATATTTATATATTTCATATAATTTGTTCAATTTTGAGATGTGTTTTCATTGTGTTAGGGATATCAGCTGATCAGCAATAACATGTCACTGGTAAAATGGTTTATAAATGTTCCAAGTAATTAATGTTCAATGTAATGTCTTAATGTATTACAGATATTTTAAAGTAATGATAAAAATAATTTGATAAAGTGAGAAGTAAAGTAATAATTTATGCAAGTTAACAAGAGATATTTTGTGGGTGATAAATATTTTATGGGACGTATAGATCTGTCCAAGTTGAAGTCAAAGTTGAAATAGTAGAAATGAAGATAATGTGATGTTGTTTTGAAGTAATGTATATTATTGAATTTTGAGAAGTATTGATGTTGACACAGTAGTTGTGGAGAATATATGTAGAGTTTTGAGCGATATATTGATGTTTATAATTAATGATGTTATTTTGTTGTAGTTGTAGTAAGGTAATGAGATTGAGATTTTGGGGATGGCAATTTTGTAGTAGGGGGTAGTATAATGTGGGAGTCCGCAACATAATGTTAAGTTGGGACGGGATAGGATCGATTTTAGTGAGGGGGCCGCCTTAGGTAGAATCCAGGGGCCAGATAAGGGAAATTGAGTTTTGGGGGGAAACACGTATCCTAGTACAAAGGGTTAGAGAGTATTTTTTTATATGTAGAGAGAAGGTGGCGAATTGAGTTTAATGATAAGTTGGGGTTAGAGAGTGTTTTGGGAGATGTTTTTAATAGAGATGGGTGTCATGTTACTAAAAGTTGTTAGAGGTTAGAGTCAAGGAGGGAGGAAGTTGATATGTGTATACAGATCAAGTAGTAAAGTAAATTGTTAGAAATGTTCAAATCACCCACAGTAAGGGAGAATCAGATTGTTAAATAAAGGAAGAGATTTATAATAAAGATATAAAATTTTATTTTAAAACCAGTGACAAAATTTTGATAGAATTTGAAAACAATGTAAAGTTAAGAATTGTTTATTTGAATAATTTAAATGTCAATTTGCTTATTATTTATAATAATATTTTGTTATTTTAAATGTTTAGTTTTATTATGTTTTGTGTTTCAAGTTAGTTTATTCCAGATGTTAAATGTATTTTCAGATAGAGAGTGTACATAACATATGTAGGTCAAGGGTTTTCGACTTGATCTAGTTTCGATCAGCTGATGAGTTCATATACTAAGAATGTTTGATATGGGAGTCAATTCAACTTAAGTTTTTAATCAATTAAACCAATTTTAAATAATTTCTAAATATAAAGGAAACATTTTCATAACTTTAAATTTTTTTTTTAATTTCAAAATTTTTTGAAAAATATTTTTGGAAAAAAAAAATCTTGATGTTTCGCCTGCCAGTTAATGAATATTTTGAGTATTGATTATTTTATTGTTTGTGTATTAACCATGTTTAATTTTATTGATTTATTGTATTGCCTTGTATTGTTTGACTATAAGTATTCACATGTTAGGTTAAGGATATGTTTAACTATAAGAAATGTTTAAATTAATTCGTTTTAAATAATAACAGAAAATAAGGAAGAGAAATTTTTGATACAATATTTTATTTTGAATTCTGAATTTTTCTCAGATGAAACAGTGGATTTTAAAGAATTTTTCAATGTATAATATGTAATGTGAGTGTGTGTGAGCCCAGTATCTGCTAAAGGCAGCCCAGCTTGCATAAAAGGGGAAACATATCGGTGGAGGATCTGGCATAATCTAAGCCAGGGATTGAGGATTTTGGGGGTTAGCATGTTAGAAGGTGAGGTGCGCTGTGGTACTTGTCTGTTCGATTTTTCGGTGTTGGGATCTCTTACGGAGAAGTCCAGTGATCTCGTTCAGATGCGTCCATAGTCGCCAAACCAGGGGGGTCGTGTACCCATGAGGAGTAAGAACAAGAGGGGGTTGTTGGCACCAGTTCCTCACCGGTCCTCTTTGGGGTTTATCAATGAGATTTCTTCTGTTTTGGACAGTAGAATTCTCATTGAGGGGGTATTGTAACGTGTCCAAAATTGGGTCATTTTGTTTATTACAGTATGGGGTATTCGCATTTTTATTTATTTCATTTTGTGTGGGATTTTATAAATTTATTGTGAAAGTTTTATTTCCCGGCGAACTTTATTTCCATTACAACAGAACACGTGTTAAGAAACAGTGGTGTAACAAAGCAGTAAGACGCAGTTGTTGTCGAGTAACGCGGCAAGCAATTCGCGCCACCCTAATTTTCTCAGAACTCTGTACATGTGTGGCGACGCCCGCACGTAACATCTCAGGACGGGGCGCTGTTAGTGACGCCGTGAAAACTCCAACGAAGCTGTAAAACATGGCGCTGGAGTGAACGATTTGGGACCGCAACCAGCCAGCTACAGGAAATGTATTTAAGCCACGCCCGCTGCTAGTGACATCAGTATAGCAGAGGCAAATATTGTCCCCGGTGACCACACATATAATGACTATGTTCCATGCATAGAATGAATACGATACAGCAAATCAACATCGAACGACGACGAAAATCTGTTGGCAGTGAATACGCATTTCCTCCCGCTCAACCAAGCACACTTCCCAGTCCTACTCTGTCCGTGTCGGCCGACACCAGAGCTAAGTATGCTCTACTAAATTTCATAAGTTTTTTGATATAAAAGTGAAGTAATCTTTTTAAACAAGTGACAGTGATGGAGGAATAGTTGCAGAACATTCACATCTAAATTTGTGATTCAGTTTTTGTTTTTGCGGGACATTTACGACTTACCGCGGTGTGGCCACGAGGTCACTGAAGAATGCGTTGCCGGCGGGGACTTTATATCATGTATTAACTCGCGTAATCAGGGTAATGTGGTTTTATAATAGAATGTGAGTAGTGAGTGAAAGGCAGGCTGGGCTATCTTGAGTAAGTAATTAGTATTAGTTATATATGTAAAAGCAAAATGTAGGAAACAAAGTTGCACAACATTGGACGACATGTAAATGTATTTGGTAAACAATAATTTCAATAGTTAATCATTAAAACTAATTATTTCTCTTCATAATGATGTGTAGCGTTAGTTATTTCGATAACCCATGAAACACATGTTTGTATCTAGCGTTCGCACGAAAGAATCCTGGCCCCAGAGAAACGAAACTTTGAAGGTAGGTGGGAGTTGTATTTATTTATTTTATATTTTTTAAAGTGTATTTGAGCGTCACAGGTGGCGCCCGTACAATATTTAAGTTTGTACGCACTGCCTTAGAGTGTTGTACATAATGGAGGCTGCACCTAAATAAAAGGCAGTGCGTACAAACTTAAATATTTTAGTGTCAATGGCAACATTCAAGTTGAGCCATTGACAATAGTTTTGCTTACACCAAAATGAAGAGTTTTGCGGAGAAAGATGAAAAAAAAAAAAAAAAAAAAAAAAAAAAAAAAGTAATTTTGGATGTGTATAATTTTAAATTTAAATAAATTTTAGAATTAAGTGACCAAATATAATTGTCAAGTTGTAGTATCAGTGAGTATGGGAACGTTTTGAAAAGATGTGTAATAAAATAAAAACTTGTTGTCAATACAAGAAGTGGGGATGCTTTTGGGGGGTAGATTGGTGCTCAATGAAGTGATAGAACAGTGGAGTGTGGAACTGCAAAGGTTGAAAGTTTTAGTTTATCAATGTTAATTAATTAGTTATTAAGTTGCTATTGCGGGGGTGGCCTGTGCCCTCGTAGATAGCGAAATGGGTTGGGGGTAACAGAGAGTGTTACCTCCATCGGAGGCGAAAATGTGCGACACACCTTTTTCGTGTAAATTAAAATTTACACACTGATAGACGACCGTGTCGCACATACTAGTGATGAGTGTAACAGGCACTGAAATGAAGTTAGATTTCCCCAACTTTTCGGGCGATTACTGCCTTACCAGCACTAATCGTGGATTTGGCTAGCGGCCAGCTATGGTCATATCAAGTCCCTTGACCATAGCTAACTTGAAATTGGTATATAGTAGAAATTGAATGGGGGCGAACATTAGGGGAAATCCCGGCACTATGGAACAGCGGCTACCACTCTGTTCGCGGAGGAACAGCAAAGCCAGGTGGTAGACCCGTTTAAGGGCGTTTAACTATATAACAAAGGTATGTTGATACCTGAACCTTTTAAAATGTAATAGCGGAAGCAAAGACACGGAGAGGTCAACCTACTCCAAAATATGCCGTCTTTGTGAAAGCGAGGGGGCGCCACAGTCTTACATAACTTGAAATAGTGTGTGTGGATGGGAGGTGATTAAGAGGAGCCACGAATTTAAATTTTACAACATAAAAAATTTTTGCTAATTCAAATATTGATCCAATAAAACTGCTTGTGCTCTGTTAAATAACTAGCTGCTCAGACACTCAATATAAGGTGTTCATGCTGTTATTTTAAATGCATTATTTTATTGTTGTACGTTAGATATAGGTATTGATAAGAATATGTGTTTTCATTATGTGTGTATATTTTAAACTAAGCCAATAATTGAACTGTCTGGCAGGCGGGTAACACAAAGTATCTGAATCAGAAAGAGGGGAAACAATGAGGTGAGAAGTAATGATAAATAAATATATATATCTCTCTCTCCTATGGCGCTACAGCCCAAGTCGGGCCCTGGCCTCCACCAATCTCCGCCTCCAATCCACTCTATCCACTGCAACCCTCCTCCAGTTTCTTATCCCCATGTCTCTCGCGTCCTCTGCAACGCCATCTTCCCACCTCTTCCTCGGTCTACCTCTAGGTCTCGTTCCCTCCCATGTACCCAGCAAAGCCCTCTTAGGGTTCCTGCCACCCTCCATTCTCATAACATGTCCGGCCCAACGTAATCTTTGAATTCTTATAAATTTTGAGACTGGTATCTCTTTATATATTTGATACAGTTCGTTGTTGTATCTCAGTCTCCATGAGCCATTTTCTTGTATTGGGCCTATAATGCGTCTGAGGATTTTCCTTTCAAAGGTGAAATATATATATATTTCATGCAATTTTTTCAATTGTGAGATGTGTTTTCATTGTGTTAGTAAGGAGATCAGCTGATCAGCAATAACAGGTCACTGGTATGTTGGTTACAAATGTTCCAAGTAATTAATGTTCAATGTAGTGTTGATGTATTACAGATATTTTAAAGCAATGATAAAAATAACTTGATAAAATGAGAAATAAAGTAACAAATTATGCAAGTTAACAAGAGATAGTTTTGGGGAGATGAATATTTTATGGGACGTATAGATCTGTCCAAGTCAAAGTTAAAGTTGAAATAGTAGAGATGAGAATAATGTAATGTTGTTTTGAATTAATGTATATTATAGAGTTTTGAGAAGTATTGATGTTGACACAGTAGTTGTGGAGAATATATGTAGAATTTTGAGTGATATATTGTTGTTTATAATTGATGTTGTTATTTTGTTGTATTTGAAGTAAGGTAATGAGATTGAGATTTTGGGGATGGAAATTTTGTAGTAGGGGGTAGTGTAATGTGGGAGTCCGCAACATAATGATAAGTTGGGACGGGATAGGGATCGATTTTAGGGAGGAGGGGCCGCCTTAGGTAGAATCCAGGGGCCAGATAAGGGAATTGAGTTTTTGGGGGGGGAACACGTATCCTATGTACAAAGGGTTAGAGAGTATTTATATATATATATATATATATATATATATATATATAGAGAGAGAGAGAGAGAGAGAGAGAGAGAGAGAGAAGGTGGCGATTTGAGTTAAATGATAAGTTGGGGTTAGAGTGTTTTGGGATAGATATTTTAATAGAGATGGGTGTCATGTGAGTTGAAGTTGTTAGTGGTTAGAGTCAGGGGGAGAAAGATTATAGATGTATACAGATCAAGTAGTACAGTCAATGAGAATAAATAATTTAAATCACCCACAGTAATGGAGAACAAGATTATTAAATAAAGAGAGAGATTTATAATAACGATATAAAAGTTTTTATTTTGAAACCAGTGACAAAATTTGGATAGAATTTGAGAATAATGTAAATTAAGAGTTGCTTATTTTGAATAATTTAAAGGTCAATTTGATTATTTATAATAATATTTTGTTGTTTTAAATGTTTTATTTTATTATGTTTGGTGTTTCAAGTTAGGATGTTACCGATGTTGAAGGTAATTTCAGATAGAAAGCGTACATAACACATGTGGGTCAAGGGTCTGGAACTTGACCTAGTTTCGATCAGCTGATGAGGTCATATGCATACTAAGCTTGTGCAGTAGGAAGTCAATTCAGTTTGTTTATTTAATCAATTTAAACAAGTTTTACATAACTTCTACATGTAAAGGAAACCTTTTAATGAACTTACATTTTTTTTTGAATTTTAAAATTTTTTGGAAACAATTTTTGGAAAAAAAAATCTTGATTTTTCACCTGCCAGTTAATGAATATTTTAAGTATTGATTATTTTATTATTTGTATGCTAACCATGTTTATGATTATTGATTTATTTTGTATGGCATTGTATTGTTAGGCTCTAAGTATTCACATGTTAGGTTAAGGATATGTTTAATTAGGAGAAATGTTTAAATTAATTCATTTTAAACAAAACAGAAAATAAGGAAGAGAATTTTTTGATATAATATTTTATTTTGAATTCTGAATTTTTTTGATGAAATAGTAAATTTTAGGGAATTTTTCAATGTATAATATGTAATGTGAGTGTGTGTGAGGCCAGTATCTGCTAAAGGCAGCCCAGCTTGCATACAAGGGGAAACATATCGGTGGAGGATCTGGCATAATCTAAGCCAGGGATTGAGGATTTTGGGGGGTAGCATGTTAGGAGGTGAAGTGCACTGTGGTACTTGTCTGTTCGATTTCTCGGTGTTGGGATCTCTTACGGAGAAGTCCAGTGATCTCGTTCAGATGGGTCCGTAGTCGCTGAGCCAGGGGGGTCGTGTACCCATGAGGAGTAAGAACAAGAGGGGGTTGTTGGCACCAGTTCCTCACCGGTCCTCTTCGGGGTTTATCAATGAGATTTCTTCTGTTTTGGACAGCAGAATTCTCATTGAAGGGGTATTGTAACGTGTCCAAAATTGGGTTATTTTGTTTATTACAGTATGGGGTATTTGCATTTTTATTTATTTCATTTTGTGTGGGATTTTATAAATTTATTGTGAGTTTTATTTCCCGGCAACGTTATTTCCATTACAACAGAACACGTGGTAAGAAACAGTGGTGAAACAAAGCAGTAAGACGCAGTTGTTGTCGAGTAACGCGGCAAGGAATGCGCGCCACCCTAATTTTCTCAGAACTCTGTATATGTGTGGCGACGCCCGTACTTAACATCTCAGGACGGGGCGCTGATGTGACGCCGTGAAACTACAACGTCGATGCAAAAAATGGCGCTGGAATGAACAATTTGCAAAACCAACCAGCCAGCTACAGGAAATGCGTTTAAGCCCCGCCCACTGCTAGTGACGTCAACCAGTGCTTAACAAAATTCGTCCATGGCTACCACACAAAAAACACATTATGCGCCATGCATAGATTGAATAAACCACATCAAATCAGCTATGCACGGCGACGAAAATCATGAGGCATTGCAACTTCCGCTCTGTCTGAGTTTTTGGAGGGAGGCATGTTGGTAACGCTCTCCCCAGTCGACTAACAACCCACGCCACGCGTGGCAGCTATCAGTTTTGTGCCCGGGCAAAATTTCATATTTTTTTTCTTAAGTCGGCCGACAAAATAACTATGTGAGTTTCCAAAAACATATATAACAGTGCCTCTAGTGACGATGAATAACTATTGAACGTGATTAAATGTTACAAACTTGTAAAAATCCGGAGAATGAAAGACTTTGGTAAACGCAACACGTGGTCGGGTAATACGACGCCACACACGTAATGTTACACACGAAAGACTTATGTCATTAATTTTACATAAAAATGGGGTGTTTTTGTATTAGGAAGGGGTGTTAAGAATGTGAGTAGTGAGTGCGCAGGCTGGGCTATTTTAAAGTACGTAAGTAGTAGGAAGTAAGCATAGTAAGTAAGCTGTAATAGTTACACAATCTTTAAAACATGTAAAACCTATTTTGGAGAAAACTTATAAATTCAATATTTCTGATTAATAAACCAAAAAAATAATTTCTCTTCCAAAAAATTGAGAGTTAGATTCTTTCAAAACCTTAGTTCGTTTCATGTACTGTCAGAGTTCGTCGAACGAAATGGGTTCGTCCACACTACGCGATCCGGCCAGATCAAAGATGAAAGGTAAGTGGGAGTTTCAAAATAATTAATAAATAAGAATATCGCAAAAAAATATAAAGTTACAAAATATAGTTATAAAATAGATCATTTGTTTAATGTGAATATAATTTGTTTAAGTAGTATTCAAAGTAAAATATAAAATATAAATATAAAATAATTCGCTGCAACTACAATACAACGGAAACCAGCGCTTACATTCACACACACATATCTACCCCATGACTTAGAGATCTCATTTTTGTTTTTCGTTTAGAAAATTAATTAAATTTGAATTTTGTGAATCCTAAATACATCAGTTATTCTTGTAGTTTACTTAGCTGAATTTGGGTCCAGAAGACGTCACATTGACTTCATTTCACACGCACATTCTTATTTTAACTGATAATTTGTTGTTACACATTACCGAAAACTGTCATTCACATCATTTATGTGTAAATTTCATATTTTATATCACATTTTTACTTCCATGTTCCTTAAGGAAATGGAAGTATGGTGATGGCAAAAAAAATCGTGTTCGAGATTCTTGCAGATTCTGATTGTTCTACACTCAAAACATGAAAAAAAGTCATTTTTTGAAAAGTGTGTGTGTGTGTCTGTCTGTAGTTTTTTTCTATGGCAAACGATACCAGCCGCAAATTCAAACTGAATCAAATCATTTTTTGCATACAGCCCTGATTTGCAGAGAACTCACGACCTATTGTTTTTGGTGAAGATCGGTTAAGGGAAAGGGGTAATTTACCTGCAACGTTTTATGTTTTAACAAGGGTATTTTATATGGCAAACGATAACAGCCGCAAATTCAAACACAATCAAATGATTATTTGCATACAGCCCTAAATTGTAGAGTCCTCAAGACCTATTGATTTTGGTGAAGATCGGTTAAGGGACAGAGGTAGTTTACCTGCTACGTTTTATGTTTTAAAAGGGTATTTTCTATGGCAAATGATAAAGAGCCGCAAATGTAAACACAATCAAATAATTTTTTGCATACAGTGCTGAATTGTAGAGTTCTCATGACCTATTGTTTTTGGTGAAGATCGGTTATAGGAAAGAGGTAGTTTACCTGCAACATTTTATGTTTTAAAAGGGTATTTTATATGGTAAACGATAAGAGCCGCAAATTCAAACAGAATCAAATAATTTTTTGCATAGAGCCCTGACTTATAGAGTACTCAACACCTATTGTTTTTGGTGAAGATCGGTTAAGGAAAAGGGGTAGTTTACCCGCAACGGTTTTTTTAATCAAGGGTAATTTTTTTCTATGGCAAACGATAACAGCCGCAAATTCAAACAGAATCAACTACTCTTTTGAATACAGCCCTGAATTATAGAGTTCTCAAGACCTATTGATTTTGTTGAAGATTGGTTAAGGGAAAGGGGTAGTTTACCTGCAACGTTTTATGTTTTAACAAGGGTAATTTTTACTTCCATATTTCCTTAAGGATGGAAGTATGGTGATGGCAAAAAAAATCGTGTTCGAGATTATTGCAGATTCTGATTCTACTACACTCAAAACATGAAAAAAAGTCGTTTTCCGAAAAGTGTCTGTGTGTGTGTGTGTGTGTGTGTGTGTGTGTCTGTGTGTCTGTGTGTGTCTGTAGATTTTTTTCTATGGCAAACGATAACTGCCGCAAATTCAAACAGAATCAAATAATTTTTTGCATACAGCCCTGATTTGTAGAGGACTCGCGACCTATTGTTTTTGGTGAAGATCGGTTGATGGAAAGGGGTAGTTTACCTGCAACGGTTTTTTTTTATCAAGGGAAATTTTTTTTTTTTTGGCAAACGATAACAGCCGCAAATTCAAACAGAATCAAATAATGTTTCGTATACAGCCCTGAATTATAGAGTTCTCAAGACCTTTCGTTTTTGGTGAAGATCGGTTAAGAGAAAGGGGTAGTTTACCTACAACGTTTTTTTAACAAGGGTATTTTCTATGGCAAACGATAACAGCCGCAAATTCAAACAGAATCAAATAATTTTCTGCATGCAGCCCTGATTTGTAGATTACTCAAGACCTATTGTTTTTGGTGAAGATCGGTTGAGGGGAAGGGGTAGTTTACCTGCAACGTTTTTTATCAAGCGTATTTTCTATGGCAAACGATAACTGCCGCAAATTCAAACAGAATCAAATAATTTTTTGCATACAGCTCTGATTTGTAGAGTACTCGCGACCTATTGTTTTTGGTGACGATCGGTTGAGGGGAAGGGGTAGTTTACCTGCAACGGTTTTTTTTTATCAAGGGAAATTTTTTTTTTGGCAAACGATAACAGCCGCAAATTCAAACAGACTTAAATAATGTTTCGTATACAGCCCTGAATTGTAGAGTTTTCACGACCTATTGTTTTTGGTGAAGATCGGTTAAGGGAAAGGGGTAGTTTACCTGTAACGTTTTATGTTTTAACAAGGGTATTTCCTATGGCAAACGATAACAGCCGCAAATTCAAACAGAATCAAACGATTATTTGCATACAGCCCTAAATTGTAGAGTTCTCAAGACCTGTTGTTTTTGGTGAAGATCGGTTGAGGGAAAGGGGTAGTTTACTTGCAACATTTTTTTAACAAGGGTATTTTCTATGGCAAACGATAACAGCCGCAAATTCAAACAGAATCAAATAATGTTTTGCATACAGCCCTGATTTGTAGAGTACTCAAGACCTATTGTTTTTGGTGAAGATCTGTTAAGGGGAAGGGGTAGTTTACCTGCACCGTTTTTTTATCAAGCGTATTTTCTATGGCAAACGATAACAGCCGCAAATTCAAACAGAATCAAATAATTTTTTGCATACATCCCTGAATTGTAGAGGTCTCAAGGACTTTCGATTTTGGTGAAGATCGGTTAAGGGGAAGGGGTAGTTTACCTGCAACCTTTTACGTTTTAACAAGAGTAAAGTACTTGCAATTTATTTAAACTTTTTGAAACAATGGTAATTGTTAAAAATAAAATAATTTTGTTGCCAGGCAATAAAATTAAAATTTTTTAATTTTAATGTAATATAATATTTTTCATTTAATACGGCAATAAAAAGGCAGGTAAGACACAAACACACAATTCACGTTATTTCTGGCCTCACTCATGTTTATTTTCTTACGTTTGCACGCTTTTAAATGGAAAGTGCCGAAACCCACACCAACATAACGCGTGCAAGCCGAAAAAATGGACATCAATTTGCTTACTGGCGAAGCTAGTAGTTAATGAATGGATAGGCAAAAATCTTATCTTAAATTTTTTTTAAGGAATCACTAAAAGGACGGTGGGTCAAATCGGACGCTGAGGTAGAGTTGCTGTAACTGAATGGTTCCACAAACAGCCGTAAGAATTTTACTAGCAGGGAATCTACAGGTTAGCGCAACAGTGGAACTCATGTCTTAATGTTATTGGAGACTTCTTTTAAAATCGTTGAATAAAAAATGCTTTACAGCTCTATACGTGTGTCTATTGAGCAATCCTTGTATATTAGTCATACACAATAATACAACTGATTGAACTTCAAATTTTTAAACTTGATTAGTTTCTATATATATGTTTAATGTTACAAATAATTCAAATAACAATCTTGATCATCTGTTAGTTCAGCGGAATAACAGTGACACTTTTAATAACCGCATAAAATAAACACTTAGAAACAACACAGGCGCTTTAACTTAACTGTTTGGACCACAGAAGTGAGGCATGCCTCAACGCTCTATGTGTACAGCGCGGGACAATCCCCCCTCCCTACACTTCCCTATCACACCACTACATTGCTTACATACGATGTATACAAAAAACGCTGAGGCAAGTTCAGGTTGCCTCATTCGCTTTAAACGAACTATGCCGAATCTCACCTGTCACCATCTAGCGGTCGCTCAATAAAGCACGTTTCGGTTTAATAAATTTGACAGTCCCAGTAACAATGTATAATCTTTACGTTATGTAGTTCATACGTATTTATAATTTTTATTCTACAGAATTTGTTAGGGTAGGCATTGCCTCAATTGCCTCCATGTAACTTCGCCACTGATATATATGTGTACAACGTTATCGGCAACAAAGAAGTAGTTTTTGTTAAAATTCCTTCCCGGGATATTTGGCCGTAGTCCAATGTTTTCTACAATACCAGACGTTTCGGCAATGCCATCGACTTCCATCATCAGTGAAAATCGAGTGCGATAACGTGAGGTGGTATACGTTAGTGACCACAGTACTGTGGTTAAGGCTGAAGCAGTAAGTAGAAAGAAGTAGTTTCTATGGTAATATTTCATTTCGAAAATGATTTTAAATATAAATCTTAGAATATGGAAGTCATGTATGGTTCTCCATACCGATATTTTCTATGACGAACGATAACTGCCGTAAATTCAAAGAGAATCAAATAATGTTTTGCACACAGCCTGAATTGTAGAGTTCTCAAGACCTATTGTTTTAGGTGAAGATCGGTTAAGGGAAAGGGGTAGTTTACCAGCAACTTTTTATGTTTTAACAAGGGTATTTTTTTGGCAAACGATAACAGCCGCAAATTCAAACAGAATCAAACAATTTTTTGCATGCAGTCCTGAATTTTAGAGTTTTCAATACATATTGTTGTTGGTGAAGATCGATTAAGGGAAAGGGGTAGTTTACCAGCAACATTTTATGTTTTAAAACGGTATTTTCTATGGCAAACGATAACAGCCGCAAATTCAAACAGAATCAAATAATTATTTGCATACAGCCCTGATTTGTAGAGTTCTCAAGACTTATTGTTTTTGGTGAAGATTGGTTAAGGGAAAGGGATAGTTTACCCGCCACCTTTAATGTTTTAACAAGAGTAATTGTTTCTATGATGAACGATAACTGCCGCACATTCAAACAAAATCAAATAATGTTTTGTATGCATCCCTGAATTGTAGAGGACTCAAGACCTGTTGATTTTGGTGAAGATCGGTTATGAGGAAGGAGTAGTTTACCTGCAACATTTTATGTGATAACAAGGTTAATTTTGTCTATGACGAACGATAACTGCCGTAAATTCAATCATAATCAAATAATGTTTTGCATATGTCCCTATATTGTAGAGAACGAAAGGCCTGTTGATTTTGGTGAACATCGGTTACGGGGAAAGGGTAGTTTACCAGAAACATTTTTTGTTGTAACAAGAGTAAAGTACTTAATTTTGACAAATAAAGTATCCTGATAAAAAGATCTTAATAATCCACTGTAGAAACGTAGATGAAATATCTATAAATGAAGAGGCTAGTTGAACGGGGTGGGGGTAATTTTCTATAAATGAAATTTATAGTTAAAGGCGGAGGGGATGATTTTTATACGTGTACTACGTTATCGGCAACAAAGTAGTAGTTTGTTGTTAAAATTCCTACCCCGGGCTGTTTGGCCGTAGTCCAATGTTTTCTGCAAAACCAGACGTTTCGGCAGTGGCGTCGACTGCCATCATCAGTGAAAATCGAGTGCGATAACGTGTGGTGGTATACGTTAGTGACCACAATATTGTGGTTAAGGCTGAAGCAATAAGTGGAAAGTAGTAGTTTCTATGGAAATATTTCATTTCGTAAATGATTTTAAATATAAATCTTAGAACATGGAAGTCATGTATGGTTCTCCATACTGATATTTTTAAACTGCGGGCGCGACGAAACTACGTCCGGTCGGCGGACGCGCGGATTGCTTGCGTCTTTAGTTGTTAGATGTTCATTGCCGACTGATGAGACGAACGGCACTATTTTCTGAATTGGTCGTGGGTTACGTGACCAATACTTATTGTTTTGTTTGTATTCCTACGCCAATATGCACTTAATATTTGAGGTCTGGCTGACACACCCCGCATAGCAGCGTGACGTATGCACTGACGTAACATCGTCTGATGTTGTTACATAATCTGTTAGTCACTGTTTCCCAAAATAACTGTTCTGCTAGCGTCTGGAGCTGACCTTGACCCAATTTCGCCCGTTTGTCTACTACGTCGTTATAATTCATGAACAATGTTTTACAATTACTTTTTCTAATTTTGTTCCAATAAAATTTACCTTTATTATGAATTTACGTTTATGTCTCCCAAAATCATTATTACATCATAAAATTTTATTTCCTTTTTATCTAACACAATAAAATTTATTTATTACCCCGGGTAGGCCTAAATGTCCCGTTACACACACCTTAGATTACTCACGTTGTAATTACTATGAGTTGAAGTATAATAGGTCACACGTTTTAATTATGTGTGTAGAGATGTTTGATTATTATTATTATTTATGATTTGTTTGTTCAAAAGGTTTAAAAGCTGAAAAGTAATGGTTTAATTCTCTCCTAGAACACTGGTAGATTTACCTTTCACTTACCACTTATTATTGTTGGCGCCCTTCCAAAGAAGTTTCTGTAATGCACTAAAATGACACAACACAGTTTATAAAATTCTTCACAAGTGTATATGTGTATGCACAGTAAATAAAATTATTTTGTATTTCTGAGACTGTTTTGAAGTTTCAAATGTTGGCCGCTCGTTCGCTGTACTGCCACTTTGTAAAATAATTGCTCTGTTAATGTTGTCGTTATTATCTACTTTGAAATGAAACACTGATTCAAGTGTAAGTAAATTTGTAGTTTATTAACAATAAGTTAATTTCAATTAAAACCCTTTAAAACAATTTATAAACATCAAAAAGTAATTCAACTCGTCACCGAGACTCTTAAAGCTCAGGGCTGGTAACACTGATTATTTATATTGTATTGTGCTAACCTGGTTTGGTTAGATTTTTGTTTATAATTACCAAAAGTCGTGAATTCTTTTAGTGTACAAGATACTGGATACAAAAATGCTAAAATACGACAATAACGTATTATAGAGAGTGATTACAAAATCAAGAAAACAAGTTTAATTATAATATTGAAAATTATCGTATCTGTTCCACCTGCTATCAACCTCGTAGGTTATGTTGTGGAATGTACGATACGATTACAATTGCTGTGTGTCGGAATAATATTCCTTGAATGGTTATTAATAACAAAAATATAATAATTAATTCATAATCTCATTTCAATTGAGTATATTTAAGCTTGCCTAATTTTAAAGCACAGCTCTGTATGGTTGTTATACCTTTTCGTAACAGGTAGGTTAGAGTGCCTTTTACTCTAAGTTAATTATTAAAATATTTAGATTGATGGCATTAAAATCTTATAACTATACAAAATATTTGTTCATGGTACGTTTTTATTCATTAACTGTATTGACCGTTCTCGGTTATTATTTATAAATGAATTGACTTTCGTATTGGTTATAGTCAAGTCAGCATCTAGGCTTAGCCTTGTTTACATCAATGTTGGTTAAAATATTAAATTCGATTGTCACCTCTTTCTATAATTAATAATATTTTATTTAAATAATTAAAATTGAGAACTTCTGTTCAATTACTGGTTAATTAATAATTATTATTTAGTTTAGCCATGTACAACTGTACTTGACTAAAGTAGTACCAACGTAAAAATTTTACCATTTAATAAACATTAATATTCTTTAAAATGTCGCTAAAGGTTTATTAATTTCAAATACTGGGTTTATTCTGTTAATCATTTATTCTAGTTTGGTTGCTGATTCAGGTAATTACTTTTGTCTGCATTTTTCTAATTGTTATTTGTGATTCTGTGTTGCAGATTCTGTTCAGTTGAGGTTATGTGTATCCTACTGAATTGACAACAATGCTTATATGGATTTGTTTAGTTTCTTGCTTAATTCCATGTATATTTACTATGATATGTTATTACTATTATCTAGTACAATATTTTCCTTATTTTATTTATATTATATACTATTTGTTCACACATTATTATTTAATTCTAACTTGTTATTGTCATACATATTATGTATTTACATCTGGGTTTGGGTAAACTGTTTTGTTTTTCTACTACAGGTTGTCTTATCTTTGATACATTAATAATTACATTCTGTATTGATTTTACCCTTCATTCTCCTGATATTTAAACATATATTTTATTAAGGATTTTACATTCAATTTCAGTCATTGTTGAGCAATTATTTCTCTCTTTATTATAAGTACATTTGTGGTCTTTTTTATGTTTTATTTTATTATATTCTTGTCTCATAAATAATACACGGATTGTTTGTGTTGTTTATTTTGGGGTTGTTATATACCTTTGTTAACACTTCTTATCTTCATCTTCCATAAACATTGCACTTTCATTGTTTGTGTTGTTTAGTTTGGGATTGTGGTATTTTGGTATTAATCGATTCACTTATAAGTCACTCACTATTATTGTTTGTGGCTGCTTATTATTCTGTCGACTCCTTGTTCTTGGTCACCTTGTTTTTTCTTCATGTCCTTCCTTGTTGGGGTATCATGATTCACTTATCTGGTATTCTTCATACTTGTATTATTATCTTCTTATTAGTTGGGTATTTGCTCCATTTAATAAATACTTTCCTTATTTATTGTGTCTTCCTCACACTGGTAATGTTATTGTCTTGTTCCTTGTTAAATATTTTCATTGTTTATTATACATTTTTCCTCTTCTTACATACAGGTTTCTTCTTCTTCTTATATACAGGTTTCTGACTTATTGGGTATTTTCCCTCACTTGTATGATATGTTCCCTCACTTATATGATCTGTTTCCTCACTTATATGATCTATTGGGTCCTGGTTGCTAACGTAGCTGTTCGGTTTATTCTTCCTCTTCTGATAATATTGATGATGCATTCAATTATATTTCTTCCTTCTACGGTGCTTGTTTACTTCAACGTTATTTATCCATGGAGCTAACCTAACCTAACCTAACCTATTACAATCTGTCACTTGTTTCAATTAATTTTCTATTTTGACTATGACTCACTTTCTTTAATATTTTCATTCTCAATTAGTTTGGGTGACTCTCAATTATTCAGAATGATTTGATTTACTAACTTGGCATTTACATATAATCTTACCCCCCTGCTGACTCTAATACTCACTTAACAGCTTTACTTAGCCTGACACCCATCTCTCAAAATATTTATCTTTACCAACAGTTCTCTACCAGCTTACTACTCTAACTCATTTCGAATCATTCTACCCTTATAACAAAATACTCTCTACCCCTTTGTACTCAGGACGTGTGTTCCCTTCCCAATGCTCATTCCCTTATTTGGTTCCTGGACCCTCCCTAGGTAACCCTTTCTGGCGCATATCGGTTCCCCTCCTGCCACAACGCTTTTCGTTGAGGACTCCTTATCACACCACCCCTTTTACAAATTTCCACCTTATCCAATTACTCTTTAATCGCATCACTTTCATCTACAAAATATCCCCATAGCTACTGTGTCACTGTCAACACTCAAATTCTACATTATGTTTATTCACAATAATATTGTTCTCTCTAACACCTTCAAAATTGATTTGATTGGCTTAAATGCCCTACTTAAAACATTATTATCACCCAAATTCTCTCATTTACAATCCATTTAAAATTCTTAACTATCTCAAATTACTCTCACTATTTATTTAAATCTTTATCCACATTGACAATTTATTCTTGAAACATTTAATTACATTGAAAACTCTGCAAATCAATGAAGTATTACATATATAACACCAGTAATCAGCTGATGTTCCTGGTTAGGTGACTGACCTTATTCTAAATACGTTTCAATAATTATGTAAAGTACACATTTTTATAATCCTTATCCCTAACATACAGTATACAATTAACACAAATACACAAAATTATATAGTTATCATCCTACAATGTTATCTGAAATCATCACAACTAAATCTGGTACTTAAAATCTTTTTTGCTCTCATAGGGACATACATCGCTACTCATTGAGTCATAGTTATTGCAACAGTTACTGAACAGCTCTTTGGATTGTCAACCCCCAACTCTCTCTATAGAGTCATGTTATAAGCTGACCGCCCGCTGTTTACAGAGGTCGTCACCCTCTCACTGAATTTTCAGCTACCCTCCTACTTCATCATTTACTTAAAGTCCCCCCTTATACCCCTGGCTTGTAACTGCCAGCTCCTTTTCCACACACACTATTGTTTCCTGGTGTTGGACTGTGGCGTCCATTTGCATTCCCAAGAACTGAAGTTTACATGTATATGGTATAGTCGCTGCCTATACCATTCTTGGTTCAGCGTTATATAAAATTCGGTATTACTGATGTCCGAGGACACCAGTAATCCTACTAAAATGATTCACACACCCTTATTACGGCACTATCACCACCTTCGACGATAGCTGCTGTTCCATAGTTATGTAGTTTCCCCTGTGTTACCCCCCTTTCAATTTCAGTGTTCACCAATTTTGTATCTACTTACATAATTCCACGGTCAGGGTCTGGTGAAACCGTGACCGCCCGAAATGTGGGGAAACTACCAAAAGACATATAAGGCTCACTCTGACAACATTATTACAATTCACGGAAGGTCGATTCTTATATGGTTGGTTATTTATTAATTACTTTTCATGTTTACATTTTTATATTCATCTATACTTTTAACTTTTAAACCTCAAACATTTCATTTAAAATTTGCTATTTAGACATTGAACATTTTACTTTATTTAAATTTCATTATAAAATTCATACTTACAGTACATCACTCAACACACCTGCTTCCTATTACTGACATAAAATTATAAACAATTCATCACCAATATCACGTACACAACTCCATGTACCTTCTGCAACATTATAACATTCATAAGATTCCATAAGTAAGTACATTTTATATTTACTTATTTCTTGTTTATTATCAAGTTTAAATCTCCTAAAATCATTTAAATTCATTAGCAAAATTCAATTATACAACATTTTAAATTAATCAAAAATATTTAAACCTCTCAAATTATTTTAATTCCATCAAGTATTGAAAACACAACATTTTAATTACTTTCTTCCAAAACAATTACAATTCATTTATTACCTTCATAATTATTCTTGTTATTTATTTAGTCTACCAAAATATTATTATTATTATTATTATTATTGAAACAATTTCTACTACATACACACATTGTTTACATACCATACATTTTACCACACAAACACAATTAATTTCACTAAAATTTATTTACAAATCTTTGTCATTATTTTTCATTTTTCCACACCTCATTTCCTAATTTAGCAAGGTCATAACCATAAATTAAAATATTTAAAATGTCCATTCATTGAGTTTATATTTTACCCTCCATCATCGTGTATGAGTCTTATATATTTGTAACACAAATCATTCTTGTCAACATACATTAGATTGTAATGATCATTATAATGACTACTGTCATTAATTACATTAACACAATAATTAACTACCTTTGTGTCTACCATTAATTCATAAAACCTGTCTACATTGGTGATTCTAGTTCTGTCTCCATCAGTATTTTTGTTCAACATAAGGTAAGTTATTTTATCATTATACTCCTCTACTATATCAATCACAACATCAGGTAAGTTGTTATCATTTATAAAGGTATCATCAAAATAATCATCAATATCTATTTCACCAGGTAAGCATTTCATATTGTTTATCTCCTTCAATTCTAACCTGTCTTTCAACTCATCATAACTACTTCTCAACATAAATAACTCTATTATTCTCTCTCTCTCTCTCGCAATACTTCTCACAACCCCCCTGAACTATCTCATTCCATGCAAAGGGCACAATAAACTTACTATATGTCTTGGCACTTCCAAGACCATCAAAAAAAATTAAGGGACCATTTGAAGACATCTCGTCTTCCACACAACTACCGGAGGAAACTCTGTCCTCATACAATATTTGTGAAACCTCTGTTTCACCATAAACTTGGGGAAAACTTGCCCTTTGCCCTCCATACTCACCTAATCTCTCTTCCCACTCTTTCTGTAATTCATCAACACTAATTACTACTCCGTTACTAACACCAACTAACGTTCTACTCTCATTATCATCACTATTCAATATTTTATTATCTAACACTACCTCTTCCACTATTTTATCATTATTATTGGTCATAACTGTAACATTGTCACCTAACTTCTTGTTTATTATCTGATTTAATTTTCTGTATAGATCTTTATTTATTTCGTCAACCATCTTCTCACAATTATTATTTATAGATTTTATTACCTGTTCTTTAACATTATTAAAACTTGTATTAATTTCATCTACTTGCTTACTAAAATTAAAATTCTGTTGTTTAATTTCATTTCTGATCTCATTGAATTTATCATCAAAATTATTTTTAATTTTATTACTTTGTTCCTCAAATTTTACATTAATTTCGGTTTTTTGTTCATCAAACTTCTCATCAAATTTACTTAACAATATCTGCATCATACTCCTCATATCATTACCATCATCTTTTTCGTTTTCATAATGAGTTGAGATGGGTGTCACTTGTATTGTATTTAATTCGACTGATTCAGTGGCGCTACATTCACCGATCTGACTAACTGGTGTTGAGTGAATGCCCATCTCACTCGTAAATGTTTCGTCAGTGACGCTGACGTTTTCGTCATTATTTTTATTAGTACTCATGTTTATTTTTTATATTATTAATTTTCTTACTTGTTCATAATACGTCTATCATTCATATTATAACATACTCTTATTTCAATTTCATTCTATACATACTTCTTGTACTTAATTCTAATTCATATGTAACTCCCATTAGCGTCTCTTACATTTGCGAGTAGGCATGGCCTATACGAAAATCTAATTTATATAGACTGTCCCTGTTACGGGGGCCATTTGTACTGTATTTGTTGTGGTACACCATAAAATACATGAAACATCTTTAAAATTTTTTACCTTCAAACATAATACAACATAATATAATAGAACGTTTTAATGTAAAATCTCTTAAACACATTGACAATTTATTATTGAAACAGTTAATTACATTGAAAAATCTGCAAATCAGTGTAGTATTACATATATAACACCAGTAATCAGCTGATGTTCCTGGTCAGGTGACTGACCTTACTCTAACTACGTTTCAAACCATTACACCATGTGAAATACATTATATGTTTACAATCCTTATATTCTAACATAATAAAATAATAACACAATAAGACATAATAAACACAATATGATAAACATCTACCGTACCCATTTCTCAACTCAAAATAAAATTATTTAATTAGCTCAGTAGCGAGTCACCATCATTAAGTTACAAAAAAAATTTTTTAATTTGTTACTCCCCTGAGTAACCCCCCTGCCACACACACTATGACCCCCCTGGACTGTGGCGTCCAGTTGCGTCCACAAGGACTGAAGTTTTGGAGGAATTTGGAGCCACCTCCTTGTCCTTGCTTCTGCGTTACATATTTTAAAAGGGTCAGATATCATAATATCTGATTTTACATATTTATAACCTTAGTGGCGGGTCTATCACCTGTTTTACTGTTCCCACACGAACAAGGTGATAGCCGCTGTTCCATAGTTCCGGGGATTTCCCCTAAGTGGCCCTCCGTTAATTTCAAAGTTCACCAATTTTAAGGGCAACCAACTATGGTCAGTTTTACAATTGCTGCCCACAGCTGGCTGTCGTCCAAAACCACGATTAGTGCTGGTAAGGCAGTAATCACCTGAAAAGGTGGGGAAATCAACTTTCATTTCATGCATGTTCTACTTCATCTCATAATACACTGCACGGCAACAAATCAACATATAATATAAAATTATATAAAAAGTTCAGGTGCAGCCATAGTCGCCGAACTAGGGAGGTAGTTTACCCATGATGTGTTAAGAAATTAACATGGTTGTTGGCACCATATCCTCACCGATCCTCTTAGGGGTTTAGCAATGAGAGTTCTCCTGTTTCGGCAGAAGATCTCTCATTGGGGGGGTATTGTAACGGGGCGGAAAGGGGTATTTTATTTTGTTGTAAATTTTATTCAATTTTATTAAATATATATGTGATCGACGCAGAAAGTCCCAGCCGTAAAACGGTTTTATTCAAACAAAGGACAGTGGAATGCGATGTGTGTTCGGCAACGCAGTATAATTCCCAGAATTCCAGTGTTGTGTGACGCACTCAAAGGACAGTGGAATGCGATGTGTGTTCGGCAACGCAGTATAATTCCCAGAATTCCAGTGTTGTGTGACGCACTCAAACGTGCGAACAACAGCACGCGCGCAGAAGTGACGCAAGCCAACATGGCTAATTTGTAAAATTTGTTCGCCACGTGGTCGGGATGCTGACGGAAATACAGGCAAACCACACCCACTTGAGTCATGTGACTAGTAGCCTCAAAATATTGTCAACCATGTGGGAACACTCACAACACCGTACTTTGTGTAGAGCGATGAACAATGTAACACCAGAAGGCATTGGTTTCCTGACCAGCAATCCGACGTGGAGGGAGTTGGTTGATACTCTCTGCAGGGGAGTCGACAATTAGGAAATAAACGTAACAGACGCGAGTAGTGGCGCGTGTCCCCGGTCGGGCGAAAACTTTACGAAAAATGTGAAAATAACCTCAGTTCGAATAATCACGTTTCCCGGCCGGGAGCACAAAGAACGTGTGCACCTCAAAATTAAATTTTTTCTGTAAAAGGTGTTAAACAGTACTTAAAAATGAACTGATATATCAGGATGAAGTCAGTGGAATGAACGAAGCAAAATTAAAATGTGGTGAATTAAAGAAAACCATTCGAACAAATACGCAGTGGGGCGCATGGTCATCAGAGGCGCCAAGGGTTAAGTAATCAACTGACACTTATATTAAAAATTAATTTCATTTTTTTGTTGGGCCCTAAATAATTAAAATGGAGTATTAAACTGTATGAACGGAGTGTGGCAAACTGGGTCGTCTAAAATAGAAATAAGATAGTTATGTTCTTGAGTTAATCGATATATATTTTTTTTTTTTTGTAAAATGATTCAGTCTTGTTTATATTTTGAGTAGTAAAATTAACAGGAAGTGAGTTCTCAACAAAATGAACTTTGAGTAAAAATTTAAAGAGAAGCAAATAAAATGTTAAAATTGAGAAAATAAACAGATTGCATTAATGCAGTAGAACAGCGTGGTTATTGTGTAACAAACCCACTAACCTCTCTTACAAACTGTGAGTTCGTGTAAAAGGAATCTGGACCCATGAAAGGTAAGAGTTAACATAAAAAATATAATTTATGTCTGTTATTAATTGCGATAAAGAGTAATACAGTACAAGCTTTCTATTATAAAATTGTTATTATAATAATTATTACTATTTATTACAATAATACTATTATTAGTGTTATTTTGACTTCAAAAATTATTTTTTAACCTTTGTCTTCATTTATTCTAAAGTATGTAATATTTGAATAGAGTAATCTCAAACTCTCAAATAATACATAGGCTACATAGAATACAATGATACTTAACGTAAGTATCCTTGATTGTAATGCACTTCTGTTACATAACAAAAATGTTTTTCAATAACTTTTACCTTTACATACCTTTCAGGGACATGCAATACCGATAACACGAAGCCATATATATCTTTATCATAACATCTGTTGTAAAATCATTTTTCCTGTTACATGCAGTCAAAATTAGAAACTTTTTAAAACTGAGTACAATACAAAAACTGCATGGAATTTATTACAATATGGTATATCTACTCTTGGAGTTCATTTTTAAGGGACAATAATATAATAACTAAATTACCTTAAATTGTCCACCTTGTGACTTCTTGTAATTTTTCACTATGACGCGTTCCAGAGCTTATGCTCCATCATCAGGTATTGACTAAAATAAAACTATCACTCTTGCCGAGGTCGTTACATAATATAAAATGTCAAAATATATACCGTCAATAAACATAATGCGAGCAATCCACGTTCGGAAGTCCTCCGATTCTTTGGGATAAGCCAATCTCGTCAGTCAGTCGACATTTGCTTCAAATTCTTGAAGGCTCTCCCCTGAACGCTGTCGCCTCACTTTAAGTTGAACACGGTACACTTCGCACAAATGATGGTCACCATACCGTAATTCCAGAGCTTTTGTTAATTCGGCATATGTGTTCTGGCTGTCAGATGGCACTTTGTGTGTTAGCTCTGCGGCAGGTCCTTTCAACGCAAGAATGAGTGAAAGGCCTTTCTCTTCTTTTGTCCAGTTATGAAAGCGAGCGGCAGCTTCAAATTGGCGATGATAATTTGCCCAGTGAGTGCTTCCATTAAACGATGGGGCCTTTGCAAAAACTGGCCCTACTTCAGATAATAGTGTTCTTTGATTTCTCTGATATTTTGAATCTTCTAAACTTGACATACTTGTTTTCATAGTTGACACAGACTTCTCTATTTCAGATATTCTGTCAACTTGTTTCTTCAGCTCACCTCGTAACAGGACGAATTTTGCAGTGATATCATTTTGTATGAACGCCTTAACGTCGTCTGCTTGACGACTAAATTCTTCTTTTTGTTGTTCCTGTGTTTGCCTTAGCATTACTCGGAATGCTTCCATCATCTGACTGGTATCCATTTTATTTTTTATCAACTACCACTAACACCACTCTTCTACGAAGTGTCCTCTGTTTCCATTGTTAACCGTTCTATCCCAGTTCTGACACCACTGTAACGACAGTCTCCTGATTGTCGTATGGTACAGTGGAAAAACAAACACAAGACACCAGTTATGTCATTAATCACCAGCTTTAATTATCACAATTAAACAGTTTATAATTAACTCGTACAATATTTCCACTTAGATTTGTCCACATGCAGTAACAATGTCTATTAATAGTTTCACACAATTATTAACACAATACTACTTCACTTCGACAAAGACTCAATCCGCACTAGCAAAAATCGCTCACATAACTGAACTGACAACCCGGGTGCTATGGCTTTATATAGGCTGCGGTGAGGTCAAGTACAGCTTTGCCTCCTTACTGCACGCAGGCGGCTTAATGTGTATCTCCAGTGTTCCTGGAACTCACTAGAATCACCTACTTGAATGAAGCAACAACTGGCACACTGGACGGGGGGGTGGAGAATGTTCTGGGTTGTTCGGTAGGCTTCTCATAACAATATAATAAAACTTTTAGATATTGTTATATTACGAGTATACGGAGTGGGTTAAGCCCCGCGTTGTGATCGACATATGTTATATTACGTAGGTTTTCACCTCTTGAAGTATACTATTATATTTAAGTCTTTTTCATTTATAATTAATTAGGTTGAAATCTTTTACCTAATTAAAGGTTCAAACGTTGGTTTAGTAAATAAATAATTAGTTTATTGTATTGCTCAGGTTTGCCGAGTTAGTAATTGAATTTTGACCTTCACTCGTCACTAGGATGAACCGATTGGTGTGCCTTCTCACTGAAAACATAAGTATTTGTTTATACAGATACTTACTTATGATGGTGGGTTACTAGTAATGCTGATGTGTATTGCTAGTAATAAAGTTAAAATCATTCAAACCCACTTATTGCCGCCGCCACTGCTGCAACCATGGATGCCGTTCACCTAAGCTGCAACATCTTAGTCTAGTTTAAAATAACAGTCAAAACTCTTGTAAGGATTATGAATTAATTTTATTTTTGAACTCATTTTTTAATGATTATTACTATACAATAATAGTGTTTCATTTCTTTTAAATTTAATGTTACTGATGGACTCTTTAAATTTCTTATATCCCAGGGTTACAAGTCTGAATCGAACTATTTGTCATTCTGGACGTTAAACATTTTGTTACCTTATTTAATAAATAAAGCAGGTTCTTTTAGACTGCACAAACTAAAACAATGCACTACTATTATAGTTAGTATTAGGAGAGTGATAACATTATTAAAATTCTTTAACAAAAAAACATAAACATTGAACATGTGATTATTAGTGAAATTTAAGGTTAAATTGGTTTCATTGTAACCTAACTTAATTAACTTTAAATAATTAATAATTCCTTAACGATGCTAACATCTCCGTGCAATACGGTTATAAATGTAATCTAATGATAAACTTCATCATCTATCTTCTTAGATTGGATAAAAACAAAGTTAACAGGTATTTAGAAATTACCCACTCCTACGGTTGAGGAGTATTACATATTTAGTTATAATCTTAAGTTTAAACACAATATAATGCTTAGTCTACAATAGGTCAAAGGTTTCTTTTAAGTTAATCATTGACTATTTAATGTTTCTTATTTCGATAAGTCCATTGAATTAATTATAAGATTAAAGTTTGTTAATGATTAAATATTTCTCTATTAATTGTCTGATTTAATAATTAAAGTACTTTTCCAATCTATGTTGGGTTAAAATTGATCTAATTGTGTTAATTAATTTCGCTGATAGCGTTCCTTAATTATTGAATTACTATTTTAAAATATTTTGTCATTGTCACTTATACTTGCGTACTAAGTCATTCTTGGAGTATCACTATTTAACAATTTTTTATTTGAATTAAATTATTTTAATAATTCATTATCACTCACTGCCTATGCGCACATACTCCGGATTAGAACACTGGTTAAATAAAACTTTCACTCTGTTTACATCTGACCTAACCTCAACTTCGTGTTTCGAGGTTAGAACACTTTGGTCAGCTATCGGCTATCAATTCAGTAGTTTTTGGTTACGATGACCAGCGTGGAGTCCTCGTCAAAGGCTTGAGATGAACTGGTGATCTTACCTGTGTCAAGATCCCGTACCTAGTAATTAATAACGGCCCCTGATTGGCCAATTGTAATTTCCATGTACTTTCGGTATCACTCGGCAAAATAGACGCTTTCTTGGCGTCATCTAACAGGGATCGAAGCTATCAATTTTTGGTTCTCCATTGTATGCCCACAGGCTTGTAATTAATTATTGTTTTATACTTTAAATAGTTCATTTATAAATACCCTAATCCTTTTTTCATTACTCCCATCGGTTTTGTCTTTTTATCACGAGTATTTCGGTTACCCACACCATATAGTTTTGATAAGGAGTAACAAAATAACTTTCTTACAATCTATTTACATATCTTATTTTCTACCTTATTCTATTTATAATGTTCATTTTCTGATAAATTATTATCATTTTTATTTAGTTATTAGTTATCACCCCTTCACATTAAAGTTTTAGGTGGTAATTCGTTAACATTGTCACTATTCATTTAGGCCTACTTCAATATTTTTTCTATGTCTTTATCCCTTTCTCATATTAAGGATTCTTCTATTTATTACATTATTATTCTTCACTTTTGTTCTTTGTGATAGCTTATCATTACTGCACAATAGTTTTTTACATCATTATTTAACTATTATTCATAACAATTATATTACTTTTCGCTCGACACTTGGTCTACGGCCATGCTAATTGTTTATTAGTTATTTTATAATATTATCGATTTGTAAACCATCTTTGCTGTGGCCTATTTATACTGAACTAATCATTACCACTTCTGATTAACTCAGTATTAGCTAGTATTGTCTTATTTTATTTTATTTACATTTTTCTTGTGACTATCATTTAGTTTTCTTGGGTGTTACATTTTTTCTTATTTGATATTCCACCTTCATCTTTTGACTAGGTTTCGATTGTATTAGATTTATTATAGTAATGTCAATGCTTGGCAGTGTTTTGTTCTGCTCTGGTATTTTGACATCTGTTGGCATCTATTTAAAACTTCCTGCATCTAGCATTAGCTATGAGTTACATATCATATACATCATTATTATTAATTTTATAGCAATAAACATTGATTTGCCTTACATGAATAGTATTACGTTTTAGTTAATCTCATGGACTGAGTCCCTACTCTTTTATCATCATTTTATGTGTGATTTTTATTGTTCAAGGTACCCATACTATGTTGTACTCTTGATCATGTTAATTTACAATTATACTGTACACAAGTTCCTTTATAATATTACTTTTTGTAAATGGAATGCTCTTTACAGTCTCTAGTTTGCTTACACTACAATATATTTTAGTTTAAGATCATTCCAGTCACTGTTTTTTTACAATTCTATTGGAAACTTGTTGGCCAGTTAAGGTTATGTCCTCACTTGGATCCCCAACAATGGTTGAACCCAGGGGGGGCCCGAATGGGTTGTGCAGTACGCGTTCTGAATCCACGCTACTGCACATGATGTCACCTTCGAGGCGTAATTACTACTTGCTTAGTATTACTGTAATACATTGTTGTTATATAGGTGTTATCCGGGTGATATAAATTGTGAGTTTAATCACTGTTAATTTATGCATTTGTACGTAGTTATACCAATACAGATTTAGAACAAATACGTATAGTGTTTTGCAAAAAAAAAAAGTGGTACAGAGCTGTTTAAATTTAAATATTGTTGGTGTATTTCTGTGAGCTGAGTGTTTGTTTTATCTCGTAACATTTCACAAGAACATTTTGACAGTAACAGTGTTAGGTTACCAATACGTTTAAATAATTACAAAAATTTAATTATTTTCAATTACCTTTCTTAATTTTCTATTTATTCTTTTGTTTGTTGACATAGTTTTGGGTTTTTTAATACGTGTATGTTTTTTGTTGTGACATCGAGGTAAACGTTGTTTTATCATTTGTTTTTTTCCGTTGTTTTGTTGTTTGTTGAACATAGCTATTACTTTAGTTGTTGTACTTTTATTCTTGTACAGTTACTTTCTCTTAATTTTCTATTTATTATTAGATTTCTTGTTGCTTGTTGTTGCGATAGTTTTTAGTTTTCAAGGCGTATTCGTTTTTTGTTGTGACACAAAGGTAAACTTTGTTGTTTTGTCTCATTTTGATTTTTCGTTATTGAACATAGCTATTATTTCCGTTGTTTGATCTTACTCTTGTCCTTATTTTACTGCCAATATGCCTTCGTGTCCTGTAGCCAGTTGTAATTCACACAATGAAAGAACAAAGGGGACAGATATTAAATATCATTCATTTCCAAAAAACGCTGCTTGTAATGACGGTATGCCTTGCCGCAGTAATGATAATACAGGGGTATCAGGCGTTCTTGAAAGTAATAAAGTCAGTGGCAGAAGAGAGAGATGTCATGCGAGAGAGGTCAGGAAAAGAGCCTTAAAAACCCTATCGGCTTTGTCACCCAAAAAAATTAAAATGGACCAAAGCACTATTACAAACTGCGATATTGAGCTCGAGGATGTACAATCACTTAAGAAGCATGTAAAAAAGTTGGAAAGTGAAAACCGTATTTTGAAATCTATGTGCAGGACTTTGAAGCTGAGAAATACACATCTGAAGGAACAGAGAAAGGTTGCTCTTGAAAATTTAAAACGTCAAGACGAGAATCTGAAAAAACTTGTTGAAGATAAAAAAAGTTTTACGACAAATTTTTACTGAAACACAAATTAACTGCTTATTGTCAAATAAAAACCATGCAAAAAGGAACTCAGAGACCAGTGGGGAAGATTTCTTTTGGAGGCCAGGGCCCGGACTGGGCTGTAGCGCCGAGGATGTATGTATGTATGTATGTAAAATGGAACTCTGAAGACATCACAAAGGCAGTTACATTACGCACTGTATCAAGAAAATGTTACTTATTCTTGAGCAATAAATGTGGTTTTCCCTTGCCAGGACTATCGACTTTGAAGAGATGGACATCTGCTTCATTTTGCTGTCAGCCGGGCATAATCCATGATGTTCTGTGTTTCATGAAGGCCCAGGTGAACACACTGACCACTGCTGAAAGAATGTGTTATTTCTTTTGACGAAATGAATGTAGATAGTAGTATCAGTTACGATCAGAAGGAAGATCGTGTTGTAGGGCCTCACAGCAATTGTCAGATTGCCATGCTTCGTGGCCTCGTATCTGGTTGGAAGCAGCCAATATATTATGATTTCGATGTCCAAATGTTGGCTGAATTGTTAAAAAACATTATTTGTTGCATGGAAGACGTAGGGTACAATGTTGTTGCCACTGTAGCAGATCTAGGGACAAAAAATCGATGAGTGTGGAATGATCTAAATGTAACGTATACAAATTCATGGTTCCCAAACCCACACAACGTAGAAAAAGTCATATGGGTTTTCGCAGATGTTCCCCCACCTTTACAAGCTTTTACGAAACAATTTTCTAGATGACGGTCTGACACTCTCTGACAACAAACACATCACAAAGACAACTGTTGAAAAATTGTTGGCATTGGATAATGGTGAATTCAAATTGTGCCCTAAGCTCTCAGATGTCCATCTCACCGTCAAAGGTAGGGAACGTCAGCGCGTGTTTTTGGCGACGCAGTTATTCTCAAACACAACGGCTGAAGCAATTCGATATTTATTTCCTGAAGAAGTCCATGTGGCTAAATTTTTTAAACTGATTAACGATTCTTTCGATATTTTAAATTCAAGATGTGTAGATAATAAACCTTTGGCTTCCGGATATGGCACTCACCACGAAGTACAAGAAGGCGTACTTAAAAAAATGTATACTTTTGCACGTAGGATAATCTCGGAATTTGTTGCCATTTCAAAAAGGTTTCATGATGACCATCAACTCGTTATTTGGCCTTTTTAGTCATATACAAAAAACAATCTTAAATATATTTTAACTGCACGACTAAATCAAGACTGTCTGGGAAATCTTTTCTCCCAAATACAAGGCATTGGGCAGTTTTTTATTAACCCACCACCGACAGAAGTTAAACATCGACTTTGTTTGTTTTTGGTGGGTCAAAATACAAATAAAATACTTTTTCGAAGGAAGCACCTGTTGTCCAAGATGATGATCAGGAAATTATGACTTCTCATCTCTTGCAAGGTATCTTTCCTGACATGACCGAGCAGCTATCTATGATTGAAGGTCAAAAAGAAATGCAAGATTTCTCCTTGTCATTTAGTGCAGACGTTGACGTTCCTGCGATCAGTGATGGAGCAGACTGCTCTACTGAGGGGTTCCGTTACCTAGCTGGCTACATTGCCTATCATGGGAGAAAGCATGATCCTACAATGAACCTTCAGAAAATGTATATCCCTCTCCCGTTGGTACTTCTGCTAGAGGCTGGATAGAGTTTTTATCTCGAGGAGGACTGGGTGCACAAGATTTCACAGTGTGAAATAATTTTTAGGGAAATCAATGGGCCGGATAGTTTGTATAAAGGTAAAAATATTATAAAAAATATGACTACAAGAATTTTAAATAAATTTCCTGAGATACCAACAGAAGTTGTAAAAATATACGCCAGGACGAGAATGTTCATTCGCCTTCGTTTCATGAATGGCCGCATGAAAGTAGTGAAAGCAGCAGAAGCACAGAAGAGAAAATCACGCCAGTGGCACGCATCGTCCATAGTTAAACCCACACATTAATTAATATATTTCAACTTTTGTATTAATTAGGATGGTATTATAGGCATCATTGTTCTTTGCAGGAAGCCGAACTTAGACAGCCGCTGTCTGGTTTGGACTTTGAACTGAGTAGAGGCTGTAGGCCTACCATTTGACTTACATAGAAAAAGTTTTGTTTTTTAAAGTACGAAAAATTGTTAAAATTGATCAGCTTTTATGATTTTCGGGGTGATGCACGACTGGGAGATATTAGCCAATTTTTTATTTATTTATTTTTTTGTATTACAATTATACCGCCCGATTATAAAATGCAACACTTCACTAATAACTACTTGAACATACACAGTAATAACTCGAACCGCTCTGTAATATCGCACTAATACTCTTGAACCGCACAGTCAAAAATTCGCCTAATACTAAATTGAACGTCGTTGAGTACCAGTATTTATAGCCAGTCGAATATCTAGACGATTCCTAATTGCATCGTAGTGTGCGTATGAACTACGTAATTAACTGTGGCCTTGACACAGTCCGAGCGCCATAGCGAAGCCCGGCACAGTCAAAAAGATTCTCGCAAAATGCGTCAACAATCACGTACGCCACACGCTTACATTCTGGATCTCTCTGGAATGTTCGATAAACACGTAGATTGTTCTGTGATGTCGTAACACTGCCTCCTCCTTAAGCCAGTTCGTCCCGAACTGGCAAACCGTCTCTAAAGTTGTACTTAGCCAGGCGATCTAGGTGGGCGACCTTCCTCTTTTGCTGTCAGGATCGGTCCAATGTCTTCATCTGTTCTTGTCGACAGTCTTGTGTTGTCCAGCCGTCAGCCAGGACATCTACAGTGATGGCTTGAACATGTTCGCTTGAGTTTTGTTCTTCCTTTCTGTGGCAATGTCGGCAGTCTTCCGGGCACAGTCTTCATGATAAGCCATCTGCATTACCATGGAGGCGCCCCCGCTGATGTTGTACCTTGAAGTTGTACTCTTGCAGACGTTTCGAGCCACCTTGCCAACTGACCTTCTGGATTTTAAAATCTCAAGAGCCATGCAAGAGCGGCATTGTCTGTACATAGTGAAAACTCTCTCCCATAGAGGTATTTATGGAAGTGCTCCAAAGCTCTGACAATTGCCAACAACTCTCTCCTTGTAACACAATAATTTCTCTCTGGTTTAGAAAGCGTCTTGCTGTAATACGCTATTACTCGTTCTTCACTGTTCTGCATTTGAGACAAAACTGCCCCTAGACCAGTATTGCTTGCGTCTGTTTCTACGATGTACTTCCCTTCGGAAGCTGGAAAAGCGAGAATTGGCTGGGAACATAATGCAATCTTCAAAGTCCTAAATGCTCGGTCACACTCTCTCGACCACTGGAAGTTTCGTTTATTTTCCGTTAGCTCATGTAGTGGTTTAGTACTAGTAGCGAAGCCTTTCACAAAACGTCGGTAATATGAGCATAACCCCAGGAAACTCCGAACTTTGTGTTTACTCTTCGGAACTGGCCAGTCTCTTACGGTGTCTACTTTATTAGGATCCATGCTAACACCCGATGCCGAAACCAGATGGCCCAGATACTGTACTCCCTCCTGGAATAGAGAACACTTCTTCGGACACAGCTTCAGTTGTGCACCGTGAATTCTAGTCAGAACTTCCTTAAGGTTTTCCAAATGATCTGCGAAAGTCTTCCCGATCATTATGACATCGTCTAAGTAAACAAGGCAAGTTTTCCACGTCGGGCCTCAGAGTATCAGGTCCATCAATCTCTCAAATGTTGCCGGTGCATTACAGAGTCCAAATGGCATGACGTTAAATTGGAATAAGCCACTTGGTGTCGAGAAAGTGGTCTTTTCCTTGTCTTCTTGATGAAGACCCACTTGCCAATATCCACTCTTCAGGTCCAATGTGGAAAACCACTGTGCTCCGGACAACGTGTTGAGTGTATCGTCAACGCGAGATAATGGATAGCTGTCTTTCTTTGTAACGTCATTTAACCTCCAATAGTCTACGCATGTGATCTTACTTTTATTTTACTGATAGGCTACTTAAAATTCAATTACTCATTACTTTATAAATTTCTTCGGGCGCCATCTTGCATAATTAACAATTGCAAGAATATATGTACTTACCAATTCGGGTTCTTTTGGCGAACTCATGAGAACAGAATTATGGCTGTTTGAAATAAGAAAGCTTTACTCATTTCCCATAATTAAGTTTTATTAACAATTAGTTATTCTCTTTCATCATTTACCTTTAAAAGATCATTGACAAACTACCTCTTACCTCCCTCATCTATTATACAATTCTCATTCTAAAAAACTCACATAAAATAAAATTGAAACATAGTATAAACTTTTTAATTAAAAAAAAAATCAAGATATTAAATAGAAATAATTTTTAGAAACACAAACCAGCCTTCTTAATTTACATAGTTTCACTCACTCATACACACACATGCGCAATTACTTTATAACCTGAGAGATCTCATTTTATATTTTATTAAAAGTTTATTTCATCATATTCAAAGTAATTTTGAATAACCCTTGTTAAAATTTATGGATACATTGCTACTTAGCTGTTCAACTGAGTCTTGAAGGCGTCACACTTTTACGCGCACATTGTTAAGTTTTTAACGGGTAATTTCCAAAAAAGAAAACTGTTCTTGTAATGAAAAGAAAAACTGTTAGTTATTTATACATTTCTATTTTTACTTCACATTTTATTGTACTGCGGGCGCCCGCATTTTCGTTCCGGAACTTTATGTGTGTCACTCGCGCGAGTGTTGAATTTAGACTGGGCTGAGACAAACGGCACTATTTTGTAAAGTGATCGCGGTTACACGACCAAATCTTATTGTTCTGGTTTTGTATCACTATGCCAATATGTGTTGCTGGGCTGCCACTCCTACATACCAGCGTGACGTATGATCTGACGTAACATCGTACGATCCTCTCAGTTACATAATATGCTAGTCATGCATCTAAAAATAGCTGTTTTGCTTCTCACTGGAACTGACCTTGGCACAATTTCGCTGGTTGTCTATTGCGTCTTTATAAATTCATGAATAAGTTTTTTCAACCACTGCTGCCACTTTCATTACCATCAAAATTTACCTTCTCATCAATTTATGTATACATTTCCCAAAATTATTATTATATCGTAAAAAATGCTAATTTACTTTTATGAAAATACAAATTTATTTATTTTACCCCAGGTAGGCCAAAATGTCCCGTTACAATACCCCCTCAATGAGAGGTTTTATGCCGAAGCATAAAAACTCTCATTGACACACTCATACTTGCTAAAGGGATCAGCCAGGATATGTCGCCACAACCCCCTTTACGGTTTACACACAAAAAATAGAATTAACTCACCCTTGGTCCAATGACTGTGAGCGCACCTGAATGACATTACTGGACTTCTCTCTCGAGATCCCAACACCATAAAGTCAGACAGATACTTAACGCCCCTGCTCTGACGCGCTGGCCAGCTCAGGACCGCCGCCACACCATCACCAAACACTGAAACAACAAATCAAATATCAACTAGTGGCCTTATACAACACCATATCCCCAACTGATCTGTTCCCCCTAACGGTGCTGGTTTGCGTTAAGAAGCACTGGTTTTGTTTTTCACTTAACCTCTAACATATATAGGAATACATAACATTACCAAATCAACTACATCTAAACACATTATGTCCTTAAACATCTCCCTATTCTATATCTCAAATTAACACAAAATCATCTAAGTACTTCATAATAAACATTGTTGTTATTACATTAAAAATAAACAATTCACATTTAAGTTTGACCACAATTTACACACTTTACATCATTAAATTTGCATATAAAATTATAAAATTTACATTTTAATCTCAATTGAACTTTTATTAATTCATTTCCCAAGAATTTTTTTTTTTTTTTACATTTCCTTTATTATTCCATTTCATTAACTTGGGTGATTCTCAGTTATTCATTATAATTCACTTTATCAACTTGGCATTTACCCCTAATCTTCCCCTTTTATGACTCTAACGCCCACTTACAAAATCTTTAACTAGTATGACACCCATCTACCAAAACAAATCTACCAACCCTTCTCCTCTACCTCTAACTACTTACTACTTTAACTCATATCGCATCATTCTACCCTTATAACAAAATACTCTCTACCCCTTTGTACTCAGGATGTGTATTCCCACTTACCAGCTCATTCCCTTATCTGGTTCCCGGACTCCCCCTAGGTAACCCTTTCCGGCGCTAAACGGTCCCTCCCTGTCCCAACACCTTTCATTGGACTCCTTACACCACCCCCCTTACAAAATTCCCACTTACCTAATAATTACTCTCCCATTACCTCACTTTCATATTCTACAAAATATCTCCATTTATTTATTACCTCAATATATCAATCATTAATCTACATATTTCCCCATAGCTACTGTGTCACTATCAATATTCAAATTCTACATTACTTGTATTTCATCTCTTATTCTCTCTAACACCCATCTATATTCAACTTCGACTGACTCAAATGTCTTACTTAAACAATTACTATCACCCAACTTCTATCTTTTACAACCCATTAAAAATTTTAACCATCTCAAATTTATATCATTATTTATTTAAATTCTTTAAACACATTGAAGACTTATTCTATAAAATATTATTACATTTTTATAATCCTTATCCCTAACATACTACATGCAATTAACACAATAAAGCATAATAAACACAATATAAGAAACACCTAGTGCACCCATTTCTCAAATCAAAACAAAATTATTTAGTCAGCTTAGTAGCGAGCCATCATTATTAAATTACAACAAATTTTAATTCGTTACCCCCCTGGGTAACCTCCTTAACCACACACATTATGACCCCCCCCTGGACTGTGGCATCCAGTTGCTTCCACAAGGACTGAAGTTTTGGAGGAATCTTGTCATCTCCTTGTCCTTGCTTCTGCGTTACATTTTTAAAAAACTAGATATCATAATATCTAAAAGTACAGATTTATATGCCCTTAATGCGGGTCTACCACCTGGTTTACTGTTCCCACGCGAACAGAGGGGCAGCCGCTGTTCCATAGTTCCGGGGATTTCCCCTAAAGTCACCCCCCATTGAATTTCAAATATACACCAATTTCAAGCCAGCTATGGTCAAGGTTCTTACTTTATGGCCATAGCTGACCACTATCCAAAACCACGATTAGTGCTGGTAAGGCAGTAATCGCCCGAAAAGTCGGGGAAATCATCTCTAAATTCAGGCATGTTCTCTACGTCATTATTATACACGGCACAGCAATCTATCAGCATATAATCTAAAATTATACAAAAAGGTGTGCCGTGTATTTCCCGCCATTTTTGGCCTCTGATGGAGGTAACACTCCCTGTTACCCCCAACACTTACCGCTATCCACCGTGGCACATGCCCCCACGGCAATAGCATACTAATAACTAAATTAATCCTTCTACAATTGCTGTCTCTATACAATCCATAATTACATCACTTCTATTAATACCACACAACCCCCCAAAATTACCCACACATCTTGTATAATAACAAGTTTTTTTTTTCCATCCACGAACTTTATGGGTTTCCCTCCCCGTTCAACAATAAGATTAAATTTCTACTTGCACCAATTTGTGGAGTAGGACCATCGTTGCTTTCACCCCATCTTTAGAAGTTCCGCCAACCATGGTCCGCCTCCAAACAGCCAAAATCCACGGTCAGGGATGGTGAAGCTGTGACCGCTCGAAAATGGGGGAGAGTCCCTTCTGAAACAAAATAAAATAATACATTAAAATTCAATTACTTATTGTGACCGATACAATTTCAAGTTCGTCGCATTTTGTGTACCTACTATCTCCTGCGTTGCTTGGTTTTGTAACACGTACGCATTATTCATCTTTACTTCTACAATTTCATATGGTCCCTCATATAATAGAAAAAACTTCTTTATCTCTTTATCTTGTGCTCTAGACAAATCGTGTCTCCTTACCAGTACTAATTGCCCTACCTCATATTTAGTCCACTTACCTTTAGCATCATGTCTCTGCTTTCTCCTCTCTCCTTTTGTGAGTAAATTTTCATTCGCTAGCCGGATCTTCATATTCACGTCTATAGGTTGATTTTCTGGTGGATAGTCAAAAAGTTGTTCCAATATCCTAGGTGGCCTTGTTCCTTTTATTAATTCATACGGCGTAAACCCGGTGGATTCATGGGTGGTACAAGTCAGCCACTCCTCTACTTTCTTAACATAGGATGGCCATTCTGTGTGCTTGGCGTGACAATACGCCCGAAATATCCTACCAATCTCTCTCATCACCCGTTCTGCCTGGTTTGACTGTGGATGGTAAACTGCCGTATGTTTGGGTATGATGCCTTCCCACCCAAGTGTCTGTCGCCACTTGCCGCTTATAAACTGTGGTCCATGGTCGGATAAAATTATTTTTGGTTTCCCTACATTAATCATGCAATCTCTAACTATTTTTTCGCTGAGTACTTTGCTCGTCGCTCTCTTGATACTATATAATCTAACAAATTTTGAAAAAGTGTCTAAAACTACAAATACATACAACACACCACCTCTACCTTTGGGCAATGGCCCATACAAATCTACAGCAACTAAATCAAACGGTCTTTCTACCTTAATATAATTCAATTCCCCTTCTACTCTATAATTCACTACCTTAGACCTTTGACATAAATCACACGCCCGTAATAACATCCGTACTCGCCTCTCCATATTCTTAAAAACACACGATTCTTTTAAAACATTCGTACACTTTTTTGCCCCGAAATGCCCATACCTTATATGGCAATCCCAAATAATTTTATTTATCAACCCTTCTGGTATAACTAGTCTCCAATTACGCTCACCCCCTTCTACTTTTTTAAACAGAATCCCTTGATATACTTGAAAACGTGTACTATATTCAGACCCATCTACATCCGTTTCTAAACTAACAATTATTTTACCCAACTTATTTTCAGATCTTTGCATATTCTTAATATCTCTTAACTCCTCACCAAAAACTCTATCTTCTCTAGTTAATCTAAAATTTCTATCTCTTTAAGGTCCCTACCTGTTTTATTTTCTATAATATCTACTCTGGAAAGTGTGTCTGGTACTTTATTATCTCACCCCTTTATGTATTCCCAGGAAAAGTTGTATTCTTGTAAAGCTAACACCCACCTGGTTAGACGACTATGTGTTAATCTGCAAGAATTCAGAAATGACAGTGCCTTGTGGTCTGTCCTGATCACTGTCTTATTCCCCAAGATGTAGGTGCGGAACTTTCCTACCGCAAACACGATGCTCAGCAACTCCTTCTCCGTAGTTGTATAGTTTCTTTCGGCTGCTAAAAGAGATCTGCTGGCGAAAGCTATCGTGTGGTGTTCTTTGTCGCTATCCTCCTGATGCAACTCCGCTCCCAGGGCGACGTTACTGGCGTCAGTCTGTAAGTAAAAAGTTTTTAAGAAATCAGGGTGGTTCATCATTATCATATTCGAAAATTTTCTCTTTATCTCCTCGAAAGCATCCCTTTCCTTCTCTCCCCATTTCTATTGTTTATTTTTCTGTAGTACAGCGCTTAACCTTGCTGTTGTCTGAGCGTAATTTTTCTGGAATTTTCTATAGAAATTGCACAACCCCAAAAAACTTTGTAATTGTTTGAAATTCTTAGGTTCTGGAAATCGCATTATAGCTTCTACTTTATCAGGGTTAGCTAAAATTCCTTCGGAGTTATAATAAAACCCAAAAAATGTATTTCGGTTTGTAAAAATTTCGACTTCTCCCAATTAACAGTTAAACCCCCATTATGTAATTTATCCAACACATACTCAATATGTTCTAAATGTTCCATGAATGTTCTGGACGCTATTAAGATATCATCAACATATACAGTCAGAAAATCTAAGTCTTTTGGTTGTAATATCATGTCTAAACACTTAATAAAACTCGCTACACTAGTGTTAAGCCCAAATGGCAAACGTTTAAACTGATAATTCTTACCATTGAAGAGAAAGGCAGTATATCTCCGACTCTCTGCTGCTAATGGCACCTGCCAGTATCCTGCGGTTAGATCCAAAGATGTCATGTACTTGACCCCGCTAAATTTCTGAAAAATCTCATTAATAGGTTCCGGTGACTCTCGGTCAGGTATTATAATCTGATTTATTTTCCTTGCATCTAAGCATAATCTTACCTTTCCGTCCTTTATTCCCACCACCAATGGGTTCGAGTAAGGCGATATTGATCTTTCAATTATGTCTCCCTCCATCATTCGATCCAACTCCTCTTGTACTGCTCTCTGCTTTGAAAATGGTACTGGATAACTCCTCTGCATGTAGGGTGAGCGTTCTCGAACCTTCAGCTCACATACACAGTTCCTGGCTTTTCCAGGCAGCTCCGCAAACACATCCCTATAACGCTCCACAACTGCCCACAACTCCTGTCGTTGGGGATTCCCTACAACTCCACCCTCATTAAAAAATTTATCAGCCCTATTTTCCCATAATCTCTCATCACTCACATGCATCTCTCTCTCCTCATTTTCTACAATCTCACTCTCTCGACATATATTTACTTTAGTTTCTATCTCCCCATCGCCTACTTGCTTTTTTATCATTTTTACCCCTGTAACTCTAACTTCATCTAATACCCTCTTAAATTGAACCCTGACTGGCTCACCCCCTCTACTAAATTCTACTATCCGTTTATTAAAATCTATTACTGCCCCATTCCTCTCCAAAAAATCATTTCCCAATATTACATCTAAACTCAGTCCCTTAACTACCAAAAAGGTATTTTCAAATTCCGTTTCATTAAGGAATATATTTAACTGCACTTGTTTAGTAACTCGTTTACTACGTACTCCAGTTACCCCCACTACTGTTACACCCGCAACTGGTAATGATGGTATATTTTTATTTATTTCATTTAATTCTCCTATTACGTTTTCTGAAACTACTGATATTTCACTCCTGGTGTCAATCAATGATTTAAAATTCTTACCTTCTATGGTGACGATTACCTCCGTCAATCCGGTTTTGTTTTCTATAATTTTTGTATCATCTTCCTCCAACAACTCCTTCGTCATGTCCATTTATATAACATTATTATGATATTCGTCGGTTATCTGGACCCTCCTGTTCTCCGTGGACAATGGTGGGGTCCTTACTTCCATTGTCGGCCTTAGTTTTCCATTCTGGCGGTGGTACTGCTCGGCTGGTACCCTTTCTCCTGCTGCTTATGAACTCCATTGCTCCTCGATGTTTCCCCTCAGTCATTTTCGCCTCGCTGATGTATGTTGTTATGCGATGACTTATTTCCTCCTCGCTGATTCGGCCTTGGTTTTCTACATCTGTAACAAAAATTTCTACCGACATAATTCTCACCCAAGCATCCTGTACATTTCCACTCCACGTCTCGACTATGATTTTCTTGGTTATGGTATACATGCCCCTGTGGTGACCCTCTTTGTGGCGTATAATGATTGTTATTATTCATACCTGATTGGTTAGGACGCCTAACTACTACTTCACGGTCTCTAATGTTCTGGAATACATCTAATATATTCTCTAACTCATTTATGTCCGCCACCTCCCTAGTCATTAAGGTAACTTGTACCTCTCTAGGCAGGTGTTTACTAATGTGTCTGACAAATGACCGAAATGGTAATGGCGGTTCTAAATATTTCGCCTCGTTAAATATCCTCATTACGTATATGGTTATGTTGTTGTTATGGCCCCCATAATTCCCGGTACCCATAATTCTACTACGTAATATTTCCTGGTCCTCTTCAGACCAATATTTATTCCGGAATGCTGTCTCAAAATTCTCATAACTACCCCACTCGGTTCTATGTACTTCAGCCCATATTTCAGAACTGCCCTTAAAACATTTTAAAATCTTTAATAATTTTACTTCCCAACTACTGCTATTAAAACGGTTAAATTCCCTTACCCTACTCAAAAACTGCATCGGATGTACTCTCCGGCTATCACAACAAAATTGTTCAAGTTCAATATCATCTTTTGCTTCACGAGTATACAACACTCGCTCCGCAACACTATTTAAATTTTGGCTTACGGCCACATGTAACTCATCTTTAATTTCTATGATGTCTCGCTCAATTACTTTTAACTTATTATCATTTATAATTTCATATTGGAGGTTATGTTTACTCATAGCCCCCACACTCTCTTGCACAGATGGTTTACACACACTCTCTATCTCCATTATTTTGTTTTTTACGTCAACATCAATCTTATTAATACACTTACTTTCTATCTCTACACACTGTTCTTTGACTTGAATCTTAATCTGATCTGTCATTTGTTCATTTGCATAATTTATTTTGCTTTCAAGATTTTCTGTTAATTCATTGATTTGTTTCTCTAACTTATGGTCTACTGATTTTAATACTTGGTCTTTTATTGTACTAAAACGTTCATCAATCTCGTTCAGACGTTTATTTATATTAAATTCAAATTTAACATTTTGTGTATTCATTTCATCAAATTTACTATTCTGTTCATCTAATTTCTCATTTAAACTACTTTTAATTTCTTTGATTTCGTTTTCTGTTCATTCATGTTAATATCGTTTACATCAAAACGACTGTTTATTACTTGAAATTGTTTTTATAAAAAACTCATTATATCATTGTCGAATTGGCTATTACATTTCTTTGAGGTTGGAGTTGATAGAGTACCCGAGTCATCTATAGCTGATTCAGTTAGGCTGAATTCTTTTGATCGATTTACTGGGGTTGAATGAACCTCTGGTTCCCCCACACCAGCCGACTCGCTCATTTCAACTACAACCTCGTTATTATCCATTTGTTTAAATTATTTGATTTTGTACTTATTTCTAATACACATTTATCAATAACACTATAACATAACCTTTTGTGACACTCTCGTCACCTACGTCTATTTCTACGTACCAAAAAAATTCATTCTTATTTCAAACAACCATTCTGCTCTCCCAGTAGACCTATTTTTATATAAAAATATTTTATATAAAATGTCCCTGCCTTCGGAAGCCAATTGTGATCTTACTTTTTTTTACTGATACTTAAAATTCAATTACTCATTACTTTATAAATTTCTTCGGGCGCCATCTTGCATAATTAACAATTGCAAGAATATATGTACTTACCAATTCGGGTTCTTTTTGGCGAACTCATGAGAACAGAATTATGGCTGTTTGAAATAAGAAAGCTTTACTCATTTCCCATAATTAAGTTTTATTAACAATTAGTTATTCTCTTTCATCATTTACCTTTAAAAGATCATTGACAAACAACCTCTTACCTCCCTCATCTATTATACAATTCTCATTCTAAAAAACTCACATAAAATAAAATTGAAACATAGTATAAACTTTTTAATTAACAAAAAAAATTAAGATATTAAATAGAAATAATTTTTAGAAACACAAACCAGCCTTCTTAATTTACATAGTTTCACTCACTCATACACACACACACACACACACGCAATTACTTTATAACCTGAGAGATCTCATTTTATATTTTATTAAAAGTTTATTCTTGGATTTCGTTGTCCATGACGTGTCCGTTACTTAACTAAATATCACTATAATATTGACGACTCGGAACACAAAGTTTTTTATAAGTAAAAACGTAAAGTTTTACCTTACAGCCTAAACCGGCTTTCACCTATAGAAGGCTTCATCAGAGGCTGTCGTTAGTAGCGCTGCTCGTCTTGTTGTTGGCGACGAGAAAGTGTTTCGAAAGATTGAAGCTGTGTGTGTGCAAACAAATAAAAACGACATCCTAAACGAACAGACACAATTTAAATCGCACACATTATTCGAACACATCTCACCACACACACACAGCTTCAATCTTTCGAAACACTTTCTCGTCGCCAACAACAAGACGAGCAGCGCTACTAACGACAGCCTCTGATGAAGCCTTCTATAGGTGAAAGTCGGTTTAGGCTGTAAGGTAAAACTTTACGTTTTTACTTATAAAAAACTTTGTGTTCCGAGTCGTCAATATTATAGTGATATTTAAAAGTTTATTTCATCATATTCAAAGTAATTTTAAATAACCCTTGTTAAAACTTATGGATACATTGCTACTTAGCTGTTCAATTGAGTCTTGAAGGCGTCACACTTTTACGCGCACATTGTTAAGTTTTTAACGGGTAATTTCCGAAAAAGAAAACTGTTCTTGTAATGAAAAGAAAAACTGTTAGTTATTTATACATTTCTATTTTTACTTCACATTTTATTGTACTGCGGGCGCCCGCATTTTCGTTCCGGATCTTTATGTGTGTCACTCGCGCGAGTGTTGAATTTAGACTGGGCTGAGACAAACGGCACTATTTTGTAAAGTGATCGCGGTTACACGACCAAATCTTTTGTTCTGGTTTTGTATCACTACGCCAATATGTGTTGCTGGACTGCCACTCCTACATACCAGCGTGACGTATGATCTGACGTAACATCGTACGATCCTCTCAGTTACATAATATGCTAGTCATGCATCTAAAAATAGCTGTTTTGCTTCTCACTGGAACTGACCTTGGCACAATTTCGCTGGTTGTCTATTGCGTCTTTATAAATTCATGAATAAGTTTTTTCAACCACTGCTGCCACTTTCATTACCATCAAAATTTACCTTTTCATCAATTTATGTATACATTTCCCAAAATTATTATTATATCGTAAAAAATGCTAATTTACTTTTATGAAAATACAAATTTATTTATTTTACCCCAGGTAGGCCAAAATGTCCCGTTACACGCAGAAACGCAATCCACCATCCTTCTTCGCTACCAGTACTACAGGAGAAGACCAAGCACTTGACAAACGTTCGATTACTCCCTCTGTCAACATGTCCTGTACTAACAGAGACATTTCCTCTTGTTTAGATAATGGAGGCCTTCGAGGAGGTTGGCGTATCGGTTTTGCGTCCCCGGTATTGATGCGATGTTGCACAAGAGAGGTTCTTCCCAGTGACTGTCCCCGAACTGCAAAACAATCTTTGAATTCGTGTAAAAACTGTCCGAGTTCTTTTACCTCACCACTTGAGAGGTCGTTAGAAGATCTGTTCAATAATTCTTGCAGTTCCTCTGGTAATTTGGAAGTATCCTAAGAACTGGATCTTCGTTGCGTTATTCCGGCTACCCAGGCCACAGGAGTCAATTTGCCTAGGAACGTATTGCTTTGTAAAGTGATAGCTTGATCCAAAATATTCGCCACTCTAATAGGTACATTTCCGGTTTCGTCAGGTTTTACTAAATTTCTGGCAATTAGTATGCCCGGTGTGCTGACTACCTGAGGTTCGAATATAGAGCACTGGTTGCCCCTAGTATCTACCTCAGTTCTAACCATGATGATCTTTTCGGAGTTTGGCGGAACAGTTACGGCCACTTGGTTTATGACGTCCATTGATTTTTCTGCAGTCGTCATTGTTGATAGCATTACCTCTTCACCTCCGATTCTCAAGACATTGTTTTTGAAATCGACTATAAATCCGTATGCGTTCATAATGTCCACACCAAGAATTGCTTCATCCACAATGTCTGCAACTAGTACTTGATGATTAAATTCAAGTCGACCGAGGCGTAGGTGTATCTCCACTTTTCCAGTAGCTATCAGCCGTCCAGTAGCTGTTCGCAAGGTGCAAGAGCACCAGATTGGTTTGAGATCTTTCACCACATCGGGGCACACAATAGAAACTGTTGCGCCTGTGTCAACTGTAATCGAGGTTGGCCTTTCTTGAACAAATCCGTTAACTACCAAGCTCCCGCTGTTTTTCCGAAGTGTAGAAATTGCGTATTGTCTAGGGGCTTAGTTCCTCCAGTTAGTCAGCACACGCCCTGTTGTACCGACTATTGCTCGATTACCTGCTGCCGAATTCTAACCCGACAATCTCGTCGTAGATGTCCAGGTATCCCACTTCTGACACCACTGTTACGACAGTCTACTCGATCGTAGTTGGTACAGTGGAAACAAAATAAGTACAAGGCACCAATTAAGTCATTAATCACACCTTTAATTTTTACAGTTAAACAGTTCGTAATTAACAACACAGAGTCTACAACAAATCAAATGAAAATTGTTCACACGCAATAAAATGTCCACTAATATTGTTACGACAGTCTACTCGATCGTCGTAGGTACAGTGGAAAACAAAATAAGTACAAGACACCAATTAAGTCACTAACCACACCTTTAATTTTTACAGTTAAACAGTTCGTAATTAACAACACAGTGTCTACAACAAATCAAATGAAAATTGATCACACACAATAAAATGTCCACTAATATTAAAACTCAATTGTATTACAATTATACCGCCCGATTATAAAACGCAACACTTCACTAATAACTACTTGAACGTACAAGCAGGAAAACGACAAGACGAGAAAGCGGAAGCGAGACAGAAAACTCTCCTGCTAGAGACAGAGGAACGACGACGACAGCAGGCAGAGGAACGGAAGCGTGAAACAGAAGACATCAAAGCATTAATACAGGAGCAGAAAGAGATGCAAGAACATAGTACCGCAGAATTGGGTCTCCTACGAGGTGAGCTTAATAAACAAGTTACTAAAATATCGGAGGTACAAGAATCAATGACATTAAAAATAGCTGAAGTAGAAAAATCTGTCTCGAATGTTGAAGAATCGATGTCTACAAAAATAACTGAAGTAGAAAAATCTGTCTTGACTGTGGAAGAAGCTATGTCAACAAAAATATCTGCAGTAGAAAACTCAATGCCAAACATAAGAGAACAAATTAAAAGTGAAGTTGAACAGTGCATGAAGATTCAACCAAAATAAATTTCTGAACAGACTGTACCAGTGATAAAGACAGAAAAAGACACAGAAAATAAGTTAATAGAGAAAGTTACTTTGCCTGCAGTAGGGACAGTTCATGTCAAAGCTCCAACCTTTGACGGAAGCAGTCACTGGGCAACGTACCTCCGCCAATTTAAAGCTGCTGCATGCACAAATAATTGGACAGAGAAAGACAAGGCAGTCTCACTTGTTCTTGCATTAAAAGGACCCGTGGCAGAATTACTACAGAAAGTGCCACCTGACAGCCAGAACATCTATGCCGAGTTGATAAAAGCTCTAGAATTATATATATTCAAACATAGTACAAAATTTAAGCATCAATACTTAGATCTAATTTTTGCAAACCAGCGCTCTTTTTATACTTTTCATTCACCCACACGCACATACACCTCTATTCCCCAAATGAGCTCATTTTAATTGTGGGCGGTTTTAATTTAGAATTATTTGAATTTCTGAACAACTCTTGGTTACTATCCCCTTCGGTTACTTATGTGTTCATTACTGCGGAAATCCGCAACAGTCCCGTCTCGTATGTATATCTTCACTTGCACACTTCTTTTTTACTAGATTTTTCTGAAACTGTTAATCCAAAAAACGTAATTGTTACTTCATTTAAACTATTGACACCAACTTCTTTCACATTTTATATAATTTTATTCCTTTTTGTATGGGCGCCCGCAATTTCGTTCTGGAACTTTTAATTGTGACCGGCCGGCACAACGGGGTAATTTTAACTGGGACGAATTGAACTGTGTTGATTTCTGAGATGAGGGGGGTCACGTTGGTCACATTGCATTGTCTTATTCGTCTGACGTAGCCAGATTCTGAGGCGGAGATGACCGCGCCTTACATTCCAAACTGACGTAAACAAAGGTTTGGCCCTGATGTCATATGGCACTTTGTCTAACATGCATAGTTCACAGGTCAGATGGCTAAAAATAACTGTCTCTAGCAGTTAAACGGTTGACCTTGAGCCAATTCGTGTACGACATTTATAATCCCAATAATATTTTCATATACAATTTATTTATGTTTATATTTCCCCAAAATAACCCGGGTGGGTTTAACTGTACTGTTACAATACCCCCTCAATGAGAGGTTTTATGCCGAAGCATAAAAACCCTCATTGACATTCACATACTTCATAAAGGGATCAGCCTGGATATGTCGCCACAACCCCCTTTATGTTTTATTTAAATATCATGGATAATTTACCCCCCCCTGGTCCAGTGACTGTGATCGCACCTGAATGACCTTACTGGACTTCCCTTTTGAGATCCCAACACCGCAAGGTCAGACAGGCACTTGACGCCCCTGCTCTGACGCGCAGGCCATCACAGGACCGCAGCCACAGCATCACCAGACACTGAAACATTAAATCAAAAATATCAAATAGTGGCCTTGTATAATACCATATCCCTAACTGATCTGGTTCCCCTTAGCTGTGCTGGTTTGCATTAGGAAGCACTGGTTTTTCTTAACTTTTAACATATATATATATATATATATATATATATATATATATATATATATATATTGTAACGTGCGGCTTTTGTAGAGGTGTTTTAACGAAACGTCCGTCTCATTCAAGACTCAATGTTGTAAGCGCCAAATCTGTAATGTGCGTTTTTTTTGTATTAAGGTTTCCACCTCTCCGCAGTCGCCACTTATGAATTATAAAGACCGAAGTTTAAATAAAGCGGTTGGGAATGTTACTCAAACAAAGCAGAAATCGAGTGTGTGTGATTTGGGTCAAGTAGGGAAGTTGTTCAGCCTGATTTAGAAGAGAGAGCTAGTACCGTTTGTTTACCCTCGGTTTGGACGATTTCTAAATTTTCAAATATTCGCCGTGCACCGAATCAGCTGACTTTAACACTAGTCTCCAAATCTAGATTAACCAGACGACACTGTGGCAGTATACGACCCGGTGGATCGTCTTCTTCTTAGTTGTTCTGAAACTTAATACAACTACCCACTACAAGAAAGGACACACATTTTTATTTTTTTATCTCAATTTTTTCAATAATATTTATTAAGAATATTATTGGTTTTTTCTCTTCCGCCAAAATACAAATATCACAATCGATCTTTTCCTTAATTAAGACATGATATCAACTTCATTGAGTAAACATGGAATTGTCAAAAAAAAATATATGGTTTTTTACCAAATTTTATACTATACTTTAAACATCAATCAATATATAATTCTTTTAGTTATTTCCCCAGGGTTAAGGGTAAGTTCTTTTTGTTATGAGATGGTCAGAAATGGATAATTATACTACGCTTTACAATTACCAACAAAATATTCAAAAATTTGTTTATTTTCGCTTAGTACGTAGTTCCGGAAATGTCCATAAGAGAGCAGAGTGCGTTTGTTTTCATTAGAACATGTGGTTAATTTTTATTAGTTTCTTTTCTATACGACCATTCGGAATGTTTTCTTCATTAAATATTAAACGAAATGTTTATATTACCTCTCTTCTTGAAGTTCTTACTTGGATGAAGCCGTTTCTCCGGTGGTATCTGTAGTTGGTTGTAATTTTATAACTGACCGGCAAATATTCTCGTCAAACTTGAACCACAGCGAAGCTAGGCCTGATCGTCCAAAAATGGTTTTCTTTCACTTTTATTATGGAGTATAGCAATTTAACTTTGATAAATAAGGTAGTAGTATATAATGTTCATACTGTTGTTTAATTTTGTACCAATTGTGCACTTCTCAAAGATTTCTAAAAAGGATATTTTAATAAAATTGTTGTCTCATCATTTTGTCAACTGGACAGGTTTAATTTGTAAATTCGATTAACAATACTTGTTATTTTTCGTTACTCTTAGTAACCCATAATTTTTTATATCTTTTTATTGGTTCTGCTATTTACTTTTTAGTATATAGGCAGTTTGTAATTATTATAAATTTATTTTTTATTTACAGAAAAATAATTCTTTTTAATTTTGGTTTCTTTCCCAATTTGGTTTACATAATAGGTTTCTGTTTTATTTTCTTATAACTTTGGATATAAGTATTTAATATTTTTATTAACTTTAAATTAATTTATATATTATTTATTAGTCTCTTATAGTATTCCTACACTGCACTACTTCCTTCTGCCATTTCCCTCATACAGTATTATTTTAATTTTTTATTATCATCTGATATTTAAATCTTTTATGTTTTTTAAAACGAACCCTGGGTTATCTTATACTATAACACAAATATTTAAAAAAATATAAAATTAACTTAGGTATTAAACTTGGTTGTCTACACAATATAAATACTACAATAAATTAACAAAATACATAATTAGTTAGTAGCATTATAGTCTACTATCATCATTTATAATTCTCACACCTACAGCACAATTCTGTAAGAAGTTCCCTTCACTTTCACTTATTACCTCAATGGGTACACTATAACTCACTTGTCACTGTATATCACTTTAATCGTTTATAATGTTTAGTGATACAATTTAATTTTGAGCTCGTTACAGTTTACCCATTTCTGAGCTTTATGGTATTACAAGAGTTAATTTATTGGGACCGGGTTATGTACCGTTACATAAAGCCCCCCCACTAGAACAAATTTATTTTGGTTTTACTCGTTTATTAAAATAAATTGTTGATTGTTTCCATTCTCCTAATATTCTTGGTTTTCTTCTTCGTAATAGTGTTTCATTTCCGACTGGTTATACTGACTGGTAATTCAGACTGGTGGTAATTGCTGTTTTCTTACTCTACTCTCTCTCTCTCTCTTGGAGGAAAATTCATCAATTATTTATTTCTCTGGGTAGTGGTACTTCCACATTTTATTTGATAAGGACTGGTCACACTAATCATATTAAACTTGTTTTAACACTCATTTCTATTTACTTCTATAAATTATCTTTATCAATTAAGCTTCGGTCTGCTATCTTCCTTATATTTTCTTCATCTATACTTCTGGAATCTAATATCACTCTTTTCAGCTATTTTATAATTATTATCCCTTAAATATTCAATTTCCCTAACATTTTTCCCTATCTTGTGCGGTGGTACCAGTCGGGTGGCCACTCTGGGTCCATACTCCTCTGTCCATCCTTACACCTTCTGAGACCAGGGGAACATCATCCCTGCTCATAAAAATTATTGCCGGAACATTTCTACGGTCAATACATAAAAATAAAAAAATTATAAGTAGTAGTCAATTAGCGACTAGTACTAAACACTTTTGGGATTCTTCATACTGTAGCTGTTTGCATTTATTTATATATTTCTTCTTCTCCTTGATTCCTTCTTCTTTTACATTAACTAATAGCATATAACATTATTGATAGGCATTATTTTAAAATTCTTTTGACTTTACTTCTTGTGACATATTTCTCCGTATCATTTCTTCTTATATAATCTTCAATTCCAAGAAATTCTAATTATTGTATTAATTATCATCCTCCTTCAGTTTCATTGGAGTCATTAAATTATTCTTTATTCTTCTTATCTGAGCACATTACCATCAATTGTTTTTGTTCATTTAATTTTTCTTCTGTTTGTCATCATTAAAAATATTACTTTTTCCTATTATTTCATTTTAAATCAATTCTTTATAACTCTTATTTACTAATCTGTTCGTACTTTTTGTTAAATTAAATGGTTTTAAAATATCTTAAATCGTATTATTTCTGAATAAATTAAGTAAGTTTTCCTTACATAGTTTTTATTAAATCGTCTTGTTCCTAGATAAATTGTTGAGTAAGTTGTTCTTACATGCTTTTAGAATTTTGGGGTTTTTAGTCTCTTCACTTTAAATTATATGGTTTCAAAATAACTGAGTATGATGTCCTTACATGCTTTTAGAATTTTGGGGTTTTCTTCCGCTATTCAATGGGTTGCTTGGTCGATTTTAAAAAATTCAGTCCCCTTTTTTTTCTGGTTGGTTATTGTTTAGTTTAACCATGGTCCATTAATACAGGTACTCCCTTTACTCGGATTACTGGGGTATTCATAATGATTTTGGTATTTGTTAAATACCTCTCTTTCACCTGGCATCGTAACTCAGCTGATACAAAGTCTTCATTGAAGTCACGGTTTTCCGTCATTGTTAGTTCTTTTTTAACTAACAGGTATTGCACCTCCTCTGACATAACATATTCACTCATTTTTAATATCATTCCATTCCCTTTTTCCTCTGGATTATTTACCAAATTTTTTAATGATATATTCCGTCTTGATGATATGACTGATATCTTCTGATGCACTTCAATCGTCGTCATTTTTAAATGATATCCAAACTTAATTAATTCCCTCTGTTCATTAATTGGGAGGTTAAATACATTAATTAATCCATCTGTAATCATCTCCCATTCTTCCCTTGTATTTATTATTTCCTTTCTACATGTTTTTCTTATTTCTTTGGTCTTCTTTTCCATGGGTTGGATCTTCTCCTTGTCATTTCTATTCTTATTTTCAGATAGCAATGCATTCTGGTCTTCTCTAATTTCTGTTTCCTTGCTACTCTCTTCTGTGTTTGGACTTACTATAATACCTTCGGAAGGCTTTCTAACATTTCATCCAAATGTACACAATATGTATTTTTTATATTTCGGCTTCTTTTGTATCTTTACAAATGGCTTTCGCCTGCCAGAATTTTTGTTTAATTTTATTTATACGAGATAGACCTATTTTAATGCACAGAAAATAGGATGTGGTAATGACGAATTTGTAAAAATTGTATCGCACATAATTACGTACGTGCGAGTAGGTTAGGTTTGTATTAGTGTGATTTACAGTGGTGTTATGCGTTTTGATTGTAGTAAATAGTGGTTTTTTATATATAAAAAGTATTATATCAATGAACTTTAAACATGAGCAATTTTGAGATACATTCGACTCCAAGTGCGAGTAAAGATAAAACAGAATTAAATATGAGTGACCAGAGTAATGTAACTGAAGATTCGGGGGTGCAGATAACCCCGACCTCAACAAAATGTAATAGGTCTGATAACGATATAATGAGTATCATACTCAGTCAATTAGAGAGAATGAGTAGCGACATGAATAGTCGTTTTGACATAAATGAGACTAAGTTTGACGCATTAACTAATTCACTGTGTAGTCTTGAGAGTAAGTTAAACGAAATATGTAGTGAAGCAAAAAGAGAAGCAAATGAGTCAAGAGAGTGTGTATGTACAGAGAAAAATAAAACAAATGAAAATTGTAATGACAAGTGTAAAAATATGATATCAGATAAAGAGTTAACAAATAATAACAATAATGTCGAAAATAATGAGAATAATAATATTGAGTATAGTAATGTGTTGGAAGAATTGGTATCAGAAAGTGATACGGTGAAACTAAATAATGAAAGTACTGATGAGTTGGTGGAATGCAATTATGAGATGTTAATGTGTGTTAATGAGTTAGAGAGAGAGCGGAAGAATGATATTGTGGTAGAGTGGGGACAGAGGGTAAATTTTCCCCTTATTGTTGATAATGTTTATGATGATTTAATGAGTTCACGAGTGTTGTTGTTGAAGGGCAAGAGTCCCGTAGTAATAGATGAATTGAAGTATTTATTTTTGTTGTGTTATTGTGTACCCTCTGTCCGGAATAATTGTGAGAGTGTGATGTGGTGTTATGAAGAGAGAGAGTTAAACAGAGAAGTGTATGTGGAGAAAGTACAGAATTGTATTATTTGAATAGAAAGTATGACGAATGGAAAGAAAGTTTAAAAGTATATTTGAATAATAATGACTATAATGATTTGACAAAAGTATTTAACCCGATAATGAGTGAATTTACTGACGGAGACTTAACAAAAATACCTAACGTTGACTGGTTTAATGAGTATTTTGGTAAGATGAATGAAGTTAGTTTGTATGGTTATAATACACAAAACAGTAATTTGTGTATTAATGAAATTGAACAATGTTATATAACACCAAGGTTAATCTATGACGATGGAGGCTAAGCTAAAAAACAATAAAAGACAGTGATAAACATTTTGTTTTGTGGTTTTGACATGGCAGATTTGGACATTGAAGTGCGGGAAAACTGAACAGTTAATAACAAAAGTTTGTAAATAAAAATGTAGTAAATTTATTTGTGTGCATTGTAGAATGCTAAGTAAATAATGTGTGTACGTAAGATGATTGTTGCAATAATAATATAAATATTTTGCAATTTAAATAAATAAACAGAATGAATTTTGAAAACAGTAATTGGCTAATTGTAAATATTTTGATAGTAATGGAATTTGTATTTTAATAATGAATTTAATTAAACCAATTTGATATATTTTAAATATTTTTTGATTGACTATTTAAATGTTGTATGATTAAATTTTAATGAATTCAAATTATTTTATGAGAGATGAATTTGATAATTAAATGATAAATTGTTTGATTTAAACTAATAGTTGTGTCAAATGTTTCAGAGGTAAGGTGAAAGTATGGGGGTGTATGGTGATTATGTTTTGTGTATATCATGTTAAATGGACTGTAAGTATAGAACTTTTACAGTATGAATCATGTACAATAAAAATGTTTACAGGTGGAACTAAGATTTTAATTCAATAGTGAGATTATTTGAAATAATTGTGTTCAATAAAAATGATAATTAAAAAATTTAATAATAAATGAAAAATGATATATACTAATTATTAATAATAAATGTTGAAAATTTTAAGAAAGTCCAATGGTAGAAAGTTATGAATGAATTAAATGATTATTGATGAAAATATTATATTAGAATGTATATACAAATGTAATTAGTTAGTATTTAAGTTGCTATTGTGGGGGTGGCCTGCGCTCTCGTAGAGAGTGAAATGGGTTGGGTGTAACAGAGAGTGTTACCTCCATCGGAGGCCAAAATGGCGAAAATGTGCGACACACCTTTTCGTGCAAATTAAATTTGCACACTGATAGACTCTCGTGTCGCACATACTAATGATGAAGTAGAGCAGGCAATGAAATGAAATTAGATTTCCCCGACTTTTCGGGCGATTACTGCCTTACCAGCACTAATCGTGGATTTGGCTAGCGGCCAGCTATGGTCATATCAAGTCCCTTGACCATAGCTGACTTGAAATTGGTATATAGTAGAAATTAAATGGGGGTGAATTTTAGGGGAAATCCAGGCACTATGGAACAGCGGCTACCACTCTGTTCGAGTAGGAACAGCAAGGCCAGGTGGTAGACCCATTTAAGGGCATTTAATTATATACAAGAATATGTTGATATTCAGACGTTAAATGTAACTGCCGAAGCAAAGACACGGAGAGGTCAAACTACTCCAAAATATGCCGTCTTTGTGAAAGCGAGGGGGCGCCACAGCCTTACATAATTTGCAATAGAGTGTGTGGATGGGAGGTGACTCAGAGGAGCCACGAATTTAAATTTTACAACATAAATAACTTTTGCTAATTCAAATTTTGATCCAATAAAAATGCTTGTGCTCTGTTTAAGTAATAAGATGCTCATACATTCAATATAAGGTGTTCATGCTATAATTTTAAATGTATTATTTTATTATCGTTGGTTAGATATAAGCAATGATAACAATATGTGTCTTCATTATGTGTGTATATTTGCAACTAAGTAAATAATTAAACCGTCTGGCAGGCGGTTAACACAAAGTATCAGAATCAGAGAGAGGGGAAACAATGAGGGTAGAAGTAAGTACTGATAAATATATATATATATATATTTCATGTAATTTGTTCAATTTTGAGATGTGTTTTAATTGTGTTAGGTATATCAGCTGATCAGCAATAAAATGTCACTGGTATATTGGTTATAAATGCTCCAAGTAATTAATGTTTAATGTAATGTTTAGATGTATTACAGATGCTATTTAAAGTAATGAGAAATAAAGTAATAATTTGTGAAACTTAATAAGAGATAGTTTGTGGGTGATGAATATTCTGTGGGACATGTAGATCAGTCCAAGTTGAAGTCAAAGTTAAAGAAATAGTAGAGATGAAGATAATGTAATGTTGTTTTGAGTTAATGTATATTATTGAGTTTTAAGAAGTATTGATGTTGACACAGTAGTAATGGAGAATCTAGGTAGAGTTTTGAGTGATATATTGTTGTTTATAATTGATGTTGTTATTTTGTTGTAATGAAGTAAGGTAATAAGATTGAGATTTTTGGGGATGGCAATTTTGTAGTAGGGGGTTGTGTAATGTAGGAGTCCGCAACATAATGATAAGTTGGGACGGGATGGGATCGATTTAGTGGGAACGGGGTCACCTTAGGTAGAATCCAGGGGCCAGATAAGGGAAATGAGTTTTGGGGGGGAAAAACGTATCCTAAGTACAAAGGGTTAGAGAGTATTTTTTTTTTATATATATAGAGAGAAGGTGGCGATTTGAGTTTAATGATAAGTTGGGTTTAGAGAGAGTTTCGAGAGATTTTGATAGAGATGGGTGTCATGTGAGTTACAGTTGATGAGTATTAGAGTCAGAGGAAGAAAGATTATATATGTATACAGATCAAGTAGTAAATTATATATTAATAAATGTTTAAATCACCCACAGTAATGGAGAATAAGATTGTTAAGCAAAGAGAGAGATTTGTAATAAAGATATAAATTTTTTTAATTTACAACCAGTGACAAAATTTTGATAGAATTTGGAAATAATGTAAAATTAAGAATTGTTTATTTGGAATAATTTAAATGTCAATTTGCTCATTATTTATAATCATATTTTGTTAGTTTAAATATTTTATTTTATTATGTTTTGTGTTTCAAGTTAGGATGTTACAGATGTTGAATGTATTCACAGATGTCACTTGTACATAATGTATGTGGGTCAAGATTGTGGACTTGACCTAGTTTCGATCAGCTGACAGTGAGGTCATACACCCACTAAGCTTGTGTAGTAGGAAGTCGACTTAATTTGTTTAATTGATCAATTCAAACAAATTTTAAACAATTTCTATATGTAAAGGAAACATTTTAATAAATTTAAAATTTTTTTCTCTTTGAATTTAAAAAAATTTTGGAAAATATTTTTTTTTGAAAAAAAAAAACCTTGATTTTTCGCAATGAATATTTTAAAGTTTTGATTATTTGATTGTTTGTGTACTAACCATGTTTATTTTATTGATTTATTGTATTGACTTGTATTGTTAGACTCTAAGTATTCACATGTTAGGTTAAGGATATTTTTAATTATCAGAAAGGTTTAAATTCACTTATTTTAAATAGAAACAGAAAACAATGAAGAGAATAATTTAGAATTTATACAAAATTTATGAATCAATTTTACCTGAAAACAACCAATGGGTTGCAATTTAAATAACTTTTAAAGAATTTTTCCATTTTATAATATGTAATGTCAGTATGTAATGTGAGTGTGTGTGAGCCCAGTATCTGCTAAAGGCAGCCCAGCTTGCATACAAGGGGAAACATATCGGTGGAGGATCTGGCATAATCTAAGCCAGGGATTGAGGATTTTGGGGGGTAGCATGTTAGAAGGCGAGGTGCTGTGGTACTTGTCTGTTCGAGTTTTCGGTGTTGGGATCTCTTACGGAGAAGTCCAATGATCTCATTCAGATGCGTCCATAGTCGCCAAGCCAGGGGGGTCGTGTACCCATGCAGATTAAGAACAAGGGGGTTGTTGGCACCAGTTCCTCACCGATCCTCTTAGGGGTTTTATCAATGAGATTTCTTCTGTTTTGGACAGAAGAATTCTCATTGAGGGGGTATTGTAACGTGTCAAAATGGGGTCATTTCATTTATTGCGGGTATGGGGCATTTGTATTTTATTTATTTCATTTTTGGGATTTTGTAAAAATATTGTGCAAACGTTATTTCCATTATAACAGACCACGTGGCAAGTAGAACAGTGTTGAGAACAAAGCAGCAAGACGCAGTTTCTGTTATGTAACCCGGCAAGGAATTTGCACCACCCTAAATTTCTCAGAACTCTATATAAGTGTGACGGCACACGCACTCAGCGACTCAAGCATGTGCGTGTAGGGACGCCGAGAAAATCAGACGGCGCTGTAAAAAATGGCGCTGGAGCGAACAATTTGTGACATCAACCAGCCAACTACAGGAAATGTAGTTAAGCCCCGCCTACTGCTAGTGACGTCAGTCTAGCAGCGCCAAATATCGTCTACACACTTGGCTGATATAACTACTATATTTCACGCATAAAGTCAATAGAACACAGCAACTCAATGTTAAACGACGACGAAATCAAACGGGCAGTGGTAAAAAACTTCCTACCGCCCAAGAGAGACGCCAGACAGTCCACATTAGGCAGAGACGCTAAGCAGTCAACAAGAAACCGACTCCGTTAACAAACGTTTACAGTTTTGTCGGTGTTCCGGTCGGTGTAGTTTTATAAGATGTGAGCAAAACAACAATATCGCTAATACCGACCGGGACTCGAGGAATTTACGAAGTACCGAGTACCATTTGTGCGGTGGCGTGGTGACGTACAATAATGAGTAGTGAACAATTGAATCGGGTGACCGACACGTGTTTTATTCGTCCTGAATAGAGACAGTGAAAAGCTAAATAAATAGATCTGTAACTTAATCAAACGAGGGGTAACGTATGAATTTGAATGAAAGAGAGAATGGGCAGAATGGGCTGTCTTAATAATGATCATTAAAAATGGTACCAAAAAACAAAATTAGATTTAAAAAATTTTATCTTGTAGTGTTCTGATAGTATCCATAAAACGTGTGTGAGAAATTAAAATTATTTAATTTACAATATAATCATGTGTTAGACTAAGTTATTTCGTCATTACCACTTTCTCATTTCTGTGTTGCAAAATTCGTCTAAACGTTCCGGAATCTTTCTGAATTATTAATTGGGTGTGGTCAGATTGCAAAATTGTCCTTTTTATTTAAGGTGGAGTGTAAAGGTTTTCGATATTTTAACCTATAAAAAATAATCGTGGCGACCTTGGTCTTCTGGTGAAATTTCAATATGGTAAGTAGTTGTGATTGCGTACAGGTAAGTCCTGGTAGTGTATTTTATGTATTAATATATTTCGGCCTACTTTTTTAATGTTACAAATGGCGACCCTGCCAGGATTTTCGTTTAATTTTATTTATATAATAAATAAATATTTATTTATTCGGCCAAAATGGCGAAAATGTGCGACACACCCTTTTCGTGCAAATTAAATTTGCACACTGATAGACTCTCGTGTCGCACATATTAATGATGAAGTAATTGTAACGTGTCAAAATGGGGTAATTTCATTTATTACAGGTTATGGGGTATTTGTATTTTTATTTATTTCATTTTTTTGGGATTTTGTAAAAAATATTGTGCAAACGTTATTTCCATTGGAACAGAACACGTGGTAAGAAACAGTGTTGAAACAAAGCAGCAAGACGCAGTTTCTGTTGTGTAACCAAGCCAAGAATTGTACCACCCTCGAATTCTCAGAAATGTGCGGGAGTGTGAGGGTGCGCGTACGCAACAACTCACGTATGCGCGCTGTTGGGACGCCGAGTGAAACACACGACGCCGTAAAAAATGGCGTGTGAATGAACAGTTTGTAACATCAGCCAGCCAAGCTACAGGAAACGGAGCTAAGAACTGCCTCCGTGTTAATGACGTCAGTCTAGCAGCGCCCAATAGCATCAGCCAACACTGGAAAAAAACACACTATGTGTTATATTCATAGCTGGTAAGCCACAGCAATTCAGCTTGAACAACAACGAAATCAGGTGGCAGTGAACGGCAGCTTCCTCCCGCCTCAACACAGTACACATTAGGCAGAGACGCTAAGCAGTGCACGTTACCTTGCAACAGGGTTCATATCCAGCCGTAGTTGTCCCACGCGGCCCGGTCGGGTTGAACTGTTTAAGTATGAATAACTAAATGAAATAACGTCTTCATACCGACCGGGACCCGAGGAAGTAATGAATATATAACGAGAACAGTGCCGTGGTCAGCGAGTGAAAATGTAAGGTGCCGGGAATAACGAAAGCGAGAATGCGTGTTCGGGCGAGGCCTCGATATATATGTGCGAATTTAAAGAACAAATGGGATTTTTTTTCAGAAAATAAGGTACTGTAAATAATAAGAGAGAATGAGCAGGCTGGGCTGTAATTATAAGTTTATATAAATATCATATAATAATTCTATTAACATGTTTATACTAAGAACAGTAAACGTAATTATTCCAGATACAAATATAATGCAATAATTCAATTACCATGTGTACAATTGAGCATAATTTTATTTTCATGGAAGAGAACATTAAAAGTATTCATTTAATCACTAAAATGTGTTAGACTAAGTTATTTCGTCATTACCACGTTCTCATTTCTGTGGTGCAAAATTCGTCTAAACGTTCCGGAATCTTTCTGAATTATTATTTGGGTGTGGTCAGATAGCAAAATTGTCCTTTTTATTTAAGGTGGAGTATAAAGGTTTTCGATATTTTACCTATAAAAAATAATCGTGGCGACCTTGGTCTTCTGGTGAAATTCTAATACGGTAAGTAGTTGCGACTGAGTACAGGTAAGTCCTGGTAGTGTATTTTATGTATTTAATATATTTCGGCCTACTTTTTTATTGTCACAAATGGCTTTCGCCTGCCAGGATTTTCGTTTAATTTTATTTATACGAGATAGACCTATTTTAATGCACAGAAAATAGGATGTGGTAATGACGAATGTGTAAACAATAGTTAGAATACGTATTTACGTGTGAGTAGGTTATGTTTGTGTTGTGATTCACAGTAGTATTAGGCGTTTGATTATAGGAAAATAGTGGTTTTTTATATATAAAAAGTATTATATCAATGAACTTTAAATATGAGTGATTTTGAGATACATTCGACTCCAAGTGTGAGTAAAGATAAAACAGAATTAAATATGAGTGATCAGAGTAATGTAACTGAAGATTCGGGGGTGCAGATAACCCCGACCTCAACAAAATGTAATAGGTCTGATAACGATATAATGAGTATCATACTCAGTCAATTAGAGAGAATGAGTAGTGACATGAATAGTCGTTTTGACATAAATGATACTAAGTTTGATGTATTAACTAAGTCACTGTGTAGTATTGAGAGTAAGTTAAGCGAAATATGTAGTGAAGCAAAAAGAGAAGCAAATGAATCAAGAGCGTGTGTATGTACAGAGAAAAATAAAACAAATGAAAATTGTAGTGGCAAGGGTAAAAATATGATACCAGAGAAAGAGTTAATAAATGACAACAATAATGTTGAAAATAATGAGAATAATAATATTGAGTATAGTAATGTATTTGAAGAATTAGTATCAGAGACTGATATGGTGAAAATAAATAATGAAAGTACTGATGAGTTCGTGGAATGCGATAATGAAAGGTTAATGTGTATTTATGAGTTAGAGAGAGAGAGAAAAAATAATGTTGAGGTAGAGTGGGGACAGAGGGTAAATTTTCCCCTTATTATTTATGATGTTTATGATGATTTAATGTGTTCACAAGTGTTGTTTAGGAAGGGCAAGAGTCCCGTGTTGGTAGATGAATCGAAGTATTCATTTTTGTTGTGTAATTTTGTACCGTCTGTCTGTAATAATTTTGAGAGTGTGATTTGGTGTTGTGATGAGAGAGAGTTAAACAGAGAATTGTATGTGGAGAAAGTAACAGAATTGTATAATTTGAATAGAAAGTATGACGAATGGAAAGAAAGTTTAGAAATATATTTGAATAATAATGACTATAATGATTTGACTAAAGTAATCAACCCGATCATGAATGTATTTACCGATGGAGACTTAACAAAATACTTAACGTGGACTGGTTTAATGAGCATTTTGGTAAAATGAGTGAATTTGGTTGTTCTAGTTATGACACACAAAGTAACCATTTGTTTGTCAATAAAAGTGAACAGTGTGGTATGAAACCAAGACTTATCTGGGAAGATGGAGGCTAAACTATAAAACAATAAAAGACAGTTATAAACATTTTGTTTTGTGGTTTTGACATGGCAGATTTGGACACTGAAGTGCGGAAAAACTGAACAGTTAATAACTAAAGTTTGTAAATAATTGTAGTGCATTTATTTATGTGTATTGTAGAAGGTCAGCTAAACAATGTATGTATGTAGAGGTGAGGTGAAAGTAAGGTGGTATGGTGAATATGTTTTGTGTATATCATGTTAAATGGATTGTAAGTATAGAACGTTTACAGTATGAATCATGTATAATAAAAATTTTTACAGGTGTAACTAAGATTTTAATTCAATAGTGAGATTATTTGAAATAATTGTGTTCAATAAAAATGATTATTAAAAAATTTAATAATAAATGAAAAATGATATATACTAATTATTAATAATAAATGTTGAAAATTTTAAGAAAGTCCGATGGTAGAAAGTAATGAATGAGTTAAATGATTATTGATGAAAATATTATATTAGAATGTATATAAAATTTTTTAATTTGTTAGTTATTAAGTGCTATTGCGGGGGTGGCCTGTGCTCTCGTAGATAGCGAAATGGGTTGGGGGTAACAGAGAGTGTTACCTCCATCGGAGGCCAAAATGGCGAAAATGTGCGACACACCCTTTTCGTGCAAATTAAATGTGCACACTGATAGACTCTCGTGTCGCACATATTAATGATGAAGTAGAGGAGGCAATGAAATGAAGTTAGATTTCCCCGACTTTTCGGGCGATTACTGCCTTACCAGCATTAATCGTGGATTTGGCTAGCGGCCAGCTATGGTCATACCAAGTCCCTTGACCATAGCTGACTTGAAATTGGTATATAGTAGAAATTAATTGGGGGGTGAATTTTAGGGGAAATCCAGGTACTATGAAACAGCGGCTACCACTCTGTTCGAGTAGGAACAGCAAGGCCAGGTGGTAGACCCGTTTAAGGGCGTTTAATTATATACAAGAATAGGTGGATATTCAGACGTTAAATGTAACTGCCGAAGCAAAGACACAGAGAGGTCAAACTACTCCAAAATATGCCGTCTTTGTGAAAGCGAGGGGGCGCCACAGCCTTACATAATTTGCAATAGAGTGTGTGGATGGGAGGTGACTCAGAGGAGCCACAAATTTAAATTTTATAACATAAAATTTGCTAACTCCAATTTTGATCCAATAAAATGCTTGTGCTCTGTTCAAATAACTAGCTGCTCATACGTTCACTATGAGGTGTTCATGGTATAATTTTTTAAAGGGAATATTGTATTTTTGTAGGTTAGATATAAGAGTTGATATAAAGTATAGGTTTTATATAATGTGTGTATTTTTTAAACTAAGCCAATAATTAAACCGTCTGGCAGGCGGTTAACACAAAGTATCAGAATCAGAAAGAGGGGAAACAATGAGGGTAGAAGTAAGTACTGATAAATATATATATATATTTCATGTAATTTGTTCAATTTTGAGATGTGTTTTAATTGTGTTAGGGATATCAGCTGATCAGCAATAAAATGTCACTGGTATATTGGTTATAAATGCTCCAAGTAATTAATGTTTAATGTAATGTTTAGATGTATTACAGATGCTATTTAAAGTAATGAGAAATAAAGTAATAATTTGTGAAACTTAATAAGAGATAGTTTGTGGGTGATGAATATTCTGTGGGACATGTAGATCAGTCCAAGGTGAAGTTAAAGAAATGGTAGAGATGAATATAATGTAATGTTGTTTTGAGTTAATATATGTTATAGAATTTTGAGAAGTATTGATGTTGACACAGTAGTTGTGGAGAATATATGTAGAGTTTTGAGTGATATATTGATGTTTATAATTAATGATGTTATTTTGTTGTATTTGAAGTGAGGTAATAAGATTGAGATTTTGGGGATGGCAATTTTGTAGTAGGGGGTAGTGTAATGTAGGAGTCCGCAACATAATGATAGTTGGGATGGGATGGGATCGATTTAGTGGAAAAGGGGTCGCCTTAGGTAGAATCCAGGGACAATGGGAAATGAGTTTCTTTTTGGGGGGGAAACACGTATCCTAAGTACAAAGGGTTAGAGAATATTTTTTTTATATATATAGAGAGAAGGTGGCGAATTGAGTTTAATGATAAGTTGGGGTTAGAGAGTGTTTTGATAGAGATTTTGATAGAGATGGGTGTCATGTTAATAAAAGGTGTTAGTGGTTAGAGTCAGAGGGAGAAAGATTATATATGTAAACAGATCAAGTAGGAAATTAAAGGAGAATAAATGTTTAAATCACCCACAGTAATGGAGAGTAAGATTGTCAAATACAGAAAGAGATTTATAAGAATATAAAATTTTAATTTACAACCAGTGACAAAATTTTGATAGAATTTGGAAATAATGTAAAACTTAAGAATTGTTTATTTTGAATAATTTAAATGTCAATTTGCTCATTATTTATAATCATATTTTGTTAGTTTAAATATTTTATTTTATTATGTTTTGTGTTTCAAGTTAGGATGTTACAGATGTTAAATGTATTTTCAGATAGAACTTATACATAACGTGTGTGGGTCAAGGTATTGGACTTGACCTAGTTTCGATCAGCTGACAGTGAGGTCATATACATACTAAGCTTGTTTAGTAAGGAAGTTGATTCAACTTTTGTTGTTTTGATCAATTTAAACAAATTTTAAATAATTTCTATATGTAAAGGAAACATTTTAATAAATTTAAATTTTTCTTTGAATTTTAAAATTTTTTGGAAATTATTTTTTTGAAAAAAACAAAAAAAATTTTGATTTTTCGCCTGCCAGCTAATGAATAATTTTAAGCTTTGATTATTTTATTGTTTGTGTACTAACCATGTTTATTTTGTGGATTTATTGTATTGACTTGTATTGTTAGACTCTAAGTATTCACATGTTAGGTTAAGGATGTTCTTAATTATAAGAAATGTTTAAATCCATTTATTTTAAATAAAAACAGAAAACAATGAAGAGAATAATTTAGACTTTATACAAAATTTATGAATCAATTTTACATGAAAACAACCAATGGGCTGTAAGTTAAATAACTTTTGAAAATTTTTAAATTTTATGATATGTGATGTCAATATGTAATGTGAGTGTGTGTGAGCCCAGTATCTGCTAAAGGCAGCCCAGCTTGCATACAAGGGGAAACATATCGGTGGAGGATCTGGCAGAATCTAAGCCGGGGATTGAGGATTTTGGGGGGCAGCATGTTAGAAGGTGAGGTGTGCTGTGGTACTTGTCTGTTCGATTTCTCGGTGTTGGGATCTCTTACGGAGAAGTCCAGTGATCTCGTTCAGATGCGTCCATAGTCGCCAAGCCAGGGGGGTCGTGTACCCATGAAGAGTAAGAACCAGGGGGTTGTTGGCACCAGTTCCTCACCGGTCCTCTTAAGGGTTTTATCAATGAGATTTCTTCTGTTCTAGACAGCAGAATTCTCATTGAGGGGGTATTGTAACGTGTCAAAATGGGGTAATTTCATTTATTACAGGTTATGGGGTATTTGTATTTTTATTTATTTCATTTTTTTGGGATTTTGTAAAAAATATTGTGCAAACGTTATTTCCATTGGAACAGAACACGTGGTAAGAAACAGTGTTGAAACAAAGCAGCAAGACGCAGTTTCTGTTGTGTAACCAAGCCAAGAATTGTACCACCCTCGAATTCTCAGAAATGTGCGGGAGTGTGAGGGTGCGCGTACTCAACAACTCACGTATGCGCGCTGTTGGGACGCCGAGAGAAACACATGACGCCGTAAAAAATGGCGTGTGAATGAACAGTTCGTAACATCAGCCAGCCAAGCTACAGGAAACGGAGCTAAGAACTGCCTCCGTGTTAATGACGTCAGTCTAGCAGCGCCCAATAGCATCAGCCAACACTGGAAAAAAACACACTATGTGTTATATTCATAGCTGGTAAGCCACAGCAATTCAGCTTGAACAACAACGAAATCAGGTGGCAGTGAACGGCAGCTTCCTCCCGCCTCAACACAGTACACATTAGGCAGAGACGCTAAGCAGTGCACGTTACCTTGCAACAGGGTTCATATCCAGCCGTAGTTGTCCCACGCGGCCCGGTCGGGTTGAACTGTTTAAGTATGAATAACTAAATGAAATAACGTCTTCATACCGACCGGGACCCGAGGAAGTAATGAATATATAACGAGAACAGTGCCGTGGTCAGCGAGTGAAAATGTAAGGTGCCGGGAATAACGAAAGCGAGAACGCGTGTTCGGGCGAGGCCTCGATATATATGTGCGAATTTAAAGAACAAATGGGATTTTTTTCAGAAAATAAGGTACTGTAAATAATAAGAGAGAATGAGCAGGCTGGGCTGTAATTATAAGTTTATATAAATATCATATAATAATTCTATTAACATGTTTATACTAAGAACAGTAAACGTAATTATTCCAGATACAAATATAATACAATAATTCAATTACCATGTGTACAATTGAGCATAATTTTATTTTCAAGGAAGAGAACATTAAAAGTATTCATTTAATCACTAAAATGTGTTAGACTAAGTTATTTCGTCATTACCACGTTCTCATTTCTGTGGTGCAAAATTCGTCTAAACGTTCCGGAATCTTTCTGAATTATTAATTGGGTGTGGTCAGATAGCAAAATTGTCCTTTTTATTTAAGGTGCAGTATAAAGGTTTTCGATATTTTACCTATAAAAAAATAATCGTGGCGACCTTGGTCTTCTGGTGAAATTCTAATACGGTAAGTAGTTGCGACTGAGTACAGGTAAGTCCTGGTAGTGTATTTTATGTATTTAATATATTTCGGCCTACTTTTTTATTGTCACAAATTATTAAAACCTTCATCCATTTGCTTGTCTCCTCCTTGTATGTATCTGCTTTTTGGATAAGCGTATTAACATTTTCAAACTTCTCTCCGAAACTTTCCCATATCTCCTTACTGAACTTCTCCATCTTACCCTCAATCCGCTTTAAATTCTCATTATTCTCTTCAAATTTTGCATTCATCTCTTCTCTTTGTCCTTCAACAGTTTCTTTCAGTTCATTGTATTGTTCATTCATGGTTTGTTTGATATTTCCATGAATGGTCTCTATTTTTTCATTTAGTTGTTTGACTAAACTTTCCTGAATGCTATCTATTTTCTCATTGGTCTGTCTATTTTGTTCCTCCTGTTTTTTAAAATTCTCCTTATTTTCCTCATTGGTTTGTTTTAAGTTTTCCTCCTGTTTCTTAAAATTCTCCTTATTTTCCTCATTGGTTTGTTTTAAATTTTCCGCCTGTTTTCTAAATTGTTCAGCCATAAATTTCATTATGTCTTGCCAATTAGGTTCTTCTCTGGCTACCGCTTTGTCTGGTTGGTCCCCTTGGGCATCATCTTCAATTATTTCCGTTTCCGGGTCCATAACTACTTCGGTTTCTTCTTTATCACCTGTCTGTTGGTCCATTTCACTGTCCGTGACTAATTCTATTTCTTGTTCCTGTCCACCTTCTTCCTTCTCCTTTTCTTCTGCCCTCTTCTTCGATCTGCCTCGGGTATTATGCATTTCTTGTTTTCTCATAACTGCCGACGATAATTAGATTTTTTGGTATATTAATTTATTAAATATATCAAAATTCTTTTCCAATTACAGCCCTTTTACGTTGAGCGCCATATCTGTAACGTGCGGCTTTTGTAGAGGTGTTTTAACGAAACGTCCGTCTCATTCAAGACTCAATTTTGTAAGCGCCAAATCTGTAATGTGCGTTTTTTTTGTATTAAGGTTTCCACCTCTCCGCAGTCGCCACTTATGAATTATAAAGACCGAAGTTTAAATAATGCGGTTGGGAATGTTACTCAAACAAAGCAGAAATCGAGTGTGTGTGATTTGGGTCAAGTAGGGAAGTTGTTTAGCCTGATTTAGAAGAGAGAGCTAGTACCGTTTGTTTACCCTCGGTTTGGACGATTTCTAAATTTTCAAATATTCGCCGTGCACCGAATCAGCTGACTTTAACACTAGTCTCCAAATCTAGATTAACCAGACGACACTGTGGCAGTATACGACCCGGTGGATCGTCTTCTTCTTAGTTGTTCTGAAACTTAATACAACTACCCACTACAAGAAAGGACACACATTTTTATTTTTTTATCTCAATTTTTTCAATAATATTTATTAAGAATATTATTGGTTTTTTCTCTTCCGCCAAAATACAAATATCACAATCGATCTTTTCCTTAATTAAGACATGATATCAACTTCATTGAGTAAACATGGAATTGTCAAAAAAAAATATATGGTTTTTTACCAAATTTTATACTATATTTAAAACATCAATCAATATATAATTCTTTTAGTTATTTCCCCAGGGTTAAGGGTAACTTCTTTTTGTTATGAGATGGTCAGAAATGGATAATTATACTACGCTTTACAAATACCGAAAAAATATTCAAAAATTTGTTTATTTTCGCTTAGTACGTAGTCCCGGAAATGTCCGTAAGAGAGCAGAGTGCGTTTGTTTTCATTAGAACATGTGGTTAATTTTTATTAGTTTCTTTTCTATACGACCATTCGGAATGTTTTCTTCATTAAATATTAAACGAAATGTTTATATTACCTCTCTTCTTGAAGTTCTTACTTGGATGAAGCCGTTTCTCCGGTGGTATCTGTAGTTGGTTGTATTACTTCCATATTCCTTAAGGAATGGAAGTATGGTGATGGCAAAAAAAATCGTGTTCGAGATTATTGCAGATTCTGATTCTACTACACTCAAAACATGAAAAAAAGTCGTTTTCCGAAAAGTGTCTGTGTGTCTGTGTGTCTGTGTGTCTGTCTGTCTGTCTGTCTGTCTGTCTGTCTGTCTGTCTGTCTGTAGATTTTTTTTCTATGGCAAACGATAACTGCCGCAAATTCAAACAGAATCAAATAATTTTTTGCATACAGCCCGGTTTTGCAGAGTTCTCGCGACCTATTGTTTTTGGTGAAGATCGGTTGAGGGAAAGGGGTAGTTTACCTGCAACGGTTTTTTTTTAGCAAGGGAAATTTTGTTTGTTTGGCAAACGATAACAGCCGCAAATTCAAACAGAATCAAATAATGTTTCGCATACAGCCCTGAATTGTAGAGTTCTCAAGACCTATTGTTTTTGGTGAAGATCGGTTAAGGGAAAGGGGTAGTTTACCTGTAACGTTTTATGTTTTAACAAGGGTATTTCCTATGGCAAACGATAACAGCCGCAAATTCAAACAGAATGAAAAGATTATTTGCATACAGCCCTAAATTGTAGAGTTCTCAATACCTTTTGTTTTTGGTGAAGATCGGTTAAGGGAAAGGGGTAGTTTACCTACAACGTTTTTTTAACAAGGGTATTTTCTATGGCAAACGATAACAGCCGCAAATTCAAACAGAATCAAATAATTTTCTGCATACAGCCCTGATTTGTAGAGTACTCAAGACCTATTGTTTTTGGTGAAGATCGGTTGAGGGGAAGGGGTAGTTTACCAGCAACGTTTTTTATCATGCGTATTTTCTATGGCAAACGACAACTGCCGCAAATTCAAACAGAATCAAATAATTTTTTGCATACAGCCCTGATTTGTAGAGTACTCGCGACCTATTGTTTTTGGTGAAGATCGGTTGAGGGGAAGGGGTAGTTTACCTGCAACGGTTTTTTTTATCAAGGGAAAATTTTTTTTTTTTTGGCAAACGATAACAGCCGCAAATTCAAACAGAATCAAATAATGTTTCGCATACAGCCCTGAATTGTAGATTTCTCAAGACCTATTGTTTTTGGTGAAGATCGGTTGAGGGAAAGGGGTAGTTTACCTGCAACGTTTTTTTAACAAGGGTATTTTATATGGCAAACGATAACAGCCGCAAATTCAAACGGAATCAAATAATGTTTTGCATACAGTCCTGATATGTAGAGTACTCAAGACCTATTGTTTTTGGTGAAGATCGGTTAAGGGGAAGGGGTAGTTTACCTGCAACCTTTTACGTTTTATTTTCTATGGCAAACGATAACAGCCGCAAATTCAAACAGAATCAAATAATGTTTTGCATACAGCCCTGATTTGTAGAGTACTCAAGACCTATTGTTTTTGGTGAAGATCGGTTAAGGGGAAGGGGTAGTTTACCTGCAACGTTTTTTTATCAAGCGTATTTTCTATGGCAAACGATAACAGCCGCAAATTCAAACAGAATCAAATAATTTTTTGCATACGTCCCTGAATTGTAGAGGTCTCAATGACTTTCGATTTTGGTGAAGATCGGTTAAGGGGAAGGGGTAGTTTACCTGCAACCTTTTACGTTTTAACAAGAGTAAAGTACTTGAAAATTTATTTAAACTTTTTGAAACAATGGTAATTGTTAAAAATAAAATAATTTTGTTGCCAGGCAATAAAATTATAATTTTTTCATTTTAATGTAATATAATATTTTTCATTTAATACAGCAATAAAAAGGCAGGTAAGACACAGCCTGGCTGTTTGGCTGAAAATGATTTTAAATATAAATCTTAGAATATGGAAGTCATGTATGGTTCTCCATACCGATATTTTCATAACCGACCGGCAAATATTCTCGTCAAACTTGAACCACAGCGAAGCTAGGCCTGATCGTCCAAAAATGGTTTTCTTTCACTTTTATTATGGAGTATAGCAATTTAACTTTGATAAATAAGGTAGTAGTATATAATGTTCATACTGTTGTTTAATTTTGTACCAATTTTGCACTTCTCAAAGATTTCTAAAAAGGATATTTTAATAAAATTGTTGTCTCATCATTTTGTCAACTGGACAGGTTTAATTTGTAAATTCGATTAACAATACTTGTTATTTTTCATTACTCTTAGTAACCCATAATTTTTTATATCTTTTTATTGGTTCTGCTATTTACATTTTAGTATATAGGCAGTTTGTAATTATTATAAATTTATTTTTTATTTACAGAAAAATAATTCTTTTTAATTTTGGTTTCTTTCCCAATTTGGTTTACATAATAGGTTTCTGTTTATTTTCTTATAACTTTGGATATAAGTATTTAATATTTTTATTAACTTTAAATTAATTTATATATTATTTATTAGTCTCTTATAGTATTCCTACACTGCACTACTTCCTTCTGCCATTTCCCTCATACAGTATTATTTTAATTTTTTATTATCATCTGATATTTAAATCTTTTATGTTTTTTAAAACGAACCCTGGGTTATCTTATACTATAACACAAATATTTAAAAAAATATAAAATTAACTTAGGTATTAAACTTGGTTGTCTACACAATATAAATACTACAATAAATTAACAAAATACATAATTAGTTAGTAGCATTATAGTCTACTATCATCGTTTATAATTCTCACACCTACAGCACAATTCTGTAAGAAGTTCCCTTCACTTTCACTTATTACCTCTATGGGTACACTATAACTCACTTGTCACTGTATATCACTTTAATCGTTTATAATGTTTAGTGATACAATTTAATTTTGAGCTCGTTATAGTTTACCCATTTCTGACCTTTATGGTATTACAATAGTTAATTTATTGGGACCGGGTTATGTACCGTTACAATATATATATTGTAACGTTACATAACCCAGTCCCAAAAAATGATAACTTAATTATACTACCATAAAGGTCAGAAATGGGTAAAATATAACTAGCTCTAAATTACTTTATATCACCAAACATTATAAACTATATTTAAGTGATATACAGTGTAACAAGTGAGTTATAGTGTACCCAGTGCGTAAATAAGTGACTGTGAAGGGAGCATCTTACAGACTTGTGCTGTAGATGTAGGAATTATTGATTATAACAGTAGACTGTGATGCTACTAACCAGTTATGTATTTTGTTTAATTGTTGTATGATCTGTATTGTGTAGGCAACTAAAATTTAGTACCTAGGTTTAATTTTATATTTAATCAAATAATTATGTTTGAATATAAGATAACCCAGGGTTAAAAAATAAAAGAGTTAAATATAAGATGATAATAAAAAATAAAACAATACTGTATGAGGAAAATGGCAGAAGAAAATAGTGCAGTGTAAGGATACTATAAGAAATTAATAAATAATATATAAATTCAATTAAAGTTAATAATAATATTAAAGACTGTGCCGTACTGGGTTCGGCATCGTATTATAAGTGTTTTTAAAACGAGCGGCGTTGACGTCACGCACGGCCACGGCAGTTTGTCGCCGTCCGGTTATGCACACAGTTGTAGTGTAGCTACGAAATTCAGTTGGCGCGTCCAGCTGTTTTTGTGCATTCCTGCATCGAGAGTTTTCTTGGGTGGACAGACACATGGAATCTGTCTCATTTCTATTCGAACCCTCAACCTGGTCATCTGCTCTCGACTGGCGGCACTCTTCTGTCCGGGATTTCGTCGGCGTTTCTATGCTTCGCTGAATAAAGTTCTGCTCCAGGTATGTACAAGTTGTCTGGTTCTAAAATATTCTAACCCCAAATATATTTTGTGTTTCAGCCTCTATTATAAACTATACTTGTGTGTGTGCGTGTAGTGCAGTTTTCAATTTGGGCGTTAACGCAATTAAAAATTAATTTAATATGAATGTAAATGTTGTGGGTCAAATTGACCTCAATAAAGAAAATGATAATGCATCTTGCACTCAGCTGTGTTTTGTGTCATTAATAATTATGAAATACGCAGTTAATCAATTTGAACATTTTCAACGAAATACTTAAAAGTAATTGGTAGATGAGTGAGATAAGTCACAGCTGGGGAGTTTAATACTGATTAATATGAATTAGTGGCGATGTGTGTGTGGGCTGTTGATGTTTAAAGTTGGTGTTAGAAATTTAATGCGGACGGCCTATGTGGCGTGATTTTCCTTATGACACCCTCTACAACCTATTACATGTCGCAGGTGCTCGAACAAGGGCGAGATGGGTGTCGGGTGTGACGAACAACTGTCCACCCTCCTGGCAGAGACGATCTTTTAGCCACGATTGCCGTCAGTCGAGAACAACTGTTCGGACACTCTTCCAACGCCACGCTGCCCCAGGACTTGTGATACGACCGAGACATTACTGATCAGCGCCAATATTGCCTAAGTACACCGGACAATCCAGGTGGGAACATTCTAATTATCTATTTCTATCCCAACGACATGGTGAATGCACGGAAGCTCCCAGAAGCTCACTCATGAAGTTTTAACCGTTATACTTTGACACAAACTCTCATGTTCAGTTCTATTACGGCATGTGTGAACATTACAGCATTAGACCTAATGAAATCTATTATAACTGTTTACAATGTGTAAGGAATTACACACACACACACACACACACATATCCGCAGTTTGCTGTAAGTTCTACTTTTCATCTAATTAAAACCATTAGGGAGTTAGTTATCTTGTGCTTTCATGTCATACTGTCATGTCTGAGTTTACTTACGTAACGGGGGGCTGTCTGATGCTTTAGTTGAGAAACTATTTTCCTTTTCACATATACTTAGCGCTTTTATGATTAAAGTCAGGGTTGTTTAGCATGTTGAGTCTCTGGGCGGTCACTTACATTCTCTGGTGCTAATTACCAAGGCAAATCTATGCTTAGGAGCTGTGATTATCGGATTACCCTGTCAATTATATTTATACATACATATATATTGTGGTGCATTCATTTACAGTAGTTGAAATGGGTTTATGAGGGATTTAGTACTGAAATGAGGGATGTTGTGTTATTTATGTTGTGTATGTGCTTGTGTGTGTAATCTTAATATATTTTGCTGGGGGAATATGTTATGAAATTAAAAAACCATAAATGTGCTTACCAAGTCAAAAGGCTAGCCTATTTGAAATCTATACAACACTTATGGATTAGTGAATTGCTATTTTTATGAATGAGATTATTGCTACCATTGACTCATACATAATCAGGCAGGAATTTTGCAATTTATGTTAATATTCAATTCACTTACATGTTATGCCATTAAGAGTATTAATTGATACATACATATATATATAATCCTGCCGTTAATTTTGTGCTTGTACAATCGATAACTTGTCATCTCATGTAACATTTTCAGGCTTAATAAAGCATACGCTTGTTGGTTAAAAGACTTTTTCATTTGCAAGTCCTGTCATTCACCTGGGGGGACATGTCTGTAATTGTAATTGGGCCTTGCACACTTTTGCTTCCTCTAGGTTCTCCACCTAGTTCTAAATATGATGTCTCTCCCCTTTACAAAAAAAAAACTTAATAAAAAAAAATTAAATAAAATAAAAATTCAAAAAAATTACACAAAAAAACTTATAAAATAAAAGGGGGGTTTCAAATGGTAGATCAGAGCGTGGTTATGATTCTAGGTAGGTAGTAGGTATTATTTCTGCCTTATTTTTTTTCTCCTTTTGAACTTGAGAAATTTTAGAATCTGGGACTTGCATTTATTTTCTTAAATGAAACTTGGTGTGGCTACAGGCATGTCGACTGGTGTTAGGACTTGCAAATTATTTCAAATTAGTTTAATTGGAATCCAAGTGTTGCAAGAAAAGTTAATGATAGTGTAACGATTTAATAGAATGAATAACCAGAAAAATAGCATGTTTTATAAAATGAATAAGGGGTTGATGAAGTTTAAAATGATTTAATATGTGTTAGTGTTTAAGTAATTATTTTGTGATGTTGAGTGTAAGATGAATTTTGAAAAGGGGTTATAAGCATGTGATTGATTTTTTTTTAATGAATGAGTGCTGATTGATTTCACTTGGGCATACCCTGGAGCTCAAACAGATTTTGGACGTGATGAGGGCCGTCAGTACTTGTTGATTTTGATTGTGATTTGTCTCATGGATTAGACAACGTGTTTTATAGCAACCCCGTTATATAGTACTTGTTTATTGAGGGCGTTGCGTTGCGGTATCGGGTATTCTGAATGCGGTCATGGTCCGACCAAGGGTCATGGATGTGATAGTTTTATATTTTCGATTACATTGAATTTTATGTGTACTTTGTGGATTATATTTAGTGAGTTAGTTTTGGTTGTTTTGTGTCGTGTTCTCTTCTGGGCATTTTGCATGGCTGTTTCTCTGCCTTTATCACACCCATCTCGTCGCATCGCTAGAGCACCCTGGGGCGGCTCAAAGGAAGAAGAGTACTTGAGTTTTTTCCGGATTCTTTGTCATTATGTTTTGTAGGTTAAGTTTGTGTTAGGTGTTTCATTGGGATTTACGTTTTATTGTTGTGTTTGAGTATTGTGCAACTCTGGCGACGGTAGGTTACCAGGAATTGCCCCACGCCATTTCAGGGATTTTCCAGAAACTATCAGTATTGGATGGAGTAGATGAGGACAGGTTGTTGGTCTTCTTTGACCTGGTCCTGCAGTTGGCAGATTTCCCGGGTGTGTCCGATGAGGAGGTCTTGTCCATTATATACCCGTATTGCCGGGGTTCATTGGCCGGTCTGGTCACCAACACTCTGCGTCGGGGCTGCAGTGTTGACACTTTCCATGGGGAAGTGTTGGATTTCTTCATACCCCATTGACGACGTTTCCAGCTTAAGTTAGATTTATTCTATCGCCTACAGGCCAACGGAGAGGCATTGGGGGACTTTGTGCATGATATACGGAAAGCTGCCCGCATATTAAGGTTGGGGTTGCCCGAGACGGAAGTCATACAGGTAATACGAGAAGGTTAGAGAGTTGGAGAGTGACCTTAGATTGTCGAGATCGTCAGTTTTCCCTGTTCTGGAAGTACGATGGAGAAGTTATGTGCTGTTTCCTTGATCATAGTGGTTGATTGTGTTTTTTGAGTATTGTAGGGTCGGTCCATGCCGCATTCCTCGTTTGATTTCTCTGGTGTGTCAGTTTTGGATTAAGTGTGGTTTGTTTAGACAGTGGAAAAGTAAACCCCCCCTCCTGTTAGTTATGCTGTATTTGAAAAAGTAAGAAATAGGATTGATGTTCGCGTGCCCTCTGCGTGGTCTTCTCTGCCTTGTGAATTGGGTCCACCCACCCTAGTGTGGGGAGGTGGGCCAGTCATGTGTCAAGGATGGAGGATGCCTTGTTTGCTTCACATGGCTGGTCGGTCCACGATGTGGACGGTTCTCGAAGGGTACTCGCATATCAAGGTTTGTAGCACCGTGTTAGCCTTCGGGCGTGAATATGTGAGTACCAGGAGAGTTAGGTGGTGGTCACCGGAGAAGGTGACGTGTTGGGGCGGTCCCGATAGTTGGCATGGAGGAGAGGACTCGCGTGGGGGATGGTCGCAGTGTGGTAGAGATTTTCAGTCCTGGGAAGGGAGGAATAGTGTTAATGGTCCTGGGTCTCAGTTATTAGATTTGGGAAACCTTGGTGGTCGGTAATCAGACCTGGTCAGCGATTCTTCTCTTTCTCCTGTTCTGTTCTGTTCCTTATATCTGCATGCGGACCAGGGCCCGGCGAGCATGCAGGACTCACACTTACATCTTCTCTTTCAGGCACACATTCACTGACTCACACCTCTTCCTTCTGCTTTTCATTTTCCTGTGTTACTGAACTCACCAAGAGCGTTTTAGAATCTGAGATTTTCCAGGTTTCCCGCAGCCGTCGTGCTTGAGGACTGGTTTGTTTCGGGTCAACCATGTTGCCCTTTTGGGGTGAGGGTGTGCCGTACTGGGTTCGGCATCGTATGATAAGTGTTTTTAAAACGAGCGGCGTTGACGTCACGCACGGCCACGGCAGTTTGTCGCCGTCCGGTTATGCACACAGTTGTAGTGTAGCTACGAAATTCAGTTGGCGCGTCCAGCTGTTTTTGTGCATTCCTGCATCGAGAGTTTTCTTGGGTGGACAGACACATGGAATCTGTCTCATTTCTATTCGAACCCTCAACCTGGTCATCTGCTCTCGACTGGCGGCACTCTTCTGTCCGGGATTTCGTCGGCGTTTCTATGCTTCGCTGAATAAAGTTCTGCTCCAGGTATGTACAAGTTGTCTGGTTCTAAAATATTCTAACCCCAAATATATTTTGTGTTTCAGCCTCTATTATAAACTATACTTGTGTGTGTGCGTGTAGTGCAGTTTTCAATTTGGGCGTTAACGCAATTAAAAATTAATTTAATATGAATGTAAATGTTGTGGGTCAAATTGACCTCAATAAAGAAAATGATAATGCATCTTGCACTCAGCTGTGTTTTGTGTCATTAATAATTATGAAATACGCAGTTAATCAATTTGAACATTTTCAACGAAATACTTAAAAGTAATTGGTAGATGAGTGAGATAAGTCACAGCTGGGGAGTTTAATACTGATTAATATGAATTAGTGGCGATGTGTGTGTGGGCTGTTGATGTTTAAAGTTGGTGTTAGAAATTTAATGCGGACGGCCTATGTGGCGTGATTTTCCTTATGACACCCTCTACAACCTATTACATGTCGCAGGTGCTCGAACAAGGGCGAGATGGGTGTCGGGTGTGACGAACAACTGTCCACCCTCCTGGCAGAGACGATCATTTAGCCACGATTGCCGTCAGTCGAGAACAACTGTTCGGACACTCTTCCAACGCCACGCTGCCCCAGGACTTGTGATACGACCGAGACATTACTGATCAGCGCCAATATTGCCTAAGTACACCGGACAATCCAGGTGGGAACATTCTAATTATCTATTTCTATCCCAACGACATGGTGAATGCACGGAAGCTCCCAGAAGCTCACTCATGAAGTTTTAACCGTTATACTTTGACACAAACTCTCATGTTCAGTTCTGTTACGGCATGTGTGAACATTACAGCATTAGACCTAATGAAATCTATTATAATTGTTTACAATGTGTAAGAAATTACACACACACACACACACACACATATCCGCAGTTTGCTGTAAGTTCTACTTTTCATCTAATTAAAACCATTAGGGAGTTAGTTATCTTGTGCTTTCATGTCATACTGTCATGTCTGAGTTTACTTACGTAACGGGGGGCTGTCCGATGCTTTAGTTGAGAAACTATTTTCCTTTTCACATATACTTAGCGCTTTTATGATTAAAGTCAGGGTTGTTTAGTATGTTGAGTCTCTGGGCGGTCACTTACATTCTCTGGTGCTAATTACCAAGGCAAATCTATGCTTAGGAGCTGTGATTATCGGATTACCCTGTCAATTATATTTATACATACATATATATTGTGGTGCATTCATTTACAGTAGTTGAAATGGGTTTATGAGGGATTTAGTACTGAAATGAGGGATGTTGTGTTATTTATGTTGTGTATGTGCTTGTGTGTGTAATCTTAATATATTTTTCTGGGGGAATATGTTATGAAATTAAAAAACCATAAATGTGCTTACCAAGTCAAATGGCTAGCCTATTTGAAATCTGTACAACACTTATGGATTAGTGAATTGCTATTTTTATGAATGAGATTATTGCTACCATTGACTCATACATAATCAGGCAGGAATTTTGCAATTTATGTTAATATTCAATTCACTTACATGTTATGCCATTAAGAGTATTAATTGATACATACATATATATATATAATCCTGCCGTTAATTTTGTGCTTGTACAATCGATAACTTGTCATCTCATGTAACATTTTGCAGGCTTAATAAAGCATACGCTTGTTGGTTAAAAGACTTTTTCATTTGCAAGTCCTGTCATTCACCTGGGGGGACATGTCTGTAATTGTAATTGGGCCTTGCACACTTTTGCTTCCTCTAGGTTCTCCACCTAGTTCTAAATATGATGTCTCTCCCCTTTACAAAAAAAAAACTTAATAAAAAAAAATTAAATAAAATAAAAATTCAAAAAAATTACACAAAAAAACTTATAAAATAAAAGGGGGGTTTCAAGACTTATATCTAAAGTTATAAGAAAATAAACGAAAAACCTTTATATAAATCAAATTGGAAAATAAACCAAAGTTAAAAAGAATTATTTTTCTATAAATAAGAAATAAATTTATAATAATTAAAAACAGCCTATATACTCAAAAGTAAATAGAAGCACCAATAAAAAATGATACAGAAATTATGGGTTACTAAAAGTAACAGGATAACAACATATTGTTTAATTGTTTAAAATATTGGAAACCGTTCAGTTGAGAAAAGTGATGACACCAAAATTGTATTAAAAAACATTTTAAAACGTTCGGAAACGGTACAAAATTGGAACAAAATTAAGTCACAGTATCCACCTTATGTTCAAACTCCTTCAGATATCAAATATAACTTGCTTTACCCAATAACAAAGTGAAAGAAACATTCCAAGATCTGGCCTAGCCGAACCGCACTTCGAGTTTTAGCGAGATTGTATCTGAAAGACATTCAATGAAATTACAAAACAACTAGAACTACCACACTATAAACAGCTCGACGCAAGTAAGAACTTCGAGGAAAGAGGTAATATAAACGTTTCTTTTAATAATTAACCATAACCAAGAAAACCTCATATCAAATCGTTGTGCAGTTCAGAAATTTCTTAAATGATTTCATGTGTCTAATAAAGAAATAATCTGCACTCTTGCGGACAAATCCGGAACTACGTACTACGAAAATAAACAAACAAATTCGAAATTGATTATTTTTATCTTGTAAAGCGTAGTATATAATTATCCATTTCTGACCATCTCATAACACAAAGAACTTACCCTTAACCCTGGGGAAATAAATAAAATGAATTATATTTTGATTAATGTCTAATTAAAGACAAAATTATAAAATCATTGAAAAATAGATTTTATGATAATTCAATGTTTACCTAACTAAATTGATACAATGTATTATTGACTGAAAAGATCGATTATAATATTTGTATACTGGAAGAAGAGTAAATCACTATTATACAAATAAATACTCTTAATATTTTATGTTAATAATAAAATGTGTATTCTTTATTGTAGAGGGTAGTTGTAGATTTTTAGTAAGCCAAGAAGAGGACTATCCACCGGGGAGTATTACTGAACAGTGGCGTTTGGTTAACCTAACATTTGGAGGTTGATGTCAAAATCAGCTGATCTTATGAACAGCGAATATTTAAAAATAAGAAATTTTATACTCTGGGTGTAACCAAATTGTTCTTCCACTCTCTTCCAACTAAGATTAAACAACTTCCTTAATCTCTACCGGATCACACACGCTAGATTTCTGTTTCGTTTGGGTAAACTTACCATCCGATTTATTTAAACATTGATAATTATAATTCATAAGTGACGATCGCGAAAAGGTACTCTGACCGCTCCGAGACTGTCAAAAGACGGACTTCACACACATCAGAACGACGTTACGTTACAAAATGACGTACTAACAGTGGGGCTTAATTAAATAAGACGAGCACCCTAGAGGTCACATCCAAAGACACTGCGGAAAGAATATACTTAAGCGGTTACGTTACAGAATGGCGAACCCAACATTGGGGCTGAATTAATTATAAACCTGTAACTGTAGTACACTCACGATAATACCCGCGATTATGTTACAGAATGGCGCTCAACGTAAAAGGGCTGTAATTAGAAAAGAATTTTGAGATATTCAACAAATTAATATACCAAAAAACCTAATTATCGTCGGCAGTTATGAGAAAACAAGAAATGCATAATACCAGAGGCAGATCGAAGAAGACGGCAGAAGAAAAGGAGAAGGAAAAAGGTGGACAGGAACGAGAGATAGAAATAGTTACGGACGATGAAATGGAACAACCAATGGGTGATAAAGAAGAAACTGAAGCAATTATGAACATGGAAAGGGAAATAGTTGAAGAGGATGCCCAAGGGGACCAACCAGACAAAGCGGTAGTCAGAGAAGAACCCAATTGGCAAGACATGATGAAATTTATGGCTGAACAATTTAGGAAACAGGAGGAAACTTTAAAGCTAACCAATGAGGAAAACTCAAGGAAACAAAATGAACCTTGAGCGAAAAATTTGACAAAATAATTGAAAACTCAAGGAAACAAAATGAAGCATTGAGCGAAAAATTTGACAAAGTGGATGAAAGTTTCAGAAAGTTAGAGGAAACAATGGACAGTGGTTTCAAGAAAATGAATGAAAGTTTTAGGAAACAGGAGGAAAACTTAAAGAGACACCATGAGACATTTATGAAGAAAATGGATAGTGGTTTCAATAATTTGAAAGAAACAACAGACAACACATCCGAAGGTCTTAAAGTAAATCCGAATACAGAAGAAAGTAGCAAGGAAACAGAAATTAGAGAAGACCAGAATGCATTGCTATCTGAAAATAAGAATAGAAAGGAAAAGGAGAAGATCCAAACCATGGAAGAGAATATCAAGAAAATAAGGAAAATATGGCAAAAGAAAATATTCAATACAAAAGAAGAAATGGAGATGACGAAGGGTGGATTAATTAATATATTTAACCCTGTGAAGCAATTACAGTAGAGAATTTTTTTTGAGTAAACGGCACTGTAGCGGGCGTCAACTGTCAAGAGTGATGCATGTTGTAGCCGAATGGCCGCCGTTAGACAATGACTTAAGAAAGACAATGCCTCAGCACACAGCAGATGTTGGACGTGAGTGAACGAGATAAGCGCAAAAGGCTACAATAATAAAGAAACAAAAGACTGTCTTTTCGTCACAATTACTGACAAAGCGTGTACTAAGGGGACGCCAACATTTTCGACATACACGTGTGAGTTAGCGGCTACACATGGACATAACATTTTCCACAAGGGCAGTCTACGAGCGGATGCAATTAAGAACAAAAGAACATGCATAACTGCCCAGCGGGTAACTTGCTTACTAGCACGACATACGGAGCATCTTGGAGGGCTGCAGAGCAGATGTTAGTTCCTAGAAGATGACCACCATCAGCGTGTGAACGTAACAAGGGAAGTCGAGGACAATACGGCGATTCGACACACCCGAGGTATGGTACACACATGTGCTGAACGGAAATTGCTTGGAAAGGACAAGAGGGAATGTAAGACAATCACGTAACAGACAACCGTGTAATTAGGTCCGTCGTCATACGTGGAGGTGGTGTGGACAGCAAGACTTTTAGAGAGGGGTCTTGACTGACCTATCAGGAACAAGGAATTCGGCAAAGGCGGGTGTTAAGAAGACGTCAACATGGAGACGAGGGTGACGAGCTAATGAGAAGTAGACTAGAGACCCCAGCCAGAGTATCTAGGAGGAGTCTTCGCAGAATCGGAAGCGAAAAGCCAATCATGACAGTGATAGTAGTAAGAGTATGCTATCCGTGGAGGGAGTCATGTTACTGAAGAAATAAAATTAGGTGTTCGCAGAGAAGGAGAGGTCAGTCGATTTTCAATTTTCAAACTGTCAATTTGAGTTCAGTCGTTTGGAGAAGTCAGTCTATTTTAAATCTCAGTTCAGTCGATTTTCAATTTTTGTCAGTCTATTTTATTTTGGTATCAATCAACCAGAGTCTTTCAGATGGACTGTAGTAAAGTGTATTGATACAAGCAGATAGATCGTTCGGGAGTGTGTCAGAAACTATGTAAAACTGTAGAACAAACCCGTGCGTTAATAGAATTCGTTAGATCGTGGAAGTTAAATACTAAGACAATATCGAGTTAAGTACAATCTCAGACTTTGTGATTATAAATATCCAGTTTTAAGAATCGAATGCGTGTGATTCAGTATTGACAATATATCACATTACCCTGACGTAAGTGACATAGGACAATATAGTGAGATTGTGCCACGAATTAACTCACTGAAATGCAAATAAAACCATTTACATTTGCATAATAAAATACATTATAAATGGCACAATCGCTCTAATTGAACGCGGCATAAACTATTGCACATGTACACCGAGAGTGACAGAGAACCCGCACGCGAAAGTGTTTTTACCCAATGAAGAAATATTCGAATTAACGCTATTAGTCATTTTTTGCGAGTATCCGAATAAAATGTGGAACAGATAGTGTCGTTGACGGAGTGTCAAGTGAAGTGGAGTTGGTGTATCACAATTCAATGACGCGGAGTAGATTAATCGTCTTATCTACAGCCTGGACCTCGTCGCAGAATGAGGAACTACGCAGTTAGTCACCGCAAATCGGATACAAACACCAAGTAAATTATTATTATTCATGTATCATTAGATTAGGTTGCCACTGTCCTGCCACTCAAAAAGAACTCGCCACTGAGTTGACTATACATTTATTTAATTGCTCTAAGTAACGCAGATTGAGAAATATGAATCCATAGAGTAGGATATATTAAAATTTGTAAGGTCATTAATTAACCTTTATTGATTTGTAGATGTTCATAGATGTTAGAGATAATATAACAGCATTGTGTATTTAATGTGTTGTATAGAAACGCTAACTTTATTTCAGGATTTAAATGACATTGAATATACATAATAAATTTGTATTGTTCACAAAAGTTCGTAGTGTCTGAGTCACATAATTGCTATTGACCTAAACACCTGTTTACATATGGTGCTCCAGAACGCGGGACGTATTAGAGTTCAGTGATATCAAAGTGTATCATTATATATGGTATGCCCGACCTGGAGCAGTAAGCAAAATCTGTAGTAAAAATCCACAGTTATGGAAAGTCCTTAGAATGGAATACAATTAATTATCATACCTTACATGATGAAGTTCCTATGAGCAGATATATTTAGCATCAATAGTAAACAATTTATTCAAACTGATAAAGAATTGTCAATCATAGTAATCAAGGTAATTTAGTTATTTGAACAATTAACATTCACAATTATAAATTCACAGAAAATATCAAGTCGTATATGGCCTCCCAAACGCGTGGTACGACAAAGTTGGTACCGACAGCTCCTTCATAAACTCAGATAAAATTTTATATAATTAATGGAATTAATTAAATTATGCAAATAAATTTGCATATACAAATATAAAATTGTATATGGTGCCCAACGCGTGGCATAAAAATAAAACATTGTATATGGCGCCCAACGTGGGGCATAACAAACTACATATATACAACAAAAAATATAACATTGTATATGGCGCCCAACGCGATTGCACGAAGCGATTGCTCGATTAATTAATAATAAGCATTATTAGTGAGTAGGCTGAGGACAGGCAGTGGCTATAAACAATTGTTAGACAATAAGTCAATAGTAGAAAATAGACTTAGTTTAAGCATACTTGAATGATTACGCGTAGTCGCGCGAAAATGACAACCAATAATTCAGATAGTATGGAGTTCGACGTGAACAACCAGCTAGGTGTCGAAGGACGTGACGATGAATCGACGCAGAGCGTAAACACCAGCGCCGACGAGATTACAAGGGCGGGGGGAAAATCGTTAGTACCTCGCGAGATGAACTTCCAGGTATTGCTCGAGTTCATTAAACAACAGAATGAAGAAAGGAGCGAAAAAATGAGCGAGAGACAGAGACAACAGAACGAAGAAATGAGCGAAAAAATGAGACAACAGAATGAAGAATTAAGCGAGAAATTGAGCGAGAGACAGAAACAACAGCATGAAGAACAGATTGGAAAAATAAAAGTAGAATTGCAAGAACATACCAAGAAATGGGAAGAGAAAATTAGCGAGCTACAGAAAAAGAATGAACGTGGAATGAAAGAGTTGAAAAATGAATTAACAAGACATACCAAAGAAAGTAAAGAATTGAGAGAGAAGGACCGACAAGAATGGCAAGAAGCAATTAATAATACACAGAAGACTGTAGATCAAATAAATAACAAAATAGAGACACATATACAAGAAACCAACGGCAGGAATGAAGAATTGAGAGGAGTTGTCATGAACAACGTAGAACGACTACGGACAGAACAAGGAGAAGCAGTAAACTCGTTAAAGCAGAAGATCGTAGAAGTAGATGACAGACAATGATCGGCTGTACAGAAAATCAGTGAGACAGATAAAGAGAAGGAGACACGACTAGAAGAATTAAGAAACCACATCGCCAAAGTTAAAGAAGGCCAAGAAAGACTACAGCGTCAATTAGCCAACGCAGAAGTCGGAACGACCGCAAGAACAGGTGGACCGCATAACAGCGAATTAAAATACAACGGCACAGACCGATATCCCATCGAATTTCTCAAAGAACTGACCGAAATCAAGAACACATTCTACCCAAGTGACGATGTCAAATGGATCGGTCGACATTTAGAAGCAGACGCCGCGATTTGGTGGAGGGTGATACGAGACCAAATCCGTAATTTTGATGAATTTAAAGACCTCTTTGCACAAAAGTATTGGGGAGAAGAAAGACAGGACGCAGTCAGAGACAGCCTAGAATTTGGCCGGTTTAATTGGAAGGGCAATCTGAGCGCAATACAGTATATGGAGCGTAAGCTACTTGAAAGCCGCCAACTTACACCAGCAATCACTGATCGTCAGTTAATCAAAAGGATAGCGCGCCATTTTGGTAAGAATATCGAAATTGCTGTGGTGACAAGGGGGATTAATTCCATCCAAAACCTTGAATCATTGATTGCAGAATACGCTACGATTAACCAGCGAACAAACAGAGACAACGACTTTGTAGGGAGTCACGAAAAGGTGAACGTCCGAGGTGTGGGGGAAGCAACAAATACACCCCAACCATTTCACAATAAGGGTGTCAGCTGGAAACAAAAACAACATGTGCCGAACAAGGAAAGTGAAAACGGTCACAACGTTAAAGGGTTTGGACGACACACTAACCGACAGCCCATAAATTCCTTGGAATTTGTAAACAACGGTGCGTCAACCTCGACTGGTAAGGGGAACGACGTAGATAAAGAAAAAAAAATTAAACCTACAATACAATAAGATAGCTGATATACTGACTAAGAACCAACTTCACGAAACTAACATACTGTTACCAGATCTTAGAAATGAATTGATTTATGAAGATGAAATGAAATTTGAACAACGGATTTCTAAGTGTCCAGAAATATTAATTAAGTTCAATAATAATATTTCAGTCCTTGCCTTATTGGATACAGGGAGCGCGATTAATGCGTTGTCAGAAGAATGGTTCAACCAAAATAAACATTATTTAGAACCTTATGAAGAATTAAGTATGACAAATACACTGATTATTAGTGCAGTAGGTAGTAAGTCTAAGTTAGTACGGAAACAAATTTTATGTGACATTTACATTAATGATATCAAGATGGACTGTGTATTTTTAATTATTCCAAATTTAATTAGAAATTGTATATTAGGTATTAGCTTTTTGAAAGATGAAAGATGTTTGATTGACGTGGAAAAGGGAGTCGTCGAATTTAGAGGAAGAGAGGAAGAACAAAATGTCAGCATACCCATTGTACACATGGAAGGAGTGGAAGCAGAAGAAGAGGATGAAATCGAGAAGAAAATAAACGCGAAAGTGGACAACATAGCAGGTGTAGATGAGGAAACATTAGAAAATCTGAGAGAATTCCTAATGAATAATAAGAGTTTATTTCGGGAGAGTCCAGGGAGAATGGAATGTTATCAACATGAATTTAAAGTAACGGACAACACGCCTTATTTTCAACGTGGGTGGCCAATTCCACTTGCATACAAGCAAAAGTTGATGCCGAAATCAACAAAATGTTGAAACACGGCGTAATTGAGAGGGGAAATAGCCCATTTATAAATCCAATGGTCGCCGTAATAAAGAAAGACGGAAGCGTCAGGCTGTGTTTGGACGCACGAAAAATCAATAGTGTTACCATTCCCGACTATGAAGGACCAACTCCTATTCAAGAGATATTAGCAAGGTGTGGAAGAGTGAAGTACCTGTCCACAGTGGATTTAACCAGCAGTTTTTGGCAGGTGCCACTAAAGAAATGTTGTCGCGATTACACCGCTTTCATGTATGAGGGGAAATGTTATAGATATACAGTAACACCATTCGGATTAAGCACCAGTTCTGCCGCTCTGACGAGAGGACTAGACATGGCACTTGAAGATCCGGTGAAGGAAAACACAATTATCTATGTTGACGACTGTCTTTGTTACTCGAACGACATCAAGACGCATCTGGTACATTTAAATTTACTATTAAGCAATCTACGCAGAGCAAACCTAACGGATAACCTCGATAAATCGCAATTCTTTCGTCAAGAAATCGCCTATCTAGGGTATCGCTTAACTACAGAAGGAGTGCAAGCAATGGAAGAAAAGGTTGCTGCAATCAGAAATTTCCCAGTTCCGAGAAACCAGAAGCAATTGAAAGGATTCTTAGGATTGACTAACTTTTATAATAGATTTACTGCAAAGTACGCAGAAACTACTCAACCATTACTGGATTTGTTGAAAAAAAATAAAAGTTTTATATGGACATCAGAACTAGATCGATGCTTCAAGGGAGTGAAGGATTTATTTATTGAGACGGTTATATTAAAATTTCCGAAAGTCAACCAATGATATTTTCTTCAATGCGGTGCGAGTAAATACGCATATGGTGGACAACTGTATCAGTTGGATGAAGAGGGGAATGTGGGTGTTATTGCCTACACAAGTAAGACTTTTAAGGGTGCGGAAAAGAACTATTTCACGACTGAAAAGGAACTATTAAGCATTGTCAGATGTTTAGAGAAATTTCGAATATATGTCTTGGGTCAACCATTAACGATTATAACTGATAATAAAGCACTCACTTTCATGCATAAATGCCATCTAAACAACTCCAGGATAACTAGGTGGATCCTATCCATACAAGAATATAACTTTAACATCCTTCACTGTAAAGGTAAAGAAAATGTAGTGGCCTACATACTCAGCCGGTATCCAGAAGACGTAACGGAAGAGGACCAAGTTGATGAGAACTTCGAATATCAGATAAATCAGGTAACTATAAAAATGAAGAAAGACGTATGTAGTATGATAAGAGACATAGGAAAATTCCAGAAGGAAGATACAAAGTTGGGATCTATTATAGACAATCTAAATAATAGTAGTGAAAATGATATGTGTAAGTTTTATAAGTATATTGATAACAAGTTGTATAGGAAGTGTAAGAACAAATGGAAATTTTACGTGCCAGAGAGTATTACGGACATAATCATCTCCGAAATACACCAGATGTACGGCCATTTAGGAGGTAAGAAATGTACCAAACTGTTACAGGAGAGTTTCACATTTGACAAAATGTCAAGGAAAATTAAAGAGTACGTGGAAACTTGTGACAAATGTCAACGTTGCAAGGATAGTCAAAATAGGAACCTGTTTGGCGGAACGATGCCTATTTTACCATCAGAGAAAGGAGAACTCATTAGCGGTGATTATTACGGACCGTTACCAGTATCGACGGGTGGCGTAAAATACATCTTCGTCATGGTAGATAACTTTACAAAATACGTGAAGTTATACACGTTGAGAAGGGCAACAACGGCCGCAACTATCAGGAGAGTCCGACAATACATCGAAGAAATTGTAAAACCGAAAGCAATATTAACGGACAATGCGACGCAGTTTACATCGAAACAATGAATGAGAGGAATGAGTGAACTCAAATACAACCGAAGTACACTGCCATTCGTAACCCGTGCGCCAACCTTGCCGAACGTATTAATCGACAATTAGGAAACATGTTCCGTATATTCGTCGGCGAACAACACACTAAGTGGTCACGTTTTATTGCAACAATAGGGAGCTGCATTAATGAAACGTATCACGACACCATAGAAATAACACCATACGAAGCGCAGTTCGGTAGGAGACCAGCACGCGTTTGGGGAAAATACTTAAACCAAGAAATACATGAACATAGTATAACGGACAACCACCAGATCTTCGTGAAAATGAAGCTGAAGAGAGAGAAGCACGCGAAGAAAGTGAACGAGGATAACAAAATTACCAAATTTAAAATGGGAGATCTAGTATTGGTAAGGACATATTGCCAATCGGATGCCATGCAGAAGAAAATTGACAAATTTTGTGAATTGTATTGTGGGCCCTATAAGGTGAAACAGGTCTTAGGGGAAGCTACATATATCTTGGTTGAATGCAGCGATGAACAGAAGGTCCGCGGCAAGTTCAACATAAGGCAATTAAAAGCATATCATTCCCGGAAGGAAAGGGATTAAAGAAAGAAATCAACGTGATAAATAATACATCAAATTATTTAAGGACAAGACATGTGTTCATGTTACATAAAGGAAGGAAAAGGCAAATTACTCAACGGCTAAGTGAGGAGAAGTTAGAGGAATACGTAACGCCTCTAACGGTAATAAAACAAACCATTCAAGTTTGCTTAGCTAAGAGATAGAATTGTCTTTGTAATTAAATCAAGAACTATGTCATTGTGTTATAGTTAGTAGTAAAATCATAGACTAATTTGTAAAAATTTAAATTGTCTTGTTTCATGGTAAAATTTTGAATAATGTACGTGATAAAATAGTTATTGGTAGGAGAAAGTAAGTACGGTTTGTTACTTAATCATATGAAATAATTAGTTATAAAATTATTAGAATGTACAACAAGTAGTAATGAAGTACAAGAATGTACAATAAAAAAAAAAATCATTTTATAGAAATTGTGTAATCGTAAAATTTTTAATGAGAGTTATAGTGTGGTAGTTGTTAAGTTCAAATAAATGGGGAAATGTAAATAAGGTTTTGTTCAGTTGAAATGAGATGTTGTTGAGAAATTGTAAAAAATTTTGGGGAAGAAAACGTTTTTTTTGAATACGTATAAGAAGTACATTATTAATGTTTATAGGTGTAAAATTAGCATAAATCAAATTGTAATATAATCTTTGGAAAATTTAACCAAGGATAATTGGAGTGAATAGGTAATTAAGATATTTATACGTAAGCTTATTGTGTTTTCTTTTGTTGTATCCAAGTTGGTAGAACGCTTGTCAACAAAATGTAAAATGTAGCTTGTAGATTATTTAGGAGTAATGCATATTAAAAACTTAAACGAAACAAATAATAATGATAACTAATTAGCAACAAAAGAACATTTTTTTGCTTTATTTAAAAAAAAAGGGAATTTTGTAGATATAGAACATGTAAATGAATATTAATTTAACCATTTAATTACTAGAAAATCTGTAAATGGATTCATAATCTCAAACAAGCGAGCAATAAAGTCAGTATCGATGTTGTGAATGTAAGTGGTACAGTAATGACGGACAGTGATGAAGAAGGGGGAAGGGAAGAAAAGGGTAAGTGACGCTACACTCTTTTATGTGAGAGATGATCTTTGGTGGCTACACTCTTTTCAATGAAGAATGACCATTGATGAAACTTCAGCAAGGGCATTAATTTGCGATTCCTTGATTCGGGACTCATCAATGAACCCAAATTGGGGACTCTGTGAAGCAATTACAGTAGAGATTTTTTTTTGAGTAAACGGCACTGTAGCGGGCGTCAACTGTCAAGAGTTATGCATGTTGTAACCAAACGGCCGCCGTTAGACAATGACTTAAGAAAGACAATGCCTCAGCACACAGCAGATGTTGGACGTGAGTGAACGACATAAGCGCAAAAAGCTACAATAATAAAGAAACAAAAGACTGTGTCTTTTCGTCACAATTACCGACAAAGCGTGTACTAAGGGAACGCCAACATTTTCGACATACACGTGTGAGTTAGCGGCTGCACATGGACATAACATTTTCCACAAGGGCAGGCTACGAGCGGATGCAATTAAGAACAAAAGAACATGCATAACCGCCCAGCGGGTAACTTGCTTACTAGCACGACATACGGAGCATCTTGGAGGGCTGCAGAGCAGATGTTAGCTCCTAGAAGATGACCACCATCAGCGTGTGAACGTAACAAGGGAAGTCGAGGACAATACGGTGATTCGACACACCCGAGGTATGGAACACACATGTGCTGAACGGAAATTGCTTGGAAAGGACAAGAGGGAACGTAAGACAATCACGTAACAGACAACCGGTAATTAGGTCCGTCGTCATACGTGGAGGTGGTGTGGACAGCAAGACTTTTAGAGAGGGGTCTTGACTGACCTATCAGGAACAAGGAATTCGGCAAAGGCGGGTGTTAAGAAGACGTCAACATGGAGACGAGGGTGAAGAGCTAATGGGAAGTAGACTAGAGACCCCAGCCAGAGTATCTAGGAGGAGTCTTCGCAGAATCGGAAGCGAAAAGCCAATCATGACAGTGATAGTAGTAAGAGTATGCTATCCGTGGAGGGAGTCATGTTACTGAAGAAATAAAATTAGGTGTTCGCAGAGAAGGAGAGGTCAGTCGATTTTCAATTTTCAAACTGTCAATTTGAGTTCAGTCGTTTGGAGAAGTCAGTCTATTTTAAATCTCAGTTCAGTCGATTTTCAATTTTCGTCAGTCTTATTTTATTTTGGTATCAATCAACCAGAGTCTTTCAGATGGACTGTAGTAAAGTGTATTGATACAAGCAGATAGATCGTTCGGGAGTGTGTCAGAAACTATGTAAAACTGTAGAACTAACCCGTGCGTTAATAGAATTCGTTAGATCGTGGAAGTTAAATACTAAGACAATATCGAGTTAAGTACAATCTCAGACTTTGTGATTATAAATATCCAGTTTTAAGAATCGAATGCGTGTGATTCAGTATTGACAATATATCACATTACCCTGACGTAAGTGACATAGGACAATATAGTGAGATTGTGCCACGAATTAACTCACTGAAATGCAAATAAAACCATTTACATTTGCATAATAAAATACATTATAAATGGCACAATCGCTCTAATTGAACGCGGCATAAACTATTGCACATGTACACCGAGAGTGACAGAGAACCCGCACGCGAAAGTGTTTTTACCCAATGAAGAAATATTCGAATTAACGCTATTAGTCATTTTTTGCGAGTATCCGAATAAAATGTGGAACAGATAGTGTCGTTGACGGAGTGTCAAGTGAAGTGGAGTTGGTGTATCACAATTCAATGACGCGGAGTAGATTAATCGTCTTATCTACAGCCTGGACCTCGTCGCAGAATGAGGAACTACGCAGTTAGTCACCGCAAATCGGATACAAACACCAAGTAAATTATTATTATTCATGTATCATTAGATTAGGTTGCCACTGTCCTGCCACTCAAAAAGAACTCGCCACTGAGTTGACTATACATTTATTTAATTGCTCTAAGTAACGCAGATTGAGAAATATGAATCCATAGAGTAGGATATATTAAAATTTGTAAGGTCATTAATTAACCTTTATTGATTTGTAGATGTTCATAGATGTTAGAGATAATATAACAGCATTGTGTATTTAATGTGTTGTATAGAAACGCTAACTTTATTTCAGGATTTAAATGACATTGAATATACATAATAAATTTGTATTGTTCACAAAAGTTCGTAGTGTCTGAGTCACATAATTGCTATTGACCTAAACACCTGTTTACATATGGTGCTCCAGAACGCGGGACGTATTAGAGTTCAGTGATATCAAAGTGTATCATTATATATGGTATGCCCGACCTGGAGCAGTAAGCAAAATCTGTAGTAAAAATCCACAGTTATGGAAAGTCCTTAGAATGGAATACAATTAATTATCATACCTTACATGATGAAGTTCCTATGAGCAGATATATTTAGCATCAATAGTAAACAATTTATTCAAACTGATAAAGAATTGTCAATTATAGTAATCAAGGTAATTTAGTTATTTGAACAATTAACATTCACAATTATAAATTCACAGAAAATATCAAGTCGTATATGACCTCCCAAACGCGTGGTACGACAAAGTTGGTAACGACAGCTCCTTCATAAACTCAGATAAAATTTTATATAATTAATGGAATTAATTAAATTATGCAAATAAATTTGCATATACAAATATAAAATTGTATATGGTGCCCAACGCGTGGCATAAAAATAAAACATTGTAACCCTCCCATTAATAAACAAAGGGAGTTAAATAAAGTTAGAAATTGTAGACAAAACTCAATAAAAATATCAAAGGTAAACCACCATAGAATAATAACAAAAAACTTAAATAAATTTAAATATCGTTTAAATATATTGACGACTAAAGAGTATCTAACCACATGAATTATATTTTCAAGATGGAGTATACCAACAGAACATTGTGTAAATAATACAGAGGTCAAAGAGAATTGAATAGTAGCATATATGAGTGATTACATTAAAATAGAGGAGATACAATACCTATTAATTAAGAAGGATCTAAATATGACCGAAAACCGTTAATTAAATGAAGACTTTGTGTCAGCCGAGTTACAGTACCAGATACATGAGAGATATTTAACAAGGGCAAAAATCATTATGGACACTGCAGTAATCCGTACGACGAGTGCAGACGAATTAATGGACCATGGTTAGAAGAAGAAGTAGTCAACCAGAAAAATGGGACTGATTTTCTGAAAACCGACCAAGCTACCCATTGGAAATAAGAAAAACCCCAAAATTCTAAAAAACTGTAAGGACAACTTACTCAAGTTATTTCGAAACAATATAATTTAAAATAAAAAGACTAAAACCCCAAAATTCTAAAAAACTGTAAGGACAACTTACTCAAGTTATTTCGAAACCATATAATTTAAAATAAAAAGAATAAAAACCCCAAAATTCAAAAAGCATGTAAGGACAACTTACTCAAGTTATTTCGAAACCATATACTGTAATTTAAAATGAAGAGACTAAAACCCCAAAATTCCAAAAAACTGTAAGAACAACTTACTAAATATTTATTCAGGAACAATATGATTTAATAAAAAGAAAAACACCAAGAAAAAGAGAACAGATTATTAAATAATATTTATAAAGAATTGATTTAAAATGAAATAATAGGAAAAAGTAATATTTTATGGTAACAAACAGAAGAATAAATAAATAAATAAAAACAATTGATGGTAATGTGCTCAGATAAGAAGAATAAAGAATAATTTAATGACCACAATGAAGCTGAAGGAGAATGATAATTAATACAACAATAATTTAGAATGTCTCGGAATTGAAGATAATATAAGAAGAAATGATAAGGAGAAAATATGTCACAAGAAGGAAAGTTAAAAGGATTTCAAAATAATGCCTATCAATAATGTTATATGCTATTAGTTAATGATAAAGAAGAAGGAATCAAGAAGAAAAGGAAATATATAATTTAATGCAAACAGCTACAGTATGAAGAATCCCAAAAGTGTTTAGTATTAGTCGCTAATCGACTACTTGTAATTTTTTTATAACGAATTGACCGTAGAAAAGTTCCGGCAATAATTTTCCTGAGCAGGGATGATGTTCCCCTGGTCTCAGAAGGTGTAAGGATGGACAGCGGAGTTATGGACCCAAAAGTGGCCACCCGACTGGTACCACCGCACAGGATAGGGAAAAATGTTAAGGGAATTGAATATTTAAGGGATAATAATTATAAAATAGCTGAAAAGAGTGACATTAGATTCCAGAAGTATAGATGAAGAAAATAGAAGGAAGATAGCAGACCGAAGCTTAATTGATAAAGCGAATTTATAGAAGTAAATAGGAATGAGTGTTAAAACAAGTTTAGTATGATTAGTGTGACCAGTCCTTATCAAGTAAAAGGTGGAAGTACCACTACCCAGAGAAATAAGTAATTGATGAATTTGCCTCCAAGAGAGAGAGAGTTGAGTAAGAAAACAGCAATTACCACCAGTCTGAAATACCAGTCAGTATATAACCAGTCTGAAATGAAGGAAGATATTATGAAGATATAAAACCAGGAATATTATGAAAATTGAAGCAATCAACAATTTATTTTGGTAAACAAGTAAAACAAAAATAAATTTGAATCAGAATGATCACAGTTGCACTCCACTATATAAAAATTATCCCAATTAGCGCTTTCAAGCTTCACAGCCCATCGTCAGATTGGAATAGACAGGAAATTTGTAAAAACAACCCCTTCACCCCTCTCCCCCACCCTGCTCACACACAACAAGCTATAATATAAACGATCCTTCCCCACCCCCTAAACCTTGTCCCACCATCTGTAGAGTTACATATTTTTTCTAGCAAATTCCTTGTGTTTCAGTGTGTGTGTGTGTGTGTGTGTGTGTGTGTGTGTGTGTGTGTGTGTGTGTGTGTGTGTGTGTGTGTGTGTGTGTGTGTGTGTGCGTGCGTGTGTGTGTGCATCCTTTTAAACTACCCTCTTCCTCTCCACACACGTGGGTCAGTCATACACCCTTATTTTAAAACATCCAATTAGTACTATGCAAAATAATTCTTAATCTTATCTATCTGTCCTCTATCATTTACTTCTTAATCATGTTATAAAATATTTCTTCATTATCAAATTTAATTTTAATATTAATTAAATTGTCTAACCCTTTTTCTCTTTCTTTCAATATTTCTAACTCCTCTCTAAGCTTCCTTTCAACTGTGTTATATTCACTACTTTTACAATTTCGTATTCTTCCAAAGGATTAACAAACTTATGGTTGTCTTCTATGAAATGTCTTGCATATAACGAATTGGTTGTTCTATTACCTTCTCCACGTTTGTGGTCAGACAACCTGCATACGAATTTTCGTCCTGTCTCTCCTAGGTACACCTTGTTGCAGTCTTTACATTTTAATTTATAAATTCCACTTTTCTGTAATACTGGAATTTTTTCTATATTCTTATTCTTTATCTTATCAAATACCGTTTCACATTTTTTAATAGCTATATCTACTCCATATTTATTAAAACATTTTATAATTTTTCTAGTATGTGAACCTATGTATGTCAATGACCCTGCATAATTATTTTGTTCTGGTTCTATTTTATCTTTTTCTATGTTAACCCTTTTCATAACTTTATCCACTATGTTGGTGTTATAATTATTATTCCTTACAATTCCCTTTATCGTTCTTAACTCCCTATCTTTTGATTCGGTCTCTTTTAAACACTTCTGAGCTCTGTAACAAAATGAATTGATTGCCGCCATTTTATATCTATATGGGTGGTAAGACTCTCTTGGTATAATTATATCAGAATACAACTCTTTCCTAAATATCCCAAACTGTAGTTTCTCATTATCTTTAATTTCTATGTTTAAATCTAAGTAATTTATTTTCTTACATCCTATCTCTTCTTTAAATTGTAAGTTTTTATCCTTATTATTTACCTCATTTATAAACTCAATGAGTTTATAAATATGCAAGACATTTCATAGAAGACAACCATAAGTTTGTTAATCCTTTGGAAGAATACGAAATTGTAAAAGTAGTGAATAACACAGTTGAAAGGAAGCTTAGAGAGGAGTTAGAAATATTGAAAGAAAGAGAAAAAGGGTTAGACAATTTAATTAATATTAAAATTAAATTTGATAATGAAGAAATATTTTATAACATGATTAAGAAGTAAATGATAGAGGACAGATAGATAAGATTAAGAATTATTTTGCATAGTACTAATTGGATGTTTTAAAATAAGGGTGTATGACTGACCCACGTGTGTGGAGAGGAAGAGGGTAGTTTAAAAGGATGCACACACACACACACATACACACACACACACACACACACACAACACTGAAACACAAGGAATTTACTAGAAAAAATATGTAACTCTACAGATGGTGGGACAAGGTTTAGGGGTGGGGAAGGGTCGTTTATATTATAGCTTGTTGTGTGTGAGCAGGGTGGGGGAGAGGGGTGAAGGGGTTGTTTTTACAAATTTCCTGTCTATTCCAATCTGACGATGGGCTGTGAAGCTTGAAAGCGCTAATTGGGATAATTTTTATATAGTGGAGTGCAACTGTGATCATTCTGATTGTGATTTCAACCACTAACACAAATTCCTTCATTAAAAATAAATTTGTTCTAGTGGGGGGGCTTTATGTAACGTTATATAACCCAGTCCCAAAAAATGATAATTATACTACCATAAAGGTCAGAAATGGGTAAAATATAACTAGCTCTAAATTACTTTATATCACCAAACATTATAAACTATATTTAAGTGATATACAGTGTAACAAGTGAGTTATAGTGTACCCAGTGCGTAAATAAGTGACTGTGAAGGGAGCATCTTACAGACTTGTGCTGTAGATGTAGGAATTATTGATTATAATAGTAGACTGTGATGCTACTAACCAGTTATGTATTTTGTTTAATTGTTGTACGATTTGTGTTGTGTAGGCAACTAAAATTTAGTACCTAGGTTTAATTTTATATTTAATAAAATAATTATGTTTGAATATAAGATAACCCAGGGTTAAAAAATAAAAGAGTTAAATATAAGATGATAATAAAAAATAAAATAATACTGTATGAGGAAAATGGCAGAAGAAAATAGTGCAGTGTAAGGATACTATAAGAAATTAATAAATAATATATAAATTCAATTAAAGTTAATAATAATATTAAAGACTTATATCTAAAGTTATAAGAAAATAAATGAAAAACCTTTATATAAATCAAATTGGAAAATAAACCAAAGTTAAAAAGAATTATATTTCTATAAATAAGAAATAAATTTATAATAATTAAAAACAGCCTATATACTCAAAAGTAAATAGAAGCACCAATAAAAAATGATATAGAAATTATGGGTTACTAAGAGTAACAGGATAACAAAATATTGTTTAAATGTTTAAAATATTGGAAACCATTCAGTTGAGAAAAGTGATGACACCAAAATTGTATTAAAAAACATTTTAAAACGTTCGGAAACGGTACAAAATTGGAACAAAATTAACTCACAGTATCCACCTTATGTTCAAACTCCTTCAGATATCAAATATAACTTGCTTTACCCAATAACAAAGTGAAAGAAACATTCCAAGATCTGGCCTAGCCAAACCGTACTTCGAGTTTTAGCGAGATTGTATCTGAAAGACATTCAATGAAATTACAAAACAACTAGAACTACCACACTATAAACAGCTCCACGCAAGTAAGAACTTCGAGGAAAGAGGTAATATAAACGTTTCTTTTAATAATTAACCATAACCAAGAAAACCTCATATCAAATCGTTGTGCAGTTCAGAAATTTCTTAAATGATTTCATGTGTCTAATAAAGAAATAATCTGCACTCTTGCGGACAAATCCGGAACTACATACTACGAAAATAAACAAACAAATTCGAAATTGATTATTTTTATCTTGTAAAGCGTAGTATATAATTATCCATTTCTGACCATCTCATAACACAAAGAACTTACCCTTAACCCTGGGGAAATAAATAAAATGAATTATATGTTTATTAATGTCTAATTAAAGATAAAATTATAAAATCATTGAAAAATAGATTTATGATAATTCATTGTTTACCTAACTAAATCGATACAATGTATTATTGACTGAAAAGATCAATTATAATATTTGTATACTGGAAGAAGAGTAAATCACTATTATACAAATAAATACTCTTAATATTTTATGTTAAATAATAAAATGTGTATTCTTTATTGTAGAGGGTAGTTGTTGTAGATTTTTAGTAAGCCAAGAAGAGGACTATCCACCGGGGAGTATTACTGAACAGTGGCGTTTGGTTAACCTAACATTTGGAGGTTGATGTCAAAATCAGCTGATCTTATGAACAGCGAATATTTAAAAATAAGAAATTTTATACTCTGGGTGTAACCAAATTGTTCTTCCACTCTCTTCCAACTAAGACTAAACAACTTCCTTAATCTTTACCGAATCACACACGCTCGATTTCTGTTTTGTTTGGGTAAACTTACCATCCGATTTATTTAAACATTGATAATTATAATTCATAAGTGACAATCGCGAAAAGGTACTCTGACCGCTCCGAGACTGTCAAAAGACGGACTTCACACACATCAGAACGACGTTACGTTACAAAATGACGTACTAACAGTGGGGCTTAATTAAATAAGACGAGCACCCTAGAGGTCACATCCAAAGACACTGCGGAAAGAATATACTTAAGCGGTTACGTTACAGAATGGCGAACCCAATATTGGGGCTGAATTAATTATAAACCTGTAACCGTAATACACTCGTACAACCCGCGATACGTTACAAAATGACGCATACAACGTGGGGCAGATAATATAACTCAGAATACCTTTCAAAGGATCGTTACGTTACAATATATAGTAGCATGACAGTTAATCCACTAAAATAGATTATCATATGATCACAAGTAAAAATCAATTATATGGAATATCAAGAAAATCCAAATGAGAACCAAATAAATATCAAAATAAAATATAAAAATAACTTGAAAAAGTAAATATGAAGAAAAAACTCTGCAACAAAAATAAATGTACAGCAAAATAAAACCCCAAAAAACTAAAATAAAATAAGAATAATACCCAGGTAGGACAGGAGTAGGTAAGGAAGATACCCAGAACAAATCAACGGACAAAAGAAGAATATAATCATGAAGAAACCGAGAACGAAAAAGGAAGATACCCAGAATAAATAAAAATAATAATAACGAAATGGTACTGAAGAAACCAAGAATGAAGAAGGAAGATATCCAGAACAAACAAACATACCTAATGAACAGGGACAAGTTTGAAGATACCAGATAGTAGAGGGAGAAGAATACGACCAAGACCCAAAGGAAACCCAGTAGGGAGAAACCAAAAACCCCAAAAGAAATTAAATGTCACTATTGAAAGTATAACACCCCAAAAAACCAGAAACTCATGTAAAATAAATGAAAACAAAAGTGTTTAAAGTGCTAAGTAAAAGTGCACCCAAGAAAGTTATTGTATAATTAATAAAGACAAATCTTAACAGTTCCCCCATGATTAAACAACTTGATAATCAAACTATAAAACTGACTAGTGATAGTATCAAGAAATAACAGGGGACAAGTGCAAGTTATTATATTGTAGGCCTAATAAATAAACTTTGTGAAAGTACATTAAATACTGTACCTTCAAATAACTTTAAAAGTTTTAATTTAAGATCATGAGTGCTATTTAATAAAATAGTATGGTGAAACGGCAAGGACTAATATTTCTAATAAAGTGCCACTATTTATGTAATAACATTCAATGGAGTGAATAAGATAAATAGAGAGCTGGGAGTTAATCCATAAAGTGACAAGGGATACATCCCTAAAATTAAAGAAAAACAGATAAGACTGTACCCAAATAATTTTAAGTAAGTGTTAAAAATTAAAGGAACAGAGATGTTAGGTTCCAATTACCATAAATGAACTCTATGCCTAAGGTTTGGAAATAGAGAGTAGTTATTATAATTATAAAAGGTTATTATGTTTAATAGTTTGAATCAGGAATGCAATGTCTGAATGTGGATACCATTATTGTATGATAAAATGTTTTTATGAGTTACTATGAATAATCAGTACTAAAAGGTATGAATTTAAATACCATATTTCATGTCAAATAATTGTTATGTATTAATTGTTTAATATCAATACTAAATGTTATTGTAGTAAACTAAGGAATTATTAATGAATGTTATATTAGAATAGAAAGTCAGAAAAGGGTTTAAACAAACTATATTATTAAAAACTTTGTATGTAACATCAGATAAAAAATAGGCCAAAGGGTAAATCTAAACTACATTATAACTGATAAATCCAGTCCAATAAACCAACTAAACTAATGAAATTTATGCAAGATATACCAATCCCATAGTAATATAATGTAAATTATACTTTAAAAAGATATTGTCAGAAGATAAGTACAATTATGAGTAGAAATGCAGATGTATTAACTAAAATTTCAGAGGGGGAGTCATAGATTAATGAATTATATCAATCTGAGATTCAGTATAATTATAATTATAACAGATAAAATGGCTAATATTTGGAGGAGAACAGGAAATAAAAATTTAAGCCTACTTTTCCAAAATAAAAGAAATATAGCATTTTTAATAAAAAATGCTGTAAAACTATATTATTTGATATCAAATTAAGCAAAATGATTTAAAGAAACCGATTATGTATTTAGTATTTCATAAAATTAAATAATAGCAAAAATATATTTAGTGGTATAATGTACTTTTTAAAGATGTATCAGAAGCCAAGGCAAATTGAAACAATGTATTATGCATATTAAATTGGCTAAGAATTTCAGAAGACGAAGGAAATGAGAACAGTTAATTATTATACGTGGTAGAGTACACTTGAACGAGGTTGTTAGGAAGATTAATGTTTTATAATGTAATTGCCAGGATGCTGAATAATGATGAGCGTGGACTGTATTTAATACATTTATTGATGTTTCATTACAATTTAATCGGCATAGTAAGGTTGGCTACGTCTGAGAGACATTTTGAATTTTGAAGAAAACCAAGTCAGTTACGAAATGCTACAAGGCAAAATTGAGGCACAAGTGCGCAACACTCCAATCTACAAAAAATGTTTAAGGCCTAAGGCGTACATAAATTGTCGTGATGAATTGAGGCGCGAGTACGCGGCACTCCAAGCTACAGTAAAAATGTTTAAGGCCTAAGGCCTACATAAATTGTTGCGACAACAAGAAAAAATGAAAAATGACAGAACAAGGCAGCAAACGCGATTACGTCCGCTGCCCGCCGACGCAAGTTGAACTGTGTTGCAGCCTGAACGCGATAAACGTCATGCAGAGCATACAGATTAGCCAACCTTTAAATATGAAAATTACCACATTACTGTCCATAACTGCCCGCAAAAAATCAAAAGATTTTTTAATACATTTTAATAATTTATTATACGAAAACACAATGTGTGTTCTTAATAATAGATATCAACCTCAATAAATTGTATTGAACCTTGAGATTGAAATGTTAGATAACAGTTATAACATTAACTGTTCAGAGATAAAACCTGAATAATGATGATAACAGTTGAGCAGGCCACAGTTGGCTTGCAAACTGATTTATACATGAGTATAAATGCAAGAATTAGCAATGTATTGCTAATATATATTGTATGTGTACAATATAAAACATGAAAAATACATAGTTTGACAATGTTTGATGATGAATAATCGGTGACTCATCACATGATGGGCCCGATACAAATTGCAAATATTTTATGCAAGTCATGATGGTTAGCTTAAACCAGTCAAGGCCGGTTGACCTATACAATAGTATTGAGTGCAAAATGAATAGACAAAAGTTATCACAAAATTATACATGTAAAAACATAGATTAGCATAACGCTTTAATATAATAATTAAATGATGCATGCTATACCTGACAGTTTCAGGAATGCACAATAAATTGACATGTGAAAACAGATTATACATTGTTGAATGATTGCAAGCACAAAGTGTAATGACATGTATGTCATAATTAAAAGCATGAATAATAATTGTGCAATACGTGATCGCAAAATACAAAATACACAATATAAATATATAAAAATATATGCGTGGCGCATGGTTATAGACAGTAGATGTGGGTAAACCAATGTGTTTTACATAGATACAAAGTTATACATAATAAATACAATAGAAATTGGTTTAGATAATTACAAATACATGAATACAAGGCACAATAGCATAAGTGACAAGTACAGCAAATGTGTTTATACAAAATGTAATGCATGTGTTGAACAATTGCGAGTAACATATAAATTCATAGAGTAATAAAATATCACACATATTGACAAAAAATGTGCAAGAAGATGCATACATGGTTTGTATAGCTGCAGACCATGTGAATATTATATAACAAAATTATTACATAAGAACAACACCACCAATGACATGACACATAACCCATTACCAATATCAAATATAAGTATGTAAAGGACATAGTATGTCTCACAAAATTATTAATATATAAATACAAGAATAGTAAAGTATATCACCATAACAATATGATAAGCATACATATAATAACATAGTGCATGGTTGTAAAATTACAAGTCACATGCGAATTTAGTATGTAAAATACGCAATAATGCAAATTAACATAAAATGTTTGTGATAATACATATCACCAATTGAAGTCGACCAAATTGTCAGACAATAAAGTAATGAAAGCCAGTGGCCAGGCGAAATATAGCATTGTGCTAAGTAATTATATTGACCTTGTGTCTAAGCCTCGTCCCTCGCTGGCAACAAACATAACTTGTGAACTGGTCTGCGAAAGGTGCCAGTAGGCGTGCGAATGTCAACTACTCTAATTAAGTTGTCTGGGCCGAGAAATGTGGCAGTAATTACCCCAAATTTCCATGCTAATGGAGGCAAGTTATCCTCGATCAGCAAAACCAGGTCACCAATGGAAACGTTTTCCTTTGTGAATTTCCATTTGTGACGTTGTCGTAATTGATGTAAGTAGTCGCGATACCAAGATTTCCAAATGACTTGGACAAACTTCTGGAGAAGTTGCCAATGTCCAAGACGAGAGATGGGAACGTGAGATAAGTCAGGATCAGGTATCGCCGTTAATGGTGAGCAAATTAAAAAATGGCCAGGGGTAAGTGGCACTGGATCGTTTACATCCGATGAAACGGCAAATAATGGACGTGAGTTTAGACATGCCTCTACCTTAGACAAAACCGTAGTAAACTCCTAGAAAATGAGTATGGACTTGCCGACCACGCGGCGCAAATGATACTTCAAACTCTTTATGCCGCTCTCCCAAAGACCACCAAAATGAGGTGACGAGGGCGGAATAAATGACCATTTAATACCATGAGAGGTCGTAAAGGATTGGATTGATGAGGTGGCATCCTTATTATGCCAAAGATTGTAAAGGTCATGCAAAACGTTGCGGGCCTTGCTAAAGTTCATGCCATTATCAGAATATAACTGGTTGGGTATGCCCCAATAGAAACGGCCGCGAAGGAGTGACCCTAGGAGATGGCAAAATACCAAGCCTTTGAACCTGATGTTTGGTGCTAAATCTGAGACACTTGACACATCTACGAATGATGGAACGAATGACTATCTTGGCGTTAATGATCCACCAACGTTGACGAAGTGAATGATGCACAAGTTGAGCACCAGCGTGGAGTAGACGAATATGCTCGCACTCGATTATAAGGCGAGTGATGTGAGCCGATTGATGCAAGACAATAGGATGCTTATTGTCATAGGGTAGTTGCGACTGCTGTAAGCGTCCGCCGATGCGTATGACGCCAAACTCGTCAAGAAACGGGTTCAGAGAAGACAACTTACTCCTGATAGAGACAGAAGACCCATTACGAAGGCAATTAAGCTCAGCAGCAAAGTGGATGGACTGGGATTGTTTTATGAAGAAATTAAGAGTAGAATGAATTTCGACGGGGGTAAGAGCACCCGAGATTCCCTCAGCCCTGGAGAGTCTAATATTTTTGATGAATTGAAAGCAATAAGCGTATACGCGAGTCAGACGGTGCAATGAAGAAAAGTCCTTTGAAAGATCAATAGATAGGGTAGAAATTACAGAAAGTTTGGGGGTTTGTTTCTCCTCCGCAGTGCATTCAGGAGACGACAGATTAGAAGGTAAAAAAGGTGAAAAAAGATTGGGCTCGGAAGATTGAGATAAACAAGCAGGACCATGCCACCAAAGCGAACAATCGCGCAAAACGTCGGGGTGACATCCCCTTGAAATAATGTCAGCAGGATTATGTTGTGAATTGATATGATGCCATGTGTAGGTTTCAGTGAGACGCTGAATCTCGCAACACGATTAGCGACGTAGGTCTTCCACCTAGAAGACTGGGCATGAATCCAGTAAAGGGACACCATGGAGTCAGAATACGGGTGAACGCTATTGATAAAGGAATGAAGAGCAGGCGTGACTTTGAATAAGAGTCGCGATAACAACAAGCAAGCGCAGAGTTCAATGCGGGGTAATGACACCTGTCGTAGTGGGGCCACGCGAGATTTGGAACACAGGTGACACGAGGCCGATGAATCTTGATAAATGACTCTAACGGAAACACAACACCCATAGCCCTTTTCAGAAGCATCCGCAAACCCATGTAATTCAACTATCTTTGCCTTGGACTTGCTGTGAATAGAACGTGGGACAATAATTTTACCGATTAGATATAACTTATCGCATAATGAATGCCAATGCAAATATAATTGCCCGGAGATTGGCTCATCCCAACCAAGATTGCACAGCTACAGTTGCTGCATAAACTGTTTGTAAAGAAAAACAATTGGACCGACGAGTCCGAGTGGGTCGTAGATACCCGCGATAATTGACAGGATTTTCCTCTTAGAGATGCTTGACTCAACTGGAAATGATTTGATGTCAAACAAAAATGAATCTGTAGAGTTATTCCAAAGAATGCCCAACGTACGCACATTATCTTGTTTATTTAATGGGAGTGATAAGTTATTATGATCTGCGACCACATTGGGTTCATTTGATGCCCATTTATGCAGAGTAAGGCCATATTGACTGAACAACGTACCTAAGTCAGATTTCAACTTGGTCAGATTAGAAATGGTGTCTGCACCGGTTAACAAATCATCGACATAGAAATCATTAATTATAGCTGAAGCAGCTTCAGGAAAAGAAGCTACATGATCCTTACCAATCTGAATAAGGCAGAGAGTGGCCAAAAACGAGGCACTAACAGTACCGTACGTTACAGTTCGCAGTACAAAATGTTTAAACTGTTCAAGGGGGGAATTACGCCACAGAATATGTTGATAATGACACTCCTTATCAGACACTAAAATTTGTCGATACATCTTCTCAATGTCGGCGATCAGAACATAGTTGTGCATGCGAAATCGCAAGAGAATAGAAAAAAGGTCTTGTTGGACATTTGGGCCTACCAACAAAATATCATTGAGAGAAAAACCATTGGTAGTTTTGGCTGAGCCATCAAAAACGACGCGAAGTTTTGTCGTAGAACTAGAATGTTTAAAGACGGCATGGTGAGGCACATAGTAGGTATTTGAAGCCCTGGAATTGATAGAACAATCGTCAACAAGCGCCATGTGGCCAAGATCCCTATACTCTTGAATAAAGTTTGCGTATTCACGCGCAAGCTCAGAATCACCCATGAACCGGCGTTCTAAACTCCAGAATCTCGCTTCAGTGGTAGCATAGGACTCACCCAACTGGGGATTGTCAGACTCGAATGGTAGCGAGACAACGAACCTACCCTCATCATTGCGATCAGTGGACTTAACAAAATGTTCCTCACAAGCTGAATCGTTACTAATGGGTGCATTATCAGGGATGGTTTCGGTCTCCCAAAATTTCTCAAGAGACGCCAAAATTTGACTGTCGTTGTTCCTAGCCAAGAACGAAACAGCAGGACCCTTAGAACGGCAATGTTTGGGCAGATTGCCTGCTAGAATGTAGCCTAACTTTGTTTCTTGTATAATAGGAAAGTGAGGACCACGTACATATTTGTTAGCTAAGATCAAATCTAAATAAAATTGCGCTCCTAAAAGTATATCTATATCAGCTGATATGTTGAAATGTGGGTCAGCGAGAAAAACGTTATCTGGGACATTAAAATGATTTATGTCGAAAGATAGTGCTTGTGGCAGTTTATGTGTCGAAAGGCAGTTTATGAGTCAATGCAGATAAGACTGCACACGTAGCGTCGAAGCTGAACCTTTGATAACGAGAAATAATACGAATAGATGCCAAATTAGTGACACAACATGCAGCATTATTAATACCTGTAATCGGTATATTAGATTTAGTCAAGTTAAGTTGTAATTTCTTAGCAAATGATTCCGTACAAAAATTCACTTGTGACCCAGAATCTAATAAAACTCTTGCAAGCTGTCTGTTACCAGCCCGGTCGATGACGAACACGAGTGCTGTCGATAAAAGAACATTGTTTGTAGACTGGAGCTTAAGTGAACAATAATTGCTACTGCTGGCAGAACCTTGTTTTGACACATTATTTATGTGTAGCAATGTATGGTGTCGTTTTGAACAGATCTTACATGATTGTTTGACCTTACAATTAGATGAAAATGATCTGGTCTTAAACAATTGGTACAGCATTTATGCTTTAATATAAATTGCCCTCGTTCTGATATGCTTAATTCACGAAATTTGTCACACATGTAAATTGGATGACTAGCTTTGCAGCATGGGCATAAATAATTATTTGAAGTTGAGTGATAACTCTTAAATGCAGTGCTGCCAGCAGAGTTTCATAATTTATGTTTTTCAGATTTATTATTAAACCTTAAAGTCGGCTTGTTGAGCTGCTGTCCGGCATCCATCGGTAATGTATTTTCTAATAATTGTCTACGTGCGTTTAAAAACTGGGTAAAGCTTTGAAAGTTAGGAAGATTATCGGGATCTATAGACTCCTTCCATAATTTAAACGTGGAATGGTCAAGTTTTGCTGACAATAGTTGTACAGTAATAAGCTCAAATGAATCCACTGATAGTTGCATAGCTGCCAGCGAATTAACTGAAGACGTTATTGTATTTATGAATTCTGCCAAACTTTGGACAGAGTCTTTGATTGTCGACTTTACTTCTAGCAAATTTTGAATATAATATTTCGCTAATTTGAATTTGTTATCATATCTAGCGGACAGCAAACTCAACGCTATGGAATAGTTCTCATTACAAATAGGTAAGGCCTTAATTAGATCTAATGGCTCATTTTTAAGAGATGAATACAAATAATGTAGTTTTTGCACTGAAGTTAGATCAGATCTGGCATGTACCAAGTCCAGAAATATTGAATAAAAGTGCTGCCATTCTAAAATGTTGCCTGTGAAGCAGGGCAAACTTATAGGTTTTAATTGCATATTACTTGTTAATACTTGAGATTCAGTCTGAAAGTTGAAAGTTTCTATTAATTGTAAGATATTGGCTTCGGTTGAATATAACAGCTCTTCAACCTCAATTCTGTCTTCTTGAGCAGCGTTTATGTCCTTAGAAATTAGTTCAATTTCAGACTGTACCTCGTCGTATTTTGTTGCTAAACTCTTCAGACTTTCCAGTCTAACCGTTAAAAAATGTTTAGTATTATTGTTTTTATCAAAGTTAGTTATAGCAGAATTGATTCGCACTATGGCAGACTTTAAGCCACCTCTCTTTCTGACCAACACTTTGAGGCCTTCTTCAGCCATTCTACGCACCTGTTAATGATGTCGTTGACATCGTACCTTGTGTGTGATGTCCTGGAGCGTCGAGGCCATGGAATAGATGGCAGATACACACGGACTGGACAGATGACTTCTCAATCTGGTGTGTAGACGTTAGCACATGGATGGTCTTGTAGTGGTGTCGTCACGAGGCTCAATGGCGACAAAAGAAATGCTGACTAAGTCCCGACACGGTCGGATCAGCAAACATGCTGAATCGCCTGTGATGGCCAGAAATTGTGGTAGGAAAAATGATGAAAACCGCTCTGATATAAGTTGAAGAAAAGTAAAATGACGAATCCAGGCACGGAGCTACCAAAAAAAAATGTTAGGAAGATTAATGTTTTATAATGTAATTGCCAGGATGCTGAATAATGATGAGCGTGGACTGTATTTAATACATTTATTGATGTTTCATTACAATTTAATCGGCATAGTAAGGTTGGCTACGTCTGAGAGACATTTTGAATTTTGAAGAAAACCAAGTCGGTTACGAAATGCTACATGGCAAAATTGAGGCGCAAGTGCGCAACACTCCAATCTACATAAAAATATTTAAGGCCTAAGGCCTACATAAATTGTCGTGATGAATTGAGGCACGAGTACGCGGCACTCCAAGCTACAGTAAAAATGTTTAAGGCCTAAGGCCTACATAAATTATCGCGACAACAAGAAAAAATGAAAAATGACAGAACAAGGCAGCAAACGCGATTATGTCCGCTGCCCGCCGACGCAAGTTGAACTGTGTTGCAGCCTAAACGCGATAAACATAATGCAGAGCATACAGATTAGCCAACCTTTAAATATGAAAATTACCACATTACTGTCCAGAGGTTTTGCTCCTATTAACCTATATAAGAAGCAGAAATGGCGTGCGGTATATAAAAACCTAGTATTCAGTGAAAATTTTTAACTTTTGACTTTAAACGTTAGAATCAGTGAGCACAAACCATAACACGATTAAAATACAGTAAAACAGACAATATAGGACTAAATTATTAAATTAACACCATCACTAATAATTATTACTAAAGAAACGAAAAGTGTTAGTTGCGACCTATTTAACCAAAGTGAAGTTAGACATTATCACGCACATTTAAATAAAGTGAACTACGAACACTGAACCAGGAACACTCAATTAACACCAGAAGGAAGATTCACAATTGCTGAGACGAGGAAACGGTGAAAAGGCATCATTTATTGCAAGAAAAATTTGTCGAGGCAACTACGTATAACCTACTCAGTCGGCAGGCGGCCATCTTTGTCTTCCCAGCATCCTATGCGAGTTTGACCAAATGAACATCGAGTCAGCATTGGTTCGAATTTTATAATATATAAACATTCAATATTATTTAATAACATTGTAAATTTTAATTTTAAGACCTTTGAAACACTATTGATTACGACAAATATATAATATCTTACTCTTACCTTCGGGTTCGAGTCCAGAGTCGTACAGACGAAACCGCTGCAGAAAGGATTATCTGAAGGTTACCAGTACACATATAAATACGCAGTTCGTTTATAAAACAAATCGCTTCCAATTTATTAGCCACATTACTTACTCGTAGTCTTTATATTAGTAATACATTAAATTCAAACAAATTAATAAATGAAATCTTTCTTAACCTATAACAAATTATATCTTTTTGAATAAACCAGTACGTTTATTTTTTATTTTTTCCCCTTGCTCTCATATTTAATATAAAAAACCTTTTTCTTAGAGATCTCTTTGTTTTTTACATTTTAAGCTTTTGTTAATCAAAATTATAATCATCATTTACTGAACATTGGTTTAAATGTTAATATGCTGTGATTTTAGTTACCCATCCATTACGTTTTCTTCTGGTTTGCTACGCCATCTCATGATAACCGTTTTACTCGTTTTTTCGCACTCCGGCACTATTATTTATTAGTTTACATTATTTACTTAGATTTTCACTGTTTTAATTCAATGTTCCCACATGTGGTAAAATAAAGTCGGCCGACGTAACTTTGTTCGAACACTTAATTTTTTGTAGACTGGCTGCGCGGCCATGAGTTGCAATGGAACTGGCGTTAATTCGGCTACAGCTGAGCACACAAAGTTTCTGGTTTTCTGGTCACTTGATCGTGATATTGTGCTCCCATTGGTGCTGTTAAAAGAGCGCTATAACGTAGCCGTAAGATTTAGCAATATTTTGCCGCCTGGCGCAATATGGAATTACATTACTTTCGTCCATGATTCACGGCTGATGCCAAGTTGGGTGTTATTTCACAATCGGTCTACGCTGCTTGAGTGCGGAGACAAAACATAGACGTTTTGTTCTGTAATAAACACAGCCGATTTGGTTGACTAACTCGGGGTTCTACAAGGGTGAACAATGACTGCATGGAGAATATAATTTTTAAAATGTTATCTTGGCCCTACAATTTCGTACCGTTACAATACCCTCCCAATAAGAGATTGAAGGCCGAGGCGTTCAAACTCTTATTGCCTAAACCCTAAGAGGATCAGTGATGATATGGCGCCACAACCCCCCTGAACACTCTACTAATCATAGGTTCTTACCCCCCTAGTCTGGCGGCTGTGGCAGCACCCATCCGATCTTACTGGACTTCTCTGTTCGAGATCCCAACACCATAAGCTCGGACAGATACCCGCCACAGTGTCGCCTGACTTTGGAACATTCAATTAAAAAATCGACAAACGGCCTTTCATCACTCCATATCCCACGACTGATTTGTTTCCTCTTAGCCGTACTGGTTCATTGACAACGTACTGGCTCATTTTATATTATAGAATATCTCTTAACCCTAGAAAATAGTGTTAATAAAACAATATAGGTTTACAGTAGTACACATAAATTCCAGTCAAATTGAATAATATTCCCCGTACAATATTGCCCAGCCAAAATGACACATTAATTATACATGAACTCACAGTAATTGTACCTAAAATACAAATTATGTCCTTACCTACTATATTTATATAGAATAAAAAAATTTTTTTTTTTCTACTACCCCCCTTTTAATCCCTTAACCCCTGATACCCGTTACATATTCATGTGTTCTGCGCTAGGCTTCTTGGCCATTGCCGGCCTCATCCTAGCCGTAAACCACATCTCCCTCGTGACCTGTAACTGGGTCACCGCCCATCCACACTCACTATTTCCCCCCTGGACTGTAGTGCCCAGTTGCTTTCACAAGGACTGATGCGGAAGGGGTGGACATTTTTTTCTTTTATTCCACCCCCATCCTTGCTTCGGCGTTACAATAAAATTCAGTGTTACACTTACTCATAATGGTTGGTGTCCCACTAGATTGATTATGATTATGATTCTCATTGTTATGTACCCCTGACGGGTTTGAGCGCCTATCTATTTCCCGGTCCCTGATATTCTGGAATATATCTAATATTTGTTCAAGGTCATTTATACCTTCCACTTCCCGCGTCATTAGGTTAATTTGCACCTCCCTTGGTAAATGTTTACTTATATGACGTACAAATGATCTAAACGGTAATGGTGGTTCAAGGTATTTAGCTTCATTGTACATTTTCATTACATAAATGGTGACATTGTTACCATTAGTCCCAAAATTACCCGACCCCATTATCTTACCTCTAAGCACTTCTTGGTCCTCTTCAGACCAGTATTTACTTCTAAAATCCCTTTCAAAACTCTGGAAATTTAACCAATCTCCCTTATGTACCTCCGCCCAAATTGAGGGGCTTCCCTTAAAACATTTCATAACTTTCAATAATTTCATCTCCCAATTACTGTTACAAAATCTATTAAAGTCCCTTACTCTGTTTAGGAATTGCATAGTGTGTACCCCCCTCCTATCCCCAGTAAATGACTCTAACTCTATTTCGCTATCTGCATTACGGGTGATTACTACTTGCTCATTGACACTGTCTAATGTTTTGTTTATTACCATGTTTAAGTCGTCTTTTACATTAATTATTTTTTGTTCCATTAAATTAAACTTGTTGTTAGTTACACGTTCAGATTGAATACTGGCATTATTTACCATTTCTACAGCACCTTTTAATAGCTGTATTTCTGACTTACAACTACTTTCTGTTTCACTAATCTTACTATCAACATTTTCATTAATTTCTACGATTTTATTCACAAAACTCAATTGAAATTCACTTATTTTGCTGTCGCAATTGCTTTCTATTTCATTTATTCTGAAATTAACATTAGTTTCATATGTCTTAATGTTATATCTAACTTCTTCTATTTTCTCTACTACATAATTAAATTTACACTCATTATCAACGTTACACTTACTTATTTTACTTTCAAAATTATCTTTCATCTCTTGAATTTGCTCATGCACTTGTATTTTGACTGTCTCTGACACTTGTTTATTTACATTAATGATATGATTATTTAATTGTTCATTTACTGATCCTATCACTTGTTCTTTAATAGTGTTAAAGCATTCATCCATCTCATTTAAACGTTTATTCATACTGATTTCGAACTTAACATTTTGTGTATTCATTTCACATAAACGCTTATCAAATTTTATATCAATATTATTTATGTCACCCTTTAACTCATTGAATTTAACATTCTGTTCATCAAATTTAGCGTCATTACTATCAAATTGTTTACTGAGAAGGTTAAATAGGTCATTCATTGACATTTCTTTTTCTTTTATATTTGTTTTAATTGTAATAGGGGTGGAAGTTGCTCCCCCCTCACTAATTAATACAGATCTGTTTACATTACTGTCACTGATTGACAGTGACTCTGTCTGAATACCTGAATCGCCTTTATTGGCCGACTCAGTTGACATATTTTCATTTACTACCGTTTCGGTTACTATTGTTTTTATTTGATTTTCAGCACTAGTGCTAGTTAAATCAATAGTGTTTTCCATTTTTCTAGTATTTACTTATACACAATTTTGTAAGCTTACTAACTGCACAATCGCCCTCACTCCCAAACAACCCGTTCTGCAGCTTGGTTAGGTCTGGCGGATATAGGTTGTAAACCCTACACACGAGTCCCTGTTCGGGCGCCAATGAAACACTATTGATTACGACAAATATATAATATCTTACTCTTACCTTCGGGTTCGGGTCCAGAGTTGTACAGACGAAACCGCTGCAGAAAGGATTATCTGAAGGTTACCAGTACATATATAAATACGCAGTTCGTTTATAAAACAAATCGCTTCCAATTTATTAGCCACATTACTTACTCGTAGTCTTTATATTAGTAATACATTATATTCAAACAAATTAATAAATGAAATCTTTCTTAACCTATAACAAATTATATCTTTTTGAATAAACCAGTACGTTTATTTTTTATTTTTTCACCTTGCTCTCATATTTAATATAAAAAACCTTTTTCTTAGAGATCTCTTTGCTTTTACGTTTTAAGCTTTTGTTAATCAAAATTATAATCATCATTTACTGAACATTGGTTTAAATGTTAATATGCTGTGATTTTAGTTACCCATCCATTACGTTTTCTTCTGGTTTGCTACGCCATCTCATGATAACCGTTTTACTCGTTTTTTCGCACTCCGGCACTATTATTTATTAGTTTACATTATTTACTTAGATTTTCACTGTTTTAATTCAATGTTCCCACATGTGGTAAAATAAAGTCGGCCGACGTAACTTTGTTCGAACACTTAATTTTTTGTAGACTGGCTGCGCGGCCATGAGTTGCAATGGAACTGGCGTTAATTCGGCTACAGCTGAGCACACAAAGTTTCTGGTTTTCTGGTCACGTGATCGTGATATTGCGCTCCCATTGGTGCTGTTAAAAGAGCGCTATAACGTAGCCGTAAGATTTAGCAATATTTTGCCACCTGGCGCAATATGGAATTACATTACTTTCATCCGTGATTCACGGCTGATGCCAAGTTGGGTGTTATTTCACAATCGGTCTACGCTGCTTGAGTGCGGAGACAAAACATAGACGTTTTGTTCTGTAATAAACACAGCCGATTTGGTTGACTAACTCGGGGTTCTACAAGCGTGAACAATGACTGCATGGAGAATATAATTTTTAAAATGTTATCTTGGCCCTACAATTTCGTACCGTTACACCTTTAACTGCAAGTGTTATACTTTCATGGCCCTACCCTTCTCTGGCTATTTATAAAATATCCGTTAAAAGAACCAAAATATTTATATACAATATTCGTGTAAATTTTTTATTGACCGGCCCTGAGAACGAGTCGATACTATTGTTAATAATCGATTAACCATCGATCTTTCAGATAATTGTTAATAAATCATATAATTCTGCAAATTGGTTGAAATTTATTTATCAGTTTAATAAATATCATTAAAATTAAAGTAATTCAAGATCACGGACTATCCGAAGGGCGGTATTTACCAGAAATACGTAGAAAACTGAAAAAAGAAGAAGAACCGTCTATCGACTAGTGCTGGAGATAACTATATTAATGCAGGAGTTATCCCAAAAAGTGATACAACAACATAAACAACCATAAAAGAATTAAAATTTTTACATAATACAAATACAAAAATTATTTATTAAATATCTACAGTAAAAAACACGAAAACAAATATTTTTCAGAAAACAAATTTTATTAAATTTATATTACTATTATTATTATTTTGTACAAAAAGATATTGTTACAAAATTGGCGTCCAACTAAAGGGCTTTAATTAGGGATTGAAAGGCTAATATAACTCGCCCAATTTCTAATTCAAGCTTGGCAGCGGTTATCCAGCCAGAGAAACAGGAAAAATGCAACGTCGTGCGACTTCAAAGAAAAGGGTGGCAGAGGCCGAAAAGGAAATGAATATGGAGGATAAGGAGGCAACACCCGTGGAAGGTGTGGAAAGGTTATTAACCCCAGTGGAAAGTGGAACCTAAGCAACCCGCACCACCAGAGGAACAACCTGAGATGCTCACACAAACGGGGGAAGTCAATATCCGGGAGGAACAGTAAGAAAAGCCCACACGAACGGAGAATGGGAACATACAGGAGATGCTCAGGAAAATGATGGAGAAAATGGACGAGACCAGTAAGAAGATGGAGGAAAACAGCAAGAAGATGGAGAAGAAAATGGATTCTACAAAAGAAGAAAATAATTAAGAAAGGAAGGAAGACAAACAGTCCTTGAAAGAAGATTTGAGTGAAATAAATAAAAACATAGAGGCAACAAAAGAAGAATTGAAGAAGAACAACCAAGCAACAAAAGAAGAATTGAAGAAGGACAACCAATCCACAAAGGAAGAATTGGGTAGTAAAATTGAAAACACCAATAAGAGAATTGAGGAAACCAGTAGGAAGATGGAAGATGACAACCAACAGTTAAGGGAAGAGTTAAAGGAGAACAGAAGGGAATCAAAGGAAGACAGCCGATCCTTAAAGGAAGAATTAGGAGAATTAGGTCAACAAATCAAAAGGACCAATAAGAAAATAGAGGAAAACAACCAGATAATGGAGGAGAATATGGGGAGAAGTTGGAAGAATTAAGAGAGGATAACCAACTATTAAGAGAAGAATTAAGGGAGGTTAACCAAGAGAATCTGGACAAGTTAGACGAACGAATGGAATTATTAAGAAAAGAAATGAGCAAAGAACTCAATGATAATAAGAAATCTATAAATAAAAAATTGGAAGAAGAAACCATAATTATAAACCAACAAATCAGGGAAGTTGACGAAAGATGTCGCCAAACTGAGGGGGAAGTACAAGAATTCAAGGAAGTGGTAAATACCAAGGTCACGAATATCGAAGAATATAGTCGCAAGAAGGCAGAAGAGAACCGAAAAGAAAGCCAGGAAGAACTAGGTAAAGTACGTAACCAAATTACTGAAAGGTACGACGGAATGGAGGTAGCAATGATGAATATCACCGGTCAAGTGCGGCAGAGCCAGGAGGAAATGGAAGTAATTCGGAACCGACCAACCAACTTCACGAATATCCCCAAAAATGAAAATAGGGAATGGCTGAACTTCCGCCAATATAAAAGGAAGCCAATGGAGTTCTTGGCCCGGATCGAGGAGTACATGGTCAAACATAGGGGCAATAGGTGGATAAATAACCGAGAGCTGTTGGACGAATCATTCCGTGAAATGACGGACAACTGGTGGATGGCAAACCGGAGCGAGATCGAGGATTACCAGCAATTTAAGAATTTGTTCAAGGCGAAGTATTGGTCGGAGACCACCCAAAATTTAATATGGGACAACATCTGCCATGGCCGATACAAGACACAAATGGGTAATACAATGACCGCGTACTTCCTCGGCAAAGTATGTCTGGCGAAGCATCTGGAACTGGCCATACCAGAAGAATGCCTAGTAAATAAACTCTCGTACCATTATGATGAAGAAGTCATAAGAGCAAGAAGGGGTAGCCAAATAAAAACCATCCAGGCTATGACGGAACTATTGGAAAACTACGAGAATGAGGAATACTATCGGCAAAGCAGAAGGAGGAATGAGCGGCCAGAATTCCGAAGCAATCCATACCCGAACAACAGTAATAATCAGAACAGCAACGGATACCAAGGGAACCGATACAATCCAAATTATAATAATAATACTAACAGTAGTAATAATAATAATAGTAACGGTCCCATGAACCAAAATATCAACAGGAATAATAATGGTTACCCAGGTAATCGAACCAATTATTACCCAAATACAAATGTAAATAGTCAGAGAAACCCAAACCATACTAATAATACCAAACGGTATTATAATAACAATAGTGGTTACCCAACCAACAATAACTATAATAACAACAGGTTCTCCCGACCCCGGGTAAATTTTATACGCGCCAAAGGAAACAGCCAACGCCGATACAACCATCAGCGGCGTAACAGTGTCCATGAATATGAAGACCGACGTAGAAGCCGAGAACGTGATAGTTCAAGGTATAATCCGCCTAGACGAAGTACCAGTCTAGATGATCCAGAGCGGCAACCAAACAGAGAATAACTATTCGAGCATCGAACGGAATGGTTGGAACCCACTCAAAGTTTCCCTCAGTCGGTCCAAACAATAATAACCAAGAAAATGAGAATTTAAACGGGAGGAGGCAGTAATGAATAATCAGTACCCTTTACTGCTCCTATCTCCTGAGTATCAACGAGAGTTGCACAGAGCAACTAATAATAATAATATTACAATCATTAGTTGTAATTATTTAAAAAACATACGAAACGAACTATTGGAGGAGGACGACACTCGCCTCCATAGTATAAATAATGAAATAATTTATATTAATGCAGAAATAGAGGGGATCTTCGCACAGCTAATGATTGATACAGGTGTGAATGTGTCTATTATTAACTCAACGGAATTGGAGAGAATCCAAGAGAAATGTGGTCAATTATTACCGACTTTACCAATAAATAATATTGTATTAATAGGTGCCACTGGTCGCCAAAACAAGACTATCCGAAAGCAAGTATCATTAAACGTGATTAGCAAGGGTATAGCAATAAACATGATATTCCTAATTGCGACAGGATTGCCCTTTAATATATTGGTGGGATGCGATGTGCTACGAAGGAACTCTGCTATCATCGATTTACGCTCAGAGAAAGTATCGCTGTTTGCAGGAGGTCTGACCTGGACGGCCGATTTAGTCGGTAGCGAGATAGTACTTCCCAGCAGTATCCACCAGCAAATTCGAAACATCAACTATATTGAAAATAACCCAATAATTAACCCCATAATATACGACAACACGGACGAAGGTTTATGGTCCCAAAAGATACAAGAAATAAGGGATTTCCGGGGCGGAATCACAAGGGAGAAATTGCCCATACACCAAGTGAATGAATTGATAAGAATCTATGAAAAGTACCGCTCAGTATTTTCGGACGAACCCGGAAAGGTAAAAAATTACCAATGTACCCTTAAATTCAAAGATACAGTGGAGTTTAATAGAAAATCATACCCCATTGCGCATTCACGAAAGGAGGCTGTAAGAGCTGAAATAAACCGGATGATTAACAGTGACATCATAGAAAATAGCCAATCTCCATACACCAGCCCTATCGTGGCAATTCCCAAGAAAAACGGCCAAGTCCGGCTTTGCTTGGATGCGCGGGAAATAAACAAAAAGATAATAAATGATAGAACAAATCCTGAAACGATTCCACGGTACCAAGTACTTTAGTACCTGGGACACGGTGTGTGGTTACTGGCAGGTGGAGTTACACCCACGGAGTCGCCAGTATCTGGCTTTCATATTCGAGGGGCGCAATTACCAATTCAAGAGACTGCCCTTCGGACTCGTAAACTCAGTTGCCATCGTTGTGACCTGCATGGACCAGATACTGGGACAGGAAGCACTTCAGTTTACCACCGTGTATGTAGACGATCTACTAGTTACCTCAGAAACTTGGGAGGAACACTGCTACCGTGTGGAACGCGTGCTTGAGAAGTTGTCTGTCAGTAACGTCACGCTGAAATTAGAAAAGTCCAAGTTCATTGCCAGAGAAGTTCAGTTCTTGGGTTTTAACTTGAACGACCGAGGAATCTCACCGTCGGCAGAAAAGGTGGAAGCGATCCAGAAATTCCCGGCACCCAAAAATAGAAAGCAATTACAGTCATTCCTGGGGCTCTGTAATTATTACCGCAAGTTCCAGGAACAATATTCGGAATTAACCGCAAGATTTCAAGCACAATTGTCATCAAAAAATAAATGGATCTGGTGTCAAGAGCAGGATGTGATTTTCCAACTTATTAAGGACAAATTTCTGGCAACAATAATACTTTGCCACCCAAATTTTAAACTACCATTTTTCTTGAACTGCGATGCCAGCAACATCAGCTTGAGAACAACATTATATCAAGAAGACGAGAAGGGTCAACATCAAGTAATTAGCTTCGCTAGTAGATCTTTGAACCAGTGCGAGAAGAACTACACAGTAACCGAAAAGGAATTACTGAGCGTAGTATTCGCTTGCGGTAAGTTCCGCACTTACATCTTGGGTTACCCAGTTACCGTCCGAACGGACCATAAATCAATTTCGTTCCTAAAAAGCTGCAAATTGAATCATAGGAGACTAACAAGGTGGATACTTGCCCTTCAAGAATACAATCTAAAATGGGAATACATCCCAGGTAAAAAGAATGTCGTAGCCGATGTGTTATCACGGGTCAATGTGGAAGAGCAAACTTTCGAAGGGGAAAAAGAAAGCGTACTAAAAATCTACCATCTTCTTAGCACCAGAGCCGACTTAACAACATTATTAACAAACATGAGTACCCACCAACAAGCAGACCCGAAATTGAGAAACCTCAAAACTCGATTAGAAGAGGGAGACGAAACCGTTGCTCAATATTACCAACTAAACAAACAAATCTTGTTCGTTAAAACCTCACTAAAGCAGGAGACCTGGAAGGTGGTTGTTCCAACCCAGATCGAAAAAGAAATAATCGTAAACTACCACATACGATATGGGCATATGGGCACCTTAAAGGTGATAAGGGCTCTGGAGGAGAGCTGCCATATAAAAAACATAAATAGGAAGGTCCGAATGTATATTAAAAGTTGTAAAATCTGCCAGCTCGTAAAAACAAACAACGAGAAGAAGGAAGGTGTTATGATTCCTATAACCTCCCAGGCAAAATTGGAGAAGGTATTCCTAGACATCTGCGGACCATTTCCCCGTAGTGGCGGTCGACACCAATATCGATACCTGATAATCGTAATGGACCACTTCACAAAGTTTGTTAAGCTATACCCTGCTAATCGGGCAACTACCAAGAAAATTCTGGGAATATTAACAGAACAGTATATCCCAAACATGGGGAAACCATCTTCGATCATCACTGATCATGGAACCCAGTTTAAGGGTAAAAAATGGCGGGATACCCTATTATCAATGGGCATTCGTACATACAAAACCTCGGTCTACCATCCGAGCAGTAATCCGGCAGAGAGGGTGTTACGAGAAGTGGGGAGGATATTAAGGACTTATTGTCACCATCAACAGAAAAAGTGGCAAGACTATCTAGAAGCCACTGAGGAATTCCTCAACTTGGCATACCATCCAGCTATAGGAATTACCCCATACTCCGCCATGTACGAGAAACCACCCCCACGAGAGATCGATGAAATCCTAGAGTTCCCTATAAATAATATTTACAAGTTTGACAAGGTAAAGTTCTACAACAAAGTGGCCGAAGACCAGGAAAAACGGCAAATTAAGTATCAAAAGGCTAGTGGTAAATTAATAACTTATGAAAAGGGAGAAAAAATCTTATTAAAAAATCGTGAACTACCCAGCACACTGGAAGGAATAACGAAGAAGTTATTGCTGCTATATACAGGTCCATATGTAGTCTCCAAAATAAAAAACAATAATACTTATGAAGTAAAGGAGATGGATTCAGAAAGGATCAAAGGTGTATATAACCAGGCATCCATGAAAAAATATTATGAGTAATTGAATGTATATAAAATTATCTAAATTCTAAAAAACCAAGTAAGCACATCTTACAACCAAATATTTATGAAACTAATTGTGGAAAACAAAAAGAAGAGAATTTAGAAAAAATTAAATAAATTCAAAAACAAAGTAAGCACAACTTACTACCAGCTATTTATGAAACGACTTTTGAAATAAATAAAACGAAGAGAATTTAGAAAAAATTAAATAAATTCAAAAACAAAGTAAGTACAACTTACTACCTATGATTTATGAAACTCATTTGAGGAATAAAAAGAAGAGAATTTAGAAACATTAAATAAATTCAAAAACAAAGTAAGTACAACTTACTGCCTATGATTTATGAAACTCATTTGAGGAATAAAAAGAAGAGAATGTAGAAACAATAACTAAATTTAAAAACAAAGTAAGCACAACTTACTACCTATGATTTATGAAACTCATTTGAGAAAGAAAAAGAAGAGAATTTAGAAAAAATTATCTAAATTCTAAAAAACAAAGTAAGCACATCTTACTACCAGATTTATGAAACTAATTATGGAGAATAAAAAGAAGAAAATTTAGAAACATTAATAAAATTCAAAAACAAAGTAAGTACAACTTACTACCTATGATTTATGAAACTCATTTGAGGAATAAAAAGAAGAGAATTTAGAAACAATAACTAAATTTAAAAACAAAGTAAGCACAACTTACTACCAGCTATTTATGAAACAACTTTTGAGAATAAATAAAAAGAAGAGAATTTAGTAAAAATTAACTAAATTCAAAAAACTAAATAAGTACAACTTACTACCTATGATTTATGAAAGGACTTTTGAGAAATAATGAAAGGAAGAGAATTTTGAAATAAAATACCTAAATTTAAAAAACATAATGAGTACAAATTGATACCAATTATTTATGAAAAAACTAATTATGAAAAATCAAAGAAAAGAAATTTGAATTTTGAAGAATAACCACAACATTCAAAAGGAAGAATAAGTTCACATTACAAACAATTATCTATGGAACTAATTATGAGAAAATTTTGAGAATAAAGAAATGGCAGTAAGAACCACTGATAAAATTAAAATGAATAAACTTGTTGTGAAGTAAAAATAATAAAACCTTTACGCAATATAAGCAGAGACAATGACCACAAAAAATGATAATTAAAGAGTTCATTTGGATAAAAGGCAAGAGCGGAATAAAATTTATGAAAAGGGAAGAAATATCTATATATAAATAAATCCATAATAAGAATATGACCATAAAATAAATGTCAATTATAAGAAGGACAATTAGAAGAGTAATTGCAAGAACATAAAACTAGTGGAACGATTCATAAGAATTAAGAAAAACAAAAATATAATACAAAATATATGCTACCAATGACCAGAAGAAGATTGTAATAACAATCAAGGAATAACAGAGAATTAAAATAAAAAACTTTGCACTGAATAACAAGTGATAATTATATTAAAAAGGCTTCCAACCATAATAAGAAATAAAATACCAGCAGAGCTAACAATTAAGAAAAATAACTGAGATAGAAAATAACTAAGATAGAAATATTAACAGATCTGAGCAAATACGAAGTGAAGTATCCAAAGATATTTTTTAAATAGTCATAAGGTAGACTATTCTTATATAATTTTTATTAATAACTGTCTGTAGATAAGTCCAGCAGTATTATTATGTTGAGCAGAAATGATTTGCCTCTGACCTCAATAAATGACGTAGCATGGCCAGCAGAGTATGTAGCCTACAGTGCCTCTCTGAACTGCCCCAGCTCACGTGTTAGGGAATGTTAGGGAATAAATATCCCAAGGATAAAAAAACCAAGTTAAGAAAAAATGAAAAATAAAAAATAATGAACCTCAGATGACTATTACTATCAAGGAAAATCAAGTTAATAATGAAATATATGTAAGCTCAAAAAATAAAAAGAAGCAAAATAAGAAATGGGAATGAAGTAGAGAAATGTAATTTATAATAAATATCATAAGCAATTATTTCAGACAAACCAAGTATGATCTGAACTAATCACTTCTGGAGGAGAGCAATCTGTACCATGACAGTTAATCCACTAAAATAGATTACCATATGATCACAAGTAAAAATCAATTATATGGAATATCAAGAAAATCCAAATGAGAACCAAATAAATATCAAAATAAAATATAAAAATAACTTGAAAAAGTAAATATGAAGAAAAAACTCTGCAACAAAAATAAATGTACAGCAAAATAAAACCCCAAAAAACTAAAATAAAATAAGAATAATACCCAGGTAGGACAGGAGTAGGTAAGGAAGATACCCAGAACAAATCAACGGACAAAAGAAGAATATAATCATGAAGAAACCGAGAACGAAAAAGGAAGATACCCAGAATAAATAAAAATAATAATAACGAAATGGTACTGAAGAAACCAAGAATGAAGAAGGAAGATATCCAGAACAAACAAACATACCTAATGAACAGGGACAAGTTTGAAGATACCAGATAGTAGAGGGAGAAGAATACGACCAAGACCCAAAGGAAACCCAGTAGGGAGAAACCAAAAACCCCAAAAGAAATTAAATGTCACTATTGAAAGTATAACACCCCAAAAAACCAGAAACTCATGTAAAATAAATGAAAACAAAAGTGTTTAAAGTGCTAAGTAAAAGTGCACCCAAGAAAGTTATTGTATAATTAATAAAGACAAATCTTAACAGTTCCCCCATGATTAAACAACTTGATAATCAAACTATAAAACTGACTAGTGATAGTATCAAGAAATAACAGGGGACAAGTGCAAGTTATTATATTGTAGGCCTAATAAATAAACTTTGTGAAAGTACATTAAATACTGTACCTTCAAATAACTTTAAAAGTTTTAATTTAAGATCATGAGTGCTATTTAATAAAATAGTATGGTGAAACGGCAAGGACTAATATTTCTAATAAAGTGCCACTATTTATGTAATAACATTTGTTATATTACGTTTATTACTGATAATAAAATATACGATATATAACATCTCTACTTAGGCAATAATTTCAAAGGTCGGGCGCCATCTTGATTAGCAAGAAAATAAATATAGACGTAAATAACTTTGTTTTTTACTTACCTTTACAAGTTACTATAGGGCAGGAATTCGTTTAAGCGAACTCTTGAGTAGCGGAAATTGTTATGTGAAATAATAATACCTGTTTAAAATTGTTACCAATGAGATTACCCAATTTATTTATATACGTATAAGTACATCTTACGCCATGGGGCGTACATCAAAATTTTAACCCTCCAAAATAAACATTAAACATGAAACATTGATATATGATTATTAAACATTGAAATCGTATAAATATCTAGCACAACCCAGCACTTAGAAAATTTAAGGTACTCTCTCTCTCTCACTCTCTCTCTCTCTCACGCTCTGTCTCTCACGCTCTGGTACAATTTATTTATTTTATTGAGCTCATATTTTAAAATGTTTTAAATAAAATTTTTATTGTTTTAGAATTGGTCATTTAACATTAAGTGAATTTTGACTTTGCAATAAAAAGAATGTTTGGAACGTTCTCACCAAATTTGAGACAGGTCTCTTAGCTGCGGTTTTACGAACGTCACACACTGCGAGTTCGCCGATCGCTACCGGTCACATTCTGAATTATTACACCTTACCGAATGGTAAGGTGTCACTGTTGATGAACACTTTTGTAATTAACCACTTTTGTTGGTGTAAAAGTTAAAATTTACACCCGGTGAACCCCCTTTCCGGCCGGCTACGTTCACGCTCTAGAAGAAAATGACCAAGAGTCTTTGTTTCACATTGCGTAGTTGGGGTAAAAGCTACGTCATCAGGCTATTGTTCATCTCGCCAAGCCTTGATTTGTTTACGGAAATGCATTCCTCACCGCTGACGTCATCAGGGCTCATCACTTTATCTCGGTATATGACATACGTTTTTTGCTGTGTTTTGTCGTTTTGCAATGAAAAACGGTCAGAATCCTGTCAATTCACATTTGCGTATTATAAAATATTTATATAGTCCACTCACCACAGCTTCACAGGGATTATGAAATATTTAAATAATTATTACCAAATTGTTAAAAATAAATGAATACAATAATGAATACCATCACATAATGATGACAAATAATAATAATTATGGTCTTTTGTACCATGTTTTTATTAATTTAATATTGCACCAGAATTGTACCATCACAAAACCCCCTCAATGAAAGATTTTGTGCCGAAGCATAAAAACTTTCATTGACCCATTCATACTTCCTAAAGGGATCAGCCAGGATAGGTCGCCACAACCCCCTTAAAATCTATATTAAAAGAAATCAATAACTCACCCGTGGTCTGATGACGACGACAGTACCTGCATGACCTTACTGGACTTCTCCTTCGAGATCCCTACACCATAAGGCCAATTAGGTGCGTAACGCCCCTGCTCTGACACGCTGGCCAGCTCAGGACCGCCGTCATAACATCACCAAACACTGAAACAATAAATTAAAATATCAAAATAGTGGCTTGGTATATTACTCTATCCTTAACTGATCTGTTTCCCCTTAGCTATGTGCTGGTTTGTGTTAATAAGCACTGGGTTTGCTTGAACTACTAAAAATACAATATAAAAATGTAACATACAAGAATTACATAGAATTGCCATTCTCTTTATGGACTACCCTGACTTATAAAAATTGTTTCGATTCCCATCGATAATAATTAACTCTTTCTGTTTCATAATTACTGTAATTATAAAAGAAACAAATATTGATATAGAAAAGAATTTAATTTTATTATAAATGAAAACATGGAAATCCCCATATAAATTCCCAATATTACTCAAACATGGAGAAAAACAAATTATAGAAAAAACAAAAATAATTAATAAAATCTTATTGAAATTAAAATTATTATTAAAATTATTATTATTATTATTAACAGGTAATAATTGGCGCTGTTAACAATATTTACCCCTCTTTCTCCTCCACACACACTATTTCCTATACATGTTAAAATTTCATAACATAAATACATAATACATGATACATAATAGTACATTGATACATTATATTAATACGGTATTTAATAATACATATTTAATAATAGTTAATTCATATTTAATCTTGATTAAGATTTGCACATTTTATCTATTTAAAGTTGCATTTAAATTATAAAAATTACAATTAATTTAATAATTAATTATAAAACTTTCATTAATTAGCAATCAATTATTTATTATCATTGTTAATTTATTTCAAATTTATTATAATATTCATATTACATTATTATCATTTCATTATTCATTTCCTATTTCCTTTCTACTCTGAACTTTCTACTACCTAATTACCTAACCTTTCACATTCTATCATTGTTTAGTCTGTGTGACTCCTGTATTCACTATGCTTTTACTTATTATAATCTTACTCACCTTCTTCTAACTGACCACCAAATTTACCTATCATGACACCAATATCTCAAATATAAACACCTTTACTAATTTCATTCCGACGATAAATCCTATAGCACCGCGCGTCTTTGTACAGAGATGGGTGTTCCCTAACTGGCTATATACATTCATAATATTTTGCCCTTCCAAAAAATTCGGCAAACACTCCCTAAAACTATGCTATTACCTGCCACAACGCTATACGTTGGCTACTCCTTATCACCTCACCCCCACTACAAAATATCATCAACAACAAATATATGTTTAACCTTGACTTTACTTACCTCTACAAATAATCACTAACTACTGTGTCCCTAAATATCTAATACTCTCTTTGTATTATTTTCTTCAAAATTCTTAACTATCTAACTCACATTAACTTCAATTGAATAACTCACCTGCCTCTATTTATACCCAGGCACTATTCCCTTTTTAACATTTTACCTTACTGTAATCATTGACAATTGTCTTATAAAATTCATCTCTCACCTACTCATAACAATACCTCTCAAAATTCAAATATATATTGTAAAATAAATAGAAATATTACAAATATAATAAAAATTAAATAATTGATATATATAGAGATATATTGTGTGTGTATCTTTGGTGATAACAAAGGTATTGTGCTCTTCCTTTAGCCCCACTAGTTGGGCAAGCCAATTTGTAATATAATTAGAAATATTACAAATAAAAATAAAAATAAATTTGATATGCGTTTTACTAATCTCCACGTTGGAAACGCCAATTTGTAATATAAATAAAAATATTACAAATATAAAATTAAAGATATAAATTAAAAATAATTGAATTGAATTGATATGTGTTGATACGTATTGATATTCTGTTTATCACTGGATCAGTCTGACTCCTTAAAGTCTCACTGTTAGGCTAGTCAAATTGTAATATAATTTCAAGTGTAATAATAAACAAAATATAAAGATATTGATGATAAGAATATGTTATAACTAGGTGTGTTTGATTGATAAATAACACATACATCAAACTTTAAAAATTTTGCAAATATTTTTTCTTGTGCTTGTATCGAATTTGACTGAATGATTTAATTTAATTAATTAATAATTTGAGTTTGTAATTTCCTCCTATATCTATTCTCTCAATGTGAATTATGTTTTTGCTTAATAAAAAATAATAATAACATTAATGGTAGAAATAAAAACAATGCTGGTAACTGAATACTGATTTGCATTTATTCATTCAAAATTGTGCGCCAGTCAAACTGCGCATGTCCCAGGCACTGGCTAATATTCGCCACAGTCGGCAGTGAGAAAAATTAACAAATATATTTTTTACAAGTTTAAATTTATGGTTCTTTTAACGAGTCGAAATGGTCAGAGGGCAAGGAACAAGATACATTTAACAGGTATTCTTAAACTAAATGTTAATATCTGAAATAGAACAGAATTATTATTACAATTGTCAATTAGAAAGAAATTATTTAAATTTCGAACCAAGTCGAAGAAATGACGTCACTCTGCTCCAGGCAGCACTGGTCGATCGTCTGTATAGAAATTCAGCAATGGCCGCCGTCTGCTCGTTTTAACTGCTATGACGCCGTTGGAATTGAAGATCTTCTCCCACAGAAATAAAACGATGTTCCCTTTTTCTGCAAAGTGGTGTTGGTCCAAAATATTGTGTTGAATGTCCCCTCGTTGTCTGCGATGTCGAATTCTGGATGGATCTCTTGGGTAGTGTAGTGTTCAAATATGCGTGTTGGTTTTGTGAATTTGTTCCAAAAATTGATCAAAATGGCTGTCGATTTCTGGTGTTGCGTTTTTATGGTGTTATTCTGTGTTTTTGGAAACTTGTGAAGTGTTAGACATAGATAGATAATATTATTTCACTTGTTAGTTCATCTCCGTTACACGCCACATAACCACACTTGGTTTTAATATAAATTATTTGGTTTTCAAAACTCCACTAATACATTTTTCAACTGTTCAGCTTTGCGATTAACAATAGACTAAACGACGCAACGTCGTCGTTTTAAGGCAATTTGTGGTATGTCTTTTTCCTCTTCATATTGTTTAATTATAAAATATCTGTCTAAGACTTGTTTCACTATCTAACTATACATAACAAGTTTTCTTATTTTTTACTGTATTTCAAACATTTCTTAATTTTACATGAATCTAACTATTCAGTAATATTGATTATTTAATTTTACATCTTTTGATATATAGTTGGGTTTGTTTCAAACTCATTTAAGCCCAAAAATTACAATTTTACATAATAATTGTATTCCCCATATTTTGTACAAATTCAGTGTTTTAAAGGTTTTTATTTGTTTTTTCGGTATAATATTTCCATGGAATACACCTAATAACTCCGTGATTACTTTGTTGTTAATAATTTGGTTATTAAAACATTTCAATATTGATTAATTTGCTGTTTAGTCTGATTTGATTACTATCATAAGCCTATTTTTGACTGTTTCCAAAAGAAGTTAGTTTTCTTTCTTTTGTCATTCTATTTGCTATTAACTGTATCTGTATTAATTATATTTTCAATTTCTGTATTGTATGTATTGAATTCTATTCCTATTACATAGATTAATTCTTTGATAGATAGTTTTTTTTTTGGTTTATAGGCCATTCTGTGTTTACAAACATAGTGTCTTGGTGGGTCTGTTTGTACATTATACATGGTTTACTGATTTGAATAAAACTATTACATTTTTATGCCCTACTTGCCTCTCTGACTTACACAATGGAAAATTAAATGACATGATTTTAATTACAATAGAATATCTTGTATCTACTAAACTTTCTTTATACTAATAACATCATTGAACCATAACATGAACATCTTATGCCTAATTTTAACAAAAACATCTTATTATCAACTATTTTCCATATATCACCTAATTTTAACAAAAACATCTTATTCCTATTATTTTTTTCTGTATCATCAAATGATAACAACATAGCTTATCCTAGACATAATTTAATTAGAAAACATAAAAAACTCCTATTACTAGTAACACTGTCAGTCACTAACTGTCTTGTGTATGTATTATTCTTATGAAAACACTTTAACTGTGATAAAAAAAAACCTCGTGTATCTATTTACACCTTACATCTAAAATATTATTTAATTAATAATAAATAATAAACATCTTAATATTAGGCATACCTTCAGTTATGAATTGTCCTTTGGTATTTTTGTCCTCACCATTTATTTAGTTATAATTAAAGAAAACATTTTATATGTAATAGTCCTTCTTATATCTAATTTAAAACTCTTATTACTAGTAATGTTGTCAGTCCTTAGACCGTCTTTCATTTCAATGGTTTTATTATTATTATTCTACACTCATGGTAGTCTTTTTATAATACTTAAACCTCATTGAAGATTTTTTCATAGATTTTTTAACTATGTTTCTCACTGTACACTCTGTAGTTCCTTAATTTTGTTATTTCACTTCACTTTATTGTATTCTACACTCTGGTAGTCTTTTTAGTGAGTTCTACTCTATGGTAGTCTCTTTTGACATATTTTTTGACATGTTACACTTACAACTAATATACAATTTGTTTTTATAGTATTGTATCTTGTAACTTGTTTGAGGTTTACCTATATCGGTTTCAATTTTGTCTCATGGTATTTATTATATGATTAACATTTTGTTTTGGCATATCTCTTCCTGTTTCTGGTCTCTTTGTTGGAATCTTGATATGTTTCGTCCCTTCTTCAAATATCACATTAGTAGTTTCCTTATTAAAATGGTTTCATGACAGATTATTTCCTTTTTTATGGTCCTTCCCTTTTTGTACTGCTTCCCCAATCTACTGGGTATACTGCTGGTTTAACTGGTTTTTTCATAGTAGGTTATTTTAATTAATGGTTTTCTTTATTATCTTCCATTTTTATTAACATTTTATAGACTTAATTATACAGTTTCTAGTGTAATCCTTAAACAATTTATTCTTCTCACTCACTATGGAACTTTCTCTTTTATTCATGTAACATTAATTCAAATGTTTAGTGTGATAATTTTGTTATGTTACATATGCTCTCCTGTAAAAGTGATTAGTTCAGATCATACTCTGTATGGATGAAATAATTACTACTAATTCTTTTGTATTTACATTTTCTCCGTGATTACATGTTTTCACTTTATATACCTTCTTTTTCCACCATTGCTTCCTCTCAGCTGATGTGTATCTCCTTCATTAGTTTCTTTTTTCATTGATAAGTGATCTTCAATCTTGTGTATAACATTATCATTTTATATTCCTTCTTATTTGGTGCTTCCTCACCAGTATGTTTACTCCCTAACAAATTAATTGGAACAGTTCAGAGTGGCACTTTTGGCTTCAATCCCTGCTGTCCAATACTTCAATTGAGTCCAGAGGTATTATCATCTCTGCTCAACACATAAGACTGATGGCATTTTCTACATCCAGTCATAAAAATAAATAAACAGTAAAAGTAGTCATTTTTGACTAAAATAAACATCTTTAGATTCTTCACTTCATAATACGTTATATTAATTAATACTTTTATACACTTGACTCCTCTTCTCTCTTAAAGCTTATTCCATATTAGGTGGTTTAGGTATGTGGTATCATATACATTTCATCATGTTTACATAGTAAGTAGTATTTATATTTACTCTTTCCACCATCTGGTATCCATTGAGTTACTTTTATTGCTCATGGTATAACATGAATTAATTCTTTATCACTTTCACTATAACAGTGGTTGTTGTAACAGCATTATCATTATTAGTATCATGTTTTTTTTTTTTTTTTTTTTTAATTTTAGACATTTTTATTCAACTACATTCTTTCTTATTCATAGTTGTTTTTCAAATATTTTGGTATAAGTTGTACTTATTATTGTTTTGAATTTTGAAATTATTATTTCTCAAAATTCTTTTTTCATTCATAATAGTCTTTGAATGTTTGTGTAAGTGGTACTTACTAGTTATTTTGAATTTGGACAATTATTATCTGCATCCAAATTCTTTTTACTTGCATAATAGTCTTTGAATATTTGTGTAGCTTGTACTTACTATTGCTTTTGAATTTTGAAGCTTATTATGTTCAAAATTCCTTTTATATATTCACAATAATCTTTTAAATGTTTTGTGTAAGTTGTGCTTACTAATTTTTGAATTTTGTAATTATTATCTTTATCAAGATTCTTTTTGTATCATTCACAATTGTTCGAATATTTGGTGTAAGTTGTGCTTACGGATTTTTGAATTTTGTAATTATCTATTTATCAAAATTCTTTTTGTATCGCAATATTCTTTCAGATATTTGGTGTAAGTTGTACTTACTAGCTTTTTGAATTTTGTAATTTTATTTTTATCAAAATTCTTTTTTCGTTCACAATATTTTTTCTGATATTTGGTGTAAGTTGTACTTACGATATTTTGGAATTTGGTAATTATATTCTTATCAAAATTCTTATTTCGTTCACAATATTCTTTCTGATACTTGGTGTAAGATGTTCTTACTATATTTTTGAATTTTGTAATTTTCATTTTATCAAAATTCTTATTTCATCATTCACAATTGTTCGAATATTTGGTGTAAGTTGTGCTTACTCATTTTTGAATTTGGTAATTATCTATTTATCAAAATTCTTATTTTGTTCACAATATTCCTTCAGAATTCATTCACAATTGTTCGAATATTTGGTGTAAGTTGTACTTACTAACTTTTTGAATTTGGTAGTTATTTTTTTTTATCAAAATTCACAATTTCTTCATAATAGTTTTAACTCACAACTATGAGTCCTCCAAATATTTTTTAATGGATAACTGATTATAAGTTCCTTTTACTTTATTCGAAATGATATCCTTTAGTACATACGTATTGTTATTATTGTTTTTAATTATCAGGTATGGGCCGGTATACAGCAGTAATAACTTTTTGGTAATGCCTTCCAAAGTACTGGGTAATTCCCTGTTTTTTAGCAGTACCTTTTCTCCGACTTCATATCTTATTATTTTCTTAACAGCCTTTTGATATTTGTTCTTGCCCCTTTCCTGGTCTTCAGCCAATTTATTGTAGAATCTAATTCGATTGAACTTGTATTCTTGACTCCTGGGGAACTCTATTATGTCTTGTATTTCCCTCGGAGGTGGTCTTTCATACATCGCCGTGTATGGCGTGGTACCAATAGCGGTGTGATATGACAAATTAAGGAATTCTTCAGTCGCTAATAAATATTCTTGCCACTTCTTTTGTTGATTATAGCAATAAGTTCGTAATATTCTTCCGACCTCTCGCAGTACCCTCTCCGCTGGATTGCTGCTGGGGTGGTAGACAGACGTCTTGTATGTCTTAATGCCCAATGTATTCAGAGTGTTTCTCCACCGCCAACCCTTAAATTGCGTTCCATGGTCGGTGATTATGGATGTCGGGCTTCCTACCTCTGGAATGTAATGATTTGTTATTATTTCTAGAGTCTTCAGAGTGGTGGCTCTGTTCACAGGGTATAGTTTTGTAAATTTTGTAAAATGGTCCATCATAATAACAATATACTTGTATCGATGGCGTCCGCCACTGCGGGGAAATGGACCACATATGTCCAGAAAGACCTTTTCCAGTTTGGCTTGTGAGGTAATCGGTATCATCATACCTTCCTTTCTCTCATTGTTGGTTTTCACCAATTGACATATCATACAGGTTTTAAGGTAGTTTCTAGTTTTTCTATTGATACTTTTTATGTGACAATTCTCTTCGATTGCCTTGATCACCTTCATGGCTCCCATGTGACCGTATCGTAGGTGATAGTCCAGGATGATATCCTTTTCGATTGTAGTAGGGATCATTACCTTCCAAACGTCTTCGTCAAGGGATGTCTTGATGAATAAAATCCCATTATGTATACAATAAAATTTGTTTATTGTGTCATCTGGGTTGGAGAGGCGAAGTTTAATAGAGTTTAACTTCGGATCGGACTGCTGGTGTTTGCTGATGTCCTGCACTATCTTCTCTAAATCAGATCTGTCCTTAATGATGTTATAGATTTTCAAAATGCTCTCCTTTTCGCCTTCGAATGTTTGTTCTTTTAGATTCACTCTTGACAATACGTCGGCTACTACATTTTTACTTCCAGGAACATACTCCCACTGTATATCGTATTCCTGTAGGGCGAGTACCCATCTGGTCAATCTACCATGGCTTAATTTGCACCTTCTTAGGAATGATATTGACTTGTGATCTGTTCGGACGGTCACTGGATATCCGAGGATATACGTCCGAAACTTCCCGCAGGCAAAGACTACACTTAGCAGTTCTTTTTCCGTCACATTATAGTTCTTCTCACACTGGTTAAGGGTTCTGCTAGCAAAGCTCACTACTAGATGGTTTCCACTTTCATCTTCTTGGTACAGTGTTGAACCCAAGCTAATATTACTAGCGTCACAGTTTAGAAAGAAAGGTCGGTTAAAATCTGGATGGTTGAGCATTACTGCATCTAAGAATTTCTCTTTAATTGATTTGAAGATCTCGTCTTGTTCTTGACCCCATCGCCATTTATTCTTGGACGATAACTGGTACTGAAACTGGGCTGTTAGTTCGGAATAATTATTCTGGAACTTCCTATAATAGTTACATAGGCCCAAAAATGATTGTAGTTGCCTTCTGTTTTTTGGTGTAGGGAATCGTTGTATGGCGTCTACCTTTTCTGTTGATGGTGTTATTCCTTGACTGTTTAGCTGGAAACCCAGGAATTGAACTTCTTTAGCTATAAGCTTGGACTTGTCCAGTTTAAGGGTGACATTATTTTAAGCAAGCTTCTTCAAAACATACTCCACACGATAACAGTGTTCCTCCCAGCTGGTTGATGTTATTAGGAGATCATCAACATAGACAGTTGTGAATTGGAGCGCTTCTGGTCCTAGTATATGATCCATACAGGCGACAAAAACAGCTACTGAATTCACCAACCCGAAGGGCAATCTCTTAAACTGATAATTGCGCCCTTCGAAGATGAACGCCATGTATTGCCGGCTTGCTGGGTGCAACTCCACTTGCCAATATACCGTATCCCAGGTGGTAATGAATCGTGTTCCGTGGAACCTCTTCAAAATTTCATCAATTTCGCCAGGTGAGGTACGATCGTTTATTATCATCTTATTTATCTCCCGAGCGTCAAGGCAAAGTCTTACCTTCCCATTTTTCTTTTGTATGGCCACAATTGGGCTAGTGTATGGCGATTGACTGCTCTCGATGATATCTCTACGGATCATATTCTGGATCTCTGATCGTACGGCTTCTTTCAAAGATTGTGCTATTGGGTATGACTTTCGGTTGAATTCTACCGGTTCTCTGAATCGTATTGAGCATTGGTAGTTCCGGATCTTTCCAGGTTCGTCAGAAAATACAGCTCGATATTTCTCATATATTTCTACCAATTGATTCCGCTGGTTTTCCGTTAATTGCTCGTTAGTATTGTGGCACTGGAAGTTACGTATCTCTTGGATCTTTTGTTTCCATAGGTCTTCCTCCGAATCTTGATGTACTGGCTTGTTGTTTGTTGAGTGGTTAGATAGGTAATTCACCTTATTTTGGTGGTCAAGAAGTTGTCTGGAGTCTAAAGTCTTGTTATCAGTTAAATTGGCTATCCAGGTTGAACCTTCAGCAAAGAGCGATACCTTTCCTCGGCACAAGTCGATAATTGCTGAGTTTCGACGCAATATGTCGCGTCCTATCATGATGTTGAAAGGTAATCCGGCTGCAACAAGAAATATCATATCCACACTAATGCCCTGACTTTTGACATTGAGGGATACCTGCTTTCTTATGGTCTTGTTCTGTCGGCCGGTAGCTCCTACAAGTACAATGTTATTAATAGGTAGTACCGGTAAGTTTTTGTGGCATTCCTGCTGTATCCGGTCCAATTCATTTCGATTTATTATGGAGACATTGGCTCCAGTGTCTATCATTATAGGAACAGAAATACCTTCAATTTCTGCGATTATGTATATTATTTCATTATCATTATTTTTAATATTAAGCTCACTTTCTTCTAATAGGTCCTTACGGATATCCTTTAAATAATTGCTGTATATTATGGTAAAATTTTTTCTGTTTTTCTTCACATTCATACCTACTTGATTAAACCCAGCAGATTGGAGCAGTAAAGGGTCATTGGATTTTATTACTGCCTCCGTTCGTTTAAATGTTCCGCTTCATTACGGATCAGGCCGTTGGAAGCGTCAGCTTGAAGTCCTGAGGCTGTTTCGTTTGGTTCTGCTCGATCGTCTGGTTGGGCTTCTGTTACAGGTAGTCTTCGCTGATTATCCAGGCTGGAACTACGTCTGGGCTCATACTCTCTGTACCTATTACTTCCCTGGCTCCCTTGGAAAGTCTCGTACTCGTAGTATCGGCTCCTTCTTTGAGGCTGGTACCTCCTGGGTCCACTGCCTTCTGCTCGGATGTAGTTGACATTAGGTCGATATGCCCTGTAATTGTGGTTACCTCCACTTGGGTAATTTCGGTTATAATTACCATGATAATTATTATTATTAGAAAGGTTGGGGTTCCTCTGACCATTTGGAACATAGTTACTATTATGATTATAATAACCGTTGTTATTTTGGGGACGGCTATTATTATTATTATTATTATTGTTGTGGTTGTTGTTATTATTATTATTCATACGAGGAATGTTACTATTATTATTATTATGGTTAAGCCTCGGCAAATTATTGTTATTTCTAGGGTTATAATTGTACTCGGCATTATTCCGATTTGCGGAATTATAATTGTTATTATTACCCACATTCTGCCGATTATTATTATTATTCAAATTATTGTTGTTATTCCTTGGTTCCTGCTTTTCATACCTCCTGCGACTTTGACGGTAATAGTCTTCGTGCTCGTACATCTCTAAAAGCTTGGTCATGGCTTGCACCGTTTTTATTTGACTATTTCGTCTGGCTCTGATAATATCCTCCTCGTAGTGGTATGAGAGTTTGCTGACCAGGCATTCTTCCGGTATTCGGGGCTCTAGATGTTTGGCCACGCACACCTTTCCCAAAAAGTACGCCGTTAAGGTTTGGTTTCCATATGGGTTGTACTTCCCATGGCATATCCCGTCTCTGGCGATATTTTGCGTTGATTCCGACCAATATTTGGCTTTGAATAGCCTTCTGAATTGTTGATAGTCGGTCACCTCGTCTCTTATTGCCATCCACCAATTGTCTGCTATTTCCTTGAACGATTCGTCCAGCACCTCTTTGTTCTCCCTCCAGCGATTACCTCTGTGTTTGGCAAAGTATTCCTCGATTCTTGCTAGGAATTCCATGGGTTTATTTTTATAAAACCTGAAGTTAATCCCTTCACGATTTTCACTGTTGGGACAACTGGTAATGGTTGTCGGTCGACTATGGAATAGGTCTATATCTGTCTGGTTCTGTCGTACCTGACTGTTGATACTGGTCACAGCAGCTTCAATGCCGTCACATTTTTCTGTGAATCGGTCCTGCACTCGCTCCCAGTCTTCCCGTGTTTCCTTTAGTTTTTCCTCCAACGTCTTCCTAGTCGTTTCTTCAATGGTGTTAACCTTCGTATTTATTTCTGTCCTGATACTCCGTACTTCTTGTTCGGTTTGACTCCATTTTTCGTCACCTCTGGTAACCCTTTGTTCGATTACCGTCATTTCCTCTTCTACTTTCTTGCTGATTGTCTCGTTGTTTTCAGCTATTTTCTGGCTCAATTCTTCCTTCAATATTTCCATTCTTCCGTCTAACCGGTTCATGTTCTCTTGGTTCGTCTCCTTCAATTCTTCTCTCAATTGCTGACTATTATTCTCCATCTTTTTATTGGTTTCTTCCAGTTTCTGGCTTATCTGGGTCAATTCCTCCTTCGATTGTTTATTGTCAGTTTTTATTTCCTCCATTTTCTCCTCCATCTTCTGGATATTTTCCTCCATCTTCTCCTCGATCTTCTTAATATTTTCCTCCATTAGTAATTTATTTTCGTTTTTTATTTCGTCCACCTTCTCCTCCATCTTCTTACTGGTATCTCCAATTTTATTACTTAATTCCTCCTTCAATTGTTGGTTATCATTTTCCAGCTTCTTACTATTCTCCTCCATCTTCTCCTCCATCTTCTTACTATTCTCCTCCATCTTCTCCTCCATCTTCTTACTATTTTCTTCGATTTTCTTGTTGGTATCTCCGATTTTATTACCCAACTCTTCTTTCAATTGTTGGTTATCGTTTTCCAGCTTCTTACTATTTTCTTCCATCTTCTCCTTTAATTCTTCCTTCGTCGTTTTAAATTCTCTGAGTAACATCTCCATCATTTGATCAAATTTTGTATCTTCCTTTGCGGTGGATTTCTCCGGTTGTTCCTTCTGTGGTGCAGGCTTATTTGGTTCTGCTGGCGGTAACATTAACTCCACATCTTCCACTGGTGTCGCTTCTTTATCCTCCATGTTTATCTCCTGCTCGGCCTCCATAGCCCTTTTTCTTGATGTAGCTCTCCTGTGCATCTCGCTCCCTCTTCCGACCTGTTGACCGTTGCCAAGCTAAAAATAGGAAATTGGACAATCATCCTTATTTTACAACACTATTACCTCCTATTTAAAGCCCCTTAAGTTGGACGCCAATTTGTAATATAATTAGAAATATTACAAATATAATAAAAATTAAATAATTGATATATATAGAGATATATTGTGTGTGTATCTTTGGTGATAACAAAGGTATTGTGCTCTTCCTTTAGCCCCACTAGTTGGGCAAGCCAATTTGTAATATAATTAGAAATATTACAAATAAAAATAAAAATAAATTTGATATGCGTTTTACTAATCTCCACGTTGGAAACGCCAATTTGTAATATAAATAAAAATATTACAAATATAAAATTAAAGATATAAATTAAAAATAATTGAATTGAATTGATATGTGTTGATACGTATTGATATTCTGTTTATCACTGGATCAGTATGACTCCTTAAAGTCTCACTGTTAGGCTAGTCAAATTGTAATATAATTTCAAGTGTAATAATAAACAAAATATAAAGATATTGATGATAAGAATATGTTATAACTAGGTGTGTTTGATTGATAAATAACACATACATCAAACTTTAAAAATTTTGCAAATATTTTTTCTTGTGCTTGTATCGAATTTGACTGAATGATTTAATTTAATTAATTAATAATTAATTAATTATTTGAGTTTGTAATTTCCTCCTATATCTATTCTCTCAATGTGAATTATGTTTTTGCTTAATAAAAAATAATAATAACATTAATGGTAGAAATAAAAACAATGCTGGTAACTGAATACTGATTTGCATTTATTCATTCAAAATTGTGCGCCAGTCAAACTGCGCATGTCCCAGGCACTGGCTAATATTCGCCACAGTCGGCAGTGAGAAAAATTAACAAATATATTTTTTACAAGTTTAAATTTATGGTTCTTTTAACGAGTCGAAATGGTCAGAGGGCAAGGAACAAGATACATTTAACAGGTATTCTTAAACTAAATGTTAATATCTGAAATAGAACAGAATTATTATTACAATTGTCAATTAGAAAGAAATTATTTAAATTTCGAACCAAGTCGAAGAAATGACGTCACTCTGCTCCAGGCAGCACTGGTCGATCGTCTGTATAGAAATTCAGCAATGGCCGCCGTCTGCTCGTTTTAACTGCTATGACGCCGTTGGAATTGAAGATCTTCTCCCACAGAAATAAAACGATGTTCCCTTTTTCTGCAAAGTGGTGTTGGTCCAAAATATTGTGTTGAATGTCCCCTCGTCGTCTGCGATGTCGAATTCTGGATGGATCTCTTGGGTAGTGTAGTGTTCAAATATGCGTGTTGGTTTTGTGAATTTGTTCCAAAAATTGATCAAAATGGCTGTCGATTTCTGGTGTTGCGTTTTTATGGTGTTATTCTGTGTTTTTGGAAACTTGTGAAGTGTTAGACATAGATAGATAATATTATTTCACTTGTTAGTTCATCTCCGTTACACGCCACATAACCACACTTGGTTTTAATATAAATTATTTGGTTTTCAAAACTCCACTAATACATTTTTCAACTGTTCAGCTTTGCGATTAACAATAGACTAAACGACGCAACGTCGTCGTTTTAAGGCAATTTGTGGTATGTCTTTTTCCTCTTCATATTGTTTAATTATAAAATATCTGTCTAAGACTTGTTTCACTATCTAACTATACATAACAAGTTTTCTTATTTTTTACTGTATTTCAAATATTTCTTAATTTTACATGAATCTAACTATTCAGTAATATTGATTATTTAATTTTACATCTTTTGATATATAGTTGGGTTTGTTTCAAACTCATTTAAGCCCAAAAATTACAATTTTACATAATAATTGTATTCCCCATATTTTGTACAAATTCAGTGTTTTAAAGGTTTTTATTTGTTTTTTCGGTATAATATTTCCATGGAATACACCTAATAACTCCGTGATTACTTTGTTGTTAATAATTTGGTTATTAAAACATTTCAATATTGATTAATTTGCTGTTTAGTCTGATTTGATTACTATCATAAGCCTATTTTTGACTGTTTCCAAAAGAAGTTAGTTTTCTTTCTTTTGTCATTCTATTTGCTATTAACTGTATCTGTATTAATTATATTTTCAATTTCTGTATTGTATGTATTGAATTCTATTCCTATTACATAGATTAATTCTTTGATAGATAGTTTTTTTTTTGGTTTATAGGCCATTCTGTGTTTACAAACATAGTGTCTTGGTGGGTCTGTTTGTACATTATACATGGTTTACTGATTTGAATAAAACTATTACATTTTTATGCCCTACTTGCCTCTCTGACTTACACAATGGAAAATTAAATGACATGATTTTAATTACAATAGAATATCTTGTATCTACTAAACTTTCTTTATACTAATAACATCATTGAACCATAACATGAACATCTTATGCCTAATTTTAACAAAAACATCTTATTATCAACTATTTTCCATATATCACCTAATTTTAACAAAAACATCTTATTCCTATTATTTTTTTCTGTATCATCAAATGATAACAACATAGCTTATCCTAGACATAATTTAATTAGAAAACATAAAAAACTCCTATTACTAGTAACACTGTCAGTCACTAACTGTCTTGTGTATGTATTATTCTTATGAAAACACTTTAACTGCGATAAAAAAAAACCTCGTGTATCTATTTACACCTTACATCTAAAATATTATTTAATTAATAATAAATAATAAACATCTTAATATTAGGCATACCTTCAGTTATGAATTGTCCTTTGGTATTTTTGTCCTCACCATTTATTTAGTTATAATTAAAGAAAACATTTTATATGTAATAGTCCTTCTTATATCTAATTTAAAACTCTTATTACTAGTAATGTTGTCAGTCCTTAGACCGTCTTTCATTTCAATGGTTTTATTATTATTATTCTACACTCATGGTAGTCTTTTTATAATACTTAAACCTCATTGAAGATTTTTTCATAGATTTTTTAACTATGTTTCTCACTGTACACTCTGTAGTTCCTTAATTTTGTTATTTCACTTCACTTTATTGTATTCTACACTCTGGTAGTCTTTTTAGTGAGTTCTACTCTATGGTAGTCTCTTTTGACATATTTTTTGACATGTTACACTTACAACTAATATACAATTTGTTTTTATAGTATTGTATCTTGTAACTTGTTTGAGGTTTACCTATATCGGTTTCAATTTTGTCTCATGGTATTTATTATATGATTAACATTTTGTTTTGGCATATCTCTTCCTGTTTCTGGTCTCTTTGTTGGAATCTTGATATGTTTCGTCCCTTCTTCAAATATCACATTAGTAGTTTCCTTATTAAAATGGTTTCATGACAGATTATTTCCTTTTTTATGGTCCTTCCCTTTTTGTACTGCTTCCCCAATCTACTGGGTATACTGCTGGTTTAACTGGTTTTTTCATAGTAGGTTATTTTAATTAATGGTTTTCTTTATTATCTTCCATTTTTATTAACATTTTATAGACTTAATTATACAGTTTCTAGTGTAATCCTTAAACAATTTATTCTTCTCACTCACTATGGAACTTTCTCTTTTATTCATGTAACATTAATTCAAATGTTTAGTGTGATAATTTTGTTATGTTACATATGCTCTCCTGTAAAAGTGATTAGTTCAGATCATACTCTGTATGGATGAAATAATTACTACTAATTCTTTTGTATTTACATTTTCTCCGTGATTACATGTTTTCACTTTATATACCTTCTTTTTCCACCATTGCTTCCTCTCAGCTGATGTGTATCTCCTTCATTAGTTTCTTTTTTCATTGATAAGTGATCTTCAATCTTGTGTATAACATTATCATTTTATATTCCTTCTTATTTGGTGCTTCCTCACCAGTATGTTTACTCCCTAACAAATTAATTGGAACAGTTCAGAGTGGCACTTTTGGCTTCAATCCCTGCTGTCCAATACTTCAATTGAGTCCAGAGGTATTATCATCTCTGCTCAACACATAAGACTGATGGCATTTTCTACATCCAGTCATAAAAATAAATAAACAGTAAAAGTAGTCATTTTTGACTAAAATAAACATCTTTAGATTCTTCACTTCATAATACGTTATATTAATTAATACTTTTATACACTTGACTCTTCTTCTCTCTTAAAGCTTATTCCATATTAGGTGGTTTAGGTATGTGGTATCATATACATTTCATCATGTTTACATAGTAAGTAGTATTTATATTTACTCTTTCCACCATCTGGTATCCATTGAGTTACTTTTATTGCTCATGGTATAACATGAATTAATTCTTTATCACTTTCACTATAACAGTGGTTGTTGTAACAGCATTATCATTATTAGTATCATGTTTTTTTTTTTTTTTTTTTTTTAATTTTAGACATTTTTATTCAACTACATTCTTTCTTATTCATAGTTGTTTTTCAAATATTTTGGTATAAGTTGTACTTATTATTGTTTTGAATTTTGAAATTATTATTTCTCAAAATTCTTTTTTCATTCATAATAGTCTTTGAATGTTTGTGTAAGTGGTACTTACTAGTTATTTTGAATTTGGACAATTATTATCTGCATCCAAATTCTTTTTACTTGCATAATAGTCTTTGAATATTTGTGTAGCTTGTACTTACTATTGCTTTTGAATTTTGAAGCTTATTATGTTCAAAATTCCTTTTATATATTCACAATAATCTTTTAAATGTTTTGTGTAAGTTGTGCTTACTAATTTTTGAATTTTGTAATTATTATCTTTATCAAAATTCTTTTTGTATCATTCACAATTGTTCGAATATTTGTTGTAAGTTGTGCTTACGGATTTTTGAATTTTGTAATTATCTATTTATCAAAATTCTTTTTGTATCACAATATTCTTTCAGATATTTGGTGTAAGTTGTACTTACTAGCTTTTTGAATTTTGTAATTTTATTTTTATCAAAATTCTTTTTTCGTTCACAATATTTTTTCTGATATTTGGTGTAAGTTGTACTTACGATATTTTGGAATTTGGTAATTATATTCTTATCAAAATTCTTATTTCGTTCACAATATTCTTTCTGATACTTGGTGTAAGATGTTCTTACTATATTTTTGAATTTTGTAATTTTCATTTTATCAAAATTCTTATTTCATCATTCACAATTGTTCGAATATTTGGTGTAAGTTGTGCTTACTCATTTTTGAATTTGGTAATTATCTATTTATCAAAATTCTTATTTTGTTCACAATATTCCGTCAGAATTCATTCACAATTGTTCGAATATTTGGTGTAAGTTGTACTTACTAACTTTTTGAATTTGGTAGTTATTTTTTTTTATCAAAATTCACAATTTCTTCATAATAGTTTTAACTCACAACTATGAGTCCTCCAAATATTTTTTAATGGATAACTGATTATAAGTTCCTTTTACTTTATTCGAAATGATATCCTTTAGTACATACGTATTGTTATTATTGTTTTTAATTATCAGGTATGGGCCGGTATACAGCAGTAATAACTTTTTGGTAATGCCTTCCAAAGTACTGGGTAATTCCCTGTTTTTTAGCAGTACCTTTTCTCCGACTTCATATCTTATTATTTTCTTAACAGCCTTTTGATATTTGTTCTTGCGCCTTTCCTGGTCTTCAGCCAATTTATTGTAGAATCTAATTCGATTGAACTTGTATTCTTGACTCCTGGGGAACTCTATTATGTCTTGTATTTCCCTCGGAGGTGGTCTTTCATACATCGCCGTGTATGGCGTGGTACCAATAGCTGTGTGATATGACAAATTAAGGAATTCTTCAGTCGCTAATAAATATTCTTGCCACTTCTTTTGTTGATTATAGCAATAAGTTCGTAATATTCTTCCGACCTCTCGCAGTACCCTCTCCGCTGGATTGCTGCTGGGGTGGTAGACAGACGTCTTGTATGTCTTAATGCCCAATGTATTCAGAGTGTTTCTCCACCGCCAACCCTTAAATTGCGTTCCATGGTCGGTGATTATGGATGTCGGGCTTCCTACCTCTGGAATGTAATGATTTGTTATTATTTCTAGAGTCTTCAGAGTGGTGGCTCTGTTCACAGGGTATAGTTTTGTAAATTTTGTAAAATGGTCCATCATAATAACAATATACTTGTATCGATGGCGTCCGCCACTGCGGGGAAATGGACCACATATGTCCAGAAAGACCTTTTCCAGTTTGGCTTGTGAGGTAATCGGTATCATCATACCTTCCTTTCTCTCATTGTTGGTTTTCACCAATTGACATATCATACAGGTTTTAAGGTAGTTTCTAGTTTTTCTATTGATACTTTTTATGTGACAATTCTCTTCGATTGCCTTGATCACCTTCATGGCTCCCATGTGACCGTATCGTAGGTGATAGTCCAGGATGATATCCTTTTCGATTGTAGTAGGGATCATTACCTTCCAAACGTCTTCGTCAAGGGATGTCTTGATGAATAAAATCCCATTATGTATACAATAAAATTTGTTTATTGTGTCATCTGGGTTGGAGAGGCGAAGTTTAATAGAGTTTAACTTCGGATCGGACTGCTGGTGTTTGCTGATGTCCTGCACTATCTTCTCTAAATCAGATCTGTCCTTAATGATGTTATAGATTTTCAAAATGCTCTCCTTTTCGCCTTCGAATGTTTGTTCTTCTAGATTCACTCTTGACAATACGTCGGCTACTACATTTTTACTTCCAGGAACATACTCCCACTGTATATCGTATTCCTGTAGGGCGAGTACCCATCTGGTCAATCTACCATGGCTTAATTTGCACCTTCTTAGGAATGATATTGACTTGTGATCTGTTCGGACGGTCACTGGATATCCGAGGATATACGTCCGAAACTTCCCGCAGGCAAAGACTACACTTAGCAGTTCTTTTTCCGTCACATTATAGTTCTTTTCACACTGGTTAAGGGTTCTGCTAGCAAAGCTCACTACTAGATGGTTTCCACTTTCATCTTCTTGGTACAGTGTTGAACCCAAGCTAATGTTACTAGCGTCACAGTTTAGAAAGAAGGGTCGGTTAAAATCTGGATGGTTGAGCATTACTGCATCTAAGAATTTCTCTTTAATTGATTTGAAGGTTTCGTCTTGTTCTTGACCCCATCGCCATTTATTCTTGGACGATAACTGGTACTGAAACTGGGCTGTTAGTTCGGAATAATTATTCTGGAACTTCCTATAATAGTTACATAGGCCCAAAAATGATTGTAGTTGCCTCCTGTTTTTTGGTGTAGGGAATCGTTGTATGGCGTCTACCTTTTCTGTTGATGGTGTTATTCCTTGACTGTTTAGCTGGAAACCCAGGAATTGAACTTCTTTAGCTATAAGCTTGGACTTGTCCAGTTTAAGGGTGACATTATTTTCAGCAAGCTTCTTCAAAACATACTCCACACGATAACAGTGTTCCTCCCAGCTGGTTCATATTCTTACTACCTGTAAACTTGTTATGCAGATTATCACTGTTACTTACGTTATTAATCAGTACTTCGTTTTTCGTACTATTTTCACTACTACTCACCTTCTGATTTTCTATTTGTATTAAACTCTCATCCAATTTTTTAATCACTTTATCACACTCCCTAATAAGATTATCATTACGAATTTTAATTTCGTTCTTTAGTTCGTTAAACTTCTCATTGAACTCACTTTTAATTTGAACATTTTGTGTTTTGATTTCATTGAATTTAACATCAGAATCATTCTTTTGAACATCAAAAGATTCATGTCCCCTCTCAGTTCATTAAAATTGCTACACATCATGTTATATAAACGTGTTAACATCTCGTCTGTTTTGTTTTCATGAAGTGAGATGGAGGTTCCTGTTTCTGTCCCTACATTTTCAGTCGTACTCGCCTCGCCAACCTGACTAATTGGGGTTAATTGAACATCCATCTCACTCGTCATATCTACATCAGTTTTACTGATTTCTAATGTAATATTGTCATTAGTACTCATGTTTGCTATTTTATAATACACGCATGCATACAATCTTATAACATAACCTCGTAAAAGTTGGGTTATGTTTACGTATTTAAAATTGGGTTTATTACCTCAGATAAACTTTTCCGCTCTCTTTGTAGGCTTACTCAGATAAAATTTTATGTCAGGCCCTGTTATTACGGGCGCCATTTGTTATATAATAAAATAATATAATAGTCCCTGTTCTGGCGCAATAAAATATACGATATAACGTCTTTGATTTAATTTAATTTCAAAGGTCGGGCGCCATCTTGATTAGCAAGAAAATAAATATAACTTTGTTTTTTACTTACCTTTACAAATTACTATAGGGCAGGAATTCGTTTAAGCGAACTCTTGAGTAGCGGAAATTGTTATGTGAAATAATAATACCTGTTTAAAATTGTTACCAATGAGATTACCCAATTTATTTATATACGTATAAGTACATCTTACGCCATGGAGCGTACATCAAAATTTTAACCCTCCAAAATAAACATTAAACATGAAACATTGATATATGATTATTAAACTTTGAAATCGTATAAATATCTAGCACAACCCAGCACTTAGAAAATTTAAGGTACTCTCTCTCTCTCACGCTCTGGTACAATTTATTTATTTTATTGAGCTCATATTTTAAAATGTTTTAAATAAAATTTTTATTGTTTTAGAATTGGTCATTTAACATTAAGTGAATTTTGACTTTGCAATAAAAAGAATGTTTGGAACGTTCTCACCAAATTTGAGACAGGTCTCTTAGCTGCGGTTTTACAAACGTCGCACACCGCGAGTTCGCCGATCGCTACCGGTCACATTCTGAATTATTACACCTTACCGAATGGTAAGGTGTCACTGTTGATGAACACTTTTGTAATTAACCACTTTTGTTGGTGTAAAAGTTAAAATTTACACCCGGTGAACCCCCTTGCCGGCCGGCTACGTTCACGCTCTAGAAGAAAATGACCAAGAGTCTTTGTTTCACATTGCGTAGGTGGGGTAAAAGCTACGTCATCAGGCTATTGTTCATCTCGCCAAGCCTTGATTTGTTTACAGAAATGCATTCCTCACCGCTGACGTCATCAGGGCTCATCACTTTATCTCGGTATATGACATACGTTTTTTGCTGTGTTTTGTCGTTTTGCAATGAAAAACGGTCAGAATCCTGTCAATTCACATTTGCGTATTATAAAATATTTATATAGTCCACTCACCACAGCTTCACAGGGATTATGAAATATTTAAATAATTATTACCAAATTGTTAAAAATAAATGAATACAATAATGAATACCATCACATAATGATGACAAATAATAATAATTATGGTCTTTTGTACCATGTTTTTATTAATTTAATATTGCACCAGAATTGTACCATCACACATTCAATGGAGTGAATAAGATAAATAGAGAGCTGGGAGTTAATCCATAAAGTGACAAGGGATACATCCCTAAAATTAAAGAAAAACAGATAAGACTGTACCCAAATAATTTTAAGTAAGTGTTAAAAATTAAAGGAACAGAGATGTTAGGTTCCAATTACCATAAATGAACTCTATGCCTAAGGTTTGGAAATAGAGAGTAGTTATTATAATTATAAAAGGTTATTATGTTTAATAGTTTGAATCAGGAATGCAACGTCTGAATGTGAATACCATTATTGTATGATAAAATGTTTTTATGAGTTACTATGAATAATCAGTACTAAAAGGTATGAATTTAAATACCATTCTTGGATTTCGTTGTCCATGACGTGTCCGTTACTTAACTAAATATCACTATAATATTGACGACTCGGAACACAAAGTTTTTTATAAGTAAAAACGTAAAGTTTTACCTTACAGCCTAAACCGGCTTTCACCTATAGAAGGCTTCATCAGAGGCTCTGATGAAGCCTTCTATAGGTGAAAGCCGGTTTAGGCTGTAAGGTAAAACTTTACGTTTTTACTTATAAAAAACTTTGTGTTCCGAGTCGTCAATATTATAGTGATATTTAGTTAAATACCATATTTCATGTCAAATAATTGTTATGTATTAATTGTTTAATGTCAATACTAAATGTTATTGTAGTAAAATAAGGAATTATTAATGAATATTATATTAGAATGTGATGTTAATCACCTTCTGCACTTATAGTTACTAAATTACACTCATCATAAAATAATACTTACCGCTGCCAGAATTTCACTTACCGTCATGGTCCCCGTAAAACTCACCTTTTGAAACTGCCCAGGTCGCCACGATATTTTTTCTAAAGGTTAATTATCGAAACCTTCTACACTCTTGCCCTTATAAAATCCCGCTATCTGACTGTAATAAAAATTTCAGAAAACCCCCGATTTCATTAGACGAGCTGTCAGCACAGAAATGAGAACGTGGTAATGATGAAATAACTTAGACTAACACATTGTTTTGTAGTGACTGAATAGTTTTAATTACTGAAAAAACGTTTTAATTATTAGAACAAGAATGCTAAGAACAAATTTTGAAATGTATTTTTAGGTATCATATTTAAATATTCTTAACTATAAGGCAGCCCATTCTGCTCACGCACACACACATGCCATTTTATACTTTACCCCTCATTTATCCCTTATTATGTTTGGTAATCCCTTTATTACTTAATATTTTAACACAGTTCACAAACGCACCACCGGCCGAACACGTGCATTCCCCGGCTTGATTAGTTGCCCGTTATTTCGGTTCCATTGTCAGTCTTTCGCCACTATTTGTGCACTGGTTCCACTACGTTAATTCCGCGGCTCCCGGTCGGTATTAAAACAGTATTATTTCGAAGTAATCACATTTTTGGAAAGTTCACCCGACCGGGACCGAGTCGCACTAACTACGTCTGATGCCCGTAGGAGGTTTTCGTGGACTGTATGGCGTCTCTGACTACTGTAGACTGGGGACGATAACGTAACAGGTATTACTATTGTGATCTCATACTTGGTACGGAAATCACTGCCTTGATCTTCGTCGCCGTAGCTTAGTCCTATGTTAAGCATGTAGTCTTGTAAAATAAGGTAGCGAACGATCTCAGCTAGGCACTGGCTAACGTCACAAAAGGGCAGGACTTAGCCATGACTTCCTGCCGCTCAAACGCACATTGCTGAATTAACTTTGCTCAAGCCATCTTGCTTGAAACCAACTCGGCGTCCTGGCCGAGCACGTACTTGAGTAGTGGCGTGCGTGCATTGCCACACACATACAGAGTTCTTAGATATTCGTGTAGATGCAAATTCCTTTGCCGAGTTACACAATGGAAATTGCGTATCGCCTTTGTCTCAAACTGTTCAGCTTACCATGAGTTCTGTAGTAATGAAATAATGTTGCACAATAATTTTATAAATCCCACACAAAAATGAAATAAACAAAAATGTAAATACCCCAAACTGTAAAAAATAAAATGACCCAAAATTGACACGTTACAAGAATAGAAAGTCAGAAAAGGGTTTAAACAAACTATATTATTAAAAACTTTGTATGTAACATCAGATAAAAAATAGGCCAAAGGGTAAATCTAAACTACATTATAATTGATAAATCCAGTCCAATAAACCAACTAAACTAATGAAATTTATGCAAGATAAACCCATCACATAGTAATATAATGTAAATTATACTTTAAAAAGATATTGTCAGGAGATAAGTACAATTATGAGTAGAAATGCAGATGTATTATCTAAAATTTCAGAGGGGGAGTCATAGATTAATGAATTATATTTAAAAACAATAATCAATGGACAAAATTGCAAGAAATTAAAGAAAGATAAACAATTATATCAATCTAAGATTCAGTACAATCATAATTATAACAGATAAAATGGCTAATATTTGGAGGAGAACAGGAAATAAAAATTTAAGCCTACTTTTCCAAAATGAAAGAAATATAGCATTTTTAATAAAAAATGCTGTAAAACTATATTATTTGATATCAAATTAAGCAAAATGAATTAAAGAAACTGATTATGTATTTAGTATTTCATAAAATTAAATAATAGCGAAAATATATTTAGTGGTATAATGTACTTTTTAAAGATGTATCGGAAGCCAAGGCAAATTGAAACAATGTATTATGCATATTAAATTGGCTAAGAATTTCAGAAGACGAAAGAAATGAGAACAGTTAATTATTATACGTGGTAGAGTACACTTGAATGAGGTTTTGCTCCTATTAACCTATATAAGAAGCAGAAATGGCGTGCGGTATATAAAAACCTAGTATTCAGTGAAAATTTTTAATTTTTGACTTTAAACGTTAGAATCAGCGAGCACAAACCATAACACAATTAAAATACAGTAAAACAGACAATATAGGACTAAATTATTAAATTAACACCATCACTAATAATTATTACTAAAGAAACGAAAAGTGTTAGTTGCGACCTATTTAACCAAAGTGAAGTTAGACATTATTACACACATTTAAACAAAGTGAACTATGAACACTGAACCAGGAACACTCAATTAACACCAGAAGGAAGATTCACAATTGCTGAGACGAGGAAACTGTGAAAAGGCATCATTTATTGCAAGAAATATTTGTCGAGGCAACTACGTATAACCTACTCAGTCGGCAGGCGGCCATCTTTGTCTTCCCAGCATCCTATGCGAGTTTGACCAAATGAACATCGAGTCAGCACTGGTTCGAATTTTATAATATATAAACATTCAATATTATTTAATAACATTGTAAAAATTTTTAAGACCTTTAACTGTAAGTGTTATACTTTCATGGCCCTACCCTTCTCTGGCTATTTATAAAATAACCGTTAAAAGAACCAAAATATTTATATACAATATTCATGTAAATTTTTTATCGACCGGCCCTGAGAACGAGTTGATACTATTGTTAATAATCGATTAACCATCGATCTTTCAGATAATTGTTAATAAATCATATAATTCTGCAAATTGGTTGAAATTAATTACCAGTTTAATAAATATAATTAAAATTAAAGTAATTCAAGATCACGGACTATCCGAAGGGCGGTATTTACCAGAAATAAGTAGAAAACTGAAAAAAGAAGAAGAACCGTCTATCGACTAGTGCTGGAGATAACTATATTAATGCAGGAGTTATCCCAAAAAGTGATACAAGAACATAAACAACCATAAAAGAATTAAAATTTTTACATAATACAAATACAAAAATTATTTATTAAATATCTACAGTAAAAAACATGAAAACAAATATTATTAAATTTATATTACTATTATTTTGTACAAAACGATATTGTTACAATGTATATATATATATATATATATATATATATATATATATATATATATATATTGTAACGTTACATAACCCCTGCCTAAATATGATAATATAATCACCAGAGAAAAACCAATAATCACCCATTTTTAAAAGTCAGAAATGGGGATTAGGTATCAAACTATGAGAACCTTTGTACTCTAAAAACACTGTAATCATTGTAAACAATCCTAAGTGTAACCATAAAAGTGCAGTGTACAAAGTGGAACATAGAATGATCAGTGAAAGTGTCTAACATTTAAAAAAGAGCTTTTCACAAATTTGTGTTGGAGATGAAAGAAGCAGTATGATAGCAACAAATTATTACTGTTAACAAGTTGTAATTTTGTATTGTGTAGGCCACAAAGGCATTAGAATTATAATTAATATTTTTGTTTACCATAATTATTTTGTTTAGATGTAAAATAATCCAGGGTTATAAATAAAATAAAAATGAAGGCCAATTAAAACTATACTAAAAAGATGGAAGGGAAATTAAAGTAGTATAGAGTAAGGATACCTTCAATGAAATATAAGTAGTAAATAAACTCATTTAAAAAAAATCATTAAATTATAAAATGCCTGCAGTCAAGATTAAATAAATCCATGAAGAAAACTCTTATATAAATTAAAATTAATAATAACTAAGATTGGTAAAGGAGTATTTTTAAAGGCAAGAAAAGAAATAATAATATTATATACTAGCCTATTTACCTAAAATGGTAACTAGATTAGCCAATAAAAAACCATCAATTTATTGGTTACTAGGAGTAACTAGCTATCAAGAAATTAATTAATTGTTAAATGGAATTCAATGTGAGAAGTTGATGAAAAGTGTAATGTCATATAAAATTTAATAAATTTAAATGAGTATTCGGAATAAACCACTCCTAAATTAAGAAAATGAGTCAGCACTAGACACTACATCCGAGATGTCCATTGAACTAAACTAATTCACTCCAGAAAATCGAGGAACAACCTAAAATTCCTGCTGACCACATTTCAACCAAGACGTCATCATTGAAAACCATTGGGTGAGATCGCTTCCTTTTAAAATCTAACTAAATTATACTTCAACTATAAATCTAAAACACTAGAAACAGCACCATCTTCTTTTTAAATCAATCTAAAAACAAGGTGAACATAAACTTTATTTTAATTAACCAAAAAACAGAAAAATGTGGCTTGGCTATTAACATTGCAGACGCCATTAAATAGTGTTCGTTTTTGTCAGTGAAGAAACGTAGCCTGCGCTCTGGTGGTCCAAAGATCAACTGAATAATACTGATTATACAAAATTTAAAATAATTTTATGTAAAGTTTGATACTGACCCATATACATTTCTGACTTCCTCAAAGTTCAAAGAACCTTAAATAACCCTGGGAAATTAATTACTTATTCCTTTCTTGTTATTAAAACTGAAATAAAAAATATTTGTTACGTGATATATATTCGTAAACTTAAGATCGAAGTAACTCTGTGATTTATGAAGTAATCGATTGTCAGTTCATGTTTTGGGAGACCATAAATATTAAATAAATTCAAGGAATGCCTTGTGTTTAAAATAATAAAATGTGTATTATTTCCAGTAGATGGTAGTTGGTTACAGGTAATAAGAAGATCGAGAAGAGACAGGGAATCAGTCCGGTCATCAAGAAATTATTACGTACTATTTGAAGTCATTTAACCTCAAATGGGTTCATAAAAGCAGAAAACAGCTGATGTCACGAGCGGAAAAAATTTGAATAACCTGATTGTATACAAAGACAGATATTTGAGACAGATATTTGGACCGGTGAAGGAAGGGAATATGTATAGGATCCGAAATAACGGTGAAATAAATGAGTTGATCGGTGGACAAGACCTGGTGAGACACATAAAATCAGCTAGAATTAGATGGCTGGGACACGTATTCCGTATGAATGTTATGAGGATGCCCAAAACTATATTAAGTGGAACGATACTGGGCAAAAGAAGAAGAGGAAGGCCTCGAAGAAGATGGCAGCAGGATGTGGAAGAAGATCTAAGAAAGATGGGCATTAGGAACTGGAGACTGAAGGCAGTGGACAGAGATGAGTGGAGACGGGTCGTAGCGGAGGCCAAGGCTCACCATGGGCTGTAGTGCTGGAGAGTAGTAGTAGTAGATTGTATACAAAGAGAGTAATTCTCTTTGATTCTCTTTACTCTCTCTCGTACCTACTTTCAAACAGCGGTATTGATTTAATACAGACAAATTTAAGAAAATCATTCAATATTCTTTCATAATCACACACACTCTATTTTAATAGGCATATAACACCAAAAGATAACAAATTTTGTAACGAATTAAGAAGAGAAAAAGCGGACGGCCCAGACGTGAGAGAAGGAGACGTTACAAATGACGTACAAACGTGGGGCTTAATTAGGAAAGCTTATCGAAGAGTATAATAAGAAGAAACACACACACACGTAAGAAAAGACGTACTCCAGCCAGTTAGCGAGACGTTACAAATGACGGTAATAACGTGGGGCAAATAAAACATAGATTTTTATTAAATAATTACAGTGAGACATTATTACAATAATTACATTGCAAGAGAGACGATTATTCGAAACGATATTAAGCTCGCGAGACATTACAATATTTAACATAACATGAAACATTTCATCTTTTACTATCAACATTCTGTATGCCACTCTCTTGTTAATTCTTATTCCAAAATTAAAAATATTTCCCTGATTCCAATCAGAATTTAAATAACCACTTCCCATTACAACATTACAAATATCTGTCATTTCCCAAATTACATCTCAAAATCATTAAATTCATTATTAAAATTCTCTTGAACACATTTAAATTAACTACATAATAACAAATTATTTACTTATCTTTCTCAAAAAATCGTTAATCATCTTCATAATACTCCTCAAATCAACATAAAAATCATTTAATTATATCATAAAATCAATTACACATTTATACTATCAACATAATTCCCTTTAACCGGTTCATTTTATCCCATTTACAGTAATCATCAACTTCCTCCTTCCACACACACTATTGCCCCCCCCTGGACTGTAGCGCCCAGTTGCCTCCACAAGGACTGAGGCGGAAGGGGTGAACACTTTTTTTCTTTTCTTTCACCCCCATCCTTGCTTTTGCGTTACATAAACTTTAGGGTACTAGTTCCCCTACTAATAAACTTATTGATATGCCCCTAATTGGTCTACCATCCATACTTACGTATGTAGCCGTGTTCCAAAAACATAATTCTTAGATTCCCCTTGTTCCCCGTTAAATTTCTATTTTAAACCAATTTTAAAAACAACCAACCATGGTCAGTTTACAATAAGTCTGCCCATAGCTGGTTGTAAACCAAAACCACGGTCTGGGCTGGTAAGGCCGGGACCGCCCGAAATGTGGGGAATCGCCTTTAAAACATAATTACATGTTTTATATCCCTACACTTACGTAATCAACATATACATCATAATAAACCCTCAAATTGAACATTAACATTATCACACTAAAATAAACATCTCACCTTTAAATTTGCCTCAAAATTACAAACATTACAACTTTGACTTTCTATTGAACCTTTTAATAATCAAACTTTAATTATTCATCATTTATTATACAATTAAATTCTCAAAAAATTCAACTGTATCACCAACATTTCATTTATTAACTCCTTTCAAATTAATTCAATTATTTTATCAAACACATTTTAATTACTTTCATTTACCAAATTGCTTTAATTACTGTAACAAATTCACAATAACCAACTGTCAATTATTAGAGTTGAGTATACTTAACCTTACTACATAAGTACATTTAACATCAACACAAAAGTATATACAATCAAAATTATTATCTGTTATTGTTTACCACAAATCATTTCATAATTCAATCCATTTCAAAACCCACTACTCGCATAATTAAATGTTCATGAACAATAAATATTTACCCTCCATCATCAAACACTAATCTTGTCTTATGTATACCCCATTCATTTTTGATTAAGTACATTTTGTTATTATTATTATTATAATAACCATTAACATCAGTTTTATCCATCGTATCGAGATAGTATTTAATATTATTTCATACTATTAATTCATAACACCTGTCGACATTCGGTATGGTCAATTCTCCTTTAGTATCATCTGTTACGATTAAATCCTTTATCAATTCTTCATTACAGTAATCATCTACTACTAGTAACCCCACTTTATATACAGGTAAGTCATCAACATTATTATCGCCTCTTGCTGGACTAACTACATCGCAAGGTAAGAATTCAATATCACCGACTCTCTCACTATTCATTCTCTCTCTTAATTCTTTATAGCTTCTATTAACCTCAAATATCTCCCTCTCTCTCTCAAAATACCTCTCATCATAACACCATTTCACTTTCTCTCTATCATTCCATGCAGAGGGTACTGCAACATAAAAACACCTCCTGGCTCTTCTAGGAACACCACCAAAACTCCAGGGACAATTATTTGTAGAACTTTCATCTACTAAATACACTCGTGAAGACTTTTCTTCACCCCCAACAACACCACGGGAAAAATTTACCCCCTGCAACCCCTCTACCTGTAAACTCTCTTTCCACTCTTTCTCTAACTCATGAACACTCACTATCTCGCCATTAATTTCTACTTCCACTAAAACTTCATCACTACTATTAATTTTCACTGTATCATCCTTAAATACCCCGTTTTCAACTATCTTACCACTATTACTTGTTAACTCATTAGTATGACTAACACTTACCTCGTTAATTATTTCTTCGTTATTTTTTGTCATTTTATCACCATTAGTCTCACCTGTATTGACACCATTGTCGTCTGTCACTTCGTTATTTCCATTTATACTGCACTTACCTATGTCTGTTCTCCACTCTTTCATTTTCTCAATATTTCGTTCTAATTCGTTAAAATTACTTTCACATTTAACACTTATGGTATTGATATCAATCTTGAGTTCATCAAATTTACCATTTACTTCATCAAATTTGGTATCATTTACGTTAAAACGACTTTATTTTATCGAACTATTCATTGAAATTACTCTTTATCTCATTGATTTCATTCTTTTGTTCATTCATGTTAGTATTTAGTTCATCAAATTTATTATTTTGTTGCTCTAACATTGTATGTATCATCTTAAACATTTCATAACTGGGATCGGCGTCGATTGATTCGCCACGCCTTCCATCCTTCCATTATCGACTCTGTTTCACTTATTTCAACATTTAATTGACTTTCTGCATTTCTGTCAGTGAAGCTGACTTCATCATTATTATTTTCACTTGTACTCATTTTGATTATTTAATTCTTACAGTACACATAAACAGATCATATCATATTATAACATAACCTTAATACATGCGTTTATTTATCTCTTAATTATATATCATTTGATTACCTCAAACAACCATTTTGTTCCCCAAAATAGGCACACATTTGCCTAAATTGATTTTTGCAAATTATCGGGTTTCGGCACCAATGTAACGTTTTAAATATATTATTCACCTTTTAATTTTCTCTTGGTTTGTTTACATTCCGGACCCCATCTTGCATTGCTGCCAATTTATGAAAACTAAATACTTACCCATAGTTCGTGAAGGCGTACTTTGTGAGAGAAAAAGGTTGTTGAAATTAATAGTTAGCCTACTTATTCTCAATGAATTAAAATTTATTAGTCATTTAGATTCATCAAATAATAAAAATCCCCTTCACATCAATTACTTCCCTCACATCAAAATATTCTTTCCCCCTCGCTTCTCTGTTCTGACTTTAACAATAACGATACCGTGATTCATTGAATATAATAAAAAATAGAAAAGAAATTACATATATATATATTCAAACATAGTACAAAATTTAAGCATCAATACTTGGATCTAATTTTTGCAAACCAGCGCTCTTTTTATACTTTTCATTCACCCACATCTCTATTCCCCAAATGAGCTCATTTTAATTTTGGGCGGATTTAATTTAGAATTTCTGAACAACTCTTGGTTACTATCCCCTTCGGTTACTTATCTGTTCATTACTGCGGAGATCCGTAACAGTCCCGTCTCGTATGTATTTCTTCACTCGCACACTTCTTTTTTACTAAATTTTTCTGAAACTGTTAATCCAAAAAACGTAATTGTTACTTCATTTAAACTTTTGGCACGACTTCTTTCACATTTTATATAATTTTATTCCTTTTTGTACGGGCGCCCGCAATTTCGTTCCGGAACTTATAATCGTGACCGGCCGGCACAACGGTGTAATTTTAACTGGGACAAATTGAACTGCTGATTTCTGAGATGAGGAGGGTCACATTGCATTGTCTTATTCGTCTGACGTAGCCAGATTCTGAGGTGGAGATGACCGCGCCTTACATTCCAAACTGACGTAAACAAAGGTTTGGCCCTGACGTCATATGGCGCTTTGTCTAACATGCATAGTTCACAGGTCAGATGGCTAAAAATAACTGTCTCTAGCAGTTAAACTGTTGACCTTGAGCCAATTCGTGTACGACGTTTATAATCCCAATAATATTTTCAAATACAATTTATTTATGTTTATATTTCCCCAAAATATCCCTGGGTGGGTTTAACTGTACTGTTACAACATATTACTGTACTACTAATAAACAACAAGTTGTAGGGCACAATATTTTTTTATAGTATATTTATATACACTATGAAAAGAAGGTGTTAATGAAAAAGAGAAATGTAATCATTTGCGTTAGGTATTGTTTGTTTATGATTAAGCTCGTTTGAAAGTATGTTCCACCACGCAGAATGAGTTGTTTAGTAAATTGTGAAACTTACGTTTTTAGTCAGCGCTTTGGGTAAGAAAAATAGCTGTATCCCATGGATACGAAATTTGTATATGTAAGCTGGATATGAAATTTGTTTAAACGTTTTTATTACTAATGCAAACAATCCATAAGCAAGACGAGTTAACGTGAATAAGGTGGCGACAAGACTTGGCTCACATCTCTCGAAGCGTCTGCTATAATGATTACAAATAATTGTATATGTGGTCCAAACCACCTTAAGTTGAATATTAGAATTTGAATTAAAATTAACTTAGACTATTTGCTACAACTTTTACACTTATACTATATGTCCATCTTAAGAAATAAAAAATTTCTTCACAGACCGAAAATTGTAGTATACAAACGGACGACATTAATTAATTAAGTTAAAAAATCAGTAAAAATTTTATTTATTGCGCTTTGGCTTTTAAAATGTGCTTATAACAAAGGAAATTTTTTGTAAATAAAACGTGGTTAAAATTAACTCCATAAATTTAATAAAAGGGTAACAGTCACTGGTTGATTGAAACGTTGCTCTAACATCTACAAGTAAACATAAATTTATAAAATATTTTTTTATGAAGACAGTGCAGCACAGCATGTAGAACATCAATAAAATTTAAAACTCTTTAAAATTTGTACTTCACATTTAGTATGAATAGCAACATTGGAACGACAGGAAAGGACAGAAGTATAGGAGAAACACATGGGCAAGACACAGCGCGACAGCTCCCATAAGAGCCAACGCTGTAAATTAAACCTGGGACGGGGATTAACATAATAATCCAATCTTATCTCAACTGGAAGACCATTATTTCTTATAATAACTAAAATCATTGTGAACAAAAAGACTATGAAATGAATACTTCTAGGTGAAACATACTGTATATCAGTGGCGGTTGGTGTTATAGTTGCAGCGTTGCACAACCACCAATATAGAATAACTAAACTATAAAATAATATACAAAATCATTAAGCACTTAAAAGTGTCATCAATTTCAATAGAAAACGTTTAGATTATATGCAGCAATGTTCACGTACTATTCAAATGTGGCGTGCAGGCTGGTGGTTGTAGGCCACTTGCAACTAGAAGAGTAAATGGCAGAGGTTACTACAGAAACATATGGGAGGACATGTGTTACTCTTCACATGGCCTATGTTCCCAATGTGACGGTACATAAGTCCGTCTAAGGATTTAGCGGTACAGGAAAATAATTTTATTGTATTTTCATGTGTTAAAATGGTTAGGTTAACTTTTCCCAATATTGTACGTACAACGCAGTTCGCCAGAGTAACTTGACTTCAAGGTCATGGGTGTACGTGACTTTCAACACATATTTGGACCCAGCAGGCCTCAAACTATGTTAAAACGTCATAACAAATAAGAAAATCGTAACAACCGAGACGTAAGACAATGCCGTCATCCATTTTAAACAAAAGAATGATGACGGAATAACCCCTTCTACCTGGGTAAATTGCACAAAGATGTCTGCCCAGTCTGCAACATACGATCAGAGCGTTAGCATGCTAAAATATTCGCTGGCGAAGTTTTGCCAGTAAAAGTGTTTTTTGAACAGTTAAAATGTGATTAACAAGTAATCAGTACCTGGCAATGTAACCTGCCACCTACAATGTAGATATAAACTCAGTGCAACGAAAGGACAGACCAAACAGTAAAGTCGCTGACCACCTGGCTCGAGATGGAGAACGTCTGAGTGGAAACTACAATTACAAACTCAGGAAAGTTTCAACTTAAATAACCATTATTCATTTGATCAAAATTGAGCTCTAAATTCTAATTAAAATAAATAAAAAGAATGTACCAATAATTAAAATGTGGGGAAAGAGTGTGCGTGTGCGTGTGAGAGTATGCCCGCATTTATAAATAAATGAAATGAGCCATTGGTTTATGTTTTAAAACTTAGTAAATCAACTCAGAATTAACTGCAGTCTATTTGAAATGTTTTTGTAGCAAATTAAGTACAAAATTAAATAATGAAAATTAATGAATAATTATTGGGCGGAAGTACGTACCTGCCATCTTGTTTTGGGAGTATAAAACTCCATTTTGTTTTCTGAATATTAATAATTGCAATTCTGAATTAAACCACAAGTTCTGTTTAACCAAATGCTGTTGACTTATTATTTCGAAAAATCCCAAACTGTTTCTGTTTCTCGCTTAATAAAGAACTCTGGACCCTTAGTGAGAAAAGTAGAGTGGCAGCTACGCCATGTGTACATACCGGATGTGTTATGAATTATATGGTAAGTACCATAATAAAATTATTATTATTATTAGTAAACGGTAAAAGAAGAAGGAGAAGGTAACAAATGCCGCCCACAACAGGGACTTATATAGTTATTGTAACAAATGGCGAACCGAACGAGGGACTTTATATAAAATCCTATTTATATAAATAAGCCAGATAACAGAAACAGATTGGGTATCGAAGTAAGATATAACATAACACGTGATTATTAGGTTATGTTGTTAGTAAGTAGATCTATATAAAGCAACAATTTGAAATAAAGATATTTCAACAAATTTTTTCATTAAAATGGCAGACAATAATGAAAGTGTCAGTTTAAATGACACAGAAACAGAATCTATGATAATGAGTGGAGTTAACGCAAAATCGACACTGACAATTAGTAAGGTGTCATTAGACGATTTATTCCAATTGATGAAAGTTCAAAGTAACTAGTTAAATGCCAAATTTGATGCACAGAACATAAAGTTCGATAATTTTGATAAGAAATTTAATAAACTTGATGCAAAATTTGATGAGATAAAAAATGAAATCGAGAAACGAAATGTTAACTTTGATAAGCAAATTGATGAAATGCATGCACGTTTCGATAAAACGAAAGAGAAAATAGTAGCATTAGTTAATGAGAAGTCTGATAGACAAAAGAATAAAGTAGACGAAAATTACGAGAGTAAAATGGGAGTAGAATTTGATAATGAAGTGATAAAAAGTGTTGATGAATTAGAGAGAAAGTATAGAGAGAATTTACAGGTAAAGGGGTTGCAGGGGGTAAATTTTTCCCATAATGTTGTAGTCGGGGGTGAAGAAAAGGCTTCACGCGCGTATTTGGAAGACAAAAGGTCTGCAAATAGCCGTCCCTGGATTTTCTGTGCACCTGATAGGTGGTGTGATGATACATTTGAAGAGTCCCCTGCATATATTGAGAGAGAGAGAGAGGAGAGAGAGAGAGAGAGAGAGAGAGAGAGAGAGAGAGAGAGAGTGTAACTTGGTGTTATGGTGAGAGATATTTTGAGAGAGAGAGGTATTGTGATGAGAGAGAGAGAAAGAGAAAGAGAGAGAGAGAGATTTTTAAGGTAAATAGAAATTATGAAGAGTTTGTAGAAAGGTTAGGTGGAAAGAGAAGTGATAATAATAGCAAGTACTTACCTTGCATTGAAACTGAGGTAGCAGTAGATGATGTTAAAGATGATAATATAACTTACCTGATTATGACAAATTATACTAAGGGCGACAGGAGTATACTATATGACGACAGTGTATGATATAATGATATGGAGTAACCCTATTCATTACAATAGTTTTGTGGAAGAATATGAGAAAAGAAATAAGTATTACATTGATGATACTAATATAATGTATTCAATGATAAATGATTTGTATAGATATAAGATTAGATTATTATTTGATGATGGTGGATAAATTGTTTTATTGTGTTATGAACATTTAATTGTGTGAACAGTGTGGTTTTGAAATGGATTGTTTTGGGAACTGATTAATGGTCAATGAGAACGAATAATAAGCTGAATTGTATATTTTTGTGTGTGTTAATGTTAAATGTATTTGTGTACTACATTATGTTGTGTATTATGTGTATTTTTATGTAAACCATGTATGTAATAGGAATGATTAGTAGATGATTTAAACATAAATATGGTAATAGAGTGTGTGGCTAGGAGGTTGCTACAGGGGTAGCAATGGTAACAAGTATTAAGCATTAATATATGAAGTTGACATGTGCGTTGAACATAAAAGATAATGATGATTCTGATCAAGAAAGCTGAGTAATAAATTTTAACTAGTTAGATTGTTTGCCATAATAAAGTTGTGTTTTGAATTCCATATATTAGGGATATAGATAAGTTGTTGCTTTTTGAAAAATTTAAGGAATTATTTTACGTGTTGTCATTTTAGTATAAGAATATATTTTTTCTTGTGGTGAAGGGAATGAAGTAGTATGGATTGGAGTCAGAAAGTTGGTAAATGTAGGAATGCCTAAGGAGAAAGACCTTCTGTCATAAATCTTGTTTATTTGTTATTTAAACTTAGGAATTAAGAAAACCAATGCCTCTTAACATAAACCAATGTAGCTAAGGGGAGACATATCAGTTGTGGATATGGGATTATACAAGGCCACTATTTAAAATTTTGTATTCGATGTTTCAGAGTTTAGTGATGCTGTGACGGCGGTCCTGAGCTGGCCAGCGCGTCAGAGCAGGAACGTCAAGTGCTTAAATGGCCTTGTGGTGTTGGGATCTCACATGAGAAGTCCAGTAAGATCATGCAGGTACTGTCATCATCATTGGACCAAGGGTAAGTGATTGATATTCTTTTTTGTATAAACACTACAGGGGGTTGTGGCGCCATATCTGGGCTGATCCCTTTAGAAGGTGTGAATGAGTCAATGAGTTTTTATGTTTTGACATAAAACCTCTCATTGAGGGGGTTTTGTGACGGTACATAAGTCCGTCTAAGGATTTAGCGGTACAGGAAAATAATTTTATTGTATTTTCATGTGTTAAAATGGTTAGGTTAACTTTTCCCAATATTGTACATACAACGCAGTTCGCCAGAGTAACCTGATTTCAAGGTCTTGGGCGTACGTGACTTTCAACACATATTTGGACCCAGCAGGCCTCGAACTATGTTAAAACGTCATAACAAATAAGAAAATCATAACAACCGAGACGTAAGAATGCCGTCATCCGTTTTAAACAAAAGAATGATGACGGAATAAACCCTTCTACCTGGGTAAATTGCACAACATACCATCAGAGCGTTAGCACGCTAAAATATTCGCTGGCGAAGTTTTGCCAGTAGAAGTGTTTTTTGAACAGTTAAAATGTGATTAACAAGTAATCAGTACCTGGCAATGTAACCTGCCACCTACAATGTAGATATAAACTCAGTGCAACGAAAGGACAGACCAAACAGTAAAGTCGCTGACCACCTGGCTCGAGATGGAGAACGTCTGAGTGGAAACTACAATTACAGACTCAGGAAAGTTTCAACTTAAATAACCATTATTCATTTGATCAAAATTGAGCTCTAAATTCTAATTAAAATAAATAAAAAGAATGTACCAATAATTAAAATGTGGGGAAAGTGTGCGTGTGCGTGCGAGAGTATGCCGGCATTTATAAATAAATGAAATGAGGCATTGGTTTATTTTTTAAAACTTAGTAAATCAACTCAGAATTAACTGCAGTCTATTTGAAATGTTTTTGTAGCAAATTAAGTACAAAATTAAATAATGAAAATTAATGAATAATTATTGGGTGGAAGTATGTAGCCACCATCTTGTTTTGGGAGTATAAAACTCCATTTTGTTTTCTGAATATTAATAATTGCAATTCTGAATTAAACCACAAGTTCTGTTTAACCAAATGCTGTTGACTTATTATTTCGAAAAATCCCAAACTGTTTCTGTTTCTCGCTTAATAAAGAACTCTGGACCCTTAGTGAGAAAAGTAGAGTGGCAGCCACGCCACATGTACATACCGGATGTGTTATGAATTATATGGTAAGTACCATAACAAAATTATTATTATTAGTAAAAGGTAAAAAAAAAGAAGGCGAAGGTAACACCAATGTAAGCTAGGTGGTTGCAAAGTTTCTGCAACGAGCTACTATCAGCGCTGTAGCGCATCTTTAATTTTGTCATGAAATCAGCACAGCCTTAAGTTGTAACAGGTTTAGTGTTTACGTTGTTTCAAAGTAAACCTGCACTCGTTGTTTTTGAGGTTATAAAATTATAGTTATAATTTTGTACAACTGTGATTGTGATAATTACGTGTCAATCAACTGTTGTTAATTAACTGTGGGTTAAGTGTATTTTATTTGTTAAGTGCTGAAGTGTGCTTTTAACAAAGTTTTTTGTTTTAATTTAAAATGAAGTGTTAAGAACCTTTTAGAAATTCCTTTTCTGCAAAGAGCAGTGGAGGAAAAAATTAAAAGATTCATAAAATTTTTAGTATTTTTTTAGTATTTATTTTTTCTTATTGTTTGTACATAAAAGCAGGCAGTATTCCACTCACTTCTCATTTAGTTTTCAAGTAATATTTTGTGTAGTTGAATTTATGTGCCTTGCAGTTTATATATAGGGAAAATCTGTTCTTATAGATCAAATGAGGCGTTTAAAAATAACTAGCCTATTATTATAATTCTGTTCTTATTTTTTATTTCTCGCAAACACAAGGATCGATTTCAAATTAGTGTATTATTTTATAAGCATAAAAAGCACGATTCTGTTTTTTTTCTTTTCTCTGCTTATTTAGTATTTGATTACTGCAAAGTTAGTGATACTTGTAGCAATCATTCATGAGTACGTGGGAACATGGAATATGGCATAGGTAGACATACTGATAGAATCATTCCATTATCATTACCAGATCTCTTTTGGGGGAAAACAGTAACTTTCTATTTTTTTCCATACGACAGCACTACTGTATACGAGGGGGGACCCAAAAGTAACGAGAATTTTTCTCTGGCAGTTGGTAGAACGCCAGTTCCGACTTCTCCTGCTAGGTGCCTTCACTAGACACCATTTTGTATCAGTTGCCCTAGCGGCATTGTTGTGGAAACATTAGCGCGGTCAGTGTGACTATTTTTTGTAAGCGCTGTTTCATGTTTTCGGCGATTTGTCAATGGTAGACATTAAATACCAACGTGCTAACATCAGGTTCTGTTTCCTGTTAGGGAAATCAGCGGCAGAAACTGTCGCAATGCTTCGGGCAGCTTATGGGGAGGAAGCTTTGAACCAGGCAAGGATTTATGAGTGGTTTACTCATTTTAAAAGTGGTCAAATGTCAATTGAAGATGAACCACGACCAGGACGTCCCTCGACTTCCAAAACGGACGAAAACATTGAAAAAATCCATGTTGCGATCATGTTTGATCGTCGTAGAACAATCGATGAATTGGAGGAAATGACTGGAATATCCTGGAGTTCATGCCAACGAATTTTGACTGAAGATGAAACGTGTTGCAGCAAAATTCGTTCCGCGTGTGCTTTCTTGTCGGCTCAAAATCCTTGCCTGGCTCAAAGCTTCCTCCCCATAAGCCGTCCGAAGCATTGCGACAGTTTCTGCTGCTGATTTCCCTAACAGGAAACAGAACCTGATGTTAGCACGTTGGCATTTAATGTCTGCCATTAAATTAATTTAAAAATCGCCGAAAACGTGAAACAGCGCTTACAAAAAATAGTCACACTGACCGCGCTAATGTTTCCACAACAATGCCGCTAGGGCAACTGATACAAATGGTGTCTAGTGAAGGCACCTAGCGGGAGAAGTCGGAACATGTGTTCTACCAACTGCCAGAGAAAAATTCTCGTTACTTTTGGGTCCCCCTATGTATATGATGCAGATATGTTCGTCTGCGCCCTGTTTAATGTGTCCTCTCCACCCCCTCTCACGTCAACTCAACCAACCACTGCTGTGTATGTTGTATGAAACAGAGAAATAAAGTTATTAAAAAGACTTACTTTTAATGCTGTAAACTTCCAGTATTTATTAACCATGTTTTCTGATAGCTTGCCTACCCATCACGGTTCTCTTCTAGGGTACTAATGTATAAACGTTTTGATGGCTCAACACATTTACAAACCCAAAAACACAGTTTGCTGAAACTGAAAAAGATAGTTTGCCGAACCATCAGTTTGCATAAAGGATCCTTATCAGTGACAAAAAACATTCAGAGATTGTAAAATTTCTTTTTATTGTAATAAATCTTCATGTTTTCTATTAAACATGACTTTCTACAGATCTTTCAGTTTTACTGTGACTTGACAAAATTATTTTGTTAACGACCTTAATAAACAATGCCACAGAAGAAAAGCTAATCCTAAATATTTCAAAACAAACCCATAAAATTCACACTGACAGTATAATAAAAAAGGTTCATACCGCTGATAATAAAAAATGAATTCGAAGGTCATATAAAAGTATTTTTATTAATTTTCCATTATTTTTTAATACAGGTAAAGATGGTATCCATTTTTATGTCAAGTTTCATTACCAACATTTCTATCATATTGTGAAACAGGGAAATAAAATAAAACAAACAAATATACATAAATGGAAAAGGCTTTATTTACAAATCAAAGGCAACTCAATGATTATCCAAATAATGTCATCCTCTCAATCAATAATCGAAACCCCATTAAACAAAGACTGTACACAACTCGACACAAACTCGAGTTTTACAATTTTTCTTTTTTTTCTAAAGCATGGTTATGGTCAAACCCTCCATTAATTATTATATAACTATCTACAAAATGCAGGCATGATCCGCTGATAAAATATTGGAATATACATAAGTGAATTATATATATTCACCTTCTTCTTGTAGCTAGATAAAAACACCATTGAGCAACATTACATCGTCCAATAGTTTGGGGCTCGAATGGAAGCACCTGAACTCCTGCACCTGACGTTAGAGTATTACCACTTCTATATACACATTTAGTTAGTTATGTATACAATATACCATTTATGTATGTTGCGTTCATAATGTTTACTCAGAACAAACAAAACTAACAAATAACAATTGACATCTCATACAATGACCCTGTCTTACAGACATATCACAAGTAGACACTTACTCTGTCTAAAATATAGGCTTGAATCAATATGATCAAAATGTCTTACAAAACAGATATTTTTCCACTTACACATGACACCATTTTATACATAACGTGAACATAAATATTATTAGTTTTATTATAAAACACATACTCTTTCAAAATTGTACTATAGTGAAATATAATATCACTATTATACAATTTATATCACACGCACGCAACTGTTTTAACACAACAGGTGTCAGAAAGTGATTCAAGCCCAATATTTAATATTACTTCAGTTATATCAGCTATAAATCCAACCTGCTATTAAATTCCTTATTTTTCATCTAGGCAAATATATAAATTTTACATTATAATTTACTATCAAAGCAATAACAGAAACAGTATTTTTCTAGTTTATAACACCCCCCCCCCTTTACTTCCAGTTACATAAAGTATGTTCTTCAGTTTTCTGGTTATAAATGAAATATATGACTGAACAAAAGTTAAAACTAATCTACTCAAAACAGTTTCTTACTATTTAAAATAAATTGGTTATATAAAAGTATATATAAACTACATAAGTGTTATGCATGGAAAATGATTATATACATATACCTGAAGAAAGTAATACAATTTACGTATTTCACTTTTGTAAATACATGTAGAAAAATAATTTAACTTCGACATTAGTATTAAAAATAGATATTTAAGGTATTTTCATTTATGTAACATGTTAATTTTATGAGCTATATGTGCAGTTGTGAACAAACACGCACGCACGCACACAAACAAAGAGAAATGCTCATGAATAACCTTTTATTCTGATATGGATGTTCGTTCTTTTTACAAAATTTACACATAATACTCAACAACTGTACATTATGATGAACAATGATCATGAACACATTATTTATATACAAAAACACTGTAACGATCAACAGATAAAGTGTAGAAGATAAATTTCAATCATAAGATTGCCATTAACTGTTATACCACAGGGACAAACAAAGCTGTATTTTAGAATATAAACTTTGGCACTACACAGTTTGATTACTATCATTACTGTTAAAACAAGATTTGGCAAAAATGAAATTATTAATTGGATATAAAAAACAGAACACATCGTGGATTACATTAACTCTGCCTGATACTACACAACTTTAAAATAACCACTGCCTGCTAAAGATAAAATTTCAATTTTGTTTATTAACCATATACACTTTTTGTGCATTATACTAAGCTGCTACGTTCCTACACAGAATAAAAATGCTCACCTTCAACATTAATAGTAAACAATCAATCAGTCAAAATTCAATATTCGATATCCGTTTATTGATTGGCCATGATATGAATATTTGTTTTAACATACACTACAGTTACCTCTTATTAAAACCACTTGTGCTAAATATACAAAATTAGACAAAAGTAATATAAGGTTCACAAGGAGTACAGAACTATACAGTAACTGCCTTCCAATACTTTTATCTGCGGAGATCTATGTTGAAAATGGCTTTCAAAGATGACATGAAACAAAACCGATTTAAATGCTTAAAAATTTTGATATGAATGACAATACAGAAAAAATAAGAATAATATGTGCAGTAAATGCTATCACACATTAAAGTTTACTGGTCCTCACTTTTGACAACCTATTATTTGTAGAACACTGCTTACTACAAATAATTGCAAGGAATTATTTCTATAAAATACATACAGAAATTTTCTACAAGGAACTTGTGTTATAAATTAAAGTACTTTTAATAAGCAAATATATTTTTTGCAGCTTCTTGACACGAGTATTAATACTAACCTTGTAAAAAGAAAACAAAGTAAATGCTTTCTTTACCCACCCTTCTAGCAGACAAGACTATTTTATTCCAAAAATTAATTGATACTAATAATTATTGCGAGTGATAATTATTGGCAAGTAACTGAATTATTGCCACAGAAAATGCAATATTGCGCTGTGAAACTTTATTGCTTGTTAAATTAAGTATAAAAATATTCCAACAAACCTGAAACACTACCAATACTTATAATTCAATGGGCTAAATACGGTACACTGAATGCAAAAGAAATGAACAGTACAGCATAAAAATAAATTCAGGTTGGGCAAACCTCTAGAAAAACACATGAAAATACCTTAATGTGCTACACCATACAACACTCTGGTGTATAATTTACCCAATTAACATAAAATGTTACACTCATTTATATATAAAGTAATAATTACCATGTGTGAATTTAAACTAATCTTCTGCATTAAACAACACACCATTACCTAAAAGCTCTTACTATACACTATGCTATTAAGTAGTAAGTTTATGCATCTATACATACAGAATTTACTAACATATAATTTATTAATTTAAATAAATAATTTAAATGTTTTTACAATACGTATACATATCATAACATGTTTTTTAAAATCACAAAGTACTTTAGTAAAGCTGTGTTCGACATATAAAGTTGCCCATGACCTATAACTGGCACCCCAATCTTACAAACTTTCACTAAATATTACAATCTTACCTTTCTTGTGTTGTTTGTATTTATACACTCTCCCCCACAAATGTTATAGACCAATATAAGAGATGTGCAAAAAATAAAATCACTGATAAAGATCACGAGTTCCATAATTTTGTTTTTAATACTTTGAACATCATGTGCCACGTATATGACAAATTTTTAATAACTGTATATTTTCCCTTAAGAGAAAAATGACAAAAAATAATCATAAATGTAAACAATATTGAATTTATATAAACACACAACCAAACATCTCACATATCATACAATTAATGTCATTCAACAAATTAATTAGTAAAACAGGTAAGTGAAATAACGATAAACTATTGTTTCCAATATAAATGATTTCAAAGAGGAGACCATATATCAATGTGTCAAAAAAAAAAAAATGGATGGATTTTAGATACTTCCCTTCATGCTGTGAGTCTACACTTTCTTAAATTTGCCAACTATCACATTATGCAGACTATGTTGTTTTTCAAACCTCTTTTTTTAAATGAAAGTATGACAGATTTGTGACCTTGGATACATATGGCTCTGAATTTAACCATACAAAACACACAAACCATGCTTCAATAAAATCAACTGCACAACTATTTCCAAGCAAACATAAATGAATACATGTATGTGCCAATATTAATCAGTTTATAGTTTATAAGGAATATTGATGGAGAGACAACACATTTTATATCTGTGTTGGGGACAAATAAATATTACTATAGGTCTATCACAAACAAAACACTGGAGATGGAATTCTCGCCAAAACCACATGACAAGAAGAAGAAACGTTACTCCCACCACTAGTGACAGTCAGGTTTATTACTAAAGCATCTCACAATTCTACACTGGCAGTGACTTGCTCTTGATATGCCAACAACAGATTACATGAAATAACATATTACAAAATAATCATCAACACTTCTATAAAACGCATTAACACATTTAAAGCATGTAAACATTATTTTTATCTTCTCATTTGTCTTTAATTATACTTGTTAGATTGAGAATCCACCATGCAGTGACAACATTTCTTTCTATTTTATTCGACTGGCAGCGAGTCAATTTTAAAACGTTGCCTCAAATATTCGCTTTCAGACTCAACAACGTACCCCCAGAGATTTTAAAATCCTTTTTAACAGCATAACATTCATGAACCTTTTTCCTTATTGCACTGTATGTAAAGGTGTCCACGTCATTATTGTATTGTATTATTTTTGCATCAAGGAGCAATTTTTATTTTGTACTAAAAAGTAATTTACTTTACACCCAGAAGTAGGTTTCTTTTCTCATTTTAAGTTTGTACACGAGAAATATTCAGACACTCCTGTAGCATCACTTGTACTGACAGTAATATTATAATTAAAGTTACATTTAATTTTTTGTTTTTTTCTTTCATATTCTGCTACATTAAAAATAATTTCTCTGGCTTGATTGTTCTAGGCCTCATAATAGTTAGCCTAGTACTCGATGACAACATAATTTAAATAAGCATTACCAATACAGTAAGGTAACTATGAAATAATTTGGTAACAAAGTCTTACAAAAAAGCATAAAGTACAAAACACTCCATGGAGTTTTATAAAAAAATAATTATGTTTTATATATATATATATATATATATATTATATTAGTTATATTATTATAATAAAGTAAGAAATGTGTACATTACACATTTGCAAATAAATTTATAAAGAAAGCTGAAAAAATAATGTAACTAAAATTATAAATGACAACAGATTTGCCCAATCAGATTATTAACTGTAACAGACTTCAATTTCGTGATTAACGTGGTGGGAGTACGCATCTTCCCCACACAATCAGCACATGTACACTGGAATTTTGTTTTATCTGTGGTACACCACCTATAGTTTATTTGAAAGCGTAGCCACCAAAACACATTGTGAGACACATGGGAAGGTTAGTGGCATCCAGCATGGAAAGAGAAAGTGAAGTAATGGAGTGACCACTAAACAGGTGGTTTACAGATCAGATGGAATATAAGGGGTTGTCCACACGTATTCTGTCTGCCATGACAGTTATGTTGTAAAGTATATCATGTTGTCCTTCAAGATCATTTTGGGTATATTATTAATATTTTCGAAATAATAATAGGATGAATTTATCTTAGCATTTTTCACTGCAATATTAGTGATAAAGACAGATGATACCAAAATGTGAACATATCCTCATCTAATCGGCTGTTTTCAACTAAAAGTTAAATTGTAATGTCTCTTACACTAGTGTCCAAATACATATAAATACATGCAGCTTCTATCTCCCCTTACACTAGATTCTATACAAGAATTGAACGCAGGCAGGTTATAACAATTAGAAAGTGTCAACCAAATTGCTGGTACTACAATTTTACAATTTCAGTTAACACTTCCAGCAACTCAAGAGGGTTTGGGATCACTAGACCCTATTACACAGGGAATAATCTGAGGATCAATAAAGTTTTTGGGACCCCTAAAAATAATTTTGCAATTTTCTCTAAATAATATGGGATACAGGAATTCCTATTTATATATTCACAAATGTTGCTTACTACTGTTTTGGGTGGGAAAAAGCACTTTTGAAAGCTCGTGAAAAAAGGAATACAAACAAAAACATACAAATATACTAAAACAATGGCGTAATACTGCAATTCCAGCCTGACCTCACAGAAACCAAATGTCCAACTGACTTATATAATGAAACAAATCTAAATACAATGCTTGTCTAATCACAGAATGATTTTTTATTATTGGCAGGCCATAATCTGCAGGGTCAGCTCACATATTTGTAAAGTGTTCATGCATTAAGCATGCAAATCCAAGAGCAAAACATAAAAATGCATTCAAAAAATGTAAATAAGAACATATAATTCCTGATTTTATACAATAAATGTAATTGTATAAAAACAATCTGAATAAAAAATAAAAATGGAAAATTACTTTGCTGCTGAAGCAACTTTAATACCCCCCCCCCAACACCTACTTCTCAAAACACTTAAATATGATAAAGAATATGCAAGCACCCGTGCACATGCATACAATAAGTATTTAAGACTGTAATTCTTGCTTTGGGTATGCCAAACCCTACAAATATACACTGTACGAAACAAGTCTGCAAAACACGCACACAAACACACTCTGCTACCAATTGTAAGGCTGTCAATTCTGACTAACTTGCAAGTCCTTGTACCAAATTACTAGCAAATTCCAGTTAATTAATAATTTATAACTACAATATTTTGGCCAATATCTGCCACAAGCAGTCTCTAGAGAATACTTTTGGGAATCACTTCAATAAGAATCTGCATTCTGATTTCCATGTACAGTAGAATCCCGCTAACTCGCCTCTCGATATCTCGACATTCCGTATAACTCGACGATCACTTTTTTTTAATCGCTAAATGATTTCTGCTGGTCAAGCAGAACATTATCTTCGAAATAATGTGGTGGTCTATTAAAAACTAGACTAATAATTTCTAACATCGCCTATACGGTGCAAACAGTATAGGTACATTTTAATTACTGTATTATTGTAATTACAGTACATATTTATGCGTATGAATGTCCGTATGTTTTCCTGTTCTGTTCAAAGATTTGTTACGGTATTCAATTTTTGTCCCTTTCCCTTTGTGACACTAATTCTTGGAACTGTCTAACGAATTTGGTGACAGGTTTTGTTCTTTTCATGGAAATTCCAATCTACCCCATTCCCCCTCTCAGTAAAGAAGAAAGTCAGGTAGACGCTGTCAATCACCACTCACATTCTCGACAATGCCTCATCCCATCCTGATGCGGAACAGTTACGAGATGAAGACATAAGAGCCATGTTTCTCCTTCCTAACGTGACTTTGGTATGTCAACAAATGGACCAGGGCATTTTGGAAGCATTGAAGAAGAGACGTAAGAGATAGACGTAAACTTCTTTTATCTTGTTTTTCGTTTATGTGGCATGATCGATAAACTAAAGAAAATAGACATGTTGGACATAGTGGGGTGGATATCTGAATCTTGAAATGAAATCGAGCATATAAGCCTTGCTTGTTCCTGGAGAAAGTTGCTGGACCATTCAGGAAACGAGTTCCAAGAAAGCAGAGAAGAGACAGAAAATTGTGAATTGGTGGATTTATTGAAGAAAATTCCAGGCTGCGAAGAAGTTACTGATATAATATTGGAGAATGGATGGGGCAGGATGAAAACTGTTAACTTTTAGGAGATGGTGAAATAGTTGCACTAATGAAAGAGAACGAGGATAAAAATGAAGATAAATCAGAAGACGAAGAGATGGAAGACAACAGAAAAGTTAAAAAGATGACTCACAGTGAAGGACAAAAGGCCGCTGAAGGAATGCTCCACTACTTGGAGGAGCAGGGTGCATCTACTATGGACATTTTGTTACTCTGTCGCCTACGTGATGAAGCTGCACGAAGACAATATGAGTGTGAGAGACAGTCTAGCATCACGAGATTTTTCTCTACAAAGAACTAGCCATTTCTTCAGTTTTGTATATAAGTTTTTTTTTTTAATTTTAACAATTATTTTAGGGTATGTTGTACTTTTCTGTGTCGTGTATTGTGCTGAACTTTCATTAGAGTAATATGCACTAAAATATTATGAGTTGTGAATAACCCACCCCTTATTCCATAAAACTCGTCATTTTCGGTAATTCGTCACCCTCTCAGTCCACATTAGGTCGAGTTTGCGGGACTCTACTGTACCAATTTGTACATTTATTAACATACATATATCAAGTTTCTCTGCATAATAAATTTTCTAGTTGTAATAAACTTTACAACTACAATTTATTTATAATCGCTTAAACTTTGGCTCATATATGTTTTGTATATCATTTGATATTGTTATAGTCATCTCCAACAAGGCCAAGAACTTCTGATCTGAGGTAATAAAAGAATTATCAGACACATAGTATTAACTGCTGGTACACACTATGTGACTCGTAATACCTAGACACTGTATTAATATCACTGAAATTATTTTAGTTAATTATATTATTATATCATGTTTATCTGTATCATCTTACCCATAGGATGTGATTGTTTCTCAAGTACAGACTAAATACGATAATATCAATACGAATGTTCCCTTACAACAAATACAGTAATAGTTTTAATGAACAGTATTAACAGTATTACAATACACATATTACAATCAAATTACAGATTACATTTGTTTGCTAGCTGTTTTATGTGGTTAATAATATAACAATATTAAATAAATACTAATGGCAACAAAAATGATTACGAGTACCAAAATACTTTAATAAAATAACTAGTAAAGGGACATTATGAACAAAGCATTTTTACGCACTGTTATTAAAGATAGGAACTATTTTTGTGTTCTACATTTTAAAAGATTTCTAACAACCAATGAAAAAAATGTCTTAATTGTTAACTGAAATAAATTCTCAGCGTAATGTGATTAAAATCTTGAAAACTTCATTAACATTTGCAAGTAATTTTAAAATATTTATGCCACACAGAACACAATAAAGTAACACATCACGGTTATAAATAAGAACAATTATAATCAAAATTGTTAAAAAATTACAAACTCACTAACGTCTCTGATTTATTAAACATCCAATACTCCTGTATATTACATTTATTAAATTTTAAATTTAATGAGATTAAATTCAATACACTAAGAATTAAATAAGTGAGAAACAGCACTATTTTACTGACGTGACTTTTTGTTCTAAGTAAACACATGAACACAAGCTGCATCACATCCGCACACAATAAGGCATACAGCCCTATATTACATTGTTGAAAAAAATTTAGTATATAAAGATAAAATTCATCAAATAAAACATCTCTGTACATGCTAAAATATAATGTGCCAACATAATAGAGATTATAACTTATATAACTTACTCACAATGTTACACACATTTTTTTTAAAGAGAAGAGAAGGTAAATTAACAACAACAACAACAACAACAACAATAACACAGTGAATAAAAGGAAAATGGTGATGTCAGAGTATGGCACGCCCAGATGATGACAAAAATGGTCTCCACTTTTCTGCTGCAGTCAAAACGTGAATTTGTAAGTTTTATCCAATTAACATCACAATTACTGTTACATTGCACTGCCGATTTATATAATTCTGTTAAAAAAATGTTTTATAAACAATATGTCACAAATACCCTATAGTTTTTTAATTTTATATATTTATATATATCAGAGAATGTTAGAATATATAAGGAGTATAAAAAGCGCTGATCCCCCTCCCCAAAGGATTGGTCATTGAAATCTAATAAAAACACCCAATGATACCTCTTCTTGCATGCTTCTTCAGACTGGTCACTTTATGATATAAATCTTGTGCACTCCTTGTCCTGTATACCTGGCTCGGCAAATTATTTCACCTGTTGTGACTGATAGTTTATGTATAGAGCGAGAAAGTAATGCACTCATTCATCCATATCCACACACTCATACGATTATAAATGTTTTGATATATTGTTGGAGAAGGCAATATTGGCACTTGTGTGGGGCACAGGGTGCAGGTGGGCTATGAACCCACATGATTTAACTGATGACTGCTTGTCTGTTGGTTCACACAGTTGTACGGATGATTTGAATTGCAGAGTACTGAGTACACATTGTCGACCTTACTTAATTTTTCAAAGAATGGGATCAAGTCGAACATTTCAGAGTCGGTCATGTCGTCAAACCATGAAGCGACAGGCACCTAAAACAAATAAAGTACTAAAATTAACAATTTTTAATCTCACAGTTAAAGTAACTTATTAAATAATTTAATTACTGACAGTTCATTTATCAATCAGCCAACAATTTATTTTGTTGGGTAAAGTAAAGCACTAAAATTAACAGTTTTCAATCTTACAGTTAAAGTAACTTATTAATTTATTTTAATAACTGACAGTTCATTTATCAATCAGCCAACATTTTATTTTGTTGGGTGAAGTGGTTTGTCACTGACTGATTCAACAGTAAAATAAACATTAGTGTGTGAATACTTACACACACATACACATATAGATTCTTATTGTAGTTTGGAAAGTCAGGTGGAAAGACATGGTGAGATGGGGAAGGGAAGAAAGACTTCAGTGATGTTTGTTATGGATTAGAGATTCTGTTTTTCTAAGAATATACTTCTTCCTACCCAACAATTAAGATTGTAATTATAAAAAAAAGAGGAATTGGAAACGCATGTTAAAAATACGACCAATATTGAGAAAATTTGGTAGTTGTGTTTATTGTGCCTTGTTTCCTCCTCATATTAGTACATATTGAAATATTTAGACCCACAAATGGTTCTCAAAACAACTTTTATACAATGACTGACTTAGATGCATTGTTATTTTGATAAGCAGTCTTTTTATAAATAAATTTTAATTTCTTTCTTGCATTCACATTCAACTTGACACAATTATTTATAAAATTTTGGGCACATTTACTCTGAACCAATCTATAAGTTACAAACATTACATTATATGGCATGTTCCCTTGGTATCTTGTTTCCCTAATATACTGGATGAAAATTTCAGTCCATAAGTACTACAATGGAAATGAATTATAGAATATTGCAATTGCCAATTAGGATGTAAAATACTTAAGGTAGCAAAGTGATTGATGAAATTTCTTGTGAAGTTCATTAACACCCTTCTTAAAATTAACTGAATGCAGAAGATTTATATACCATGGTTGGCTTTAGTAATGTCGCTTGGGTTTAGTTACTTCTAACGCTTCCAGAATTCAGATCTGTCTCCGACTTCATTTTATTTATGTTAGTAATTGAAAGAAATATTTTTCAGTTTCAATACTGTTATGAGGATAACATGGGCCATTCCCCATATACAAGTAGAATAAATTACTGAATGCCAGAGTAATGGATACTTACAAAGGTTATTAAACTTCTCTAAAAAACACACATTTGTATTACAATAGTTCTAGTTATTTACACTACACACTAACAAATAGTTACCAATAGACACTATCATTAATACACTCTCTTAATAGTATGTCTTATTGCTTGGATTCAAAGAACTTAACTGGCCATGGTGGCCTTTACACAACAAGCAAGGGTACTTGTGTGATGTAATAATGTTTCCATGAAGGTTCAATATTTAACCAGATGTATGGAGAATAATGGCGTACTGACTCGGGTGGCACAGCATGATAAGAGAATTTGTCACATAGTATGAGAACACTGTATCATCCTGCTACTTATATGTGAATAACGTCATGTAAGCTCCACATGTTGCTTACCCTATCATCACAATATACATATATTGGCAAGAAGTAACTATAATAAAATCAGAGAGTACACAGAAAGCATCAAAATCTACTGGATGAGGGAGGAAGCGGTCAATGACAGAAATTAATGTGCAAAACTAGCGACCCCATGGAAATTCCTAACTGATAGTTTACACATTAACAAGCAACATATGGCCGCAACACTCTCACCCTCCCACGGCAAAAATCACAAGGGAAGCAAGATACAAAACTCTTGCCGTAGTTAAATCAACATCAGTACGCCTTGAAAATATTCCGGGATTACAGAATGAAACGTTGGTATTATAAATATCACACACAGGATGTACCCAAAAATTTACTACAACATATATATATATATATATGTTGAGGATGGCTGAGGATGGGTACAAAATGGTACCCGAAACATGTTCCTAATAAGGAAGAAATATCTTGAGGTAAATTCATTATACAAATTAAATATTATATATATATATATATAGTCACCGGACAAATGGCGCCAATCGTACACTATAGTATTTTTGGTGGCCCTAAAAAGGACCGTGGCGAGAAGGCTGATGTTGGTCGTGCCGCGCTGAGATGTTCGGCGGCTGCGCCTGATGTTCGTGGCGCACTGCAGTCCTCCTCTTCTTTCGGCATCGGTTGTAGAGACGGCTGCCGGCCCAGCGACATCCATCGCTGGCGCGGAACGGGAGTGCGAAGACGCAAGAATGGCGGCAGTTCTATTCTTCAGCTGTTCCTTCTGGCTGACTCCGCCTCGATGTCGTCCGAGAGAGGAGAGAAGATGAAGTGCGTCCGATGGCGTGGCGATGAAGAGTGTGCGAAAATTTTCTACCGGAGCGGGTTTTATGCACTAACCGGGATCGCTGATTGACTCGCTCTGAGCACGTTAGTTGTCACGTCTCGGCTGCTGATCTCTTATTGGCTCGCTGTGTCCGCCGCTGGTACCGGATAGCAGATGTTTGCTGCATACCACTGCCGTCACAACTCCCCTGGGTCTTGAATGCTCTCCGGTAGCCAGACTACTGCTCTTCTCCAGATCTTGTAGAGGTGTCCGTTGGGCTCCATGTTGATTGGTGTGCCAGCTGGTAGCTCGCTAGCGTGGCTAGATCTTGCATCTGCAAGATGATCGTCGCCCCACGTTGGGCGCCACTTGTCACCGGACAAAAGGCTTGCCGCATGACAAATGGCGCCAATCGTACACTCTAGTATTTTTGGTGGCCCTAAAAAGGACCATGTGGTGAGAAGGCTGATGTTGGTCGTGCCACACTGAGATGTTCGGCGGCTGCGCCCGCTGTTCGTGGCGCACTGCATCCTCCTCTTCTTTCGGCATCGGTTGTAGAGTCGGCTGCCGGCCGAGAGACATCCATTGCTGGCGCGCAACGGGAGTGCGAAGACGCAAGAACGGCGGCGGTTCTATTCTTCGGCTGTTCCTTCCAGCTGACTCCGCCTCGATGTCGTCCGAGAGAGGAGAGAAGATGAAGTGCGTCCGATGACGTGGCAATGAAGAGTGCGCGAAAATTTTCTACCTGAGCGGGTTTTATGCACTAACCGGGATCGCTGATTGACTCGCTCCGAGCACGTTAGTTGTCACGTCTCAGCTGCTGATCTCTGATTGGCTCGCTGTGTCCGCCGCTGGTACTGGAGAGCAGATGTTTGCATACCACTGCCGTCACAATATATATATTGCAACAATACTCTTAACAACTCACTCATGGACATCGGACCTTCTCAGGGCCAACAGGCCGCGGTTCCGACTGCTTCGACAGCAGCTCCGGCTGCTGCCGCTGTTGGTCGCGCGCCGCCCATGTATGTCCAATGTCGCCGCCTTATACAGACGGCTGATCGCGGCCCACGGCCTGTCGGCCGACAAGCTTGACCTGAAGCTGCTTGGCGGTGATACGGTCAAGATTGTCGTCCGCCAGTTCGAGGACCATCGCTTGGTCGAGGCCTTCTTGCAGGCGCACAGCCTCCAATACCATACCTTTTCTCCTAAGCGAGTCAAGCCCTTGTCTGTAATTTTGCAAGGGCTTGACGCGCATACAGATCCCCAGGAGATCCTCGTGGAACTCCGTGACCTCGGGTACCCAGTGCAGGCAATTTTCCGCCTGTTCACGCACTCAGAAACCCGAGTACCTCTCCCGCTCGTCCGTCTCCTGCTCGAGAAGGGCGAGGCAGCTGACAAAATATTCCAACTGACGCGGCTGTTTGGCTTCCGCGTCAGGGTGGAAACCAGTCGTCCCCAGGGCAAGCTCGCGCAGTGCCACCGGTGCCAGAGGTTCGGCCATCACACCGACGTCTGCCGCAATGCCCCGGCCTGTCTACGTTGTTCTCTGGGACATTCAACCCAGGCCTGCACTGTGGCAGACAAGACCAAATTCCGCTGCATTAATTGTGGCCAAGGCCATGCAGCAAGTAATGTAAACTGCCCGGTCTATAAGGCGGAGCTCCTGCGGAAGCAAAGGCCGCAGGGGCCCCTCCCGAAGCCAAGGCAGCCAGCTATGCAGCCCCAACCCCAGAGACAGCCTAAAACTCAGGCAAGGCCTCAACCTCAGGCACAACCGGTATGGCGCGCGCCCTCTCTGGCTCCACCTCCAGCCCCTGCAAAGGCAACCAAACGAACCGCGTCTCCTTCCGAAGCAGAGACAAGCCCAGTAGCCGTCATCTCGGTTTTGGAGCCGGAGAATCAACCCTCCACCTCCGCGGAACCTCCTACTCCCGCCTCTGAACCAGAGGTAGCCTCGCCTCCACTGCCACCTCCGCGAGCAGGCATCACAAAACCCAGGAACAAAGGGATAACCAAACCGGATGCTCGGCCCCGAGCTCCTGCCGGCCCACAGCCCAAGAAAAGTCCTGCTTCCCGGTATAAGTCCGACGAAGCGCAACAGCGTACTTTTCCTGCCGCTGATTCAAAACCGTCTGCCCCTGGTCCTGTGGTTTCCACCACGACGCGATCTGCCGTTAAACCTGCTCGCTCTTACGCGGCCTCAGTTTCCAGGCAAACCGCCCAGTCCGTCATTTCCGATGACGCACAGTTCGTCCGCGACTTTCTGTCTGGCTATGACCTCAAGAAAGTCGCATCTACCTTCAGGTCCATCCGAGACCGCCTGGAAACTGCCGACCCAACTGAGAGATTTATGCTCTTGGTGGAAGCCTGCGAAGTAATAGGTCTTCTATGAACCGAGCCCTTAGACGAGATCTCTCGCTCGTAGCCTGGAATGCTAACAACATCGGTTCCAAGCATTCCGACCTTCTTGAATTCCTGGCTCGGTTCAAACCCGACGTACTTCTCCTTTCTGAAACCCACCCGACCCCGGCGAACCGGTTTCGATTACCAAATTACGTGGTCTATCGGGATGACCGAGTTGGCCAACGAGGAGGCGGCACGGCGATCGCGGTGAGGACCTCCATAGGTCATCATCGTGTCGCTTTGCCGCAGCTTACCAACCTAGAGGCCACCGCCATTGAGGTCCACGGAGCTCTTGGCGGCGTCCTCGTGGTTTCAGCATACAAGCCCCCACGAGCTGAACTCCTTGTTGGCGACCTGGAAGTCATCTTCGATTCCCATCGAAGGGTAATTTTGGCCGGCGATCTGAATTGCAAGCATCGCGTTTGGAATAGTCGCCTGACTACTCCGAACGGGAGGCGCTTGCTCAGTTTTGTTGAATCGCGCCGGGCGATGGTGTTTGGTCCAGCGCAACCCACGTTCTTTCCGTCACAGCCTAACGCGGCTCCCGATGTTCTGGATATCGCGGTGACCCAAGGAGTTGTCTGTCCGGTCGAGGTATTCTCACTTACGGAGCTGACATCCGACCACAACCCTATCTTGGTCCACGTCGCTACCCAGCACGCCTATACACGTTCTGACCAGAAGAAGGTTATCGATTGGGATCGCTACGGCCCGGCCTTGTGCCATCGATTGCCGCCAGCGGCTCCACTCGATTCCGTTCGCCTCCTAGACGAAGCAGTTGCGGGAATCGAAGAGGCAATCATCTCGGCTATAGGCGTGTCTTCACGTACGCGAGCTGGTTTCACGCCTGGCTACCAACGCATCCCTGAGAAAGTCTCTCTTCTCGCTCGCGAGAGGAATTACTTCCGGAAACGTTGGCAGAGGACCCGTGATCCGGCTGATAAGGCAGCATACAATCGGCTCACCGGACGACTGCGTGGCAGTCTGAAGGCGTTCCGACGTAGCTGTTGGGAACTCGACGTGGCCCGAACGGGGGATGCGGACCCGCTAAGTCACCCGTACAGAATACCTACCGCATTGACGGGACGGAGGCGCCGACCTCCACTTCCCGCCATTGTTGGATCATTTGGTCGACCCCTGGGTCGCCCGGAGGAGAAGGCCGAGTACTTGGGCTTGTGTTTCGAGCGACAGTTCGCTCCCAACCCGCCCATGGACTGGGACTTCGACGAACAAGTCGAGATGGCTGTGGAAGACTTTCTGTCGCTTCCGATCATGACGGAGCCCGAACCCATCTCTTTGGAAGAGGTCTCAGATCGGCTCGCTGAATTTCAGCCAAGAAAAGCTCCAGGCCCGGACGGTGTTACCAACACCGCTCTACGACTTCTTCCCGAGCCTGGAGATCAATTCTTGACTGAATTGTTCAACGCGTGTCTCAGACTGGCCTACTTTCCCAAGAAATGGAGAAAGGCGACGGTTATCGTGATCCCGAAGCCGGGAAAGGATACCACCCGCTCGGAAATCCTCCGGCCTATCAGCCTACTCTCCGCTACGTCCAAGGTTTTTGAGCGCCTCGTACAGCGTCGTGTACGAGAACATCTAACCAACTTTGACGTGCTGGTCCCCGAACAGTTCGGCTTTCGTGTGGGGCATTCGACCACTCATCAACTGATGAGATTGGTGGAAAGCATCACGGAAGCCGGGTGTCGGAGAGAACGGACCGTTGGCTGTTTCTTAGATGTTGAGAAAGCCTTCGACAGCGTATGGCATGATGGCCTGTTATTCAAACTTAGGGAAGTCCAGCTCCCGGACTGCTACCTCCATCTGGTTGCTAGCTTTCTGACGGAGAGGACCTTCTGCGTGAGAGTTGGCGATTCAGTCTCTTCCGAGAGACGAATCACAGCCGGCATCCCTCAAGGTAGTGTTCTAGGCCCCCTTCTGTTCTCGATCTATGTCAACGACGTGCCGAGACAGCCTGGAGTCCAGATGGCCCTCTTCGCTGACGACACGGCCATATTTACGGCCGATCGTCATGAGGAAAGGGCCGTCCTACGACTGCAGCGCCAGCTCGACACGCTCGTGGACTGGACTGAGAATTGGAGAGTGCTCCTCAACGCCACCAAGAGTGTAGCCATCGAATTCTCTAAGCGACGGAAGAACCCCGTTAGGCAACTACGTATCGGCAGAACGTACTTGCGCTGGTCCAACAAGGTCAAGTACCTCGGCTTACACCTCGACCGTCGGCTCACCTGGCGTACCCATGCACAGACAGTTCTTAAGCGAGCATCCACTCGCCTGTGCGCACTGTTTCCACTCCTGATCAGCCCAGCCATGACCAGGAAATTGGGTAGGATGATCGTCGGCGCGTATCTGCTGCCGGTCATTACCTATGCCTGCCCGGTCTGGGGTTACCTCGCCGCAATGCAAAAAAAGAAGTTGCAGAGCGTCCTCGACAGGGGGCTTCGGCTAGCGGCCAAAGTCCCCCGTCGCTTCTCATCTCGCCTTCTAAGGAGAGGACTTGGCGTCCGCTCCTTAGACGACACTTTCAGGCGGCTTGCACGCAAATTTTATGCACGTGCGGCGAGGTTCCCAGACAATCCTCTAGTGACTGGGCTGGGAAGGTACCGTATACGCCCAGGTGATTCGTGGAAACGCCCTCGGTGTATAGTGCGCTAGTGTAGGCTAGCACAACAGCCGAGAATCGGCCTGCTATAGAGCACACGCCCTACTTGGGCAGGGCCACGAGGCAGGAGCTCCAGATGGTAGCTCGGAACTCAGCTCCCGTGCGGTTCGTCTCTGCGACGCACAACCGCAAAGTCCAGAGCAAAAAAAAAAAATAATAAATAAAAATAACAACTCACTTTTGCACATATGCTATTACTCATTTGTGCGCACTTACCCACGTCTCGAAGGTATACTCTTCTTCTGCAGTATTTACCTTGATGTTTCCCAGCTAGATCGCAGGCTTTGGTAGTTAATTGAGGATGGATAAGCACGTGAATATCGTTACAAGTAAAGAGTACAGAGGATTTAGTACTGGTTGTGAAATTAATACGACTTTGTTAATAAAATTATATTCATTTTGTTTATTAATTAAAACTGCAAATTGTCATGTTATTAATTAGTGTGTGGGTTAAGTAATATTGAAACCCTTATATTCCCTTATACGATTATCGTATAATTATAACATGGCAAACTCTTAGCTCTTATAGTCTAAGACACATTATACACAAATATAAGACATATATGACCTGGAATATTTACACAGACATATAATACATAACACATATATTATTACAATGCGTGATGAACACATACGAAATTGAATATTAATATTGACTTAGCAAGTGTGGTTTTTTTCTTATGTACCACTTAATTAAAAAAAAAATTAAACATTTATAAAAATTCTAATAGAGACCATTCTATTACTTTATTTAACTATACTCCTAATGTCTCAATTAATTAAAATCTACAATTGAAGTAAACTTTCGTACTTGATTTTACGTTACAGTTACTGGATATTAATTATTTAATTATAATATAAAAATATAATAAAATATGGTTTCCCTAATTACCATTTATTTATGAGATTAATAAGTTTTATGTTGTTATAAATTATTATTCTCTGAACTTTTATTAATTATTCATTATGCAAATAAAAATAATAAAATTTATGTAAACTTGGATATGGAATCTAGAGCCTTCTTTTGATAGATTCAGGGTCATTTATAAGACCGAATAAATGTCTGCCTTCACCTGCATATTTCTGCAACCATTTAACTGTGTTGTTACCGTCACCTAGACTCTCGAGTTTTGGGATCCCCTTCCGGTATCACCTTCTCTGTCTCTGCGTCGTTTGGAATTATTCTCTCCGTCTAATGGATGCTGAGTTCTAACATGGACCTCTGGTCGTGATGATGTACGGCTGGCTGTAGCTGCGTGTGGCTGTCCCTACGTCCTCTAGTATATTGCTCTGTTTCCTCTCCTCTCATCTTTTCCCTCGTGGATGTCTCGAAATTCTACGTGGACTTCTTGAAGTTCATCGACGACGTTTCGACTCCTCGTAGTTTACGGTATTATTTCTTTTATATCACTCGTGTATATCACTAATTACTTTCACCGACATACTGCTGGTTCCATCGCACTTTAATTTATGTAATACGATTTAAAACATTACTTAAATTTTGTAAAATTTGCGGTGGTGAGATGCTTGGACTTCACGTGCTGTCTGTTGATGATCTGAGAAAGAGTGTGTCGCTCGCTGGGGTTTTATACTCCTGCTGGTGTTCAACTCCTGTTGAAAACTGTTCGGACAGAGTTGAACAAGTCAGCGCGTCGGTTTATTAACTAATTAAACCTACGCGTCTTTCTATGAAGCGCACACTTTTTTAGAAATATTATTTGACAAATCGTTAGGTATATTAATAAACTTGACCTACGCAAATTATGAACATTAAGGTGTGTAAACTATGGAAGTTATGGCAAAATTTCACATGGTAGCTGAACGGTTCCCACGATCATAGACCTCTTAGTATCGAATTGTAGCGCCGGGCGCCAGCTGTGTTTCTACATATGTCTCTGATTCGTGTGACTTCTGGTTTTCATTCAGCACTTAAAAAAACTGTGTAAAATTTCCTATAATCGTATACATAATTCAACTTGTTCTTCATAATGCTTAATTATTACATTATTTTCATTATTTACATCTTTCACACGACTCATACGTGCATTCGTATGTTCTCATACCGCAGTCAGGGGTTGATACGGAGACTTATGCTAAACGTATCGTTGCAATATATTATAATGTTACTTATTATTTCTTTAGTTTTATAGTTTCTATAGTTTTATAATATAAATCTTAAATCCTAATCTTACCCTTCATCAATGTAACCATATCATGTAGCCCCAAGTTGATGGTGCCAATTTTATATGTAATGTTATGTTAAAATAAAGAATCAAACTCTTTTATTCTGTCTTGTCTTAATTTCAATAAATTTATTATTCTTTCCACTTTAACATATATTGAGATTCACTAACATACAATGCCCTTCTCTTCAGTTAGTTCAATGCCATTTAGGCTCAATAACATGAAAACTCTTTCTCAGGGTTAATAAAAAATTAATTAAAGTCTGTGTACAGTTAAAGTCATACATATGAAATAAAATATAATAATTATAAATCTGTTTTAGTAAAGTGATGTTGTATATGTGTGTTGAGTTACGGGTTCTTTGGATCATACAAAAGAAACAGCCTTAATAGGAACAACTAATAAAAAAAATTACAATGAACAAATAAAATTAATAATCATAATGTTTATAGTGTTTCTGTTATTTCACTTCACTGTTCTTGTGTTTTGAATTGAATAGTGTTTGATCAAAGGTATATTTTAACATGATGGAACAATCTCACCAAATTTGTAGTTTAGTCTACAGATTATTTCTTGATATTTATCTTCTGGCCTTCATTTTTCCGTGTATTATATTAAACCATTATGCTTCTCATTATTTTCGAAGTTTTTCTTCATTAATTCATTGTGTAACATTAATTTTTTTGTATAAAATGTCCAGCTTCAAATTAATCTGTTCTGACCTATTTCAACAATACCCTTTCTTTTAAAAAACTCCCGATTCAATTAGTAATGCTCTTGGCTATGACATGTTTATGGGTCACAGGTTTGTTTTTATATTTTTTAATTAACATGATTCAGTTGAATCTTGTTTTTTATTAGTCACTGATGTATACAATTAGTTTCTAGTGCACTATTCCACTATTTTTAATTATTGTACACTTTGTTTGCTCTTACTATATTACCTATAAAATACAGTTGTTTTATATAAATTATGTTTTATTCACTGCTTATTTATAACCAGATCTATTTCCTATTCACTTTCTCTATACACTGTTTATTAATGTCAATCACCGTTATTTTCACTTTGTTACGTTATTAAAATACCTAACGTTTGTGATTATTGTTTAATATTATTTTAATTGTAATATTTAAATCACTTTCAGTTCGTAGTGTGATTACACAAAATAATTGCTTGAGGTTCGCAGACCTCCCTATAGTTTAATAGGCTTATGCAATAACAAATTTTTTTTACTTAATTCCTAATTTGTTAACATTTATACACTACATTTTTATTTATTACAACTATTTACATATTTATTATCATTCAATCTTCCCTCCTGGGTGTAATAGTCATCGTCCTGTCACCGTCTTTAAACTATTTAATGAATAAGTTTTCATTTCCAATTTCCATTGTATTTGTTTATTATGATAATTACCTTTTGTTTTTTATTATCTCTTAATCCTTGACATTATTAATTGTCTTTAAATAGTTACATTTTATGTTCATTTCTTTATTTGTTAAATTGATTTTATACTTCTTTGTATTTCATTTATAAGAAAGATTGGGATTAGGCATAATTCACAATGAATTATGATTACATTATATTTACTCTAGGGCATAATCTTGTTATGTTACAATATATATATATATATATTGTAACGTTACATAACCCCTGCCCAAATATGATAACATAATCACCAGAGTTAAAACCAGTAATCACCCATTTTAAAAGTCAGAAATGGGGATTAGGTATCAAGCTATGAGAACCTTTGTACACTAAAAACACTGTAAACAATAATCATAAAAGTGCAGTGTACCAAGTAGAACATAGTGTAATCGGTGAAAGTGTCAAACATTTAAAAAGAGTATCTCACAAATTTGTGCTGGAGATGAAAAAAAATCAGTATTGTAGTAATAGTCTATGATACTATTGACAAGTTTTGTATTTTTTGTATTTGTTGTAATTTTATATTGTGTAGGCCACAAAGGTCTTATAACTAGGAGTTATATTTTTGTTTACTATAATTATTTTGTTTAGATGTAAAATAATCCAGGCTTATATAATATAATAATAATAATGGCCAAATAATACTATATTAGCAAGATGGCATGTAACAAAATAGTGTAGAGTGTAACGGGGCTATTTTGAAGGGTATAAGTTTTATTCAATTTGATAATTATTTGGGGACGATCTGTTTGGACACCCTTTGTGGACAATAAGACGTGCTTCATTGGACACCCTGTAGACAATTCAGTACCAATCTGTGCCTAGTACACAACGATAACAGCATCAGAATGCGAGCCGGTGCGCGCATGCTTGTATCTTCCGTTGGGGAGAAGTAACAAAAACTTCGTGATTAACGCCCAGCTACAATGGAATGTGGCGGTGAGTGTGCGCTCGTGTGCCGCTATCTATACTCTCGACACCAAAGTCGATCACCGGAACCTGCCATGTAAGAGCCGCAGCCAATCACAGCGCGAGCTGACGGAAATGAATGTGACCGACGCATTTGGGTAGCAGCAGCAGTCCACCACAACATGAGACCACGCGTGGTACTATAAAAATTTGTTTTTTAGCTAAATACGGTCGGCCGGCCAAAACACCAGTATTAATGTGTACCAAAGTACAGTCATAATGTAACAGTAAACGCAGTAAGTCATCAAAAGTGCGGGCATAATTTCGAACATCGAAAAAGAGGAATAAGTGTGTGAGACGCCATGCGGTTGGTGTGGGACTCCACTGCAACAAGTAATAGTATCTCTTTAATAAAGGCCTAAATTTAAGTAAAAAAGGGGGTTTTAAATTAAATGGTACAAATGTGAGAGTGCGCAATCTGGGTCGTTTTTTGAGTAGAAAATAAGTTAGTCATAAGCATATATATATATATACCAGAAACAAGATGGCGAAGGCTGAAGATGAGAGAACAAGAACTCTCGAAACATGTTCCTAATAGGAAAAAAGTATATCTTGAGGTAAATTTAGTTATAAATATTAAAATAATATATATATATTCAGTAATAAATAAATCTTGATAGCATGGCTAGGTGAATCAAATATGGTTTGGAGTGTTATTTGTAGAAAAAGCATAACTACAGTAGAAATCATAATTTGACGTAGTTTCACAATTCAGTCATAAGGCATATTTTAGTAAATTTAAACCGGAAGGGACACAGAAAAATTGTCAATGCTACAAAAATAAAGTACCATTTATTTGTGTTTGTAAAATATGTGTATTAATTTGCATTCACCTGTGTTTTTTCTCTACTCAAGTACATCAGACGACACCCTGGTTATTAGTGATAAAGGTAAGTGAGACAAATTTAAATATTTTGATTTAAAAAGCAAGTAGAGTTTCAGTTTTATAAACAGGTTTATAAACTTTAATATTTATTTTAAACTCGTACAGCTTCAGTTGGCGCCCGTTTACAGTGACTTTGTAAATTAAATTAAATTAATTTACAAACTGATCGAAAATGGCAGAGAAAAATAAGAATGCAGATTTAGGTGAAAGTAGGGTAGAAGAATCTATTTTAAACGTTACTCAAGACAATTTAATTTCAACAAACGAAAGTAGTGATGAGAATGTACAATTAGAAATAACAATGTAATTGAAACGGTAAATGTTGAATGTAGTAATAAGAGCGATAACGTAAATATATTTAACCAATTAGCAGTGATGATGGAAATGATGTCAGGAATGAGAACTGAAATGAAAACAGAAAATAATAATTTAAAAACTGAAATCAAATCAGAAATAAACATAGTAAACGAGAAAATGAAATCAGAAAATAATAATTTAAAAACTGAAATCTAATCAGAAATAAATGCCGTAAATATTAAACTTACCGATTTAAATAACGAGTTCATGAATGTAAGGAGCGAATTGAGAGTGAGTGTAATAAATATGAATAGCCGCTTGGAAAGTATGAATGAGGCTATTGTTGGAGTGAAAGATGAACTGACTAGTGATATAAGTAAGATACAAACCGAAATGAAAAACGATATAAAAATAATTAACGAAAAACAGAAAGAGAAAATGTTAGAGACAAATAAAAAATTTGACACATTGACAAATAAATTTAATGACAAAATTAAAAAGCAAAATGACAAGATTGACAGTAATGTTCAATGTGTAATTAATGAGTGTGAACAAATTAAACAAGCAAACAAAATACAAGAAAATATAAATGATGAATTCAGAAGTAACTTTGAACAAATTGATGCCATTAAAATTAATGTAACCAGTTTAAAAAATAAACAAACAGAACATGAGCGTGAAATAGTTAAAGTCAGAGAAGATTTGAGTGTAACCATTAATCAGAAACTAACTAATGTAAGTGAGAGAGTGAATGTGGAAGTAGAGTTAGGATATTTTAGTAATGAAAGTAGGGGGGTGAACCCCATACAATTTTTGAACTCTATAAAAAGTTTCAATAAATATAACCAAGAAAGTTGGGAGATTAAATTAGTAAGAATTTTAAAGTACTTTAAAGGGGATGCTAAAATATGGGCGGATGCTCATAATGATAACTGGGTAGATTTTAATGAGTTTGAACAAGCATTTAGAAATAAATACTGGTCAGAAGAGAAACAAGAGGGATTACGTAGTACCATAATGGGGTGGGGCAATTTTAATATTAAGCACATGAGTATTACATCGTATGTGATGAGACTGTACAGTCAGGTTAAATATTTAGAACCACCAATGCTTCTTTCATCTTTTATAAGATACATTAGTAAACATTTACCTAAGGACATACGGTCCACAACAGAACCCGGGAGTTTGCTAATATTGCAGAATTAGAAAAAATACTAGAAGCACACCAGAGTATGAAAGAGGAAGAAGATAATAAATACCAGTTTAGAATTAATGAATCAAGTCAAATTGTAACATGACACAAGGTAGTGAAGATACAATGATAATTAATTATAAAACAAAGAAGCTGAAGACAAGAATAAAAGGCAAGAACTTATAAACTCAGATTAATAACCTAATAACCAAATGACAAATGACTAATAAACTGACAATGACTTGATTCAATAGATCGGATAAATACAAAAAGAACAACGGAACAAGGAAGAAGGAACCAAGAACTAAATGTAATCAAGAATTTGACAACGAACATTGTAAATCCCTAATAATGACCATTAAAATGTATGTTATTATTATCACAGGTCTTCCAGTTATTCTAATACAGTCTACTAACTAGAATACTTTTTTAAGTTCACCAACTACACTTTTTCCTTCATAGACGGTTTTTGATTTGTTCACTTTCACTTATTATATGCAACATGCTATCACTACATGTCACCACTTTTGTATTAATATACTCTTTCTTCCACTCACTTGATTATTCACTGGGTTGTTTATTTATGTTAATATCATCATGGGGTTACTGGTTATAAGTGTTTATTTTATTTTCTCTTCACTAATGATCACCTTTGGTTATTAACTGTGGCCTTTATTTGCCTCAGGGTATTATTTACTAGTTTTGATTATATTTATCACTATTCATTAGGGTGTGTGTATTATTAATTCCCTATCTTATATTTATGAGTACATTCCTTCATTAACAAAATATACATAACATTACTATCTTTCTTATTTGTCATTATTACCCTAGGTACATCTCATCGATACTCTAATTACATTAGTGCATTTGTTAACATACATTTTAATGGTCATTATTAGGGATTTACAATGTTCGTTGTCAAATTCTTGATTACATTTAGTTCTTGGTTCCTTCTTCCTTGTTCTTTTTGTATTTATCCGATCTATTGAATCAAGTCATTGTCAGTTTATTAGTCATTTGTCATTTGGTTATTAATCTCTGAGTTTATAAGTTCTTGCCTTTTATTCTTGTCTTCAGCTTCTTTGTTTTATAATTAATTATCATTGTATCTTCACTACCTTATGTCATGTTACATAATGCATCGCCACCAAAATTGATTATTTCGAAACAAAGATCATTATGTTTTTTCTGAAATCATCAATATAGTTCATTTAATCAAGTTGTTATCATTCAGGAATTCATCAATTGCTACCTTTTTCTTTATTCATTTTTATTAAGTCATGGTTCATGATATGGTATTTGGTATTATTTTATTACGAGTGTTATCCCTTGTACGTTCTATTTCCCTAAAATTTGTCTTCTCTCCCCTTCATATAAATTGGTACTAGCCAGAGGGCACATGTGGCTCTATTACTCTGCTATCCATTTATACACATTTTGAGTTCAGAGGTCTTGCCTATCTGCTCAATAACATAAATAATTGTTGGACGTATCTCAACATAAAATCACATAATAATATTCATAATAATTATAATAATAGTCGTCTGTTTTCGACTCATATAATATCAATACAATAAAACACTTTTGGGATTAATTATTCTCTCTTTTATACATCTCATGACCTTTTCTTCTCGGTGACTTGTTTGGATTCCTTTTTCTAAGCTTATGGCGATATTTAATAGGTATTTTGCATTGTTTCATTAGCTTACTTCATATGGTAGTGATTTTATTTGTTGGCGATATTTAATAGGTATTTTGCATTGTTTCATTAGCTTACTTCATATGGTAGTGATTTTATTTGTTATCACTTTATTGCTCATTTATATTCAAAATTAACATTGTAGCTGGTTTCTGGCTCACTTATATTTTTTCATCATTGATTGTTCAGTTAATATGTCATTGTCATTTTTTATTTGATTGTCTTGTTTTTCTTTTGTGAAACGTTAGTTCTTTATTATTCCCTTTTGTGAGAGGGTTAGTTAATGATGTTATGTAGCGTCATCATTATTTGTGTAACATTTTATTATTTTATATCAATTTTTTATGACATTTCATTATACATATTTTTCAAAATTACATTGGTTTACACATTTTGTTTCACACTTGGTTGTAAGTTTGTACTTACTTTTTTAATATTCATTTTTAAAGTATCCAAGTCACTGTATTAAATAAATAATTGCTTATCTAATCCGTCGAGTGACTTACTTGTAATTCCGCTTGACGCGTTTCAGGGCATATGCCCCATCTTCAGAATAATTCCTCTTCACAGAACGTCAGACATTAAGATTAAAATGTAATAAATTAAAATTAAAATCCATGGTTAAAATATTAACTCGTCAAAATATTAAAATATACTAAATGCACAGAGAAGCACGCACTATCACAACATGAGTTCACTTCGCGTTATAGCCGGTGTACACCGCCGAGATGTTAATCGCGCACTGACTGTCTGAGTAAACTGTTATCTGTGCAACGCATCTTGTATCTCAATGGCTGTGTCGTACAAGGGATTTGTACGACCAACTTAACTTCAAGTCAAATCCCTTGTACGACACAGCCATTGAGATACAAGATGCGTTGCATAGCTAACAGTTTACTCAGACAGTCAGTGCGCGATTAACATCGCGGCGGTGTACACCGGCTATAACGCGAAGTGAACTCATGTTGTGATAGTGCGTGCTTCTCTGTGCATTTAGTATATTTTAATATTTTGACGAGTTAATATTTTAACCATGGATTTTAATTTTAATTTATTACATTTTAATCTTAATGTCTGACATTCTGTGAAGAGGAATTATTCTGAAGATGGGGCATATGCCCTGAAACGCGTCAAGCGGAATTACAAGTAAGTCACTCGACGGATTAGATAAGCAATTATTTATTGTACTTACTTTGTTTTGAATTTAGATGATGGTTACTCTCCAAATTCTTTTTTAACTTTCTGACACTGTCTCATAATATTTTTCATTTATACATTAATTGGTTCGCATGGTCGGTCTACTTAAAATCAGTCCCATTTTGGATAGTATTCTGACTTAGTTTTATCCGTTTCCTGTACTGGCCGCTGTTCGGGCTGCTCCACCAATATGGTTTTCTGGTGGATTCCGTAGATTATAAGCGGTGTTAAATCTCTCTATGGGATCGTCACAGTACGGATTATATTCATATGGTTCTGTTTCATCTTCGTTCCGTCTGTTCCTTCCCTCAGCATTCCTGGAACCGGGATTAGGTTCATTGTTTCCATGATAGCCCTCTTGGTCATCCCCGTCCTCAGCCATGATGTAGTTTATTCGAACGAACTGGGTTCCCTGGTCGTTGTTTGCTGATTTATTAAGGGCGTGTCTCTCCTTCGTTCCCGGCTTCTCCTATCTTCTTCCGCACTACGGCTCCTTGGTCTTCTATAACCACGTCTTCCGTCGTTTCTACTCTCGGCATGTATATAATTTACCCGTCACCTGTATGTTTGATTCAGGCCGGACTGGTTGTTATTGTTGTATTGATTGTTGGGCCTGTTATAACCACCTCCGTTTTGGTTATTTCCCCTGTTATAGGAATTATTTGGATTATTACTGTTGTGGAAGTAATTCTGGTTATTATTCCTCGGATAATTATGGTTGTTATTATTATTATTATTATTAAACCCTCTATAATTATTGGGGTTGGCTGGCGGATGATTAGCCGGTGTATGGTTTCCTTGCGGCCCACTTGGATGATTTCTATTATCATAGTTTCTGTAGTTCGAGGTGTTCTTTTGCCTGTTCAACACATAATGTTTTTTCCGTTCATATTCCCCCCAATAACGCGGCCATCTCTTGAATCATCTTGATTCTTCCACTCAAACGGCTTTTGGTGATTTCTCCGTCGTAGTGTTATGCCAATTGGGTCACCAAGCACTCTTCAGGGATGTTAGGTTCGAGGTTCCTAGCTACACTAACCTTACCTAAGAAGTAGGCGGTTGGAGATTGTCCCAGGTAAGGGTCGAATCGGCCGCTGCTGATATTATTTCTGACTATGTGCTGTGTCGCTTCCGACCAGTATTTGTCCTTGAACAGTTTTTTAAACTCATTAAAATTATGTATGTCTGGTCGCACAGACGTCCACCAATTGTCGTGAACTTCCTTGAACATTTCGTCGATCATGCCCTTGATTATCGTCCACCGTGTCTCCCTAGTTCGGGCTAGGTTCTCTTAGACCCATTCTATGAATTTAATTGGGTTTCGTTTGTAATTTTTGAAGTTGATTGTTTCCCTATTCTCACTGCATGATATGTGTGAGCTTATCAGTGGTCAGTCCTTCAACGCATTTATCTCTTCCTGGAGGCGTAGTTCTCTTGCTCTAAATTCAAATATTTTCCCTTCTTGGGCGGTTGTGGTGTCCTTCACCTCACTGACCGATGCATCCAATTTGCTGTAATTCTCTTCGACTCTGGTCTGTATTTGTTCCAATTTGTTATTTGTTTCTTTTTGGAGTCCTTCAACCCTCCTCTTACCTTCACCTTCAACTTCATTCACCTTGATCAAAATTTCTTCTCGGACTTGCAACACTACTTCGCTGGTCTTCTCTATCTTCTCTTCCGTCTCCATTACAGTCTGTTTCAATTCTTCCCTGTACTCCGTCAACTGTTGCTGTAATGTATCCTGGTTGTATTCAATTTTGTCGTTCAGCGTTTCAGTGTCCTCTTTCATGAGTCTCAAGGGTTTCGCTGGTTTTCTCATTACTTCTCTCTATCTTTTCACTGATCAGTTTATTCTCCTCCTTCATTTTCTGTGTCAGGGTTTCATTTAATGACTCGAATTTTTTGTCTAGTTTTTCATTCATCTCCTTTTTCAACTCCTCTTTATTTTTGTCCAATTTCTCATCTATTGTTTTACTGCAATCGCCCATTAGCCTTACCATGTCCTGTAAGGTCAGGTTCTCCGGTGGTGCGGGTTTATCTGTCTCCATAGGGGTTAATAATTCTTCTACATCTTCCACCGAAGTTATTTCCTTTTCTTCCATTCGGACGTCTTTCTCGATCTCCTTTTCTGATCTTTTTTCTCCCTTTTCCGCCTCCTTCTCGCGTATCTTAGTCTGGTATCTCATATCGTGCTTTGCCGGTTCCATTTCTGTAGTCGCCGCTAGAATCTGTAATGTTTAATGGTATGATTTTTTAGTTATCCTAGCCCTACTAGTTGGCGCGCCACTTTGTAATAAAACTTTTATGTGGCGTTTATATTTGTAAAATGCGTGTTATTCTGCCACACGTTGGATGCGTCACTTTGTAATAAAACTTTTTGTGCGGGGTGTTTAATGTAATTAGTGTTTCTGTAATTCGTTCTATTACTCGTATAGTAAATGTGTGCGTGACGAGCGTTTTTTAACTCGCTCGTTGGGTTCGTGGTATAGTAGAGGTGTATGATTGATGTTTTTAATAAGTTCAATAATTTATGTCAATGTTATTTGCGTGTAGCGAGTCGAGTTGTACCTTTTCTTACCATTTACGGGCAAACCGTATCTCTCGGCGTTTGGTTTGAATATTGCCGCCTCGCCACCTGATTGGCACACGCCGTCTTTCAGTGTCGACTTTGCTAACTGTGATGGTTGTTGTTTTCACTTCAATAATTTTCTATGTATTATCTTAATTTGTACGAATCAAACATACAGCGTTGCAGAATAGTATTTATTAACCCTTTAATAGTTTTCAGTTAGTTAGTAGTACATTATTTTATCTTAGCACCGGCTTTTACAGTTGCTCAGTTGGCATGCTCAGTTTGAATGTGTCATGTACACGCTGCTTGGCGAGTACCGTTGGTTTACAATAAAATGTTTTACCCAGGGGGTGTTAATAAGTCCTTTTGGCTACAGAAGTATTGGATTACGGCTAAAATGCACAAATTTATAATAATTCTTCAAACTAGGTACACAATATTTAATATTTTAATACATCTAAGTAAGTAATCATCAATGAGAGTTAGTCTAATTTTTGGTTAGGCTTTGTCAACAAGTTATGTTTATTAATTATTTATTATAGCTCAGTTTAAATAATTATCAATTGATTAAAGTTCAATAATAGTGATATTATAAATACTTTCAGTTCTAGTTCAGAATAGTGATCAGTGAAGTGAAAATTGTGATTTGTTATTATGGATAGAAAAATTGGGAATTCGTTTTAGTGAGATTAGTGTTTTATACTCATCGATTCTCGCTGGGGCTTCCACGATGCTCGTCTGCTTCTTCCGGATGGATCTGGTCGTCTTCTATTCTTCGGATATTCGTCAGTCTCGTTCAGACGGGTTTTTTCATAACGTTCGGCTTTGTACTCGTTCTGCAATCGTCCGTCTTCTTGGGTTGAAGTAGGTCACCTCTGGTCTTCCTTCGGGATGAGTCGTCAGCTATGATTCCAGAAGTCTTCTTAATTTCCACGGATAATTTTGGTTTGTGAAAATTTTAATAATAAATATGTTATCAGGTGTTCCATGGACTGCTAATACTATCTTCTTTTCTTATGATTTCCGTCAAAATTTGCTTATTTATGATAAAATTTGGGTTGAGAGCTGCATACATCCGCCCTCGGCGTCGGTCAATAATGGATTAACGAAAATTCAACGGTTTTTTGGCAATAAATTTCGGTTGCTATGGTTACCTAATAAATTATGCTAATTCTCATTGGTCGTTAATTTATGTCATTGTTACATTCTAACGTCTTATTTTAGTTTAAATCTACAAAATATCTTCAAATTAAGATTTCTTTCTTATATTAGTAGCTAGGTTTATTACATGAATACCATTGTTCATAATTTTTGATAAGGATCAATTTGATACCCCTCATGGTTACTTTTGGGTAGATAATCACATTTTTGTTATTTTCCTTATTTATATTTTATATATATTTTATCCAAAATTGGATGTTATTTATACATTTTGGTATTAGGAATACCCACTTAACTTGTTTAACATTTGGTATATTCTGCTTTGATATTGGGCTATTGTTTGTTCTTTAATTTACAAAATTCATCATCAACTGTCAGGCCTAGAGCCTAGATTTTCCTATACTACTATCTGACATTTCTTTGTAACTTCTTACCTTTATATTTGGTACTTTAAAACAATTTTTAACAGAAGCTAGTAATAAACATTGGTGTTTCTAACTACACCTCTTATTATAATAATAAACATTTTCTTGACAGGTTCAAGCCTGAAATAAAACTTCTAACTACCTTTCTATTCCTTACTACTATCTGGTTCAACTGATGATTCATTATATTATTGACTTACTTAACTGGGCATACCATGACACTATCGGAACCAGCCCTTATCAAGTAGGTAATGTTTGAAAGACCACCACCCAGAGAAATCACATCATTAATAAATTTTCCTCCAGGAGAGAGAGTAGAATTCAATAAAATCGAAATGCATAACAGGTTGCTGCATAAAGCTGAACTTCAATATAAAAAGGAAACGGGTACGAAGAAAAGAATAAACCCATACAAAGTAGGGGATAAGGTGCTAATAAAAATTAGACAATTACCCAGTTCTATAGAGGGTATTGCAAGAAAATTACTTTTACTTTATACCGGGCCATACCTAGTAACCCAGGTGAAAGGAAATAATACATATGAGATTAAATCAGTTAACAATAACAAAATAAAAGGGGTGTATAACCAAGCAGAAATAAAGAAATATTATGAAGATTAATAAAGGAAGGAGAAGATTGAAGAGTTCAACGATTATTTTTAAAAAGTAAATAAAAATAAATCTTTTCTAGTGGGGGAGCTTTATGTAACGTTACATAACCCCTGCCCAAATACGATAACATAATCACCAGAATTAAAACCAGTAATCACCCATTTTTAAAAGTCAGAAATGGGGATTAGGTATCAAGCTATGAGAACCTTTGTACACTAAAAACACTGTAAACAATAATCATAAAAGTGCAGTGTACCAAGTAGAACATAGTGTAATCGGTGAAAGTGTCAAACATTTAAAAAGAGCATCTCACAAATTTGTGCTGGAGATGAAAAAAAATCAGTATTGTAGTAATAGTCTATGATACTATTGACAAGTTTTGTATTTTTTGTATTTGTTGTAATTTTATATTGTGTAGGCCACAAAGGTCTTATAACTAGGAGTTATATGTTTGTTTACTATAATTATTTTGTTCAGATGTAAATTAATCCAGGGTTATATATAAAATAATAATAATGGCCAAATAATACTATGTTAGCAAGATGGCATGTAAAAAAATAGTGTAGAGTAGGGATACCTTAAATGAATTATAAATCATAAACAAACCAAAATAAAAGGAATTAAAATATAAAATACCAGTAGACAAGTTTAAGTAAAGATATAAAGAAAAACCATAAATAAATTAAATTTGATTATAGATAAAATTAGTAAAGGATTATTTTTTCTAAAAAGAAGAAATGAAATTATAATAATTATTATTAGCCTATATACTAAAAGGTATCTAGATTAGCCAATAAAAAACCATAAAAATTCTTGGTTACTAGGAGTAACTAACTAACAAGAAATGAATTAATTGTTCAGATATATTGGAAGTGAGCACTTGAAACTAATGTAATGTTCAGTAAAAATTAAGAAGATAATAACTACGATTCGGAACTAACCATCACAAAATGAATAAATTTTATGAGTGATATCCACTACATCCTAGACATCCTTTGAACAGAACAATTCACGCCAGCAAATTGATGGAAATCGTAAAGTCAGTCATCCAGTTTCAGGCCTAGTCAACAGAAATTCAACATCGTTGGGTGATATCATTTCCTATTCAAATTTAACTAAATTACACCTCGACTTTAAACTTAGAACACTAGAAACAGCACCACATCTTTAAATTCATCTGGGAACAAGGTGAACATACACTTTATTGTAATTAATCAAAAAACAGCAAAACATGGTCTTGTGAACATTCCGGCCGCCATTAAATAACGTTCGTGTTGTCAGTGAAGAAGCGTAACCTGCACTCTAGCGGTCAAAACATCAACTGCATAATACAGATTATACTCAATTTTAAAATAATTCATGTAAAGTTTGATACTGACCCATATACATTTCTGACTTCCTCAAAGTTCAAAGAACCTTAAATAACCCTGGGAAATTAATTACTTATTTCTTTCTTGTTATTAAAACTGAAATAAAAATATTTGTTATGTGATATATGTTTGTAAAAGTAAGATCGAAATAACTCTGTGATTTATGAAATAATCGATTATCCATTCATGTTTTGGGAGAGCAAAAAATGTTAAATAAATTCAAGGAATGCCTTGTGGTTTAAATAATAAAATGTGTATTATTTCCATTAGATGGTAGTTGGTTACAGGTTATAAGAAGATCGAGAAGAGAAAGGAAATCAGTCCGGACATCAAGAAATTATTACGTACTATTTGAAGTCATTTAACCTCAAATGGGTTCGTAAAAGTAGAAATCAGCTGATGCCACGAGCGGAAAAATTTGAAATACTCAATCGTATACTGAGAGAGTAATTCTCTTTGCCTTTCTTCACTCTCTCCTAACTACTGTCAAACAACGGTATTGATTTAATATAAACAAAATTTAAGAAAATCAATCAATATCTTTGCATAATCACACACACTTGATTTTGAAGGCATATAACACAAAGATAACAAATTCTGTAACTCTTAATTAAGCTAGATTTTTTTGAAAAGTAATAGATAGACGTACTTAATCGGAAAGTCTAAAAGAGAGACGTTACAATATATATATATATATATATATATATATATATATATATATATATATATATTGTAATCTTTAATTAATTCGTGATACTTAATGTGTCGCTCTTTATTTTCTGCCCCACTGTTGGGCTCGCTAATTTGTAACAAATGCTAATAATGTTACTTATTGAATTAGATAATGTTCAAAAGCCCCACTGTTGGGCTCCCAATTTGTAATCTTTTGTTTGATTACGTTATTAATTATATTTGAGAATGGTTAAAGCCCCTACATTGTCGGCGTCAATTTGTAATAAAAGAGACTCCTTTTACTCTTCGAAACTCTCACCTAATTAAGCCCCAGTAATTGTAATATAAATATACTTATAGGTGTAATATAATAATTCCCGTATTTATATTATTTCTTAAGCCCCACTGCTGGGTTTGCTAATTTGTCATCTAAATCGTGTATCAATGTTAATCTAAGTATAAAGAAAAAATATTTGTTATGGATTATATTATTCAAATATTGATAATATCTCTGTATTAGATAGTTATTAAGTGCTTTACAAAAGAAAAACGCTCTATTCCAGTTAATATATTGGGCAATTCAATATATTTCTCCAAGCCTAGTCTGTATATACTATCGAGAGGGCCAAGAGAGGAGAGCGGAGAAAGCAAGTTAGTTTTCTATTCTCCTGTATTCACCAGCTGTCTGCAGACGAGCGCTGTTATTTACAATCGGCCAGTTATTATAGGTTAAGTCGTTCCGCTTGCTGTATTTCTCACGTTCCTTTCTCTGTAACTTACAACTTATTTGAAATACACCAATTACTCTACAAATAACAAGAAATCGTCAAATTCAAGAAAGATTCTTTATTTTATATATTTTTTAATTCAAACAGTTGCTTCCTCTTGCCACAAATACACCATATCGATTACACAGTACATAATCGATTCGTTATTGAATTCGGGTTTTAGATGTGTTAAAATTTAATTATATTTTTATCTCAGGGTACATGTAGTTCTTTTGACTATTAGTAAGGTCAGGTAATGCAATTTTTAAGGTTACTAGGTATTACAATTTATTTATAAAATCTTATTATATAAAATTCAAATCTAAGCAGGTTTTTTACCGTACTTTGACAGGATACTTAGTATGGCTGTGTTTCGCTACGCCGAGACGAGAGCAGAAGGTTGATTCAACGTTTAGATAATAACAGCCTCCAGCTTCTCAATAAAAGTTTGGTATTGATGTCCCAGGATGTAGTAGAAGTTTCAGTTCTGATCTTCGTTAATCTTCACGGTTCTGGTAGTTACAGGTCCCAATGGAATTTGTGTAGTATTAAGACTTCGTTCGGTGGTGAAAAGTGAGGTTTTGTACGTTATTTCAAATTTCTTTGTTTGTTTTTTATATATTTAATTAATTTTGCATCCCTCGGCTATGGATCATCTTCATTTATTTATAGTTAATCTTCATTATTACTCATTTGCCTTTAATAGGTGGGACAATTTATTTTTTTAAATTCATTTAACTTTAATGTAGATCGAATTGTATTTGCAGAGAGATAGCCTTGGAAGTCAATCCACTGTCCTTTTTAATGGATTATTGTTTATGAAATTTGATTTATATTAATTTGATTCATTAGGTTTTTGGTTTTCTTTTCTAAATTTGTATTAACTGAACTCTACTCATTCACATATAACAATTAAGTGTTGAAATCAACAAGATATCTTGCATTCAGTCGTCCCTGACAACCATTTCTTCTTCTGTTATTGGATAATATTTGTTATCCTAGAGCCATAATTAGAAACTATTCTTGCACTTATTTAATAAAATACTCCCTTATTAAAATTACATTAAATCATATAAAACTTTCACCGAATATGCCTTATTAAACCATATACATTTTACTACATTTTCTTCTTGATCGACTTATTTTAAAAGGTATTATTTTCCTTTTATAAAATACTAATTTTAGGCCTATTTGTTTTATTGCATGTGTTATAATTTTTTATTTTTTATTTAACTTTTCTGACCTGACCTACTGTACAATGAGTCACTGGCTTATGGCCATTTATTATAATTTTATTTTATCCTGATTTCAATTTATTATTATTTATTTTATTATTGGGACCCTTCATCTGTTTATAACATAATTACAATGACCCCTTGGCAATTTATTAACAATTATTGCCTTCATGGCCAAGTTTACAAACATTATCTAACGATATCTTCATTAATTACTCAAAGTAAATACACAAATAGTTATTCTTATAAAGTTTAACATGAATGAAATTAGTATCAATTACTTGATACTTTCTTAAAGCAATTGCTTCACACCTGCTACATACAAAAGATAATATAAATACCATGAGAACAAAACATCATGATAAAATACAATAACATGTACATCATTATAAAATATTAAATAATATTAGTTCAAACTGTCTATAGTAAATTCACATCATTAGACACTGTTTGTTGTTTACACTTTCTACTGATCACTCCATATTTTATGTTTATAGACATTTTTATTATTTTATTACCTAGTAACCTTACTAGGTATTATTAATATGTTTATTATATGAAGGTTTACCTTCCTGACCTTAATTATGATACACATTGGGTATTGTTTTAATTTGATAGTGACAAAGTTTTTTATGTAACGTATGAAACCTTAACTTTATATTACTATATATATTGTAACAGTACCAAATATGGTAGTTACATAATATAAACTAATGTAACGTCAAGTATGAGAAAAACATGGAAGTATGTCTAGATAAATAAACCTAAGTGTATAAAAGTGTGTATCTACAAATATATTAATAAAAAATCCAACGATGAAGAAGATAATATTAACATAGCAACACCAAATACAAAATGAAGAAAGAAAATGCCACGAGCCAAAACAAAATATCAGTAACCAGACCCAATAGGATCCAACAGTGAGGGGAACAAACGAAATAAGAACCAACAAGCTCCAACAGCAAAGGAGATAAATAAAAATAGCAACTACAATGAAAATATAAGAAAAAGAAGAAAGAAGAAGGACCAGGAAGAGCACCATGAAGAGAGAAGAAGATGGACAGAAGATATAAGGACTCAACATAAACAACATGTACTAAAGACAATATAAGTGACAAAAGAAATGATGATTATAAATGTGAAAAGAAAACCAGTGTGAAACATTTAAGGAACCACAAACAATTACAGTGTGTACTTAATATAAATGTGAAACCTGTGAATAATTAACTAGTTTCAACTGAATAAACCACACAAACAATTACAGTGATGAAGTTTACAGTGTGAGAAAATATGTTAATTTCATGATGAAACAGCAAGAATTAAAATAGTCAAATAAACACAGACAATGAGTGTGACTAATTTAATAAAGTTGTGATCAATACAAATAATCATAAGACCACCAGAATAGAACAATTATGTTATTGTTCATAGAGAACTGACAACAAATAAAAAACATTTGTTATGTATCAAACAAGGACAGGAATTAAGATCCACCATTGACCAGAAAAAATATTGTAAATAATACAAAAAAGATTTGTGTTAGTGTTTAAGGAGTTGTATAAACATGTGTAACAAAATAGTTAAAGTATTATAGTAAGATACCGTAGTGAAGTCAGTTTAGTAGTAGAAAAATACTGCACTAAAACAGATGGTACATTGTTACATAACCCCACAGGGAAGATACCTATTACAACAGAAAATCATACATATTAGTATAAATAAATGATCATCAACTATGATATCAAACAAGAATTTGTTATGTATAAATAATAAATCCTAAGAGACAATGTAATATATTGCAAAACAATGCAAATAGAACAAGTCAAACATAATGGCACAGAGAATAGCAGAGATGGAACAAGTATGCCAATTTAGTTAGGCAAAGTACAGTATCAAAACCAATACCAATGTTTATAAGAGTATTACCAGTAGTGAGATAAATATCTGATAATACATTGAGAACAGATTCTGAACATAATAAGAACAATATTGTAACTAAATTATTGTAAACTAACTAACTATGTACATATGACCAGAAGTAAGCTGAACCATTGTATAGCTAATTAGTTAAGAAAAATACTGTATCAAATATTGAACACAGATTGTTACAATTGTTACCAATAGTAAGAGGAAATCCCAATGCTACTTTGAGAACAGATTATGACCATAAAAACAGTCATTTTATGTACAAACAATTAAAAACCAAATGAATATTATGAAGAAAACCAAATGTAAACAAACAATGACAAGCAAGTTATTTATGAAAAATATAACATATAAACTTGTGTAAAAGTAAATGAAAACATTATCAAAAGTTAGAATAATATCCAATGCTACTTTGGAAATCCAAACCAAGTAGAACAATAACAATTTAGTTATTGTATTAACAAAAAATAAATGACTACTATGATATGACACAACATAAACAGAGCCATTACTGAAAAATTGAAGGGTTCTGAACTAATTAAAAGATAACCATTGTATATAATAAATTAGGTACTATGTGTGTACACTAATTACAATCATTACATGATATGATTTATATAGAGAAAACCAAAAATAAGGTGAAAAATTGTATAAGAGAGATAGGAGAGGACTGAAACTATGTAAATAGTAGATTAACCACAACCATATATAAATATTATAGTGTAAGATTGTGTAAATAAACTTTACTAGTGTTATTAGATTGTAATATTACCATTTTAAATAAGGAAAATTAGTTCTAAGCATATTTATGGAAAAACAAACATGGACGCTTAATGACGCCATAACGAGATTTTGTGTAGGGAACAATTATTCCCAAATTGTAAATCAAACCAATTGAGATATAGACTCAAAGTGTTTATTTAAGAAGTGATTTATTATAATTAAGTAAAATCTGGTGTAACAGACTTATAAAAATAAGATACACCAGAAATAATAAATAAAATCGTTATTGTGATAGGAGTGATGGACGGAAAATATTCATTCTTAGACTTAAATTAACAAGCAGAATGTCCGCAATTCACTGACATCAACCATTTAACGATAGGACGTAAATTAAGAAAGTTATAGTAAATTTAAACTTTTCAGTTAAATTTTTGTACCAGTGCTGACGTCAAAAAGCCTCAACACCAAACTCGATTTTGTCAAAAAATTAAATATTTTAATAAAACAAAGGCTTTTGGGTCAGAGAGTATAGTGTTTCCAACCAATAGAATGAATGACTTTCGACAGACGACCGAGAGACGCTAAGAGGAAGCATTACAGTTCACGTCTAGCTTTTCAACAGATAGGTCACGTAACTCGACAGACATGAAGAAGTTTTTATTTTGAATTTGTGCGCGACATTTGCATTAAGTAACCAGCATACATAACCTTTAACACTACACCAATATATACGAGTGAAAAGTGCGGAGTTATTTAATTAAACGAGTACGGTTAGTGTATAATGTCAACCGTACTTGCGAGTGATGTGATAAATGAAAAACAGGGAGTACGATTTTATTTAAATAATACTGAACAAAAATAATAATTTCGTAACTAACTAATTTTTGATACTACGCAAGTCAAATAAGGCGAAGTATTGAAAACAATGATTAAATTATCAGAATTAAAGAAAAAATTAATTCACAATTATTAAAATATTATAAAAAATATTTTAATTATTTATAATAACTTAAAATATCATGTTTGAAATAATTATTACTGAATACAAGAATATTTAGTCACTCATTTGACTAAACTTATTTTTTCTTGATTTTTTCGATGTGTTGAAATATACGTTATTAACTTTCATACCGTATAAATAAATGTAATTCTGATAATAGCATATCAAAGTATTACGAATGATGTGTTTATATGTATAGATTAAGAAATAATAACTACTAAGAAATACTTATCCATTGTAACAATACCGGTTATAACTAACCTCTGAATCGTCACGGTAACTTGATAATTTCAACATTACCGATCTGTTCTCAAGTAACATCCAAATCAGATAGAGATACTGACAAGAGTTTTTTGATAAATTTTTCTCTTGTGAATAGATAATTTAAAAAAAAAACGAATTATTAAAAGAAAGTAATACATTTTTAACTACTGTACAAGTCATACGGCTTGATAATTGTAAACTAGTATTATAAGATGCGTGCGCATTCCCGCGTACGGTAGTACCATAAATACCAGACATATGGTATCAATTTTTGATTTTTATATTTGTTCGCTTATTACTAATTATTGTTGATTTTATATCGTCATTTATATTACATCTTGTGCCTGGTATCATGTTACCTAAAAGAACCTTACGAAATATGGTAATTCACTGAAACAAGATAACATAACCTCTTGAAGTTAAATTATTGTACCAATAACAGGTCTACCAGCCTTGAGAATTGGACAGAGTCTTATTTGAATTTTTAATTGTAATCAGTAATTGAAAGGTTGTTAGTTTTTGATCATTAATTGTCAAAGAGTTTATTATTTATTGAATTGTTAATAAACCTCCACTTATATTACCAGTGAAAAGAGTATCATTTCTATTCTAAATAAGTTCATTTATTTTTTAATCAGTTCTACCACAGGTGGCGGAAGAGTTTAAAAAGATCTAACAATAATTCAGAATAATAATTAGATATTACTTCATTTATTTTGTGTGTGATACTATATTAAATATTCGATCTGAATATTTACTTGTATATAAAGTGCATGTATTTCAGAAAAAACGTCACTGAACAGGACTGAAGTATTACGTATGGTAAGTGAGGGAGGTATACGACAGAGTGCGCGAACCATTTTAAATAAAAGAAGTGGACTATTATTACGCACCCATCAAAAACAATACAAAAACACTAATAACCTTAATAGTTACAATTACATCTTTTAAGAAACAACATTATCGTAGATACCGGTGCGTATCTGCACTCACACGACTACACCACACAAAGAAGAATTATTTATATATTTATATATCCTACCCATTAAAACAACACTTGTAATTTTACATTACAAGTTGGCGCCCAACGTCTGAGCACGATTTAGGGAAAATATAACATAACTAGTAACATAATCACCCCAATTCGTGAAAAGACAGCAGGTACATTACCAGTATATCAAGATGTACACCAGCAGATTAAAATCAAGATCAAAGTCAAGAAAGAGGGCTACAGAAGTGGAGAAGGAGGCCAGAAGGGAAGAAAAGGAGGCTATGTCGACGGAAGACGTGGAAGAAATGGTAGTGGAAACAAAGGACAAACCAATTGAACCAGCGGAGGGGGTTCAGCAGCCTATGGAGGAACCGGAAATAATATCTCAAGGAGTTCTACCGGAAATAACACCACAAGAAATTCTACCGGAGGATGGACAACCCGAGAGACCGGTGCAAACCAAAGACAGGTACATCATCGAAATGTTGATGAGGATGGAGGAATCAATAAACAAGAAGATAGAAGAAGCCAGTCGATCCACCAAGGAGGACAGTCAAAATTTGAAGACGGATTTGAACAGTAAAATAGAAGAGGCCAGCCGATCCACAAACCAAAAAATAGAAGAAAGCCAGAGGGAGAACCAGAAACATATGGAGTTATTAAAAGAAGAATTTAATAACCAAATAAACGAGACGAATAGAAGGATGGAGGATGGACAACGGAAAACCGAAGAATTGTTGGAGAAGAAAATGGCCATAATGAAAGAAGATTTATCGGCAGAGTTGGGAGTAAAGATTGATCAGACCAACCAAAAGATTGATGAAATCAACGCTAAATTTAATCGAGATGTTGAAACCATACAAGCTGATCACGAAAGTATATGGCAACAGATAAGTGTCAACAATGACAAAATGGAAGAGACCGCTAAGGAGACGGTAGAAATGGTTGAGAGAAGATTGGGAGAAAGTGTTGAGGAAATCGAGAAACAAATGGCCATATTAACGACGGAAATTAATGTCGAGATGTCTGAAGTGCGGAAAGAAGGAGAAAGTACCAACCTAAGACTAGTACAGACGGAAATGGACCTCAACCAACGTATTAGTGATGTGGAGAAAACCCACGGTACACAACTAGGTGTGATAACGCAAGAGCAAACAAAGATGAAGGCAGCGCAGTCAACGTTAAAAGAGAGGTGCGAAGAAGTTTCTGGAAAGGTAGACGCGATTAAGCAGCAAGTGCATGATGACAAAACACAACAGAACGTCAACGGAGAGAATTGGACGACCTCCGAGACGAAATGCATCGTCTGCAAACAATACCAAACTTCCTATCCGGTTTGAGTCACTTAGAAGGAAGGGACCAGATTGACTTCCGGACCTATTCTAAAAATCCCCTAGAATTCCTAGAGAGGATAGAAGAAATAATACAAAGAAACCGTGAGAGCAGATGGTCTATCATTAAAGGTATGTTGGATGAATCGTTTAAAAACACATTTGACAACTGGTGGACAGCAACCCGTCACGAAGTGGGTAGTTATGACACTTTCAAGACGGCATTCAAACAAAAGTATTGGTCGGAAGCCACACAAAACATCATAAGGGACGACATTACCAACGGAAGGTTCGATGTGAATGGAAGGCAATCGATGACCACCTACTTCTTAGGAAAAATTTGCCTGGCAAGGAATCTGGAACCTGGAATCCCAGAAGAATGCCTGGTTACAAAACTGGCTTACCATTTTAATCAGGGTATCTCACAGGGAAGATTAAATGCGCAGATAAAAACAATTCAAGGAATGTGCGACCTACTCGAAAGCCACGAAAGAGAAAGATATTATCAACGGAGTCGACAAGTACCTAGCCAAGCATACGATCGAGGAGGGCCTGGAAACAATAACCCCACCATTCACAATAACAATAATAGCCCAGGAAGAAATTTTAATAACCCACCAAGATTCCAAAATCAACCAACACCACGCCAAGACGTAGGTGGCAATAACATAAATAGAGGAAACTATAATAACCATCGTCCAGGTGGATACCAGAGAGATACGCATTACCAAAGAGGTAATAACTACTACAGGCCGTATCAAAACCAATCTCCTAATCACCAACCACGACAAGGTAATGGTCATCAGTATAACAGTCATTTTCGCAGGGTACACTATACCCATGCCAGCCGAGGTGGGAACCGTAGAAACTATTATCAAGGACGGAGGAGTTTCCCAAACCAGCACAATCACTCCAGTAATAGTGACAGAGATGAAAGAGAGTCCGGCTATCGGACAAAACCTTCGAATCATCGCAAAATATACAACAACAATTACCTAAAAAATATAAGAAAGGATTTGATGGAAGAAAAAGAAAGTGCTATCGGTGATGCAAGCAACAGTGAAATTGCGTATATATCCGTGAAAGTCAACAACACCGATGCCACAGCAATGATAGATACCGGTGCCAACGTATCATTAATCGACAAGATGGAATTGGACAGAATCCAATCGGAGAATAAAGCTACCATACCAACATTGCCAATTAGCAACATAATTCTCATCGGAGCCACCGGACGTAGGAATAAGACTATCCGACAACAGGTACAACTAGATGTATCAAGCAATGGGAGAACAATACAGATGGTATTCCTAGTAGCCAGTGGGCTACCGTTCACTCTACTCATTGGTTGTGACATATTAAGAAAATACACAGCAATAATTAATATGGATACAAATACGGTGATGATGAAGACGGAAGAAGTTGAGTGGACCGCCAATTTAACAGAATGCAGGAAGGCACCCTTGGAACATGTAATATACTACATCAGGGAAGGCCGTGAACACCAAGAAGGCGCCATCCACCAGAGACTACACAACAGTCCAGAGGAAGCTTTATGGTTGGAGAAAATTAATGGCATCCGAGAATTTAAAACCAGCCAGAATAGCCAAGAGTTGACCTGGGAACAACGGAACCAACTAATCGATATATACTACCAATATCGCCACGTATTTTCTGATACGCCTGGGAAAATAAAGAATTTCCAATGTGAATTAAAATTCAAAGACCAGACAGAGTTCAAGCGGAAATCTTACCCTATCGCCTTTTCACTAAAAGAAGCTGTAAGAGAGGAAATTCAACGTTTGATAGAAAATGATATAATAGAAGTAAGCAATTCACCATACACCAACCCTATTGTCGCTGTACCAAAGAAGAATGGTGCAGTAAGAATTTGTTTAGATGCTCGTGAACTCAACAAGACCATAATTAATGACAGGACATCGCCTCGAGAAATCGATGAAATACTAAAGAAATTTTATGGTACAAAATTTTACAGTATATGGGATACGGTATGCGGATATTGGCAGGTCGAGCTGCATCCGAACAGTAGAAAGTACACTGCTTTTATCTTTGAAGGCCGAAATTACCATTTTAAGAGATTACCATTCGGTTTAGTGAACTCAGTGGCAATATTCGTCAAATGTATGGATGAGATACTGGGCCACAACACACTACAGTTTACGACAGTTTATGTCGACGACCTCTTGATCGCCTCTAACAATTGGGAGGAGCACTGTGACCGGGTGGCACAAGTATTGCAAAAATTGGAAGACAACCACATTACATTAAAATTAGATAAATCACAATTAATTGCAAAAGAAGTGCAATTCTTGGGGTTTAACTTGTCAGAATACGGAATTACACCATCCCAGGAGAAAATGGAGGCAATTCAGCGTTTCCCCGTCCCGAAGAACAAAAAGCAACTGCAATCGTTCCTCGGAATCTGCAATTATTATCGGAAATTTCAAAATAATTATTCTGAACTGACAGCTCGATTTTTAACACAGCTATCATCGAAAGAAAAATGGAAGTGGGGAGCAGAGCAAGATTCTACATTTGAATTAATTAAAGTAAAGTTTCTTGAAACTGTTATGCTGCATCACCCCAATTTTGATAAACAGTTTTTCATGAACTGTGACGCTAGCGACCTAAGCCTTGGTTCTGTACTCTATCAAGAAGACCAAGAAGGGCATCATCAAGTGATCAGTTTCGCAAGCCGTACTTTAAACAAATGCGAACGTAACTACCATACAACGGAAAAGGAATTATTGAGTATAGTGTTTGCATGCGAAAAATTCAGGACTTTTATTTTAGGATATACAGTAACAGTGAGGACAGATCACAAATCTATTTCATTTCTTAAAAACTGCAAATTAAAACACGGCAGGTTGACGAGATGGACTCTTACACTTCAAGAATACAACATACAGTGGGAGTACATACCCGGAAAAAGCAACACAGCTGCAGACATGTTGTCCCGGATAAACATTAATGCCCAAACATTTGAAGGAGAGAGGGAAACCATTGCGAGAGTATACCACCTACTGAAGAGTAAATCTGAACTCACTAACATATTATCTAATATAATCAATCATCAACAACAAGATCCCAAAATATCATTGATTATCCAAAAACTAGCCAACAATGATGCAAACATAAACCATTACTACTGTACTCATAATCAGTTGTTATTCACCAAACACAATAAAGGTGATGAAAGATGGAAGGTAGTTATCCCAAAAGCCCTAGAAAAAGAATTGACCATCGACTACCACATACGCTATGGTCATATGGGCGCAGTGAAGGTCGTAAAGGCTTTGCAGGAGCATGTGCATTTCAAGGACATGAGCAGAAAAGTCAGAAAATATGTCCAGAATTATAATATTTGTCAACTGGCAAAATGCAGCAATGAGAAGCGAGAAGGAGTTATGATACCAATTACATCAACGGCAAGACTAGAAAAGATTTTCTTGGACATTTGTGGACCATTTCCACGGAGTGGTGGGAGACACCAATATAAGTATATCATCATAATATTTGATCACTACACCAAATATACTAAGCTGTACCCACTCAATCGAGCGACGACAAGTAAAATATTGGAAATAGTAATAAATAAGTATATACCCGAAGTGGGTGATAATTACAGACCATGGAACGCAATTCCGAGGACGAAAGTGGCGGGAAACACTGATCCATCTGGGAATAAAAACATACAAGACATCAGTGTATCACCCCAACAGCAACCCTGCTGAGAGAGTGTTGAGAAGTAGGAAGGATTTTAAGAACCTACTGTCACAGCCAGCAGAGGAAGTGGGAGGAGTATTTATCCCCGGCTGAAGACTTCCTAAATCTAGCCTACCATCAATCGACTGACGAAACACCATACATGGCTATGTACGAGAAAAGACCACCCCGGGAGATCACAGAGATCATTAATTTTCCAATCAGTGCCGAGGTCAAATTTAACAGAACAAGATTCTATAATAATGCAGTTGAAATAGCGAATAAACTGAGGCTCAAGTACAAAAAGTTGCAACCCAAAATTATCAAATATGAAGTGGGAGATCAAGTGCTTATCAAAAATCGAGAACTCCCAAGTACTATCGAGGGCATTGCAAAGAAGCTGCTACTGCTATATACCGGACCGTATACTGTGACTAAAAACAATCTAAACAACACATATGAATTGCAGAACCCTATTAAAAAAAAGATAAAGTGTACCTATAATCAAACTTCAATGAAAAAATATATTGACAATTAAAATATGGGACCAAAAGTGAAAAGATGGCGATAAAGATTATTTTATTAATGAATTTATATAAAGGATGAAAATATTTGTTATGAAAAATGAAGGTATAAATATGAATATAACTGTTGACTATATCAAGATGAAAAATGAAATGTGGCTATGAAGATTATTGTTATTTAAAAGTGAAAAATGAAAATATGATTATAAAAATAGATGTTGACTAAAGGAAAAAGGATGTGTTACTATTATGAAAATTATTATGTGTATATATTAAATGAGAAATAACTGTATAATTATGTATTGAACATTGAATATATTGTAATTTTATAATGTGAGAAAACATGCTCCAAGAGAATTAATGTAAAGGATTCAGAACATTGTATTTATTAATGATAACGTACTAATATAAATAATAAAAATGAATTTACGAGACAGACAAACAAAATCCACGGCATATATGAGATGAAATCATTAATTCCAAGAGCCACGTCAACAAGTAATAAGAACATCTCACCCGTACTATATAGAATAAAGATGAATTTACGAGACTGACGCATTACATCTTAGGCACATATAAATTTCCAAGAGCCAAGTCAACAAGTAAATGAACACCTTACCCGTACTAGACTAAAGAATAATTTACGAGACCGACAAATAAGATCCATGGCACAAATATTTCCAAGAGCCACGTCAACAAGTAAATAAGAACATCTTACCCGTACTAAAGAATAATTTACGAGATCGACACCCTAGATCCATGGCACAAATATTTCCAAGAGCCACGTCAACCAGTAAAACTTAACACCTTACCCGTACTATAATAAAGATGAATTTACGAGAAAGACAAATACTATCTTAGGCACAAATATTTCCAAGAGCCACGTCAACAAGTAAATCTTAACATCTTACCCGTACTATTGAATAAAAAATAAATATACGAGATCGACACCCTAGATCCATGGCACAAATAAATTTCCAAGAGCCTAGTCAATAAGTAAAACTTAACATCGTACCCGTACTATAATAAAAAATGAATATACAAGATCGACACACTACAACTTTGGCAAATATATTTCCAAGAGCCACGTCAACAAGGAAAACTTAACATCTTACCCGTACTATATAATAAAGATGAATATACGAGAAAGACAAATACCATCTTAGGCACAAATATTTCCAAGAGCCACATCAACAAGTAAATCTTAACATCTTACCCGTACTATTGAATAAAAAATAAATATACGAGACCTCAACCTCAGGCACAACCGGCACGGCGCGCGCCCTCTCCGGCTCCACCTGAACCGAGCCCTTAGACGAGATCTCTCGCTCGTAGCCTGGAATGCTAACAACATCGGTTCCAAGCGTTCCGACCTTCTTGAATTCCTGGCTCGGTTCAAACCCGACGTACTTCTCCTTTCTGAAACCCACCTGACCCCGGCGAACCGGTTTCGATTACCAAATTACGTGGTCTATCGGGATGACCGAGTTGGCCAACGAGGAGGCGGCACGGCGATCGCGGTGAGGACCTCCATAGGTCATCATCGTGTCGCTTTGCCGCAGCTTACCAACCTAGAGGCCACCACCATTGAGGTCCACGGAGCTCTTGGCGGCGTCCTCGTGGTTTCAGCATACAAGCCCCCACGAGCTGAACTCCTTGTTGGCGACCTGGAAGTCATCTTCGATTCCCATCGAAGGGTAATTTTGGCCGGCGATCTGAATTGCAAGCATCGCGTTTGGAATAGTCGCCTGACTACTCCGAACGGGAGGCGCTTGCTCAGTTTTGTTGAATCACGCCGGGCGATGGTGTTTGGTCCAGCGCAACCCACGTTCTTTCCGTCACAGCCTAACGCGGCTCCCGATGTTCTGGATATCGTGGTGACCCAAGGAGTTGTCTGTCCGGTCGAGGTATTCTCACTTACGGAGCTGACATCCGACCACAACCCTATCTTGGTCCACGTCGCTACCCAGCACGCCTATGCACGTTCTGACCAGAAGAAGGTTATCGATTGGGATCGCTACGGCCCGGCCTTGTGCCGTCGATTGCCGCCAGCGGCTCCACTCGATTCCGTTCGCCTCCTAGACGAAGCAGTTGCGGGAATCGAAGAGGCAATCATCTCGGCTATAGGCGTGTCTTCACGTACGCGAGCTGGTTTCACGCCTGGCTACCAACGCATCCCTGAGGAAGTCTCTCTTCTCGCTCGCGAGAGGAATTACTTCCGGAAACGTTGGCAGAGGACCCGTGATCCGGCTGATAAGGCAGCATACAATCGGCTCACCGGACGACTGCGTGGCAGTCTGAAGGCGTTCCGACGTAGCTGTTGGGAATTCGACGTGGCCCGAACGGGGGATGCGGACCCGCTAAGTCACCCGTACAGAATACCTACCGCATTGACGGGACGGAGGCGCCGACCTCCACTTCCCGCCATTGTTGGACCATTCGGTCGACCCCTGGGTCGCCCGGAGGAGAAGGCCGAGTACTTGGGCTTGTGTTTCGAGCGACAGTTCGCTCCCAACCCGCCCATGGACTGGGACTTCGACGAACAAGTCGAGATGGCTGTGGAAGACTTTCTGTCGCTTCCGATCACGACGGAGCCCGAACCCATCTCTTTGGAAGAGGTCTCAGATCGGCTCGCTGAACTTCAGCCAAGAAAAGCTCCAGGCCCGGACGGTGTTACCAACACCGCTCTACGACTTCTTCCCGAGCCTGGAGTTCAATTCTTGACTGAATTGTTCAACGCGTGTCTCAGACTGGCCTACTTTCCCAAGAAATGGAGAAAGGCGACGGTTATCGTGATCCCGAAGCCGGGAAAGGATACCACCCGCTCGGAAAACCTCCGGCCTATCAGCCTACTCTCCGCTACGTCCAAGGTTTTTGAGCGCCTCGTACAGCGTCGTGTACGAGAACATCTAACCAACTTTGACGTGCTGGTCCCCGAACAGTTCGGCTTTCGTGTGGGGCATTCGACCACTCATCAACTGATGAGATTGGTGGAAAGCATCACGGAAGCCGGGTGTCGGAGAGAACGGACCGTTGGCTGTTTCTTAGATGTTGAGAAAGCCTTCGACAGCGTATGGCATGATGGCCTGTTATTCAAACTTAGGGAAGTCCAGCTCCCGGACTGCTACCTCCATCTGGTTGCTAGCTTTCTGACAGAGAGGACCTTCTGCGTGAGAGTTGGCGATTCAGTCTCTTCCGAGAGACGAATCACAGCCGGCGTCCCTCAAGGTAGTGTTCTAGGCCCCCTTCTGTTCTCGATCTATGTCAACAACGTGCCGAGACAGCCTGGAGTCCAGATGGCCCTCTTCGCTGACGACACGGCCATATTTACGGCCGATCGTCATGAGGAAAGGGCCGTCCTACGACTGCAGCGCCAGCTCGACACGCTCGTGGACTGGACTGAGAATTGGAGAGTGCTCCTCAACGCCACCAAGAGTGTAGCCGTCGAATTCTCTAAGCGACGGAAGAACCCCGTTAGGCAACTACGTATCGGCAGAACGTACTTGCGCTGGTCCAACAAGGTCAAGTACCTCGGCTTACACCTCGACCGTCGGCTCACCTGGTGTACCCACGCACAGACAGTTCTTAAGCGAGCATCCACTCGCCTGTGCGCACTGTTTCCACTCCTGATCAGCCCAGCCATGACCAGGAAATTGGGTAGGATGATCGTCGGCGCGTATCTGCTGCCGGTCATTACCTACGCCTGCCCGGTCTGGGGTTACCTCGCCGCAATGCATAAAAAGAAGTTGCAGAGCGTCCTCGACAGGGGGCTTCGGCTAGCGGCCAAAGTCCCCCGTCGCTTCTCATCTCGCCTTCTAAGGAGCGGACGCCAAGTCCTTAGACTTGCCTTGACTCCTTAGACTCAACCTTGCCTTGACTTGGCGTCCGCTCCTTAGACGACACTTTCAGGCGGCTTGCACGCAAATTTTATGCACGTGCGGCAAGGTTCCCAGACAATCCTCTAGTGACTGGGCTGGGAAGGTACCGTATATGCCCAGGTGATTCGTGGAAACGCCCTCGGTGTATAGTGCGCTAGTGTAGGCTAGCACAACAGCCGAGAATCGGCCTGCTATAGAGCACACGCCCTACTTGGGCAGGGCCACGAGGCAGGAGCTCCAGATGGTAGCTCGGAACTCAAGCTCCCGTGCGGTTCGTCTCTGCGACGCACAACCGCAAAGCCCAGAGCAAAAAAAAAAATAAATAAAAATAACAACTCACTTTTGCACATATGCTATTACTCATTTGTGCGCACTTACCCACGTCTCGAAGGTATACTCTTCTTCTGCAGTATTTACCTTGATGTTTCCCAGCTAGATCGCAGGCTTTGGTAGTTAATTGAGGATGGATAAGCACGTGAATATCGTTACAAGTAAAGAGTACAGAGGATTTAGTACTGGTTGTGAAATTAGTACGACTTTGTTAATAAAATTATATTCATTTTGTTTATTAATTAAAACTGCAAATTGTCATGTTATTAATTAGTGTGTGGGTTAAGTAATATTGAAACCCTTATATTCCCTTATACGATTATCGTATAATTATAACATGGCAAACTCTTAGCTCTTATAGTCTAAGACACATTATACACAAATATAAGACATATATGACCTGGAATATTTACACAGACATATAATACATAACACATATATTATTACAATGCGTGATGAACACATACGAAATTGAATATTAATATTGACTTAGCAAGTGTGGTTTTTTTCTTATGTACCACTTAATTAAAAAAAATTAAACATTTATAAAAATTCTAATAGAGACCATTCTATTACTTTATTTAACTATACTCCTAATGTCTCAATTAATTAAAATCTACAATTGAAGTAAACTTTCGTACTTGATTTTACGTTACAGTTACTGGATATTAATTATTTAATTATAATATAAAAATATAATAAAATATGGTTTCCCTAATTACCATTTATTTATGAGATTAATAAGTTTTATGTTGTTATAAATTATTATTCTCTGAACTTTTATTAATTATTCATTATGCAAATAAAAATAATAAAATTTATGTAAACTTGGATATGGAATCTAGAGCCTTCTTTTGATAGATTCAGGGTCATTTATAAGACCGAATAAATGTCTGCCTTCACCTGCATATTTCTGCAACCATTTAACTGTGTTGTTACCGTCACCTAGACTCTCGAGTTTTGGGATCCCCTTCCGGTATCACCTTCTCTGTCTCTGCGTCGTTTGGAATTATTCTCTCCGTCTAATGGATGCTGAGTTCTAACATGGACCTCTGGTCGTGATGATGTACGGCTGGCTGTAGCTGCGTGTGGCTGTCCCTACGTCCTCTAGTATATTGCTCTGTTTCCTCTCCTCTCATCTTTTCCCTCGTGGATGTCTCGAAATTCTACGTGGACTTCTTGAAGTTCATCGACGACGTTTCGACTCCTCGTAGTTTACGGTATTATTTCTTTTATATCACTCGTGTATATCACTAATTACTTTCACCGACATACTGCTGGTTCCATCGCACTTTAATTTACGTAATACGATTTAAAACATTACTTAAATTTTGTAAAATTTGCGGTGGTGAGATGCTTGGACTTCACGTGCTGTCTGTTGATGATCTGAGAAAGAGTGTGTCGCTCGCTGGGGTTTTATACTCCTGCTGGTGTTCAACTCCTGTTGAAAACTGTTCGGACAGAGTTGAACAAGTCAGCGCGTCGGTTTATTAACTAATTAAACCTACGCGTCTTTCTATGAAGCCCACACTTTTTTAGAAATATTATTTGACAAATCGTTAGGTATATTAATAAACTTAACCTACGCAAATTATGAACATTAAGGTGTGTAAACTATGGAAGTTATGGCAAAATTTCACATGGTAGCTGAACGGTTCCCACGATCATAGACCTCTTAGTATCGAATTGTAGCGCTGGGCGCCAGCTGTGTTTCTACATATGTCTCTGATTCGTGTGACTTCTGGTTTTCATTCAGCACTTAAAAAAACTGTGTAAAATTTCCTATAATCGTATACATAATTCAACTTGTTCTTCATAATGCTTAATTATTACATTATTTTAATTATTTACATCTTTCACACGACTCATACGTGCATTCGTATGTTCTCATACCGCAGTCAGGGGTTGATACGGAGACTTATGCTAAACGTATCGTTGCAATATATTATAATGTTACTTATTATTTCTTTAGTTTTATAGTTTCTATAGTTTTATAATATAAATCTTAAATCCTAATCTTACCCTTCATCAATGTAACCATATCATGTAGCCCCAAGTTGATGGTGCCAATTTTATATGTAATGTTATGTTAAAATAAAGAATCAAACTCTTTTATTCTGTCTTGTCTTAATTTCAATAAATTTATTATTCTTTCCACTTTAACATATATTGAGATTCACTAACATACAATGCCCTTCTCTTCAGTTAGTTCAATGCCATTTAGGCTCAATAACATGAAAACTCTTTCTCAGGGTTAATAAAAAATTAATTAAAGTCTGTGTACAGTTAAAGTCATACATATGAAATAAAATATAATAATTATAAATCTGTTTTAGTAAAGTGATGTTGTATATGTGTGTTGAGTTACGGGTTCTTTGGATCATACAAAAGAAACAACCTTAATAGGAACAACTAATAAAAAAAATTACAATGAACAAATAAAATTAATAATCATAATGTTTATAGTGTTTCTGTTATTTCACTTCACTGTCCTTGTGTTTTGAATTGAATAGTGTTTGATCAAAGGTATATTTTAACATGATGGAACAATCTCACCAAATTTGTAGTTTAGTCTACAGATTATTTCTTGATATTTATCTTCTGGCCTTCATTTTTCCGTGTATTATATTAAACCATTATGCTTCTCATTATTTTTGAAGTTTTTCTTCATTAATTCATTGTGTAACATTAATTTTTTTGTATAAAATGTCCAGCTTCAAATTAATCTGTTCTGACCTATGTCAACAATACCCTTTCTTTTAAAAAACTCCCGATTCAATTAGTAATGCTCTTGGCTATGACATGTTTATGGGTCACAGGTTTGTTTTTATATTTTTTAATTAACATGATTCAGTTGAATCTTGTTTTTTATTAGTCACTGATGTATACAATTAGTTTCTAGTGCACTATTCCACTATTTTTAATTATTGTACACTTTGTTTGCTCTTACTATATTACCTATAAAATACAGTTGTTTTATATAAATTATGTTTTATTCACTGCTTATTTATAACCAGATCTATTTCCTATTCACTTTCTCTATACACTGTTTATTAATGTCAATCACCGTTATTTTCACTTTGTTACGTTATTAAAATACCTAACGTTTGTGATTATTGTTTAATATTATTTTAATTGTAATATTTAAATCACTTTCAGTTCGTAGTGTGATTACACAAAATAATTGCTTGAGGTTCGCAGACCTCCCTATAGTTTAATAGGCTTATGCAATAACAAATTTTTTTTTACTTAATTCCTAATTTGTTAACATTTATACACTACATTTTTATTTATTACAACTATTTACATATTTATTATCATTCAATCTTCCCTCCTGGGTGTAATAGTCATCGTCCTGTCACTGTCTTTAAACTATTTAATGAATAAGTTTTCATTTTCAATTTCCATTGTATTTGTTTATTATGATAATTCCCTTTTGTTTTTTATTATCTCTTAATCCTTGACATTATTAATTGTCTTTAAATAGTTACATTTTATGTTCATTTCTTTATTTGTTAAATTGATTTTATACTTCTTTGTATTTCATTTATAAGAAAGATTGGGTTTAGGCATAATTCACAATGAATTATGATTACATTATATTTACTCTAGGGCATAATCTTGTTATGTTACAATATATATATATATATTGTAACGTTACATAACCCCTGCCCAAATATGATAACATAATCACCAGAGTTAAAACCAGTAATCACCCATTTTAAAAGTCAGAAATGGGGATTAGGTATCAAGCTATGAGAACCTTTGTACACTAAAAACACTGTAAACAATAATCATAAAAGTGCAGTGTACCAAGTAGAACATAGTGTAATCGGTGAAAGTGTCAAACATTTAAAAAGAGTATCTCACAAATTTGTGCTGGAGATGAAAAAAAATCAGTATTGTAGTAATACCGTATTTTCTCGCATAATTAACGCCCCCGCATAATTTACGCATCCCATTTCTGGGGGGTTCAAAGTGGGAAAAAAGAAATATTCGCGTATTTGACGCACCCACTTTCTCGATGATTTCATCACGCAGTTCCGGATGCGTTTTGAAATAAAGATGTCAAGTAATAGCTTTCCTATTGCGCAACCTAGCATTTCAAACCCTCGTGCAACTTCCTGTTATTACTCACTGCGGTATTCAGTCCGGTGAGTGAATCAGCGAAGACGTGATTAGTGACGATTTATTCCAGTCTGGTAGAAACTCATTTTACGAGTGTTTCGGGTACACGGATGTTTTGTGATCTCAAAGTCGTTCATTAATCCACAATGAGCAAGTATTCGAGTAATACTGCGTCATATAAACTTGCGGTGATCGCTTACGCCGAAACACACGGGAATAGGGCAGCAGGCCGCAAATATTCTGTGTCCGAGTGTAACGTGCGGTACTGACGAAAACAGAAAATTGCCCTTCAAGAGACCAACAAGTCTCGTAAAGCATTTCGCGGTCCAAAAAGTGGCAAGTTTCCGCAAGTAGAGGAGCATCTTCTGAAATATGTGATTTCGTTACGCAATGATGGATATGCCGTTTCTTACGAAATGCTGTATTTTAAAGGACGAGAAATAGCTGCAGCACATGGGATCAGTGTCTCGAATTTTAAGGTTAGCCGAGGCTGGGTGATTAAATTTATGAAGAGAAATGGACTCTCTCTTCGAAGAAGAACATCCTTATGTCAAAGAATGCCGAATGATTTCGACCAAAAAGTCATTTATTTTCATCGCTTTGTGATTAGGAAACGGAAAGTGAAGAAATATTTGCTTTCCCAGATAGGAAACGCAGATCAGACGCCCATCAGTTTCGATATGCCACAACACAAAGTCGAACAATCGATACGAAAGGAACATCGAGTGTTATTGTGGGCACTACTGGAAGTGAAAAACAACGGTGTACAGTAATGCTTGCTGTAACAGCTGATGGCAGAAAGCTTGCACCGTACGTTGTCCTGAAGCGAAAAACAATGCCGAGAGTAAAATTTCCACGTGGGATCCACGTTCGTGTCCAAGAAAAAGGGTGGATGGACACGTCACCCGTAGAAGACTGGATACGAACGGTTTGGGGAAATAGAGCGGGGTCTCTCCTTCGGTGCCCGGCTCTTCTCGTGTTGGACAGTTTTCGTGGCCATCTGACGGAAAACACTAAAAAATTATTGGAAACCATGAAAACCGATTTGGCTGTGATTCCTGGTGGACTGACATCAGTACTTCAACCCTTGGACGTTTCAATAAATAAACCATTCAAGGACAATGTGCGAAAACTCTATCAGTGCTGGATGGCAGAAAATGTGCACGAACTTACTCCAACAGGCAAAATTCGGAAACCATCTGTGGAACTCCTTTGTGAGTGGATATTGCGCGCTTGGGACATGATTTCTTCGAAGGTGATTGAAAAGAGCTTCAAAAAGACGGGAATCTCGAATGCGTTAGACGGGACTGAAGATGACTTCTTATGGAGAGATGTGAGCAGTGATAGCAGCACCAATTCTTCCTGCAGTTCCAGTGGCGACGACCAACTCGGTAGCCTATAAAAGGTAAGATTATTTTTCTTCCTTTTTAGCAGGTATGTCATTATTACTTACGTCGTTAGTACTTTCGTTAATTCATATTTATTTTGCTTCAGGTCGTACTATCAGCTCGTGACGGGAAGAATATTTTCCGGTGTCCGTACTTGAAACTGTGTGTCCTGTCAAATATATCATATGTACAATTTAAATATGGTTAAACAATGTATGTACAATACGCATGCGCGTATTATTATTGTTATAACGGATGTATGTATTCTATGAAGGTTAGTTCTAGTGAATAAAGTCTTTTCTAATCAACGTGCTGTCTAACTGTATTTGGCAATATAATTCCAATATTAAATAATATCTCTCACATGTCCAACTTGCCTAATGTACTCTATTTGATTGTTCAGAAGAAAACTCAACCGTAATTTTATGCCAAATGACGATTAACTTCAATGAGTTGAACTGATTTTGTGTATAATATATTTAATTTATCTTTTAAATGTCAATAAATTTCAAATGAAATTTGGGTATACAGTACAACCTGTCACATCCGGACCTGTGATATCCGGACGTATCTCCAAACTACGTAATTTTTCAATTTTGGTTAGCGAAATGGTTAGGGATGGAAAAGTGAAAGTTGCAGCTGGAATGTTGTTTACGCGCCTAGTCTATTCCGAGCGGGGCTGTGGCCTTGACTCAGTCAATGGCTCTTTCCCGGAAACCCATTCCTTTATTCTCAACCTCGGTTGCCGTCTGCCTGCCACTTGCTACCCACAGTCTGTGTTTGCATGTCTTTTTAAAGAGTACAGTGTACAAATACAAATGCTAAACCAATAGAAACGTCTAAAAAAACACGTTCTTCTGTGTATCTTCTGTAATTGTTAATTATATTAATTGAGATTTTGGCTACTTATAGAGCTTTTATTACTGAACACAATGCAGTTTTCAGAATTGCTGTATATGTATTGGTTTTGAAGTTATCGCAGGTTGAACTGCAAAAATGAATTGAGTAAAATTCACGTCTGATCCGACCGACCGCGTGCTTCACTGTGACAAAGAGTGAGATAGTTGCATATTATACGCTCTCTGTCTAGCTTACGGCACACAGCCTGTCCCTTTCATAAAATGCTCAAATATGACGACATATTATGAATCGTTATATATACCCCTCCTCGGTATAAAAAAAATTGATTATTTATTAGTTTGCTCTATCTTATTATTAACATCATTAACTCCAACTTGCCTAATATACTCTATATGATTGTTCAGAAGAAAACTCAACCGTAATTTTACGCCAAATGACGATAACTTCAATGAGTTGAACTGATTTTGTGTATAATACAGTACAGTATATTTAATGTATCTTTTAAAAGTCAATAAATTTCAAATGAAATTTGGGTATATCTGAAATCCTCGAATAATTTACGCACCCGAAATTTTCGCCGGTATTTTTCGTCAAAAAAGTGCGTTAATTATGCGAGAAAATACGGTAGTCTATGATACTATTGACAAGTTTTGTATTTTTTGTATTTGTTGTAATTTTATATTGTGTAGGCCACAAAGGTCTTATAACTAGGAGTTATATTTTTGTTTACTATAATTATTTTGTTTAGATGTAAAATAATCCAGGCTTATATAATATAATAATAATAATGGCCAAATAATACTATATTAGCAAGATGGCATGTAACAAAATAGTGTAGAGTGTAACGGGGCTATTTTGAAGGGTATAAGTTTTATTCAATTTGATAATTATTTGGGGACGATCTGTTTGGACACCCTTTGTGGACAATAAGACGTGCTTCATTGGACACCCTGTAGACAATTTTGTACCAATCTGTGCCTAGTACACAACGATAACAGCATCAGAATGCGAGCCAGTGCGCGCATGCTTGTATCTTCCGTTGGGGAGAAGTAACAAAAACTTCGTGATTAACGCCCAGCTACAATGGAATGTGGCGGTGAGTGTGCGCTCGTGTGCCGCTATCTATACTCTCGACACCAAAGTCGATCACCGGAACCTGCCATGTAAGAGCCGCAGCCAATCACAGCGCGAGCTGACGGAAATGAATGTGACCGACGCATTTGGGTAGCAGCAGCAGTCCACCACAACACGAGACCACGCGTGGTACTATAAAAATTTGTTTTTTAGCTAAATACGGTCCGCCGGACAAAACACCAGTATTAATGTGTACCAAAGTACAGTCATAATGTAACAGTAAACGCAGTAAGTCATCAAAAGTGCGGGCATAATTTCGAACATCGAAAAAGAGGAATAAGTGTGTGAGACGCCATGCGGTTGGTGTGGGACTCCACTGCAACAAGTAATAGTATCTCTTTAATAAAGGCCTAAATTTAAGTAAAAAAGGGAGTTTTTAAATTAAATGGTACGAATGTGAGAGTGCGCAATCTGGGTCGTTTTTTGAGTAGAAAATAAGTTAGTCATAAGCATATATATATATATATATATATATATACCAGAAACAAGATGGTGAAGGCTGAAGATGAGAGAACAAGAACTCTCGAAACATGTTCCTAATAGGAAAAAAGTATATCTTGAGGTAAATTTAGTTATAAATATTAAAATAATATATATATATATATATATATATATATATTCAGTAATAAATAAATCTTGATAGCATGGCTAGGTGAATCAAATATGGTTTGGAGTGTTATTTGTAGAAAAAGCATAACTACAGTAGAAATCATAATTTGACGTAGTTTCACAATTCAGTCATAAGGCATATTTTAGTAAATTTAAACCGGAAGGGACACAGAAAAATTGTCAATGCTAGAAAAATAAAGTACCATTTATTTGTGTTTGTAAAATATGTGTATTAATTTGCATTCACCTGTGTTTTTTCTCTACTCAAGTACATCAGACGACACCCTGGTTATTAGTGATAAAGGTAAGTGAGACAAATTTAAATATTTTGATTTAAAAAGCAAGTAGAGTTTCAGTTTTATAAACAGGTTTATAAACTTTAATATTTATTTTAAACTCGTACAGCTTCAGTTGGCGCCCGTTTACAGTGACTTTGTAAATTAAATTAAATTAATTTACAAACTGATCGAAAATGGCAGAGAAAAATAAGAATGCAGATTTAGGTGAAAGTAGGGTAGAAGAATCTATTTTAAACGTTACTCAAGACAATTTAATTTCAACAAACGAAAGTAGTGATGAGAATGTACAATTAGAAATAACAATGTAATTGAAACGGTAAATGTTGAATGTAGTAATAAGAGCGATAACGTAAATATATTTAACCAATTAGCAGTGATGATGGAAATGATGTCAGGAATGAGAACTGAAATGAAAACAGAAAATAATAATTTAAAAACTGAAATCAAATCAGAAATAAACATTGTAAACGAGAAAATGATATCAGAAAATAATAATTTAAAAACTGAAATCTAATCAGAAATAAATGCCGTAAATATTAAACTTACCGATTTAAATAACGAGTTCATGAATGTAAGGAGCGAATTGAGAGTGAGTGTAATAAATATGAATAGCCGCTTGGAAAGTATGAATGAGGCTATTGTTGGAGTGAAAGATGAACTGACTAGTGATATAAGTAAGATACAAACCGAAATGAAAAACGATATAAAAATAATTAACGAAAAACAGAAAGAGAAAATGTTAGAGACAAATAAAAAATTTGACACATTGACAAATAAATTTAATGACAAAATTAAAAAGCAAAATGACAAGATTGACAGTAATGTTCAATGTGTAATTAATGAGTGTGAACAAATTAAACAAGCAAACAAAATACAAGAAAATATAAATGATGAATTCAGAAGTAACTTTGAACAAATTGATGCCATTAAAATTAATGTAACCAGTTTAAAAAATAAACAAACAGAACATGAGCGTGAAATAGTTAAAGTCAGAGAAGATTTGAGTGTAACCATTAATCAGAAACTAACTAATGTAAGTGAGAGAGTGAATGTGGAAGTAGAGTTAGGATATTTTAGTAATGAAAGTAGGGGGGTGAACCCCATACAATTTTTGAACTCTATAAAAAGTTTCAATAAATATAACCAAGAAAGTTGGGAGATTAAATTAGTAAGAATTTTAAAGTACTTTAAAGGGGATGCTAAAATATGGGCGGATGCTCATAATGATAACTGGGTAGATTTTAATGAGTTTGAACAAGCATTTAGAAATAAATACTGGTCAGAAGAGAAACAAGAGGGATTACGTAGTACCATAATGGGGTGGGGCAATTTTAATATTAAGCACATGAGTATTACATCGTATGTGATGAGACTGTACAGTCAGGTTAAATATTTAGAACCACCAATGCTTCTTTCATCTTTTATAAGATACATTAGTAAACATTTACCTAAGGACATACGGTCCACAACAGAACCCGGGAGTTTGCTAATATTGCAGAATTAGAAAAAATACTAGAAGCACACCAGAGTATGAAAGAGGAAGAAGATAATAAATACCAGTTTAGAATTAATGAATCAAGTCAAATTGTAACATGACACAAGGTAGTGAAGATACAATGATAATTAATTATAAAACAAAGAAGCTGAAGACAAGAATAAAAGGCAAGAACTTATAAACTCAGATTAATAACCTAATAACCAAATGACAAATGACTAATAAACTGACAATGACTTGATTCAATAGATCGGATAAATACAAAAAGAACAACGGAACAAGGAAGAAGGAACCAAGAACTAAATGTAATCAAGAATTTGACAACGAACATTGTAAATCCCTAATAATGACCATTAAAATGTATGTTATTATTATCACAGGTCTTCCAGTTATTCTAATACAGTCTACTAACTAGAATACTTTTTTAAGTTCACCAACTACACTTTTTCCTTCATAGACGGTATTTGATTTGTTCACTTTCACTTATTATATGCAACATGCTATCACTACATGTCACCACTTTTGTATTAATATACTCTTTCTTCCACTCACTTGATTATTCACTGGGTTGTTTATTTATGTTAATATCATCATGGGGTTACTGGTTATAAGTGTTTATTTTATTTTCTCTTCACTAATGATCACCTTTGGTTATTAACTGTGGCCTTTATTTGCCTCAGGGTATTATTTACTAGTTTTGATTATATTTATCACTATTCATTAGGGTGTGTGTATTATTAATTCCCTATCTTATATTTATGAGTACATTCCTTCATTAACAAAATATACATAACATTACTATCTTTCTTATTTGTCATTATTACCCTAGGTACATCTCATCGATACTCTAATTACATTAGTGCATTTGTTAACATACATTTTAATGGTCATTATTAGGGATTTACAATGTTCGTTGTCAAATTCTTGATTACATTTAGTTCTTGGTTCCTTCTTCCTTGTTCTTTTTGTATTTATCCGATCTATTGAATCAAGTCATTGTCAGTTTATTAGTCATTTGTCATTTGGTTATTAATCTCTGAGTTTATAAGTTCTTGCCTTTTATTCTTGTCTTCAGCTTCTTTGTTTTATAATTAATTATCATTGTATCTTCACTACCTTATGTCATGTTACATAATGCATCGCCACCAAAATTGATTATTTCGAAACAAAGATCATTATGTTTTTTCTGAAATCATCAATATAGTTCATTTAATCAAGTTGTTATCATTCAGGAATTCATCAATTGCTACCTTTTTCTTTATTCATTTTTATTAAGTCATGGTTCATGATATGGTATTTGGTATTATTTTATTACGAGTGTTATCCCTTGTATGTTCTATTTCCCTAAAATTTTTCTTCTCTCCCCTTCATATAAATTGGTACTAGCCAGAGGGCACGTGTGGCTCTATTACTCTGCTATCCATTTATACACATTTTGAGTTCAGAGGTCTTGCCTATCTGCTCAATAACATAAATAATTGTTGGACGTATCTCAACATAAAATCACATAATAATATTCATAATAATTATAATAATAGTCGTCTGTTTTCGACTCATATAATATCAATACAATAAAACACTTTTGGGATTAATTATTCTCTCTTTTATACATCTCATGACCTTTTCTTCTCGGTGACTTGTTTGGATTCCTTTTTCTAAGCTTATGGCGATATTTAATAGGTATTTTGCATTGTTTCATTAGCTTACTTCATATGGTAGTGATTTTATTTGTTATCACTTTATTGCTCATTTATATTCAAAATTAACATTGTAGCTGGTTTCTGGCTCACTTATATTTTTTCATCATTGATTGTTCAGTTAATATGTCATTGTCATTTTTTATTTGATTGTCTTGTCTTTTCTTTTGTGAAACGTTAGTTCTTTATTATTCCCTTTTGTGAGAGGGTTAGTTAATGATGTTATGTAGCGTCATCATTATTTGTGTAACATTTTATTATTTTATATCAATTTTTTATGACATTTCATTATACATATTTTTCAAAATTACATTGGTTTACACATTTTGTTTCACACTTGGTTGTAAGTTTGTACTTACTTTGTTTTGAATTTAGATGATGGTTACTCTCCAAATTCTTTTTTAACTTTCTGACACTGTCTCATAATATTTTTCATTTATACATTAATTGGTTCGCATGGTCGGTCTACTTAAAATCAGTCCCATTTTGGATAGTATTCTGACTTAGTTTTATCCGTTTCCTGTACTGGCTGCTCCACCAATATGGTTTTCCGGTGGATTCCGTAGATTATAAGCGGTGTTAAATCTCTCTATGGGATCGTCACAGTACGGATTATATTCATATGGTTCTGTTTCATCTTCGTTCCGTCTGTTCCTTCCCTCAGCATTCCTGGAACCGGGATTAGGTTCATTGTTTCCATGATAGCCCTCTTGGTCATCCCCGTCCTCAGTCATGATGTAGTTTATTCTAACGAACTGGGTTCCCTGGTTGTTGTTTGGCTGATTTATTAAGGGCGTGTCTCTCCTTCGTTCCCGGCTTCTCCTATCTTCTTCCGCACTACGGCTCCTTGGTCTTCTATAACCACGTCTTCCGTCGTTTCTACTCTCGGCATTTATATAATTTACCCGTCGCCTGTATGTTTGATGCAGGCCCGACTGGTTGTTATTGTTGTATTGATTGTTGGGCCTGTTATAACCACCTCCGTTTTGGTTATTTCCCCTGTTATAGGAATTATTTGGATTATTACTGTTGTGGAAGTAATTCTGGTTATTATTCCTCGGATAATTATGGTTGTTATTATTATTATTATTAAACCCTCTATAATTATTGGGGTTGGCTGGCGGATGATTAGCCGGTGTATGGTTTCCTTGCGGCCCACTTGGATGATTTCTATTATCATAGTTTCTGTAGTTCGAGGTGTTCTTTTGCCTGTTCAACACATAATGTTTTTTCCGTTCATATTCCCCCAATAACGCGGCCATCTCTTGAATCATCTTGATTCTTCCACTCAAACGGCTTTTGGTGATTTCTCCGTCATAGTGGTATGCCAATTGGGCCACCAAGCACTCTTCAGGGATGTTAGGTTCGAGGTTCCTAGCTACACTAACCTTACCTAAGAAGTAGGCGGTTGGAGATTGTCCCAGGTAAGGGTCGAATCGGCCGTTGCTGATATTATTTCTGACTATGTGCTGTGTCGCTTCCGACCAGTATTTGTCCTTGAACAGTTTTTTAAACTCATTAAAATTATGTATGTCTGGTCGCACAGACGTCCACCAATTGTCGTGAACTTCCTTGAACATTTCGTCGATCATGCCCTTGATTATCGTCCACCGTGTCTCCCTAGTTCGGGCTAGGTTCTCTTAGACCCGTTCTATGAATTTAATTGGGTTTTGTTTGTAATTTTTGAAGTTGATTGTTTCCCTATTCTCACTGCATGATATGTGTGAGCTCATCAGTGGTCAGTCCTTCAACGCATTTATCTCTTCCTGGAGGCGTAGTTCTCTTGCTCTAAATTCAGCTATTTTCCCTTCTTGGGCGGTTGTGGTGTCCTTCACTTCACTGACCGATGCATCCAATTTGCTGTAATTCTCTTCGACTCTGGTCTGTATTTGTTCCAATTTGTTATTTGTTTCTTTTTGGAGTCCTTCAACCCTCCTCTTACCTTCACCTTCAACTTCATTCACCTTGATCAAAATTTCTTCTCGGACTTGCAACACTACTTCGCTGGTCTTCTCTATCTTCTCTTCCGTCTCCATTACAGTCTGTTTCAATTCTTCCCTGTACTCCGTCAACTGTTGCTGTAATGTATCCTGGTTGTATTCAATTTTGTCGTTCAGCGTTTCAGTGTCCTCTTTCATGAGTCTCAAGGTTTCGCTGGTTTTCTCATTACTTCTCTCTATCTTTTCACTGATCAGTTTATTCTCCTCCTTCATTTTCTGTGTCAGGGTTTCATTTAATGACTCGAATTTTTTGTCTAGTTTTTCATTCATCTCCTTTTTCAACTCCTCTTTATTTTTGTCCAATTTCTCATCTATTGTTTTACTGCAATCGCCCATTAGCCTTACCATGTCCTGTAAGGTCAGGTTCTCCGGTGGTGCGGGTTTATCTGTCTCCATAGGGGTTAATAATTCTTCTACATCTTCCACCGAAGTTATTTCCTTTTCTTCCATTCGGACGTCTTTCTCGATCTCCTTTTCTGATCTTTTTTCTCCCTTTTCCGCCTCCTTCTCGCGTATCTTAGTCTGGTATCTCGTATCGTGCTTTGCCGGTTCCATTTCTGTAGTCGCCGCTAGAATCTGTAATGTTTAATGGTATGATTTTTTAGTTATCCTAGCCCTACTAGTTGGCGCGCCACTTTGTAATAAAACTTTTATGTGGCGTTTATATTTGTAAAATGCGTGTTATTCTGCCACACGTTGGATGCGTCACTTTGTAATAAAACTTTTTGTGCGGGGTGTTTAATGTAATTAGTGTTTCTGTAATTCGTTCTATTACTCGTATAGTAAATGTGTGCGTGACGAGCGTTTTTTAACTCGCTCGTTGGGTTCGTGGTATAGTAGAGGTGTATGATTGATGTTTTTAATAAGTTCAATAATTTATGTCAATGTTATTTGCGTGTAGCGAGTCGAGTTGTACCTTTTCTTACCATTTACGGGCAAACCGTATCTCTCGGCGTTTGGTTTGAATATTGCCGCCTCGCCACCTGATTGGCACACGCCGTCTTTCAGTGTCGACTTTGCTAACTGTGATGGTTGTTGTTTTCACTTCAATAATTTTCTATGTATTATCTTAATTTGTACGAATCAAACATACAGCGTTGCAGAATAGTATTTATTAACCCTTTAATAGTTTTCAGTTAGTTAGTAGTACATTATTTTATCTTAGCACCGGCTTTTACAGTTGCTCAGTTGGCATGCTCAGTTTGAATGTGTCATGTACACGCTGCTTGGCGAGTACCGTTGGTTTACAATAAAATGTTTTACCCAGGGGGTGTTAATAAGTCCTTTTGGCTACAGAAGTATTGGATTACGGCTAAAATGCACAAATTTATAATAATTCTTCAAACTAGGTACACAATATTTAATATTTTAATACATCTAAGTAAGTAATCATCAATGAGAGTTAGTCTAATTTTTGGTTAGGCTTTGTCAACAAGTTATGTTTATTAATTATTTATTATAGCTCAGTTTAAATAATTATCAATTGATTAAAGTTCAATAATAGTGATATTATAAATACTTTCAGTTCTAGTTCAGAATAGTGATCAGTGAAGTGAAAATTTGTTATTATGGATAGAAAAATTGGGAATTCGTTTTAGTGAGATTAGTGTTTTATACTCATCGATTCTCGCTGGGGCTTCCACGATGCTCGTCTGCTTCTTCCGGATGGATCTGGTCGTCTTCTATTCTTCGGATATTCGTCAGTCTCGTTCAGACGGGTTTTTTCATAACGTTCGGCTTCGTACTCGTTCTGCAATCGTCCGTCTTCTTGGGTTGAAGTAGGTCACCTCTGGTCTTCCTTCGGGATGAGTCGTCAGCTATGATTCCAGAAGTCTTCTTAATTTCCACGGATAATTTTGGTTTGTGAAAATTTTAATAATAAATATGTTATCAGGTGTTCCATGGACTGCTAATACTATTTCTTTTCTTATGATTTCCGTCAAAATTTGCTTATTTATGATAAAATTTGGGTTGAGAGCTGCATACATCCGCCCTCGGCGTCGGTCAATAATGGATTAACGAAAATTCAACGGTTTTTTGGCAATAAATTTCGGTTGCTATGGTTACCTAATAAATTATGCTAATTCTCATTGGTCGTTAATTTATGTCATTGTTATATTCTAACGTCTTATTTTAGTTTAAATCTACAAAATATCTTCAAATTAAGATTTCTTTCTTATATTAGTAGCTAGGTTTATTACATGAATACCATTGTTCATAATTTTTGATAAGGATCAATTTGATACCCCTCATGGTTACTTTTGGGTAGCTAATCACATTTTTGTTATTTTCCTTATTTATATTTTATATATATTTTATCCAAAATTGGATGTTATTTATACATTTTGGTATTAGGAATACCCACTTAACTTGTTTAACATTTGGTATATTCTGCTTTGATATTGGGCTATTTTTCGTTCTTTAATTTACAAAATTCATCATCAACTGTCAGGCCTAGAGCCTAGATTTTCCTATACTACTATCTGACATTTCTTTGTAACTTCTTACCTTTATATTTGGTACTTTAAAACAATTTTTAACAGAAGCTAGTAATAAACATTGGTGTTTCTAACTACACCTCTTATTATAATAATAAACATTTTCTTGACAGGTTCAAGCCTGAAATAAAACTTCTAACTACCTTTCTATTCCTTCTACTATCTGGTTCAACTGATGATTCATTATATTATTGACTTCCTTAACTGGGCATACCATGACACTATCGGAACCAGCCCTTATCAAGTAGGTAATGTTTGAAAGACCACCACCCAGAGAAATCACATCATTAATAAATTTTCCTCCAGGAGAGAGAGTAGAATTCAATAAAATCGAAATGCATAACAGGTTGCTGCATAAAGCTGAACTTCAATATAAAAAGGAAACGGTACGAAGAAAAGAATAAACCCATACAAAGTAGGGGATAAGGCGCTAATAAAAATTAGACAATTACCCAGTTCTATAGAGGGCATTGCAAGAAAATTACTTTTACTTTATACCGGGCCATACCTAGTAACCCAGGTGAAAGGAAATAATACATATGAGATTAAATCAGTTAACAATAACAAAATAAAAGGGGTGTATAACCAAGCAGAAATAAAGAAATATTATGAAGATTAATAAAGGAAAGAGAAGATTGAAGAGTTCAACGATTATTTTTAAAAAGTAAATAAAAATAAATCTTTTCTAGTGGGGGAGCTTTATGTAACGTTACATAACCCCTGCCCAAATACGATAACATAATCACCAGAATTAAAACCAGTAATCACCCATTTTTAAAAGTCAGAAATGGGGATTAGGTATCAAGCTATGAGAACCTTTGTACACTAAAAACACTGTAAACAATAATCATAAAAGTGCAGTGTACCAAGTAGAACATAGTGTAATCGGTGAAAGTGTCAAACATTTAAAAAGAGCATCTCACAAATTTGTGCTGGAGATGAAAAAAAATCAGTATTGTAGTAATAGTCTATGATACTATTGACAAGTTTTGTATTTTTTGTATTTGTTGTAATTTTATATTGTGTAGGCCACAAAGGTCTTATAACTAGGAGTTATATGTTTGTTTACTATAATTATTTTGTTCAGATGTAAATTAATCCAGGGTTATATATAAAATAATAATAATGGCCAAATAATACTATGTTAGCAAGATGGCATGTAAAAAAATAGTGTAGAGTAGGGATACCTTAAATGAATTATAAATCATAAACAAACCAAAATAAAAGGAATTAAAATATAAAATACCAGTAGACAAGTTTAAGTAAAGATATAAAGAAAAACCATAAATAAATTAAATTTGATTATAGATAAAATTAGTAAAGGATTATTTTTTCTAAAAAGAAGAAATGAAATTATAATAATTATTATTAGCCTATATACTAAAAGGTATCTAGATTAGCCAATAAAAAACCATAAAAATTCTTGGTTACTAGGAGTAACTAACTAACAAGAAATGAATTAATTGTTCAGATATATTGGAAGTGAGCACTTGAAACTAATGTAATGTTCGGTAAAAATTAAGAAGATAATAACTACGATTCGGAACTAACCATCACAAAATGTGAATAAATTTTATGAGTGATATCCACTACATCCTAGACATCCTTTGAACAGAACAATTCACGCCAGCAAATTGATGGAAATCGTAAAGTCAGTCATCCAGTTTCAGGCCTAGTCAACAGAAATTCAACATCGTTGGGTGATATCATTTCCTATTCAAATTTAACTAAATTACACCTCGACTTTAAACTTAGAACACTAGAAACAGCACCACATCTTTCAATTCATCTGGGAACAAGGTGAACATACACTTTATTGTAATTAATCAAAAAACAGCAAAACATGGTCTTGTGAACATTCCGGCCGCCATTAAATAACGTTCGTGTTGTCAGTGAAGAAGCGTAACCTGCACTCTAGCGGTCAAAACATCAACTGCATAATATAGATTATACTCAATTTTAAAATAATTCATGTAAAGTTTGATACTGACCCATATACATTTCTGACTTCCTCAAAGTTCAAAGAACCTTAAATTACCCTGGGAAATTAATTACTTATTTCTTTCTTGTTATTAAAACTGAAATAAAAATATTTGTTATGTGATATATGTTTGTAAAAGTAAGATCGAAATAACTCTGTGATTTATGAAATAATCGATTATCCATTCATGTTTTGGGAGACCAAAAAATGTTAAATAAATTCAAGGAATGCCTTGTGGTTTAAATAATAAAATGTGTATTATTTCCAGTAGATGGTAGTTGGTTACAGGTTATAAGAAGATCGAGAAGAGAAAGGAAATCAGTCCGGACATCAAGAAATTATTACGTACTATTTGAAGTCATTTAACCTCAAATGGGTTCGTAAAAGTAGAAATCAGCTGATGCCACGAGCGGAAAAATTTGAAATACTCAATCGTATACTGAGAGAGTAATTCTCTTTGCCTTTCTTCACTCTCTCCTAACTACTGTCAAACAACGGTATTGATTTAATATAAACAAAATTTAAGAAAATCATTCAATATCTTTGCATAATCACACACACTTGATTTTGAAGGCATATAACACAAAGATAACAAATTCTGTAACTCTTAATTAAGCTAGATTTTTTTGAAAAGTAATAGATAGACGTACTTAATCGGAAAGTCTAAAAGAGAGACGTTACAAAATATATATATATATATATTATAACTATTCGCTTTGAGCGTACCTGCAAAATGTGTACATAAAAAATAATGTGTTTGGATGATTAGTGCGTTCGCCTCGCACCGGGTCGTTACAGTAATTTTGTGGCTAGCGATGTTTGTAGCGTAGTTCTGATCACCTGTATATTACGGCAGTAACCTTACCTGTTATTCTTAGGGGGTGTAATAATCCCGGGTGGCGCCAAGTCGTTTTTACAAAACAACTAAAAACTGTATTTGAACAAGTTATCAGCGTAGCGGGTTGGTGTATTCAAATCGTCCTGCTCGCACAGCCGTCTCAATCGTCGCTTCTGACGAATAACTGGCAACTAGCTTACTGCTACGATTTACTCTTCAATACAAGTAATTATTATATAGCACTCCCTATGAAATGATAACGCTGGTTACTCCCTGTAATGAATATTTTTTAATGGTGATATCTGGAAACATTTACAATTACAACAAAATAATTATCGTTTGATTACATGAGATCTTATTTTCAGGGCGGCGAATTAATTTAGAAACCATTTAACCTAGCGTCTGTTTACGTTAGGCTTATTACAGTTTTGGTTTCAAAAATCCGTGGATTCTTTTGGCTATGAGTTAAAGAACTACAATGGTTACAATAAAAAATACAAATTACCTTAATCTAAATGTACATGAAAGATAAAGTGTGCTGTTACAATCTGTGGTGTTGTGTTGTAAAAGTGTTCTGTAAGTTCGTGTTCAATTCTTAGGTTATTTTATGTTAACAAAGTTTCATTATGTTTTAATTTGCTTAAATACTCTATGAAAGAGAAATATTATCTTTATAGTGTGGTAATTTTACCTTTCAAAATTATTTAAAGTGATTAGGGTTGGTGGAAAATAAATAATTGGATATTACTTAACAATTCGACGTGTATAGGCCTTTGTAGTTGGTTCGAGATAGGAATTGGCTGCATAAAATCAGTTTTCTTGGATTTTGGGCTTCATTAAAATGTGGCGTCCTTTCGTCTTGTGTTTGGACGTTCTATTTATGGATAATTTCCGTTTATTCAGGTCTTGGGTCTTGTAATATTGGTTGTAGTGGTCATCTGCTTCCTTGACGATTGGTTTTCAGCAACTTTATACTATTATTTTCATGATTTATACTGAAAAAACTTTCTTCCAAACTTCTGCATCTGTATGGCTTGGTGACGCTTCGCTTCTTTTTTTCTCTACTAATTTCTAACGGTATTTTTCTGTCAACAACCGCTGTTTCCATAGTAACGGTATTTTTCGAATAGGCTTATTTTGAGTTGATGTATTGTTATCGAAACTTCGAATCCTTCGTATATCTTCTGATTACTGTTATTCCTCCATCTTCCTTCCTGGTTAATAAATATTGTCACTATAGTATTTATTCTCGTTCATAGATTATTTTGATACCCCACAAGCTTGGGTATTTTCAGATTTTAAGTTTTTACAATTATGTTAATGCTTGTTAATTACATTTCTTTTTATATTATAATGCCTATTACAATATTTTGTATTATAAATGATCTACAATTTATCCTTGGTGATTCCTTCACCTCAGATTTTCTAAATTCTGATTCAATTTGTTATAATCTTTGTTTGTTTGGTTCTGACAGTTATGTTTTTTCTAGGCCTAACTAGCCTTTATAATAATTTACTTATTTCGTTCAAATCATATTTTGGTTCAGCCTATTGGGCTTACTTTGTTATTTTTATTAGTTGTGTTGTGTTTTGAGTCTGTAGGCGTTTTGTTTATTATTCAATATTGCTCTCCTTATTTCAATCTTAAAAATATAACATTAAGTTTATGGACTGCACATTGCATTCAGCCATATCCTCTTATAACAATAACATGAACACAATTTTTTATAAGTTATTAGAGTTATTGTTTTGATTAAGAAATATCATCACTCACTCCTAACTTATCCTTATTTGCTAATTTTTTAGTTTATAACACATATTATCTGTGTTGTGATAAACAACATCACTTGTTATTAAATTAATGATAGTCCTTTATAAATTAGGTATCTTTGTTAGTTTTTTGGCTTCTCAATCTCTAAACAATTTTTATATTCCCTCCATGGTAACACCTTCAATTTATTCTATTCTGGAATCCTCCCTTTTTACTTACTACTGGCTATAATTAACTTAACTCTATTGAACATCTTTTTAAATAAAAAGTCATTATCACTTCTAGTGTTTTTCTATCCCTTATACTATAATTCACTCTTAATACTACTTATTTATCAGTTATCTATGCACTGTTTATTTCCAACTTTTACCTTACCTTCACTTGTAAATCACTTATTGTTAATTACAATTTCACTAGTGTCACACTTCACCTTGGGGTTCTGACACCTACACTATTACACTATATCACTGTTTATATCATTGGTTTGATAGTGGGTGACCCCTATACTTATTTCTCTTTCATGACTTAATCCTAATGACAATTAATACTTAATAACTAATACTTACTGACTAATAACAATTCTAATTTGTGGTTTCTGGTTGCCTTTTTAATGGGTAGTAACCGTTATCTCTCCTTCCTCCTGATAACCCTTGTTTTGGTTTCAATGCTCTTGTTGAGTGCTATTTTACTTGTGTTGGTGAACCATTCTTGGATTTCACTTTTGCTCGTCTCCCTCCTTCTTCATTTTCCTTGTTTGTTTAATATATTAGGTTTTTCCTCCGTTCCTTTGGGCATTTTGGGGTCATTTAAACCCATAAACTTGTTTTCTTGTGGCTTAGGTTTATTATTTCCTCATTCTCGTTGTTTATTTGTGGTTCCCTTCTTTATGTTTGGGTTGTTGTCTCAATCACTTTAAAATATTTACATTGTGCTAAGTATGTTCCGTAGTTCCCTTCTTTATGTTTGGGTTGTTGTCTCAATCACTTTAAAATATTTACATTTTACTAAGTATGTTCCGTGGTTCCCTTCTTTATGTTTATGTTTTTGTCTCAATCACTTGGGTTGGGTTAAAGTCGTTGTATTGTCGTGTCATATTCCTTATATTTTAATTAAAATCAATCAGTTCATTTGATAAGAGGTATTTTTTACAATTATAAATATATTTTTTATCTCTGGTACAGGGTTGGCTATTTGTGTCGTGACATAATGCCTCTCCTTTAAAATTGATCATTTTGATAAAACACTAGTATAGTTTTTTATGAAATTATCAGTTATACATAATCTTTTTCCTTTTCTTTCTTGGTCGTTTCTCCATTCTTTATTTCTCTTCTTACTGAATTCATTCCATTTTATTTGGATCTGTTTTTCATTTTATTTCCATTGGTGTGTTCTCCCTTATACACAATTTTTTCCCTAACTTTAGTAGCTGGTTTCTCCCATTACTACTCATTTTTCTGAGACCAGAGGCACGTCATCTCTGCTCAGTTTATTTGATTGCTGGACTTTTCAACAGTCAATCATAAATACCTTTTTTGTCAACTAGTGACTTACATTAATAATATATTTTGGGATTGTCCACCTTGTGGTTTGTTTTTAGATCACTTTGGCCTTTTACTCATTCTTCCTTCCGCTATACCTTGACTATATACTATCATTTGCTCATACATTGATTGTTTTTTATTTATTTATATGTTAATCTCATCATTAACTTTTCATTTTTCGGTTTTCAATTCTCATTGTGATCATTTTAATTATCTTAGACATTGGTATACTTCTCTCAGTTAATTAGCAAGATTTTGCTTTAGCCATAGTTTGTATATTTGATTCATACATAATCTCCCTTTCTTTGTACCAGTTTAGATTTTTTATTTTACAGATAAATATCTTTGATTCATTATTATAATTTCATGTACTTATCTTATCAGGTTTGGTCTGATTTTATTTTTGTATATTTCAGTTTGTAAGTTAATTTTCTTACACCATAGGAATTTGTGTAGCGTATTCCTATTTTGGTACATTTTGTTTAATTATTTCATATACTTCACCCATCAACTTTTTAATATATTGTAAGTTGATTTCACTTAGTAGGAATTTATGTATCTCATTCCTTTGTTTTGATATTTTTTATTTTAGACCTCATAAGTCATCGATCTGTTGTTGCAAGTTGTGTACATATAATTTTTGAATTTTGGTATCTGTATTTTATTTACAGTTACTTGTCCTTCGTGATGACATATGGCCGTACATTTTATTATATATATAATTTTATTTTGGTATCAATTCAATTCTCACGGTTGTGGATTTATTATATTATCATTTCCATTCCATATTATAGCCTTCTCCTTTTTGTTCGACACTTCGTTATTATGCACCTCTTCTCCTTCAAGTGTATGATAGTCACACTTATTCTGGATGAACGTATTCCAGTTATTTAGTTCTCTTCATAGAACTTCTTTATGGAAGCTTGGTTGTACACTCCTTTTACTTTTTTGGTGGTTATATTACTCATCTCGTAAGTGTTGTTTCCATTGTCCTTTGTGATGACATATGGACCATTTATTACTATATGTGGGACCATGTTAATTATATTTTTGTAAGTCGACTTCTCCTTTTCTTTCCTTCATTATTGCCTTCTCTTTCTTATTACACTCTTTGTTGTCTTGCTCCTCTTCTCCTTCAAATGTCTGATGGGTGACATTTATTCTGGATAATCATTAATTTCTTTTTTGTTTCGACATTAATGAAGGAGTAGAGTTTGTTTATTATAGTTTCATTTTTTCTTCTATTCCATTGGGTTGCTTGTCTGGTAACTTGAAGATCCGTCCCTTTTCTTGGTTTGTGGTATCCTCACTTAGTTTACCCATGGTCCATCAGTTCCTCTGCCCTTATGGTTCGGATAACTCTGGAGTGTAGAACTGTTTTCTTACTGGTGAAATAGGTCTCCTCCGTCTTGTACCATAATTCCTCTAATACCATATGTTCTGTAGTCTTTATGTTTACCGCAAACATTTGATTATTTTGTCCATTAATCAGAGAAGTTAATTGTGCATCTCTCATTAATATTATCTTTGCTTTTTTATTTGGTATTTCCATTTCTGGTGTGCTCCAGTATTTTATTGACCTTCTTGATCTGTTATACTCTGTTTTGTTGTCAGTCATTTCTATTCCTGGCCTCTTCCATCCAAGTATTGATTTGTTGAATTTTTCATCCGCTGTTTGGTTCAGAATTCCTTTTATAATTTCCCTCAGAGTCCTCCTACAATCTTTGTACTTTATTAATTTGCTTTGGTAGGTAATGGGCAAATTAACACATCGATCAGTCCGTTCTTCATCTCTCCACTTCTTCTCATGTTTTGATGAGTTTCCTCTTATATACCTTTCTTAATTCCTTTGTTTTCTTAATTTTCTTAATTATTCGGTTCTTCTTTCTTCCTCTTCTGTGGTTGGTTTTTATGTGTTTGATTTTCTTGATGTCATTGTTATCTGTATGTTCAGAAAACAATATATTTGTTTCTTCTACAATTTCCATCTCCTTCTGTGTTATTTTCTGATTCCCTGGTTCCATGTTCTCATCCAACGTATCTTTGATACTTTCAGAAGTGGTGTCTGGTTCGTCATCCACTGGTTTGAAATCGCTGTCTAATGTTTCTTGAAGTTGGTCTGCTGGGTAACTCGTTTCTTCCCATCTCTTATTCATCCCTGTTTTTGCCGGTTTGACTTCTTCACGAAACTCTACTAGCATGAATCTTAATTCTTCTCTGTTCTTCTCACCATCTTCCTTTATTTGCTGTAGGAGTGTCTCATGAGTATTTTCAATCTTGTCATTTAACACTCCAAGATCCTTTGTTATTTGTCTCTTCAACTCCTCACTCTTCTCTTCTAACGCCTCTCGGTTGTTTTCCATTTTGTTATTCAGGATCTCTAAGTCCTCCTTGAATTGCTTCTTCAATTCTTCCTTATTTTGGTCCAGTTTGTTATTCAATTCTTCATTGTTTTGGTCCAGTTTTTCGTTCAGGAATTCCCTGTCTTCCCTTCTCAATGACTCTAATTTTTTATTCAATTCTTCTTTGTCTTGTCTTCTCTCTTCCTTGTCTTCTCTCCTTCCTGCTTGCAATGACTCTAATTTTGTATTGGTTGACTCTAATTTTGTGCTGGTTGACTCCCATTTTTTATTCAATTGTCCAAATTGTTCCATCATGAAGTTCAGCATGTGATCTAACTTCGTTTCTTCCGTTGGTTTGAGTGGTTGGTCCCCTATCATTACTTCCACTTCCGGTTCTGGTTGAACTGGATTCTCAGGTTGGTTTTCCTGAACGTCCTCTTCGACTAACTCCCCGATTATTTCTTCAATTTCTTCCATCTCTTCTGGCTGGCCTTTACTTTCAATTTCTTTCTTTTTATCCTGTCTGGTAAACATTGAATGTCTCTTCATAGCCGCCGTTGTAGCGGGTCAGTTTTTGGGTGTTTTTGTTGTAACCGTTTGGGGCATTTATATATTTTTATTCATTCCGTTTTCGGTCGGGAGCCTTATAAAACATTGCGAAATAATTGTATTGTGCAACGTATTTGTCCGTACAACAGAACAGTGTTAAGAAACAGTTCGAAACAAAGCAGTAAGGCGCAGTTGTTGTCGAGGAATGCGGCAGAGAATTCGCGTCAACTTAAAAATTCGCAGAATTCTGTACTGGTGTGGCAGTGCACACACGCCACTACTCGCGCGTGAGCGCCTACCCAAGCGGTGGTAAAAAACCAAGATGGCAAGAGAGGATAATATTCATCGCTTTCTCCAAGACCTTGCGGAAATGCTGTTTTAAGTACCACCCACTTTTATGACATTAGCCAGTGCCTAGTTGAAATCGTCTGCTATCGTCACTCCAACAACTACATGACTAGTCTGAGTCGAAACTGGGACGACTAACTGGAAGGCATTGATGTCCGTCGTCTTGACAAAAATGCTCCCGGAGTGGGGAACTGAGAGACGCCATATAGTCCACGAGGTACAGAGTTCACCTACAGACGCTGATCGTGTTGTGCGGGCCCGGTCGGACGAACTTCAAAAAAATATGGACAATCAGTATAATACCGTTTTAACACCGACCGGGACCCAAGGAATTAATAGATAATAGACTTACTACATTGGTTAACTGAGGAAACGAAGTTATAAATAGACAAATTAACGGGCAACGAATCGGGCGAACGGAATCCACGTGTTTGGCCAGAATCGCGACAGTGAGGTGTTACCGATACAAAAATGAATTTATAAAAAATGTTAAGGGGTTTGTTAATATTTTGTGTGTGTGTGTGTGTGTGTGTGTAAAAAATGCAGGCTGGGCAGTCTGAATGGTATAAAATAAGGTAAGCCATAGTTAGTAAGTTCAGTTACAAGCAAGGTGCAATAGCGCACAACATGTGACACATGTAAAACCTATATATAGAAAACGTATAAATTCAATATTGCTGATCAATAAAAGAAAAATAATTTCTCTTCCAAAAAATTGAGATTTAAATTCTTTCAAAACCTTATTTCGTTATATGTATCGTCAGAGTTCGTCGAACGAAATGGGTTAGTCCACACTATGCGATCCGGCCAGATCAAAGTCGTAAGGTAAGTGGGAGTTTTAATCTGAATATATCAAATATCCAAAAATAAGAAAGTTACAATTGGTGCCGTGATTTCCAGGATTTAATATAACTGAAGAGGGGTTATTTTAACACCGGCCTACATCTGACGATGCATAGCGAAGTAGGGTTATGAAAGCAAATTGATTTGGTAAAATATCAGTTTTGAAATAAAATTACTAATTGACAGTTGTTACGTAAGAAAAAATAGATAAAGTAAAAATGTCCGAGAATACAGAAAAAAGTAGTATAATAAATTCAATTATGAGTGAAAGTGGCCTTGAGTCGCAATCGCTGGATGAAAGTGGTATGTTGAGGGGGGAGACGGGTGCTGTTACAGAAACAGTGATCGGCAGTAATGTAATAGTTCATTCCACTCCGATTGCGTCTCAACCACAAGTAAATGAAACAGATGCTGATTCGGGGATTCAATTGACCCCCGTTTCAATTAATAAAAGTAAACAATCAGAGGAAACAAATATAATGAGTATTATGCTCAGTCAATTCGAGAGAATGAATAGTAATTTTGAGACTAAATTCAATATAATGAATAGTCGTTTTGACATAAATGAGAAGGAATTAAATAAACATTTTGATGATAATGATAAAATTTTAAATATAATGAAAAGTGACTTTAATAATAAGTTAGATGAACAGAGAAGAAAATGTGAACAACAGAATATTCAGCTTCAGCAAAATATAAATATAAAATTTGACGAGTTGATAAATAACATACAAGACAAGAATGTATGTCTTGGAAATGCCAATGAAATGACAAAAATTAGTTCGAATAAAGTAGAACAGAGTAAGAATAATACAAACGAAAGCTGTAATGACAGTGTTGTGTTAGGCAATGAGTTAATAAATAATAATGATGATAATAATAATGAGAATAATAATGTGTTTGAGAAATTGGTATCAGAAAGTGATACGGTAAAAATAAATAATGAAAGTATAGAATGCAGTGATTATGAGATGTTAATGTGTGTCAGTGAGTTAGAGAGAGAGAGAGAAAAAATAATGTTGTAGTAGAGTGGGGACAGAGGGGAAATTTTCCTTTTATTATTTACGATGATTTAACGTGGTCACAAGAGTTTTTGAAGGGCAAGAGTCCCGTGTTAGTAGAAGATTTGAGTTTAGTTTATTTGTATAAGTTTATACCCTCTGTGCGGAATGATTTTATAAGTATGAGATGGTGTTATGATGAGAGTGATTTAAATAGAGAATTGTGTGTTGAGAGAGAGATAGAGTTATATGAATTAAAGAGAGATTATGAGGAGTTGAAAGAAATATTAGAAGTATATTTAAACCCGAATGATGTAATTGATAATACAAAAGTAACTAACCCGATATTGGAAATATTTACTGATGGAGAGTTAACAGAAATACTTAACGCAAACTTGGTGAATGATTATTATGGTATAACAGATAAATTGAAATTGTTTGGTTATGACACACAAGACAACAATATGTGTGTCAATACAATTGAAAAGTGTTATTTAGAACCAAGATTAATTTTTGACGATGGTGGCTGAACTAGAATATCAGTGTATAGACCTTGTTAGATACTGTAAATTCTGGTAATGACCTTGCTGATTTGGACATCTGAAGTGAGATACACTTGAACAATTTTGACGTATATTTTGTAAATAATATTGAATTCATTTGTGTGTATTGTGAAATGTAATGTGTATATGTTTTAGAAAATGTTGTATTAATAATAATAATATTATTAATATTTTTGCACTCTAATTAAATAACAAAATAATTATGAAGACAATAGTTAATGAGTTGTAGAATGTTGATAATAATTGAGATATGTTATTTTAATAATCAAATGAATATTTAATTTTAATAATAAATTGAATTAAATAAGTGGAGATGTTTAGATAGTGTGATTGAATATTATGTGTTTGAATTTTATAAGGTAATTAAATTGTTTGGTGAGATTTTGATTTAATAATAATTAATAAGTAAATAAATGTTAAATGGTTTATTTTGTGGAACATAATGATTAAAAATATGTATTAATAATAAATTTAGAATTTTTGAAAATCTGATTACAACACAGGATAAATGCATCATGATGATAAATAAAAAGAGTTAATGAAAAATTTTAAATAATAATGTTTATAAATTTTTATATAAATTATTTAAAAGAGAATTGTTTGTTTGATGTATGCTGATAATCCAGGTTTATTGCTATTTGTGCAATCATTTTATTGTTGTGTGTTAGATATAGTTGTTGATAAAATGTAATTTTATTATGTGTGTATTTGTTTAAGCTAATAAGTAAATCGTCTGGCAGGTTAATAGAAGCATCAGAATCAGAGAAATGGGAAACAATGAGGTGAGAAGGGAGAATAAATAAAAATAAATATGTATATTCCATGTAATTTGTTCAATTTTAAGATGTAGTTTCATTGTGTTTTTATTATGTTAGGATATCAGCTGATCAGCAATACCATGTCACTGGTACAGTGGTTTGTAAAGGTTACAAATAATTAATGTTTAGTGTACTACAGACATTTTGAAGTAAAGACAAAAAGAATATGAGAAATAAAATAACAATTTATGCAAGTTAATAAAAGATAATTCATGGGTGATAAATGTTTTATGGGACATGCAGACCTGTCCAAGTTGAATTAAAAGTTGAATGTGAAATAGTGGAGATGAATATAATGTACTGTTGTTTTTGAGTTAATGTATGGTATAGAATTTGGTGAAATATTGATGTTGACACAGTGGTAATGGAGACTTTATGTAGATTTTGAATGATATATTGTTGTTTTTATAGTTAATGAGGTTATTTTGTGTATTTGTAGTGAGGTAATGAGATTGAGATTTTTGGGGATGGCAATTTTGTATTAGGGGGTAGTGTATTTGGGGAGTCCGCAACAAGGGTTGGGACGGGATTAGAATAGATTTTAGTGAGGAGGGGCCGCCTTAGGTAAAATCCGGGGGCCAAATAAGGGAAATGAGTTTTTGGGAAGGAAACACGTATCCTATGTACAAAGGGTTAGAGAGTATTTTTTCATATGTGTAGAGAAGGTGGCGTTTTGTGTTAAATGGTAAGTTGGGGTTTAGAATGTCCTGATTAGTAGATATTTTGATAGAGATGGGTGTCATGATAATTGAGTTGATTAATATCAGAGTCAGAGGGAGAAAGTTTATATATGTATAGAAATCTCATACAGAAAAACGAGAATAAATAATTTACATCACCCACAGTATATTAAAGTAAGATTGTTGAAAAGAAAGAGGAATTTATAATAAAGAATATATAATTGTTTATTTTTTTGTTTCAACCAGTGACAGAATTTTGATAAAATTTGAAAATAATGTAAAGTTAAGAATTGTTTGTTTTAAATAATTTAAATGTCAAGTTGATGATTGATTATATTAATATTTTGTTTATTATAAATATTTTATGTTACTATGTTTTGTATTTCAAGGTAGGATATTACAGATATTTAAAGTGTTTTCAGAAATCATACATAACATATGTAGGTCAAGGGTTTTGTACTTGACCTAGTTATGATCAGCTGATGAGTTCATGCACCTACTAAGCTTGTAGAGTAGGAATTCAATTTTAATTTGTTTGTTTGATTAATTCAAACTAATATTTGAATAATTTTAATAAATGTTATTTAATAAATAAATTTAATAAAATCTTTTACTGAATAAATTTTAATTTTTTTTTGAATTTTAAAATTTTGAAAATTTTAAATTTTTTTTTGAAAAAAAAAAAAAAAAAAAAAAAAAATTTTTTTGATTTTGCGCCTGCCAGCGAGTGAATATGTTGAGTAATGATTATTTTATTGTGTATGTATTAATGATGTTCCTTTTATTGTATTGCTTTATATTGGTAGGCTATAAATTGTTCTCATGCTAGAGTAAGGATGTATTTGTATTAGTAGAAATGTCTAGGTTAAGTCATTTGTAACAAAAATTAGAAAAAAGAGGAAGAGAATTTTTTGATAAACGATTATTTTTTGAATTTTGAATTTTTTAAATGTTTGAAAAATTTTAAAAGAAAGTTTTATTCTTATGTGTTATGGTAATATGTAATGTTAGAGTGTGTGAGCCCAGTATTTGCCAAAGGCAGCCCAGCTTGCAAAAAGGGGATCCATATCGGCGGAGGAGCTGGAATGATTTTAGCCAGGGATTGAGGATTTTTGGGGGTAGCATGTTAGAAGGCAAGGTGGGCTGTGGTGCGAGTCTGATCGATTTCTCGGTGTTGGGATCTCTTACGGAGAAGTCCAGTGATCTCGTTCAGATGAGTCCATGGTCGCTGAGCCAGGAGGGTCGTGCACCCATGAGATTAAGAACCAAGGGGGTTGTTGGCACCAGTTCCTCACCGATCCTCTTCGGGGTTATCGATGAGATTTCTTCTGTCATGAACAGCAGAATTCTCATCGAGGGGGTATTGTAGCGGGTCAGTTTTTGGGTGTTTTTGTTGTAACCGTTTGGGGCATTTATATATTTTTATTCATTCCGTTTTCGGTCGGGAGCCTTATAAAACATTGCGAAATAATTGTATTGTGCAACGTATTTGTCCGTACAACAGAACAGTGTTAAGAAACAGTTTGAAACAAAGCAGTAAGGCGCAGTTGTTGTCGAGGAATGCGGCAGAGAATTCGCGTCAACTTAAAAATTCGCAGAATTCTGTACTGGTGTGGCAGTGCACACACGCCACTACTCGCGCGTGAGCGCCTACCCAAGCGGTGGTAAAAAACCAAGATGGCAAGAGAGGATAATATTCATCGCTTTCTCCAAGACCTTGCGGAAATGCTGTTTTAAGTACCACCCACTTTTATGACATTAGCCAGTGCCTAGTTGAAATCGTCTGCTATCGTCACTCCAACAACTACATGACTAGTCTGAGTCGAAACTGGGACGACTAACTGGAAGGCATTGATGTCCGTCGTCTTGACAAAAATGCTCCCGGAGTGGGGAACTGAGAGACGCCATATAGTCCACGAGGTACAGAGTTCACCTACAGACGCTGATCGTGTTGTGCGGGCCCGGTCGGACGAACTTCAAAAAAATATGAACAATCAGTATAATACCGTTTTAACACCGACCGGGACCCAAGGAATTAATAGATAATAGACTTACTACATTGGTTAACTGAGGAAACGAAGTTATAAATAGACAAATTAACGGGCAACGAATCGGGCGAACGGAATCCACGTGTTTGGCCAGAATCGCGACAGTGAGGTGTTACCGATACAAAAATGAATTTATAAAAAATGTTAAGGGGTTTGTTAATATTTTGTGTGTGTGTGTGTGTGTGTAAAAAATGCAGGCTGGGCAGTCTGAATGGTATAAAATAAGGTAAGCCATAGTTAGTAAGTTCAGTTACAAGCAAGGTGCAATAGCGCACAACATGTGACACATGTAAAACCTATATATAGAAAACGTATAAATTCAATATTGCTGATCAATAAAAGAAAAATAATTTCTCTTCCAAAAAATTGAGATTTAAATTCTTTCAAAACCTTATTTCGTTATATGTATCGTCAGAGTTCGTCGAACGAAATGGGTTAGTCCACACTATGCGATCCGGCCAGATCAAAGTCGTAAGGTAAGTGGGAGTTTTAATCTGAATATATCAAATATCCAAAAATAAGAAAGTTACACCGTGGGCCTTCTTTTACAGCCCCACCGGTTGGTCGCCAATCTATAACTATTCGCTTTGAGCGTACCTGCAAAATGTGTACATAAAAAATAATGTGTTTGGATGATTAGTGTGTTTGCCTCGCACCGGGTCGTTACAGTAATTTTGTGGCTAGCGATGTTTGTAGCATAGTTCTGATCACCTGTATATTACGGCAGTAACCTTACCTGTTATTCTTAGGGGGTGTAATAATCCCGGGTGGCGCCAAGTCGTTTTTACAAAACAACTAAAAACTGTATTTGAACAAGTTATCAGCGTAGCGGGTTGGTGTATTCAAATCGTCCCGCTCGCACAGCCGTCTCAATCGTCGCTTCTGACGAATAACTGGCAACTAGCTTACTGCTACGATTTACTCTTCAATACAAGTAATTATTATATAGCACTCCCTATGAAATGATAACGCTGGTTACTCCCTGTAATGAATATTTTTTAATGGTGATATCTGGAAACATTTACAATTACAACAAAATAATTATCGTTTGATTACATGAGATCTTATTTTCAGGGCGGCGAATTAATTTAGAAACCATTTAACCTAGCGTCTGTTTACGTTAGGCTTATTACAGTTTTGGTTTCAAAAATCCGTGGATTCTTTTGGCTATGAGTTAAAGAACTACAATGGTTACAATAAAAAATACAAATTACCTTAATCTAAATGTACATGAAAGATAAAGTGTGCTGTTACAATCTGTGGTGTTGTGTTGTAAAAGTGTTCTGTAAGTTCGTGTTCAATTCTTAGGTTATTTTATGTTAACAAAGTTTCATTATGTTTTAATTTGCTTAAATACTCTATGAAAGAGAAATATTATCTTTATAGTGTGGTAATTTTACCTTTCAAAATTATTTAAAGTGATTAGGGTTGGTGGAAAATAAATAATTGGATATTACTTAACAATTCGACGTGTATAGGCCTTTGTAGTTGGTTCGAGATAGGAATTGGCTGCATAAAATCAGTTTTCTTGGATTTTGGGCTTCATTAAAATGTGGCGTCCTTTCGTCTTGTGTTTGGACGTTCTATTTATGGATAATTTCCGTTTATTCAGGTCTTGGGTCTTGTAATATTGGTTGTAGTGGTCATCTGCTTCCTTGACGATTGGTTTTCAGCAACTTTATACTATTATTTTCATGATTTATACTGAAAAAACTTTCTTCCAAACTTCTGCATCTGTATGGCTTGGTGACGCTTCGCTTCTTTTTTTCTCTACTAATTTCTAATGGTATTTTTCTGTCAACAACCGCTGTTTCCATAGTAACGGTATTTTTCGAATAGGCTTATTTTGAGTTGATGTATTGTTATCGAAACTTCGAATCCTTCGTATATCTTCTGATTACTGTTATTCCTCCATCTTCCTTCCTGGTTAATAAATATTGTCACTATAGTATTTATTCTCGTTCATAGATTATTTTGATACCCCACAAGCTTGGGTATTTTCAGATTTTAAGTTTTTACAATTATGTTAATGCTTGTTAATTACATTTCTTTTTATATTATAATGCCTATTACAATATTTTGTATTATAAATGATCTACAATTTATCCTTGGTGATTCCTTCACCTCAGATTTTCTAAATTCTGATTCAATTTGTTATAATCTTTGTTTGTTTGGTTCTGACAGTTATGTTTTTTCTAGGCCTAACTAGCCTTTATAATAATTTACTTATTTCGTTCAAATCATATTTTGGTTCAGCCTATTGGGCTTACTTTGTTATTTTTATTAGTTGTGTTGTGTTTTGAGTCTGTAGGCGTTTTGTTTATTATTCAATATTGCTCTCCTTATTTCAATCTTAAAAATATAACATTAAGTTTATGGACTGCACATTGCATTCAGCCATATCCTCTTATAACAATAACATGAACACAATTTTTTATAAGTTATTAGAGTTATTGTTTTGATTAAGAAATATCATCACTCACTCCTAACTTATCCTTATTTGCTAATTTTTTAGTTTATAACACATATTATCTGTGTTGTGATAAACAACATCACTTGTTATTAAATTAATGATAGTCCTTTATAAATTAGGTATCTTTGTTAGTTTTTTGGCTTCTCAATCTCTAAACAATTTTTATATTCCCTCCATGGTAACACCTTCAATTTATTCTATTCTGGAATCCTCCCTTTTTACTTACTACTGGCTATAATTAACTTAACTCTATTGAACATCTTTTTAAATAAAAAGTCATTATCACTTCTAGTGTTTTTCTATCCCTTATACTATAATTCACTCTTAATACTACTTATTTATCAGTTATCTATGCACTGTTTATTTCCAACTTTTACCTTACCTTCACTTGTAAATCACTTATTGTTAATTACAATTTCACTAGTGTCACACTTCACCTTGGGGTTCTGACACCTACACTATTACACTATATCACTGTTTATATCATTGGTTTGATAGTGGGTGACCCCTATACTTATTTCTCTTTCATGACTTAATCCTAATGACAATTAATACTTAATAACTAATACTTACTGACTAATAACAATTCTAATTTGTGGTTTCTGGTTGCCTTTTTAATGGGTAGTAACCGTTATCTCTCCTTCCTCCTGATAACCCTTGTTTTGGTTTCAATGCTCTTGTTGAGTGCTATTTTACTTGTGTTGGTGAACCATTCTTGGATTTCACTTTTGCTCGTCTCCCTCCTTCTTCATTTTCCTTGTTTGTTTAATATATTAGGTTTTTCCTCCGTTCCTTTGGGCATTTTGGGGTCATTTAAACCCATAAACTTGTTTTCTTGTGGCTTAGGTTTATTATTTCCTCATTCTCGTTGTTTATTTGTGGTTCCCTTCTTTATGTTTGGGTTGTTGTCTCAATCACTTTAAAATATTTACATTGTGCTAAGTATGTTCCGTAGTTCCCTTCTTTATGTTTGGGTTGTTGTCTCAATCACTTTAAAATATTTACATTTTACTAAGTATGTACCGTGGTTCCCTTCTTTATGTTTATGTTTTTGTCTCAATCACTTGGGTTGGGTTAAAGTCGTTGTATTGTCGTGTCATATTCCTTATATTTTAATTAAAATCAATCAGTTCATTTGATAAGAGGTATTTTTTACAATTATAAATATATTTTTTATCTCTGGTACGGGGTTGGCTATTTGTGTCGTGACAATATATATATATATATATATATATATATATTGTAATCTTTAATTAATTCGTGATACTTAATGTGTCACTCTTTATTTTCTGCCCCACTGTTGGGCTCGCTAATTTGTAACAAATGCTAATAATGTTACTTATTGAATTAGATAATGTTCAAAAGCCCCACTGTTGGGCTCCCAATTTGTAATCTTTTGTTTGATTACGTTATTAATTATATTTGAGAATGGTTAAAGCCCCTACGTTGTCGGCGTCAATTTGTAATAAAAGAGACTCCTTATACTCTTCGAAACTCTCACCTAATTAAGCCCCAGTAATTGTAATATAAATATACTTATAGGTGTAATATAATAATTCCCGTATTTATATTATTTCTTAAGCCCCTCTGCTGGGTTTGCTAATTTGTCATCTACATCGTGTATCAATGTTAATCTACGTATACAGAAAAAATATTTGTTATGGATTATATTATTCAAATATTGATAATATCTCTGTATTAGATAGTTATTAAGTGCTTTACAAAAGAAAAACGCTCTATTCCAGTTAATATATTGGGTAATTCAATATATTTCTCCAAGCCTAGTCTGTATATACTATCGAGAGGGCCAAGAGAGGAGAGCGGAGAAAGCAAGTTAGTTTTCTATTCTCCCGTATTCACCAGCTGTCTGCAGACGAGCGCTGTTATTTACAATCGGCCAGTTATTATAGGTTAAGTCGTTCCGCTTGCTGTATTTCTCACGTTCCTTTCTCTGTAACTTACAACTTATTCGAAATACACCAATTACTCTACAAATAACAAGAAATCGTCAAATTCAAGAAGGATTCTTTATTTTATATATTTTTTAATTCAAACAGTTGCTTCCTCTTGCCACAAATACACCATATCGATTACACAGTACATAATCGATTCGTTATTGAATTCGGGTTTTAGATGTGTTAAAATTTAATTATATTTTTTAATTTGTTTTTTATCTCAGGGTACATGTAGTTCTTTTGACTATTAGTAAGGTCAGGTAATGCAATTTTTAAGGTTACTAGGTATTACAATTTATTTATAAAATCTTATTATATAAAATTCAAATCTAAGCAGGTTTTTTACCGTACTTTGACAGGATACTTAGTATGGCTGTGTTTCGCTACGCCGAGACGAGAGCAGAAGGTTGATTCAACGTTTAGATAATAACAGCCTCCAGCTTCTCAATAAAAGTTTGGTATTGATGTCCCAGGATGTAGTAGAAGTTTCAGTTCTGATCTTCGTTAATCTTCACGGTTCTGGTAGTTACAGGTCCCAATGGAATTTGTGTAGTATTAAGACTTCGTTCGGTGGTGAAAAGTGAGGTTTTGTACGTTATTTCAAATTTCTTTGTTTGTTTTTTATATATTTAATTAATTTTGCATCCCTCGGCTATGGATCATCTTCATTTATTTATAGTTAATCTTCATTATTACTCATTTGCCTTTAATAGGTGGGACAATTTATTTTTTTAAATTCATTTAACTTTAATGTAGATCAAATTATATTTGCAGAGAGATAGCCTTGGGAGTCAATCCACTGTCCTTTTTAATGGATTATTGCTTATGAAATTTGATTTATATTAATTTGATTCATTAGGTTTTTGGTTTTCTTTTCTAAATTTGTATTAACTGAACTCTACCCATTCACATATAACAATTAAGTGTTGAAATCAACAAGATATCTTGCATTCAGTCGTCCCTGACAACCATTTCTTCTTCTGTTATTGGATAATATTTGTTATCCTAGAGCCATAATTAGAAACTATTCTTGCACTTATTTAATAAAATACTCCCTTATTAAAATTACATTAAATCATATAAAACTTTCACCGAATATGCCTTATTAAACCATATACATTTTACTACATTTTCTTCTTGATCGACTTATTTTAAAAGGTATTATTTTCCTTTTACAAAATACTAATTTTAGGCCTATTTGTTTTATTGCATGTGTTATAATTTTTTATTTTTTATTTAACTTTTCTGACCTGACCTACTGTACAATGAGTCACTGGCTTATGGCCATTTATTATAATTTTATTTTATCCTGATTTCAATTTATTATTATTTATTTTATTATTGGGACCCTTTATCTGTTTATAACATAATTACAATGACCCCTTGGCAATTTATTAACAATTATTGCCTTCATGGCCAAGTTTACAAACATTATCTAACGATATCTTTATTAATTACTCAAAGTAAATACACAAATAGTTATTCTTATAAAGTTTAACATGAATGAAATTAGTATCAATTACTTGATACTTTCTTAAAGCAATTGCTTCACACCTGCTACATACAAAAGATAATATAAATACCATGAGAACAAAACATCATGATAAAATACAATAACATGTACATCATTATAAAATATTAAATAATATTAGTTCAAACTGTCTATAGTAAATTCACATCATTAGACACTGTTTGTTGTTTACACTTTCAACTGATCACTCCATATTTTATGTTTATAGACATTTTTATTATTTTATTACCTAGTAACCTTACTAGGTATTATTAATATGTTTATTATATGAAGGTTTACCTTCCTGACCTTAATTATGATACACATTGGGTATTGTTTTAATTTGATAGTGACAAAGTTTTTTATATAACGTATGAAACCTTAACTTTATGTTACTATATATATTGTAACAGTACCAAATATGGTAGTTACATAATATAAACTAATGTAACGTCAAGTATGAGAAAAACATGGAAGTATGTCTAGATAAATAAACCTAAGTGTATAAAAGTGTGTATCTACAAATATATTAATAAAAAATCCAACGATGAAGAAGATAATATTAACATAGCAACACCAAATACAAAATGAAGAAAGAAAATGCCACGAGCCAAAACAAAATATCAGTAACCAGACCCAATAGGATCCAACAGTGAGGGGAACAAACGAAATAAGAACCAACAAGCTCCAACAGCAAAGGAGATAAATAAAAATAGCAACTACAATGAAAATATAAGAAAAAGAAGAAAGAAGAAGGACCAGGAAGAGCACCATGAAGAGAGAAGAAGATGGACAGAAGATATAAGGACTCAACATAAACAACATGTACTAAAGACAATATAAGTGACAAAAGAAATGATGATTATAAATGTGAAAAGAAAACCAGTGTGAAACATTTAAGGAACCACAAACAATTACAGTGTGTACTTAATATAAATGTGAAACCTGTGAATAATTAACTAGTTTCAACTGAATAAACCACACAAACAATTACAGTGATGAAGTTTACAGTGTGAGAAAATATGTTAATTTCATGATGAAACAGCAAGAATTAAAATAGTCAAATAAACACAGACAATGAGTGTGACTAATTTAATAAAGTTGTGATCAATACAAATAATCATAAGACCACCAGAATAGAACAAAATAGAACAATTATGTTATTGTTCATAGAGAACTGACAACAAATAAAAAACATTTGTTATGTATCAAACAAGGACAGGAATTAAGTTCCACCATTGACCAGAAAAAATATTGTAAATAATACAAAAAAGATTTGTGTTAGTGTTTAAGAAGGAGTTGTATAAACATGTGTAACAAAATAGTTAAAGTATTATAGTAAGATACCGTAGTGAAGTCAGTTTAGTAGTAGAAAAATACTGCACTAAAACAGATGGTACATTATTACATAACCCCACAGGGAAGATACCTATTACAACAGAAAATCATACATATTAGTATAAATAAATGATCATCAACTATGATATCAAGCAAGAATTTGTTATATATAAATAATAAATCCTAAGAGACAATGTAATATATTGCAAAACAATGCAAATAGAACAAGTCAAACATAATGGCACAGAGAATAGCAGAGATGGAACAAGTATGCCAATTTAGTTAGGCAAAGTACAGTATCAAAACCAATACCAATGTTTATAAGAGTATTACCAGTAGTGAGATAAATATCTGATAATACACTGAGAACAGATTCTGAACATAATAAGAACAATATTGTAACTAAATTATTGTAAACTAACTAACTATGTACATATGACCAGAAGTAAGCTGAACCATTGTATAGCTAATTAGTTAAGAAAAATACTGTATCAAATATTGAACACAGATTGTTACAATTGTTACCAATAGTAAGAGGAAATCCCAATGCTACTTTGAGAACAGATTATGACCATAAAAACAGTCATTTAATATACAAACAATTAAAAACCAAATGACTATTATGAAGAAAACCAAATGTAAACAAACAATGACAAGCAAGTTATTTATGAAAAATATAACATATAAACTTGTGTAAAAGTAAATGAAAACATCAAAAGTTAGAATAATATCCAATGCTACTTTGGAAATCCAAACCAAGTAGAACAATAACAATTTAGTTATTGTATTAACAAAAAATAAATGACTACTATGATATGACACAACATAAACAGAGCCATTACTGAAAAATTGAAGGGTTCTGAACTAATTAAAAGATAACCATTGTATATAATAAATTAGGTACTATGTGTGTACACTAATTACAATCATTACATGATATGATTTATATAGAGAAAACCAAAAATAAGGTGAAAAATTGTATAAGAGAGATAGGAGAGGACTGAAACTATGTAAATAGTAGATTAACCACAACCATATATAAATATTATAGTGTAAGATTGTGTAAATAAACTTTACTAGTGTTATTAGATTGTAATATTACCATTTTAAATAAGGAAAATTAGTTCTAAGCATATTTATGGAAAAACAAACATGGACACTTAATGACGCCATAACGAGATTTTGTGTAGGGAACAATTATTCCCAAATTGTAAATCAAACCAATTGAGATATAGACTCAAAGTGTTTATTTAAGAAGTGTTTTATTACAATTAAGTAAAATCTGGTGTAACAGACTTATAAAAATAAGATACACCAGAAATAATAAATAAAATCGTTATTGTGATAGGAGTGATGGACGGAAAATATTCATTCTTAGACTTAAATTAACAAGCAGAAAGTCCGCAATTCACTGACATCAACCATTTAACGATAGGACGTAAATTAAGAAAGTTATAGTAATTTTAAACTTTTCAGTTAAATTTTTGTACCAGTGCTGACGTCAAAAAGCCTCAACACCAAACTCGATTTTGTCAAAAAATTAAATATTTTAATAAAACAAAGGCTTTTGGGTCAGAGAGTATAGTGTTTCCAACCAATAGAATGAATGACTTTCGACAGACGACCGAGAGACGCTAAGAGGAAGCATTACAGTTCACGTCTAGCTTTTCAACAGATAGGTCACGCAACTCGACAGACATGAAGTTTTTATTTTGAATTTGTGCGCGACATTTGCATTAAGTAACCAGCATACATAACCTTTAACACTACACCAATATATACGAGTGAAAAGTGCGGAGTTATTTAATTAAACGAGTACGGTTAGTGTATAATGTCAACCGTACTTGCGAGTGATGTGATAAATGAAAAACAGGGAGTACGATTTTATTTAAATAATACTGAACAAAAATAATAATTTCGTAACTAACTAATTTTTGATACTACGCAAGTCAAATAAGGCGAAGTATTGAAAACAATGATTAAATTATCAGAATTAAAGAAAAAATTAATTCACAATTATTAAAATATTATAAAAAATATTTTAATTATTTATAATAACTTAAAATATCATGTTTGAAATAATTATTACTGAATACAAGAATATTTAGTCACTCATTTGACTAAACTTATTTTTTCTTGATTTTTTCGATGTGTTGAAATATACGTTATTAACTTTCATACCGTATAAATAAATGTAATTCTGATAATAGCATATCAAAGTATTACGAATGATGTGTTTATATGTATAGATTAAGAAATAATAACTACTAAGGAATACTTATCCATTGTAACAATACCGGTTATAACTAACCTCTGAATCGTCACGGTAACTTGATAATTTCAACATTACCGATCTGTTTTCAAGTAACATCCAAATCAGATAGAGATACTGACAAGAGTTTTTTGATAAATTTTTCTCTTGTGAATAGATAATTTAAAAAAAAACGAATTATTAAAAGAAAGTAATACATTTTTAACTACTGTTACAAGTCATACGGCTTGATAATTGTAAACTAGTATTATAAGATGCGTGCGCATTCCCGCGTACGGTAGTACCATAAATACCAGACATATGGTATCAATTTTTGATTTTTATATTTGTTCGCTTATTACTAATTATTGTTGATTTTATATCGTCATTTATATTACATCTTGTGCCTGGTATCATGTTACCTAAAAGAACCTTACGAAATATGGTAATTCACTGAAACAAGATAACATAACCTCTTGAAGTTAAATTATTGTGCCAATAACAGGTCTACCAGCCTTGAGAATTGGACAGTCTTATTTTAATTTTTAATTGTAATCAGTAATTGAAAGGTTGTTAGTTTTTGATCATTAATTGTCAAAGAGTTTATTATTTATTGAATTGTTAATAAACCTCCACTTATATTACCAGTGAAAAGAGTATCATTTCTATTCTAAATAAGTTCATTTATTTTTTAATCAGTTCTACCACAGGTGGCGGAAGAGTTTAAAAAGATCTAACAATAATTCAGAATAATAATTAGATATTACTTCATTTATTTTGTGTGTGATACTATATTAAATATTCGATCTGAATATTTACTTGTATATAAAGTGCATGTATTTCAGAAAAAACGTCACTGAACAGGACTGAAGTATTACGTATGGTAAGTGAGGGAGGTATACGACAGAGTGCGCGAACCATTTTAAATAAAAGAAGTGGACTATTATTATGCACCCATCAAAAACAATACAAAAACACTAATAACCTTAATAGTTACATTTACATCTTTTAAGAAACAACATTATCGTAGATACCGGTGCGTATCTGCACTCACACGACTACACCACACAAAGAAGAATTATTTATATATTTATATATCCTACCCATTAAAACAACACTTGTAATTTTACATTACGAGAGAGAGAGAGAGAGAGAGAGAGAGAGAGAGAGAGAGAGAGAGAGAGGGGGGGGGGGTGGAATCTGCATATGAGGTAGTAATTTAACTCTAAGTGTATGATAGCAAGTAGCAATGAAAATTTGTCTAAGTAAACACTGCATGTTCGGACATTGTGTAACCCCTCCATTTTTACGCTTTATAGGAAAAATAAACTATTTTTTTTTTTTTGAAAGAGAGGCCACTAGTTATTTAAAACTAGGCGGAAGGCCTAGAGAAGCCAAAAATGCGCTGGGTCCAGTGGGACGGGACTTGCAATAAAACTCGGTCGGTAAACAGTAATAACTATCCTTTATTGTTACTTAATCCCATAATTCGTGACATGCATATATTAATTACAATTCCCTTGCGGTGCAAATATAACAATAAGCTTGATAATAAATAATCCCAATATATTAACAAACCAATCTCAGTAAGGCCATTTCAATTCATCCCATAATTCGTTATATACATATATTAATTACAATTCCCTTGAGGTACAAATATAACAATAAGCTTGATAAATAAACAATCTCAATATATTAACAAATCAGTTTCAATAAGGCCATTTCAACTCATCCCATATATATATATATATATATATATATATATATATATATATCTATCTGGTTCCTTAAGCAACATCCTATAAATTATTTAAATCCCCCCCCAGATAACACTTAACACTAACATCACATACTGAAACATAAAGACACATATACGTATAATATACATCGCAGCTAAAACTCATGTTCAACCTGGCAGACAGCCTGTATATTCCAGCAAACCCGCATATAACTGGGAGGAAAATCTGTATACTTCAAAAAGCCCCCCCAGACTGCAATCATAAATTTAAGCTTCCAGCAACAGCTGGAATTAATTAATAAAAACCTACGCCCCTTAACTCCATTAAAAATGAAAAGCAAAATTTTTAAAGAAACCGAATGGATAATAATGACTAAAAACTGCAAAGTCAGAGTGGCATGGCAGCCCATATGATTTTATAACATCTAAGAATTGTATATTATAAGTATATCAAAATCTTTAAATTTTTTGAACTATACACAACAGTGATAAACACCCTTATCACTTAAGTTTTAAAACAACTGGCATAATTTTACAAAATGTTAAATCTTGTGTTAAACCTTGTTACAAATATATATATCTATACATCAGGAATTCATTCTTTAATCATAATGGTTTAATTAAACAGACAAGTCCAGCAAGCAAGTCAGAACCTAAGTTACAATAACCAGTACCGCCTGTATGATTTTATAATCTCAAAAATTAATAGTATATGCCCACAAAAAAAATAAATTTTTAATATCAGACATCAGTGCATAAATAAAATTAAAGTAACAGCATGTTGTATTCTAGCTGCTGTGGAAGTGTGCCAGCATGGGCCTGACCAGGTAAGACAGGTATCAGACCTGCATGAAGCGGTACCAACGTGTGCCTAACTTGTGTCCAAAAAAAAAAAAAACTAGGTAAATTTTAACACCCGGAAACAGCCTGAAAAACAAAACCCCCAACCCTTAAATGCAGAAAAATAATAAAAGATGAACCCCGTCCTGAACTAGCCGGTTCAGAATCAAGAAACACATGACTTAAACTCAGATTTAAAGAATAATAACTCTAACAGCCTTTGCATAAAAAGTCTATGAAGAAAGCAAAAAATAAGCTCTGGCACGCTCCCACAGTGCAGCACACAATTACAATAATAGTACGTTATAGTTATGGATAATGTTCATAGTGAATGTCTTGGCGACACACCCTCGATCTGACTGTCTAGCTGAGTAAGCACATGGTTCGAACACTATTAGTAACACGGATGTTCTGCGGGCCAGGCCAACAAAAAAATAATAATAGAGTTCATACCAGCTTAATTGCAGCAGTAGAATAACACCTTTATGGTTGGTTAGCAAGCTCCCTCCTCGGAACAGACGAGTGTCGGGTGGTTCATGATTGGTGAAAGCGGCAGTACACCAGCTGGGGCCACGTCTCCGTCTAGGTGCGAGAACCCGGGAAGTCTCGAAAAATTAGCCTGCCATCAAGATGAGTAGAAAATTGCCCACGTAGACTGTCCAAGGGAGAACTGCTTGTTGTTTCGGTGAAAGGCTGCGTTGAACTGAAAGTTACATCAGCAACGCAACGGACACCAAACCTCGCCACGAGATCGCGCGCGCTGTCTGACAGGGCCTTCCCAATATCGCCGCACTAACTGACATTAATACACGAGTTTATTATTGGAAGAAAACAATTTTTTATACCTTCGATCGCCGGGTTATGCGAACACCGGCACAATTGTATAATGAACAATAATAAGATAACTGTTAAAGTTGTTAGTTTAAGTTAATTTTTGACAGTAAAAAAATATAAACTGTAATATTTTTCAAACTAATTTAATACGCCATTTATGTACAAAGTACAGTAACAGCAATTTTCTAGTTTCCACTTATGTCTACACACTTTTCCAGAGGATTGGCAGTTTTTTGTCACATTTTCATAAAAAGTCTTGGGACATGTCAGAAATCAACTACACACAAATCCTCCACATCATTATTATTATTAGCAAACACTGTCCTCCCCTAATGCTTCCTTACCAGTCCAAATAAACAGTAGACACTAGGTGACAAACCACGGCTATAGGATGATGTTCAACAGTGACCAAATGGAGTTGCTGCAAGTTCTTATGAGTTGTGGTAACATAGCATTATCATGCAAAAGCAACACACTGTGAATTGGTACAACAAGTCTTTAGGACCAATAACCTGCTTTCTTTCCCTAGTATCCAGTTTAATTGTTCTTCTGTTGTGGAGAAAATCAATATAAACAACTTCTTTGTGGTAAAAAAGAAAAACGTGTCAAGAACCTTGACTGCTGAAAATCTTGTTTTTGCCTTTATGGGCGTGGTTTGAAGTTCTGAATGCCGCTCTACACTTGGCTACTTCATTTCAAGGGTGTAGTGGTGCACCCACAATGCAGATAAGAACGCAGTTCAAAAATGCATCATACAATCATAATACAAAAGGCTCGTCCTTTGCTCCATGCAGTCAAAAGTTTGATAAACTTCAGCTTGGTCTGTTTTTTGATCAACATTCATAATGCCAGGAAGAACAAAGTGCGCAGAAATTTTTTGATACCTTAAGTCAATCTGAATAATGGATTGCACACTCCTATGGTTTAGCCTCCTTTTTTACTAGTTTCATCTAATATAACTCTTCAGTTCACTTTAATATGATTACGAATTTCATTGTGTAGTGAACTTAGTGAATTTCTTACAAACTTTTTCGAGTGTTATGTTAGTTTTTTGGCCGACGTGGATGAGTCAAATTTGTACATCATTTTGACCACTAGAAAAATATTTATGACACACAAAAACTTGTGTTTTTGATAAAACCGTGCACGTAAACTCTGCCAAATTTCACTCGGTTTTATGTTTTCATCTGCTAAAAATATAATATGTTGCATAACAGCACTAACCACTGATTGTTCACTGTTGGATACTAACAGAGTAATGGCATGGGGTTGCTAATTGAAACAATAAGATGTAACGGGACATTTCAGCCCACCTAATATTTTGGAAGACATAAAACAAATACATATATAATAAGGGCAATTTTATTGGCAACATAAAAGTATAATAATAATTGTAAAATATTATTCACAAATTATAACGACGGAATATGAAGCGAGTGAATTTGTGTCAAGGTCAACTCCAGACGCATGAGGAACAGTTATTTTTAGCTACGTGACCTATAAATTATGTAAGTCAGAGGTCACGCCACATGATGTCAGTACAAAACGTCACTTGGAATGTAAGGCGTGGTTGCAGCATCGACAGCATTCTGTGTTGAGAACAAAGGCAGTCGGCCATGAACATCTAAATAATACGGACGCGAGCCGTTCGCTCGTCCGCCGGCTGAGCACAGTTTTTCGTCTCGCCCGCAACTAACAGAATGTGATTTATTCAATTTTTAGTATTAAAAAATCATGAAGTGACAGTTTCAGCGTAATATAAAACAAGTAGAATCAGTGAACAAAATACCGAGTAATCGACATAGGGCGCGTGAAAAAGTCGAGAGTGTATATCAAAATGGCCTGAGGTCTCCTAAAATATAAGCTCAAGAGGAAAATCTAAAATATGTTGTATGTGAGAGTGTGTGGGGGGGTCTTGCTTAATTATATATTAAACCATGAAGCGCTGGTTTGCGTTCTATAAAACTGATTTTATGTTTTGAATTTAGGTGTATTTATTTCTATTCTAAGAAAAGAAAAAATCATGTACAATAACTGTTATTATTGTCTGTATAAAAAGTAGTAGCAGAAGGAAGAAAGGGAGGGGGAATATTTTGTTTACGGGAAGATTGAAATGGTTTTTTTTATGTTATGTTTTCCTTTGTTGTATAAGAAATTTAATTAAATAAAAGTATAACCATAGTATGATGGTAATACAGTTGTACTTTCTTGAATAACCAATTCTGTTCTTCCTGTTCGCTTATAAGAATCCGGGTAAGTACTTGATACAGTTGGCAATAATTAAAAGATGGCGTCTCGAAGTAGTTGAAAAAACATGGATGATTATTGGTGCACTATGTAAAGTAAAATAGTAAGAAACAAATATAACATTACAAGTGGCGCTTCCGAACGTAGGGACGTTTATATAAATAAATTTTATATAAATATAAGCCTACTTGGGAGAACAGAATGGTTGTTTGAGGTAACTAAAAAATGTGTAAACATAAGTAGTAAGGTTATAATATTGCTACGACAGCACAGAACAATCTACGCGTTTATCGAATGCGCCAGAAAGATCTCGACGTAAGCGTGTGGTGTACGTGCTACTAAACGCATTTTGCGAGAATTTTCTCAACTGTGCCAGGCTCCGCTCGGGCGCTCGGACTGTGTCAAGGCCGTAGCAATTTACGTAGTTTGCGAGAGATAAGACGCAGTTTGGAAGCTTCTGGTGTGTGAGGGTAACTATAAATACATCGCGTCGCGGCCTTAGTTTTCAGTTCAATGCGAGATTTTTGACTGTGCGGTTCGAGAGTATTAGTGCGATATATTTACAGAGCGGTTCGAGTTATTACGGTGTACGTTCAAGTAGTTATTAGTGAAGTGTTGCGTTTTATATTCGGATGGTATAATTGTAATACAGTTGAGTTTTAATATTAGTGGACATTTTATTGCGTATGAACAATTTCATTTGATTTGTTGTAGACACTGTGTTGTTAATTACGAACTGTTCTACTATAACAATTAAAGGTGTGATTAGTGACTTAATTGGTGTCTTGTACTTATTTTGTTTCCACTGTACCTACGACGATCGAGTAGACCGTCGTAACAGTGGTGTCAGAAGTGGGATAGAACGGTTAACAGTGGAAACAGTGGATACTTTGTACAAGACGAGTGTAATTCGTAATTAATCGAAAAACAATGGATGCCAGTCAGATGATGGAAAATTTCCAGGCGCTGTTGTTGCAGACAGAAGAACGACGACGACAGGAGGCGGAAGAAGCAGAGAAACGACAGGATGAGAAACGCAGACAGGAGGCGGAAGAAGCAGAAAAACAACAGGATGAAAAACGCAAGCAGGAGGCAGATGACATCAAAGCATTAATTCATGAACAAAAGCAGATGCAAGAACATACTACCACAGAATTGGGTCTCCTACGTGGTGACGTAGGTGAATTACGAGGTGAGCTCAACAATCAGATTACCAGAATATCTGACGTAGAAGAATCCATGTCAAATAAAATAGCTAAAGTAGAAAAATCTGTCTTGACTGTGGAAGAAGTTATGTCAACAAAGATATCTGCAGTAGAAAACTCAATGGCAAACATAAGAGAACAAATTAAAATTGAAGTTGAACAGTGCACAAAGATTCAACCAAAACAAATTTCTGAACAGACTGTACCAGTGATCAAGACAGAAAAATACACAGAAAATAAGTTAACAGAGAAAGTCACTTTGCCTGCAGTAGGGACAGTTCATGTCAAAGCTCCAACCTTTGACGGAAGCACTCACTGGGCAACGTACCTCCGCCAATTTGAAGCTGCTGCATGCGCAAATAATTGGACAGAAAAAGACAAGGCTGTTTCACTTGTTCTTGCATTAAAAGGACCCGCGGCAGAACTACTACAGAAAGTGCCACCTGACAGCCAGAACACCTATGCCGAGTTGATAAAAGCTCTGGAATTACGGTATGGTGATAAACATTTGCGAGATGTGTACTGCACCCAGTTGAGAGCAAGGCGACAGCATTCCGGGGAAAGTCTTCAAGAGTTTGAAGCAAGTATCGACAGACTAATTAGACTGGCCTATCCTGAAGCGCCAGAAGATTTTCGAACGCGTTTTGCGATGCAGACATTTACTGCCGGTGTCCGAGATAACGAACTACAGCAAGTGTTACGAATGGCAAGACACCAGAACAGTGCGGACGCCCTGGTACATGCTTTGCAATTTGAGGCCACCAAATCAGCGTCTGGTTGGACAAGTCATAAAGTGCGCGAGCTAAAAGATCGAGACGGCACAGACGATGAGGAAGAAGAACAAGGAACAGAGACTCGACGGTCGGCGCCACAGAATAAAATAAGAAAGGATGGAAGACCGAAGTGTTATCGATGTGGGAAACCTGGACATCTACAACGAGATTGTCGGGTTAGAATTCAGCAGCAGGGAAACGAGCAATAGTCGGTGCAACGGGGCGTGTGCTGACTAACTGGAGGAACGAAGCCCCTAGAGAATACGCAATTTCTACGCTTCAGAAAAACACCGGGAGCTTGGTAGTTACCGGATTTGTTCAAGAAAGGCCAACCTCGATTACAGTTGCACAGGCGCAACAGTTTCTATTGTGTGCCCCGATGTGGTGAAAGATCTCAAGCCAATCTGGTGCTCTTGCAGCTTGCGAACAGCTACTGGACGGCCTGTAAAAGTGTATGGAAAAGTGGAGATACACCTACGCCTCGGTAGACTTGAGTTTAATCATCAAGTACTTGTTGCAGACATTGTGGATGAACCAATTCTTGGTGTGGACGTTATGAACGCATACGGATTTATAGTCGACTTCAAAAACAATGTCTTGAGAATCGGAGGCGAAGAGGTAATGCTATCAACAATGACGACAGCAGAAAAATCGATGGACGTCATAAACCAAGTGGCCGTAACTGTTCCGCCAAACTCCGAAAAGATCATCATGGTTAGAACTGCGGTAGATACTAGGGGCAATCAGTGCTCTATATTCGAACCCCAGGTAGTCAGCACACCGGGCATACTAATTGCCAGAAGTTTAGTAAAACCTGATGAAACCGGAAATGTACCTATTAGAGTGGCGAATATTTTGGATCAAGCTATCACTTTACAAAGCAATACGCTCCTAGGCAAATTGACTCCTGTGGCCTGGGTAGCCGGAATAACGCAACGAAGACCCAGTTCTTCGGATACTTCTAAATTACCAGAGGAACTGCAAGAATTATTGAACAGATCTTCTAACGACCTCTCAAGTGGTGAGGTAAAAGAACTCTGACAGTTTTTACACGAATTCAAAGATTGTTTTGCAGTTCGGGGACAGTCACTGGGAAGAACCTCTCTTGTGCAACATCGCATCAATACCGGGGACACAACACCGATACGCCAACCTCCTCGAAGGCCTCCATTATCTAAACAAGAGGAAATGTCTCGGTTAGTACAACACATGTTGACAGAGGGAGTAATCGAACCTTCATCAAGTGCTTGGTCTTCCCCTGTAGTGCTGGTAGCGAAGAAGGATGGTGGATTGCGTTTCTGCGTAGACTACCGGAGGTTAAATGATGTTACAAAGAAAAACTGCTATCCATTACCTCGCGTTGACGATACACTCGACACATTGTCCGGAGCACAGTGATTTTCCACATTGGACCTGAAGAGTGGATATTGGCAAGTGGGTCTTCATCAAGAAGACAAGGAAAAGACCGCTTTCTCGACCCCAAGTGGGTTATTCCAATTTAACGTCATGCCATTTGGACTCTGTAATGCACCGGCAACATTTGAGAGATTGATGGACCTGATACTCCGAGGCCTGATGTGGAAAACTTGCCTTGTTTACTTAGACGATGTCATAGTGATCGGGAAGACTTTCAAAGATCATTTGGAAAACCTTAAGGAAGTTCTAACTAGAATTCACGGTGCACAACTGAAGCTGAGCCCGAAGAAGTGTTCTCTATTCCAGAAGGAAGTAGAGTATCTGGGCCATCTGGTTTCGGCATCGGGTGTTAGCATGGATCCTAATAAAGTAGACACCGTAAGAGACTGGCCAGTTCCGAAGAGTAAACACGTAAGTTCGGAGTTTCCTGGGGTTATGCTCATATTACCGACGTTTTGTTAAAGGCTTCGCTACTATTGCTAAACCACTACATGAGCTAACGGAAAATAAACGAAACTTCCAATGGTCGAGAGAGTGTGAACAAGCATTTAGAACGTTGAAGATTGCATTATGTTCGCAGCCAATTCTCGCTTTTCCAGCTTCCGAAGGGAAGTACATCGTAGACACAGACGCAAGCAATACTGGTCTAGGAAGCAATTTTGTCTCAAGTGCAGAACGGTGAAGAACGAGTAATAGCGTATTACAGCAAGACGCTTTCTAAACCAGAGAGAAATTATTGTGTTACAAGAAGAGAGTTGTTGGCAATTGTCAGAGCTTTGGAGCACTTCCATAAATACCTCTATGGGAGAGAGTTTTCACTACGTACCGACCATGCTGCACTTGCATGGCTCTTGAGATTTAAAAATCCGGAAGGACAGTTGGCAAGGTGGCTCGAACGTCTGCAAGAGTACAACTTCAAGGTACAACATCGGCGGGGGTGCCTGCACGGTAATGCAGATGGCTTATCACGAAGACTGTACCCGGAAGACTGCCGACATTGCCACAGAAAGGAAGAACAAAACTCAAGCGAACATGTTCAAGCCATCACTGTAGATTTCCTGGCTGATGGCTGGACAACACAAGACTGTCGACAAGAACAGATGACTGATGAAGACATTGGACCGATCTTGACAGCAAAAGAGGAAGGTTGCCGCCCGGATTGGCAAGATATCTGCCATGGTTCCGAAGTGCTGAAGGGCTACTGGGCACAATGGGAATCTCTCACCTTAGAAAACGGATTGCTGAAAAGGGCTTGGGAAAGTGCAGATGGACGAGACGTGGTCATGCAGTTGATAGTTCCCCGAAGTAAAGTGCAGTCTGTTTTGAAGGAGATACATGATGGAACATCTGGAGGCCATCTTGGTGTTAACAAAACCCTTGACAAAATACGGAAGCGATTCTATTGGCTTCATCTTCGCTACGACGTAGAGGAATGGGTTCGGACGTGTGAAATATGTGCTGCAAGCAAGGGCCCACAAACCAGAAGCAGGGGAAAAATGAGACAGTATAACGTTGGACAACCTTTCGAGAGAATTGCCATAGACATTGCTGGACTATTCCCAGTTACTGACGATGGAAACCGGTACATCATGGTTGTAGGTGACTACTTTACTAAGTGGGTGGAAGCCTACGCAATTCCAAATCAGGAGGTTACCACTGTGGCAAAGCAGTTAGTTCACAACTTCTGTTGCCGTTACGGAGCCCCTATGAAAATCCATACGGATCAAGGGAGAAATTTCGAATCAGGAGTGTTTAAAGAATTATGCCGTCTACTCGGAATTCGAAAGACCAGGACAACGCCTCTGCATCCTCAGTCGGACGGGATGGTTGAGAGATTCAACAGGACACTTGAGTAGCATCTTTCGAAAGTTGTTGACGAGAACCAACAGACTGGGACCAACGTATACCACTATTCCTTATGGCGTATAGATCATCAGTACATGACACAACCGGCATGACTCCAGCAAAATTGGTGTTTGGGCGGGAGATTCGTCTTCCTGGGGACTTGATGTTTGGATCACCTGAGACTCAGTCCCAAGAGCCAAAGAACTATTCCTCGCAATTAGAAAACCAACTGCGAGAAATGAATCGCTTGGTAAGAGGACGGCTCAAGATTGCCAGTGATAAAATGAAAACTCGGTATGACATTCGCAGCAATAGTGTGGGTTTCCAAGAAGGAGATCAGGTCTGGTTGTTCAATCCAAAGCACCGTTGTGGTCGCTCACCTAAGCTTCAGTCTAACTGGGAAGGACCCTACACTGTAAAAAAAAGGATTAACGATGTTGTTTATCGGATTCAACAGGAAGGACAGCGAAAGTTCAAGGTCGTCCACCTAGATCGCCTGGCTAAATACAAATTTAGAGACGCTTTGCCAGTTCGGGACGAACAGGCTTAAGGAGGGGGCAGTGCTACGACAGCACAGAACAATCTACGCGTTTATCGAATGCGCCAGAAAGATCTCGACGTAAGCGTGTGGTGTACGTGCTACTAAACGCATTTTGCGAGAATTTTCTCGACTGTGCCAGGCTCCGCTCGGGCGCTCGGACTGTGTCAAGGCCGTAGCAATTTACGTAGTTCGCGAGAGATAAGACGCAGTTTGGAAGCTTCTGGTGTGTGAGGGTAACTATAAATACATCGCGTCGCGGCCTTAGTTTTCAGTTCAATGCGAGATTTTTGACTGTGCGGTTCGAGAGTATTAGTGCGATATATTTACAGAGCGGTTTGAGTTATTACGGTGTACGTTCAAGTAGTTATTAGTGAAGTGTTGCGTTTTATATTTGGACGGTATAATTGTAATATAGTTGAGTTTTAATATTAGTGGACATTTTATTGCGTATGAACAATTTCATTTGATTTGTTGTAGACACTGTGTTGTTAATTACGAACTGTTCTACTATAACAATTAAAGGTGTGATTAGTGACTTAATTGGTGTCTTGTACTTATTTTGTTTCCACTGTATCTACGACGATCGAGTAGACCGTCGTAACAATATGATTGATATATGTGTATTATAAATAAGTAAGAATTAAATAATCAGAATGAATACGAATGAAGATAATAATGAGAACGTCAGCCTCACTGACAGCAATACTGAAAGTCAAATAAATAGTGACGTAAGCGAGACAGAGTCAAAAATAATGGAAGGCATAACGAATCAATCGACGTCTATCCCAGTTAAAAAAGATGATAGCTATGAAATGCTGAAAATGATACAAACAATGTTAGATATGACATTCAATGAGCGGAATGTAAACATAAATAGCCGTTTTGATGTAAGCGATCGAAAGTTTGATGTACAAAATAATAAATTTGATGAATTAAATACTAACATGAAAGAACAAAAGAATTAAATCAAGGAGATAAAGAGTAATTTTAATGATAAATTGAAAGAGCAAAATAATGAAATAAATAGTAATCTAAATGAAAAGTTGAATGAGATTAGAAATGAAATTAAACAACAAAATGCCAGTATTAATAAGAGTTTAAAAGAAGTTGATGAACATTTTAGTGCTATGGTAAAACAAGTACAAGACGAAGTAAATGAAAGTAGAAAGAGAAAAGTGGGGTAGAAAATGGTACAAATAATAAAGTATGTGATGATTTTGAATATAGATGATAATTATAATGAGGAAATAATTAACGAGGTAAGTGATAGTTATAAAAATGAGTTAACAAGTAGTAGTGATAAGATAGTTGAAAACGAGGTATTTAAAGGTGATACAGTGAAAATTAATAGTGCTAATGAGAATATAGAAATAGTAAGAGAAAGTGAGAGAGAAATGAGAGTAGATGGTGGAGTGTGAAGGGGTAGAAATCAGTGTTTATAAGTGTGAGAGAGAGTATGAAGAGAGTTATTTTGTGGATACAGGGCAGAGGGTAAAATTTCCTCAGGTTTATTGTGAACCAAGGTGTTTACGAAAGTTGTTGAAGGGCGAGAGTCCGTTATTGGAAGACATGGTGTCTTCAAGTTGTTCCCTGAATTTTTGTGATGTTCCTGGAAGAGCCAGGAGGTGTTAGTATGTTGCAGTACCCTCTGCATGGGAAGATAGAGAAAGTGTGAAATGGCGTTATGATGAGAGGTATTTTGAGAGAGAGTTGTATTTTGATGGGGAGATAAAGCTGTTTGAGGTTAGTAGGAGTTATAAAGAATTGAGAGAGAGAGAGTGAAGAGAAAGAGAGCTGATGATTATATTGAATACTTAACTTGTGATATAATTAGTGCAACAAATGATGATAAGGTTGATGATATTGAGTACTTACTTTGTGATAAAACTGGTATAGCAGCAGATGATAATAATGATGAAATTATAATTTACCTACTTGTGACAAATCATACTAAGGGTGACTTGACTATACTCGATGGTGACAAGTTATATGATTAGTAATATGGAATAATCCTGTTGATATTATGGAAAAGTATAAGAATTTAAATAGTCGTTATATTGATAGAGATAATATAATGTATTTAATAAAAAATGAATTGTGTAGACGTAAGAAAAGATTATTATTCGATGATGGTGGTTAAACAGTTGTTGTTCATGAGCATTTAATTATGTGAGTAGGGCGTTCTGAATTGGACTGTATTATGAAATGATTGGTGGTAAACTATAACAGATAATAATGTGGATTGTAAATACTTTTGTGTTGATGTTAAATGTAATGATGTAGCAAGGTGAAGTATACTCAACGTCGTGAATTTTGTTAAAGTAATGAAGTGTGTTTGATAAAATAATTGAATTAATTTGAAAGGAGATAATAAATGAAATATTGTATAAGATGAATGTTGATAACAAATTAAAAATTTTGGAGAATTTAATGGTATAGTAAATGATAAATAATTGATAGTTGATTAGTAAAAAGTTCAATTGAAATTAAAGTGTAATGTTTATTATTTTATATGCAAATTTCAAGGTGAATTATTTATTTTGATGCAATAATCGCAATGTTAATTATGAGTGTACTATGTTTTATTATGTTAGTGTGTAGGAATCTTAAACATGTATTATGTTTTTAAATAGATTCCCCACTTTCGGGCAGTCCCGGCCTTACCAGCCCAGACCGTGGTTTTGGATGACAATCAGCTGTGGGCAGATTTATTGTAACCTGACCATGGTTGGTTGTCTATGAAATTGGTACAATTTGGAAAGTCAAAGGGGGTTTTAATCAGGGGAATCCACATAACTTTGGAACAGCAGCTACCACCGAAGGGGGTGATAGTGCCGTATTAAGGGCATATGACTCATTATAGTAGGATTACTGGTATTCTCGGACATCAGTAATGCCGAAATTTTATATAACACCGAAGCAAGAACGGTGTAAGCAGCGTTTGCACCCTAATAAAATTCAGTTCTTGTGGACGCAAATGGGCGCTACAGTCCAACATCAGTAAACAATAGTGTGTGTGGAAAGGAGCTGGCCGTTACAAGCCAGGGGCATAAATACAGCATTTATGCAATAAGGTAAATGCCTCACACGGTAAAGGGGGATATTAGATAATGATGGAGGAGGTTACTAAATTATTAGTAACGAATTATTGAATATGAAAATGAATTATGTTGATGATGTAGAAGATGTAGTTGATTTATGATGTAATTAAATGATTTGGTATTGATTTAAGGAGTATTATGAAGATGCTTAACGATTGTTAAGTAAATAATTTGTACTGATGTAGTTGATTTAAATGTGTTTTATTCTGTATAAGAATTTTAATAACGAATTTAATTATTTTGAAATGTGAATTATATAATTGAAGGTATTTGTAATGTTGTAATGGGAAATGTTTATTTAAATTCTGATGGGAATCAGAGAAGTATTTTGAATTTTGGAACAAGAATTAACAAGAGAAGGGTGTGCAGAATGTTAGTATTGAAGTTAAAAAAAAAAGTTTTATATCATGTTAGCTTAAGTATGTAGTATGTATCCATGTATATGTTAAAAGTTAAGAAAACCAATGCTTCTTAACGCAAATCAGCACAGCTAAGGGGGAACCAGATCAGTTAGGGATATGGTATTATACAAGGCCACTACTTGATATTTTTGATTTGATGTTTCAGTGTCTGGTGATGCTGTGGCGGCTGTCCTGTGCTGGCCTGCACGTCAGAGCAGGGTGTCAAGTGCCTGTCTGGCCTTGCGGTGTTGGGATCTCGAGAGAGAGAGAGAAGTCCAGTAAGGTCATTCAGGTGCGGTCACAGTCACTGGACCAGGGGGTAAGTGAACCACGATTTTTCAATAAAACTTAAGGGGGTTGTGGCGACATATCCAGACTGATCCCTTTAGGAAGTAAGAGAGTGTCAATGAGAGTTTTTATGCTTCGGCATAAAACCTCTCATTGAGGGGGTATTGTAACGGGACATTTCAGACCACCTAAATTTTGGGAGACATAAACATAAATACATATCTGTGCACCAGAGGCATAAGACACCATGTCACATACGCAGTACTTTACAGGACAGCTAAGAAACATTTTGTTTGCTTCAAGAAGCAATGTGAGATAGTGTTATTTTAAACATGCGTATTGGGCGCATAAAAAAAACTAGGAGATAGTGCCATATACTACTAGAAACAGGGCAGTGTGTACATTAACACTATATAAAAAACTCTATTTTATAAAAAATGGAGATGGTGTCTTATACTTCTGGGGCACAGATATATAATAAGGGAAATTTTATTGGCAACATAAAAGTATAATAATAATTGTAAAATATTATTCACGAATTATACCGACGGAATATGAAGCGAGTGAATTTGTGTCAAGGTCAACTCCAGACGCATGAGGATCAGTTATTTTTAGCTACGTGACCTATAAATTATGTAAGTCCGAGGTCACGCCATATGACGTCAGTACAAAACGTCACTTGGAATGTAAGGCGTGGTTGCAGCATCGACAGCATTCTGCGTTGAGAACAAAGGCCATGAACATCTAAATAATACAGACGCGAGCCGTTCGCTCGTCCGCCGGCTGAGCAGTTTTTCATGTCGCCCGCAACTCATAGAATGTGATTTATTCAAATTTATAGTATTAAAAAATCATGAAGTGACAGTTTCGGCGTAATATAAAACAAGTAGAATCAGTGAACAAAATACCGAGTAATCGACGTAGGGTGCGTGAAAAAGTCGAAAGTGCATATCAAAATGGCCTGACGTCTCCTGGACAGATCAACAGATAAGTAACAGATGGGGAAAATTAAAATAAAATATGAGCTCAAGGGGAAAATCTACAATATGTTGTATGTGAGAGTGTGTGGGGGTCTTGCTTAATTATATATTAAACCATGAAGCACTGGTTTGCGTTCTATAAAATTGATTTTATGTTTTGAATGTATTTATTTCTATTCTAAGAAAGAAAAAAATCATGTACAATAACTGTTATTATTGTCTGTATAAAAAGTAGTAGCAGAAAGAAGAAAGGGAGGGGGAATATTTTGTTTACAGGAAGATTGAAATGGTTTTTTTTATGTTATGTTTTCCTTTGTTGTATAAGAAATTTAATTAAATAAAAGTATAACCATAGTATGATGGTAATACAGTTGTACTTTCTTGAATAACCAATTCTGTTCTTCCTGTTCGCTTATAAGAACCCGGGTAAGTACTTGATACAGTTGGCAATAATTAAAAGATGGCGTATCGAAGTAGTCGAAAAAACATGGATGATTATTGGTACACTATGTAAAGTAAAATAGTAAGAAACAAATATAACATTACAAAGACTAGGACACACCCAATGCCTGCCTGCACAGTCTTGACACCATTGGTCCACTCCTACAAAGAAATTTGTCTTATATTTGTCAGGCCCTTGAATATATGTTATTAAACAGTCAGTATATATGTACAAAATGAGATTTTATTTGTCATGAACCAAAATAAATTATCCGGGATGAACATGGGAATGAATAAGAACATCAGGTTAAGACTTAGATTTAATGTAGTGTTAAGACATTTAAAACATAAACTGAAGTGTGTTAGTGAAAAAAAGTGTAGTGTATGTGCATATTGTTAGAAGAATGTGTTTAAGAATAATAATATTGCATCCATTCAAGGGCACACTTCTATTACATTTGTATGCAAAATGGTGATAAGCAATGTGGATAAGTGATTTGTATTTAAATAAAATTTATACAGAACCCTCTGATGATACCTGATTCTGTAAAATGTACGTCAGGTTGTGGAATAGATTTATATGCCCATAAGGCCAATACATTTTGTATATCTACAAGATGACCACTCTTAACCGGTGATCACTAGTTTTTGATTGAAAACGTTGTGTGACCTCTTGTAAATGACCACACAGTCAATAAAAATGTTGCTGTATTTTTTTTAGAACTCTGAACAACTGACTTTATATAGTATGATTAGATACAAATGCCTTATGGTATGATTTCTACAATCATATTTCAATGCAGGTAAAAAAGTTCAAATCATTTGCGACTTTCAGTGACCAAACAGCTCCTTTGTTAATGGTTTATTGCTGCATTATTTGTGACAGTACATGTACAGCAGTGATGATTTCTGCAGCGTCTATTAAGTTGTCAGAGTATATCATTTCTTAGTTGTGACAGCAAGTACTTCAAAAACTGTCAGTGCATTCATTAGATGCAGGAATATTCATAGTTAATGAAAAAGGCAAATTACAAAAAGAATTACCTAAATCATTTAACTGTGGTAAAACACACATTCAAAATATGCTTGCCAACCAACATCATTATGTTACATATTGGGAAGAAAACTGCAACAAAAATATAAAGAAAAGAAGCTGAGTAAGGTCGTTATGGAACAGTTTAGTCATGCTTGTTCCAAAGGAACACAAACAAGTGGTCACATACTACAAGAAACGGTGTGTAAATTTACTTCACATTTTGATGTAGAAAATTTTTGTGTAAGTTAATGGCTGGCTTGATAGATTTTGTATCGACACAACAGATTTTGGACAGCGTTGTGGGAAAAGTGGGAATTTTTTTTATAAAACAGTTCCTCACAAGACATTGGTTCTGAAAGAAAATGGTAGGATCAAAAATTAATTTGAGACAGAACTAGTGTTTCATGACATAATCAGAAAAGTACACAACAAAGAATCAATTTCAATATTTTGTTACATATACAACAATTCTTAAAAATTTTAGAGCTTTACAATTAAAAATTTATTGTTATCTACCTAAAATGGGTATAACACATCAAATTATAGACCATTCCAAGAATTTTCACAGCTTATAAACTAGCTTTCTGGTATCACAGTTTCAAACTACCACAGAAAACTATCCATCCAAACTTCTGGTTGTAACAAATTATCCAAACCATATCACATTTTAAACTCTTATACAACCCGAACAAAAATTTTGTTGTATTTAAACATAAGATTCACAGAGGAACCGTATAGTTTTCCTCCAAATCGTCATAAGTTCACTGCCTGAGTTAAGACAGAACAGACATAGTTGTAACTTCATGTTTTTGTAGTTTTTTACTACTGGGATTACAAAGTTTACAAATATAAGTTTTTACTAGCCACACAATAACCTAAATCAGTTTTTTCATGAAAGAGCAAACTAACATAAGTAAATTTAATGTGTATAAAAAACTCTGTTTTTACAGATTTTGGTATTTGTTATTACTTAAAGTCACATACTTCAGTTTTTGAATGAATTATATCACTGCCCTTACAGCCTTTACAGTTACAATGCACCTGTTACTGTGACCAATTTCCCATTGGTATAATTACAAACATAGTTGAAATACAAAACATGGTGTTTTTATACAATATAGTTTACTTATATTTGAAAGAAATAATTGTCACTTTCATAACAAATGTTCCATTTAAATTTCTTATTCTCCAAAGAAGGCATATAGGATACACAAATATTCCAAAAATTCCATACATTATAAAATTATCAGGGTGTTGATAACTTTTAAGATAACACAACAAAAGTCACCATAAAATTGTTACAATAACAAATATATACAAACAACATATCTAATCAGCTAGGTTGTGTTTTATCAAGGTGCAACAATTAGCAATTCAGTAACCATTACTTTCATACTACTGGAACTACAACAGGCCACCAAATGCAATCTTATAGCCCTCTGTAAAGAATCTTAAATGTACATTTAATCATTCTTCAAAATATGACTTTGAAAAATTCAATGTTGACATGCAAATAATTATCCATGTTTCTATCTGTATGGACATAACAGAGTACATGTTATACTTTTACATGAAATTAAATATTTCATTGATATATTAAGAATATAATGACTAATACACCCCCCCCCCCCAACACACAGAGTAAAAAGTGATGATAGTCATATTGCCTGACATGTGTTTTCACAGATTTATGTTCTGCATCATCAGATAATGTATGTACAGTTTTCATGATGAAACACGTACAGTCTGAAAACATACTTAGGCACTGACATAAAACTCAACAACTGTGGTGAACAATGAATATGAATACATTACTTTATGTGCAGAACACATTAGGAAGGACAAAAATTGTCTTTAAGACTCATGCACAAAGGGACTGACAAATTTTTAAATGACTCACATACTCAAGAAAAATTTCAGTCAGGATTAAATTTAATATAATTAATGCAATAAAACTGTGTTTTAACTGAACAAGTCTCCTATTTCTACTCCCAGGGGCACAAGCACACGATGATGACTAATAGCATAGTGAATATTCTTAGAACATAATTTTAAGCTAAATTAAACTATTATTATAATACTACATTTTAATAATAACTATAAATGAGTACTGTGCACAATTTGGAGTGTTTCCAAAATTTATCATTAAACTTGACCCTATTTAGATTTAATCTATGTATTGCACTAATTACATACGAAATATATTAAGTTTCCTAAAATACTTACAATTTTGAAATAAATATCCAATTTTGCCAAAGAGCAGAAACAGTAGAATAATAAACTGATTTTATATGTTCAATGTTAAGTTAATGTTTTGCAAATATTATACAAATCTCATTATAAAAATGTTATTTCTTAAATGTTACTCTTAACGTCAGCTTCTAAGCTATATTAGAATTGTATGCATAATACAAATGAGTGTGTGTGTTTTTCATTTTTATTCTGCAATCCATTTTTAAACCAAGACTTATATTATATCCCAAATATTCTTAGTGTAATAGAACAAATTTTTTATTTATTTCTATTTTGTATTCCTCCAAAGTGTCATTCATCTACTTCTGATCAAATAGCAAACAATAGTATAATATTCACAAATTTGACAGTTATTATAAAGTATATTAAAAAAACTTACTGCGTTGTCTGGATGGAAGATATAAGAGGCGGGTGAATTATCAACAATGACAACTTTTTGTAAATCTCGCCCTAATTTATTAAGGTCTTTAACATAGTTGCCACGATGGAAGACACAAGACTCCCTGAACAGACGAGCTCTGAATACCCCCCATCTGTCCAGCAGGTCGGCCACAGGATCTGCATACTGAAAAATCAATACTACCCTGAATAAATGTCACTATTACATCAAGATCAATATTATGGTGTTTAAAGGATACAACTGTAGTGGACCCATACTTTATGTATTATTCTGCAAGCTGTTACATAACATTTCACACATGCACCAGTAAAACTTCATAAATACATAAGATAAATACATAAATCTGTTCTTACGGTATTTTATATATATCAGACAAAACTTGTAAATTCAATACAGTGGAACCCCGCAGGTCCGAATCCCGCTAGCCCGAAAACCCGCTTAATTTGAACTGGTAGTATGAGAAGAGTCTAAAAATTGGACAAAGAAATAAAAAAATACGACAAAAAAACTGGAACATATCAATATAATTTGTACATAAAAAGCTTAGATATGTGAAAAAATGCATTTTTAGTAAAATTTTTATTAAAACTAAGTACTTTAGATTGTTCTAAATACGTATATGGCAAAATAAAGTTTGGAATTACGTTATCAAGAAATTGGCGTCTGTAAAATGAATGGAAAAACATATTGGTACTCACAGTTTAGTGCCAGTAAAAGTATATAAAACACAAAAAACTACAATAAATACACACTACATACCTAGAAACTACTTAAGGTTTTGCACAAAATCAGTCATTTTTCTCAGATGCAAAGCTGTAACTCCAGCAGATGCCACGATGTTCCACCAGCGCCTCAAAAATATAACGTCTGCCGGTGTAGCATTGGCGTGCTGCTCTTCATAGGCTAACGATAGTTTAAAAGCTCTCTGCTATGGCGTGTGAGATCTGTGGCACAGGATCATCTGCTTCTTCGTTTTCATCGGAATCGTCATCACATGTTTGTTGTATCAAAGATACAATTTCTTCATCAGTCAAAACTTGATGGTCTTCGATGTCAGCTGCCAGCCATTCATTGACGTCTGTTTCTTCACAGCCTGGGATTTGTTGTACGAGCTGCAAGACTTCACTTCTCTCATCCACTTGTTCAGGGCTATCAATGTAAGTAAGGTCTGGCCATAACTTAGACCAAGACTGTCTGATGAGTTGTTGCTTGACTTTTTCCTATCCTTCGGCTATCCAGTATATTACGTCTTTTATGGTGACTTTGTTGAGGACTTGAAGAATTGTTTGTGTAGGATCCTCGTTTTCAACTAGACCTTAGAAGACATTTCTTATATACACACTTCATGTTCTGAAGAACCTGTTGATCCATTGGCTGCAGTAATGGAGGTAAAAAAACTGCTTAGATATCTCAGTTGATAAGTTCTTCTTCTGGGGGGTGTGCTGTAGCATTGTCTAAGACAACTAAAGCTCTGGGTTGTAGGTCGTTTTCTTTACTGAACTTTTTAACAGCGGGCATAAATTGTTCATGAAACCACTCCTTGAATAATTCGCTGGTCATCCATGCTTTTCCTTGGCTCTTGTAGTGTACAGGAAGTGAGTTGACGTTGATGTTTTTGAATGCCCTCGGTTTTATAGATTTGCTTATAACCATTAGAGATAACTTATTAGCCACAGCTGCATTACTGCAAGCTAAGACAGTGAGTCGTTCTTTTGACATTTTAAATCCAGGAACACCAAGTTCTTGTTAGGAGCAAGGCTCTTTTTAGGCAATGCCTTAAAATTTAATCCTGTCTCGTTGCAGTTATATACTTCTTAAGGTACATAATTTTCAATAATTGTTCAGCGTCGTTCATGAAGCGAGTCACATATTGTATCGGAATTAACAGTATCCAATGCAATATTTAACTGGTATTCACTGTATTTTTATAGTATAAAAGAGAGAGATTGCAAGAACAAAAAGTAGTACAGTACTTTGACTGTAGGTACGAATGTGGTACTGTTTATACACGTTATAAAATTTATATTTATAATAGACAGTACTGTATAACCTATAACTCAGTTAATACGAATTTATGCCAATCCGAACAGGACTTGGTCCCAATTAGTTCCACTGTAATAAGTAAACAATTTAAGAAAAACTTTACACAACCCTCTGACACAATCATTACAGAAGTATTGATAGTATCACAACTATCATTTCAATTCAAAAGCAGTTACCTTAAGGAAAAATAATGGGATAAAAGGTAGGAATGGATATGTAATATACTATAATAAAATTACTCTAAAAGTCCCGATTTTACTTATAAAATTATGACTGGATGGTAATATACAAAAAAATTTAATATGAAATTTCTCTCTCATTCTTTGCATGTTATATACAAATTAATGAATTAATAAGTAAGTGGAAAGAAATAAGTTTTTTATAACTTTATGTACTTTAAACTTTCTTACAAAAATATACTGTTACAAAAAGTATGATTATAATTTACATAATTTATATATATTAAATATGTGTATAACACACACACACACACAGTATAAATTAGTGGTATTTGTAGGAAACAGTATTATCTATAATATTATGATGTATTATCAACACAAAATAATAACATATAGTACATATCATCCACAAGTTAACATAATTTTAAAAATAATGTATCTATAAAGTAAATTAACTTGAAGTTATGGTACAATACTACATCAAACTTTAAAAAAACAGTATGATTTTAATGTTTTATAAAATTAATAAAAAATGTTTTGGTTTTATTGCTTGTGTTATTACAGTATGCAACATATTCCTAAATTATACATTACTACTGTGTTTTAACAAGCTACTGAATTCTACATGTGTAATTTCAAAATGGGATGATATTAAAAATGATACATACTAATATTCACATTTTCCTTTATAAAGGGAATCAAAATATCTTTTAAACTGAAAAAAAAATAATAAAAGCAAATATGATTTTTATTATTATTTGACAGAAAGTGACTGGCAAACAAGGATGCTCAACACAAAAACCATGTTGTCTTCATTTTCAGTAGTGTACTACTTAATTAGTAGCTTTCATAATAAGTGGATATATATCTCGCTGTCTGCTATTATTATGTTAATGTATGCAAAATAAATGTTTGTCTACGTTTCACAAGAATTTTTTTCTTCACACTTTGAAATGAGATGAATTTATTTTGAAAAATTTGCATATACGTTTTCTGGTAATTTCTAGATTTCACTTGCTACAAACAGCGGATTATTTTGTACAAGACCAATTAGGTATTTAATGTGAAACAACTATCATTACAATTTATTAATGGTAATTAATATCAGCATGGACATGCACACACACCAAAAACTATTTCCTTAAATTTATTAACAATCTCTCACAGATAACCCAACCCTCTGAAAAGGGATTTCTTTAAAGTGTTAAAAATGTAATGAGTGAAAAATCTAATTACTGTGGGTAAGTTGATTGTGAATTATGTGTCTGACTCACTTTAAATCAGTGACTGACAATGAGACTAATCAGTGCCTACTAAATACTTCTGAAGTTGATTTACATTTGTACACTAGTATGGTACAACCAAGTAAGTGATAACAAAGAAATATATAATTTTATTATGAAATAAACAAAATGAATATTCACAGACTAAATGTTGCTCCTAAACAAAGCATTTCAAGGATTGTGCTTTATGTGTCTACCAGCACAAAGGTATCCGTGTGAAGCTTGTGAATGAATTATGTTTCACAAACAAGCAGCTGATATACTTGGAAGCACCACCTTTAATTCAGTTTGTCTCAGTGAAATACCGTTTTAATATATTAAAAGCTCTAATCTGTAATGGTTTACATATATCATGTATTTATCTTTCAGCACAATTAAAATGAAAAAAATAAAACAATATAAACAATTATTTGTCTATGGACAAACTGAGCATGTTGTATAAAAAATACATAAAATAACATAAAAAAGAATTATTAATTGGATGTAAGTTCAATTATATGATCAGCAGTATTTTCAAATTGTCCAAATTTAGTCAAGTAAATTATAAAAAAAATTAAAAAAGTTTAAGAAAATATTACATTTTGTTTAAACTTCATTTACTACCTTCATATAACACTCCTTATATAATAATCCGAAAAAGGATTCTGAAAAAATATGTAAATAATTTTTTTAAACAGCATTTTTTTAAATATTCACAACTGTAGGCAACACGATTTTCATCAATTTTGAATCTGTATCTCAATTACTATTTCAAAAAGTTTAACAAACTTTTGTAGTTCCAAAAGTAATATCTGAAAAACTTGAAATTTACTTAACCGCAAGGTTTCACTCTTGCCAGTCTTCTTAAAATCTGATTAAATTTATGTTGTGATTAAAATGTTCATCTTTATTGCCTATCGATACTTAGTAAATACTTGTGACTAGTTACTTTGATAATGTTGCAATCAACAGATAACTTAGAACAGGCCACATGTAATGATTCTAAAGCATTAATAACCACACAGAAGTAGTGGCGGCAACTCACAGACAAAAACATGATTAAAATGTCCTTAAAAATGGCAACTACATGAAAACAATGATGATAACAGTTCAAGTTTATAACAAGTCAAATTTGCAACTGCCCAATTATGGTACTCTGTAATAATATGTAATTAAAAAACTATTCAGACAAAAATATGTAAATGGCATATGATAATTCACTTTAATGAACACATAACACAAATTGTAAATAATAACTATTGTTCCAAATAATCATGCTCTAAATACAGTTAATGACTTAACCTTCCCCATAATTACATTTTCTGTTTGCACAACTACTTCATTGAGTATGTGCCTGCGTGTATGTGTACGCATGCACGCATAAAGTGGGAGTACAACAAAAGACGTAGGTTAAAAATGTTCATAATCACATTTTTAATTTCTGTGCTTTAAAATCATGGTTACGTATATTTACATATGGCTACATGAAAAAATTCTGACTAACTGAATAAAACCAACGTTAGTAGAATACAAAGGCTATTTCCATAAAAGTTTTTATATACTTGAAGATTTACTTGCAAGTGAAAACACACACACACACACACACACACACGCGCGCGCGCACGAACAAATACAGCAATTTCAACAAAATCTGTGTAAAGTTATATCACTTTCAATACTACACACATTAGAGTGCAATATATATAGCTATTACTTTCCACTATCTAAGCTTAGATCACAAATTTAAGATTTTGTCTTAAACAAAAGAAATTTCAAATCCAGACACCATGTTCCCAAAACCTATCAAAGAACAACTCAGCCACACTGACATTGACAACAAAGGCAAAAAACCTCAATCTACTTTGTGCTTGGAAATTGTACTTATTTTAGCATATACAGTGAAACTTTTCCTAACGGACACCTCTGAATATATAACGGACACGTTTTAATTTCCCGGCAGAAGTTATAGGAAAATAATGGACAAGTTGCTTCTCAATACCGGATGTTCTTAATAACGGATATGGACACTGAAAACTAGGCCCCAGCGCCAATTCAAAACTTCCGAATAACGGACAGTGTGAACAGTATCACAGTGATCATTTGAGATAAGAGCGTGTACGGTCGCTTCTTTTGTTTGTGTTGCTAGGTGCTTGTTTACCAGTAACGGGTTAACCCATATCCTACCTACCCAATGTGTTGCGATTTTACACATTATGCACACAGTTCCGCTATTCAGAGTTGTCCGTTAGGTTTTGTAAAGTGCACGTGTGTAGTGTACATGTTTATCTATCAGCGTAAACATCTACATCTTGTTTACTATGGCACAGAAATGCAAACGATTTACTTAAAAAGAAAAAGTGGAAATAATTAATGTGTACGAAAATGAGAAACTTAGTGTTAGAGATATGGCCGCATGGTTTTCTGTTGGGAAAACGCAGATTAGTGATATTTTAAGAAACAAAAAAGTAATCGTTGAATCGTGGACTGAAAATAAAAATCTGGCTGGCAAACGCTCGTTTCCTAAAATGTCTGGCCTATAAGTTGACAATTTAACTTTTGAATGGTTTTGTCGTGCCCGTAGTAACAATATACCTCTGAGTGGACCTCTTATCCGTGAGAAAGCACTCCAAATTGCTACAGAATTAGGGATTCATGACTTCAAAGATTGGAGGCTGGCTCGACAAGTTTAGAATAAGACACAACATCTCTTTCAAAAACGTGTGTGGTGAATCGGGTTCAGCTGACGAAAACGTAGTGTCTGAGTCGAAAAAAAATTACCTGAAATTTGCGGGGGTTATGAAGAAAAAAATATTTTTAACTGTGACGAGACTGGTCTGTTTTTCAGAGCTCTTCCCACTAAAACAATGACTTTAAAAAGTGAAAAGTGTACAGGAGGAAAAATTTCTAAAGAAAGACTGACCGTCATGCTATGCATCAACATGATAGGTGAATTTGAAAAACCTGTTAATATAGGCAAGGCTGCTAAACCTAGATGTTTTAAGGGGATTGACGTGAGTAAACTGAATCTGGTGTGGTATTCAAATAATCGGGCCTGGATGACAAGGGAAATAATGACTGAATGGTTGCTCGCATTTGATCGAAGAATGGGAAGGCAAAATAGAAAAGTAGTTTTGTTTTTAGATAATACTATATCACATTCTAATGTTGTACTAAATAACGTAAAACTAATTTTTTTGCCGCCAAACACGACTTTAGTTTGCCAAGCCTTCGATCAGGGCATTATTCGTAATTTTAAAGTTTACTACAGGCAATACATATTGAGACATATTTTGTCGCGAATGGACAACTATAAATCTGCAGATGAACTGGCAAAATGTATCAGTGTTTTGGACGCGATTCTGTGGATATCTTCAGCCTTGAAGCAAGTGTCCTCCGCTAGAGTGAGCAACTGTTTTAAAAAGTCAAGAATTGTTTGTAAGAATGAAGGTACTTAAGTGATCGATGACAGTGTCAAGGAACTTGAGCCTAACGAACATGAACTTAATGATTTATTAAAGGCCTTTGGTGGATCTGAGGATTATGTCACTATTGATGATGTACTTGTCACAGAAAATGTGTCAACTGACATCAGCGAACTCATAGAAGATCTTCAGGAAATGCCAGAGTGTGAAGATGAGGATGAGAGCGGACAATGGGACGATGACGACACCGAACCGTATTACCCTCCATTCACAAGTAAACGAGCAGCTGAAGAGGTAGGAAAGATAAAACATTATTTTATAAATAAAAGAGATGCAGTGGGACTTAATTTAGTATGTGAACTTCAAACACATATCGAAAAGACACTTGTACAGAATCTGACAGTTCAGACGAAAGTATCTGATTATTTCAAACCACGTGTTCCAAAATAGTAAATGTACAGATTTTTTCCCTTGTATAGTATACAAATGTATAGTAAGATAAATTTTGATTTACATGTGTGTTACAGTATGAACACTGTATAGATTTCATTAATAAACCATTTGAATATATAAAAACACTTTGCTGCACAAATCTAGTTTTTACAGCTTCCTAACCTTGTTTCTGAATAGCGGACACTTCTCAACAACGGACAATTTTACGTTCCCCATCGGTGTCCGTTATAAAGAAGTTTCACTGTATAATATAGTAAAAGTGTGTTTTATTTTTAGTTCACATGACCAACACTGCTCACATAATACTACGAGTAATGGGATCACATGACAGCACAAAGTCAAGTAATAAGGAAGTCCCACATGTTACATAATAGCTGAATACATAACACTTAACTAGTGTACGGAATGAATGAATACATTTGAATCGACATTTGTTAAAAGGGCATCAGTCAACACAACCAAACTTTCGGTAAACAAGAAAAACCTGTTTATGGCCGTATCTATAGGCAATATATATATTTTTTATCTTTCTTGTAAAAATAAGTTATTCAAAAATACATTCATGTGCAATTTGATTTTTTTAAGTGAAAACATTTTAAGCCATAAATTTTTTAAAAGTTGTGACTGATGCTCTTTTAACAAATTTCAAAGATTTCATGGAATAAAACTTTTTTTTTTAGGCTTATTAATAAGACAGTTTATTATTAAAAGTTACAAAATGTAGTACACGACATATTAATGGCTTGATCATAAGAATAACATGTTTCATTAAAGTTTTTAATCGTCATTGTTGGCTGAGGCGTTATGAACTGGCCACTCTAAAATCATACTACAAAATTCCCGGTGCTGATCAGGGACATATTGAATGACTTTTCCAATGTCGGTTACTTTCCCTAACTTAATTCCAACCTTACCCTCGGGGTAGGCCGGGTTGCTCGGAGGAGTCACTGGGCCTTTGGTTGAAAACATAAAAAAATCTGGCAGTTCAGGCCGTTGATGGTTGTATAGGCTTTTATGTACCATTTCAATTTTGATTCAAAGACAAAGTGATACAAGCTTTAAATCCCAAATTTAACTTTTTCATCTTTGGGTTTCTTTTTAGTTTCTTGAGAAACTGGTGTGTTTTTATAGAATGCCTTCCACCAACCTTTGAAGTCCGAAATCTCAGAAGCCCGAACCTCCTTCACAATAAATTTTCCAGGTTTGCTGCATTTTATTATGAGCTCGGTTATCTCATGTAAGCTGAATATCCTGTCAGTTCTACGGAGCAACCTTTTAATAAGCCCAAAGTCTCGGTCGCAAGGCAAATAACTACGTCTTCTGACAGGGTAGAAATGTTGAATCTTTGTAAACCTTTTGCTATCAGTTAAGAACAACAAAAATCAACTTAAAGCATGGTTCTTATTTTGTCCAGCACAATTATCCGAAAAAATACGGATCTCTTTAATATTTTCTGGAACCTGTTTTAAGTTGTCATAAACAAAAGAGCACACTTCATTAGGGTTTTTGCTTGCCTCTCCTTCATGATAAAAGGTAGATAGAGCTAGTTTTGTTTTTAATGTTGGTAATGCAAAATACATTAACGGTCAGCTGGCGTAAATAAAAAAGTTCTTGCACTGGGACCTTGGGTAATGAAATATTCTGCATAAAGTCAAATGAAATAGAAAGAACATCTTGTTCTTTTTTACCATCTTCAGAGGCCTCATATTTTAGGACCGAGTAAAATTTCTTGCTCTTACGTTTATGTACAAGAAGTTCAGCTACCACAGAGAGTTTTGCGGCATCATGTAAATGAGGTGACTTAATTTTTAGCTTGAGTTCCTCACAGGTGCAACAGATGTCTACCTGTGGGCGACCAAATCGTAGGTTGAAGTTTTCTTTAAAAAAATTATAGTAAAAACTGTAGCTAAATTTTTTGTCAGGGTACTTATCACGAAAGAGACTGTACACAATTTTTACATTTAAATCACCATTAAGATAAAGTTTTTTTCTCCTGAATAATATGACTCTTTACAGGAAAAGAGTCTATGTGCTCTCTAACTAGGCTTTTTGTTTCATCCGATAAGCTAAAAGAAATTCCCTTTCCTCTTTTGTCTTCAGGCGTTACACCGACTTGTTTGAGCTGTCGGATTCGTCTCAGCCTTCTAGGCGTTACACCAAAAGTACATTAAAAAGCGTTCATACATACATTTTGATGTAAATCCCAGTAGGAAGTTGTACTTAAACGAGCCGCTATTGGTTCTTGGATTTTATTTTCGTGGTCGTCGTTTATTTACTTGTTCCACATCAATGAGTCCGTAAAGGTACAAATCTTGTTCATTTTTGGTACTTATATCGTGGACTTGGCAAAGACATCATTCACATTATCTTTTCCGATCTTCCCCAAGCAATCTCTCGAACATCTAAAAAAAAACCTAATTAGGCCTATGTTAAAATGACCTTTTAATAATAAAAATAAACAAACAGGTATTCTTATACACTAGGCCTACTTAGAAAACAACTTTGCTGTAGGTTACTACATCAAAGTGATTTATTAAGTTTTTAAATTATGGTCATAGAAATCACCATTAGTTTTGAGGAAGAGATAAAAATTAATAAAAAAGGCCTTCTACTTACCCACAAGAAAACAATGGCTTTTTGGCAGGAACTTCATTTTCTTTATGGTTCACGTACTGTTCACCTTTTAAAATTGCTTTTTTATTATGTTTCTCTTGTATGCACTCGGATCTTTAATTTTTCTTTTTTTGGGAGTATTATTAACTTCACTGTTATCACTTTCAATCATTATTAAAACTGTAAATTCTCACAAATGTTTTATAAAAACAAAGCTGTAAACAACATAACCTAGAAGTAAAACAAAACACAGCTGACATGCTGCCACAGTTTTGGCCAAACACCTGGCCCTCAATAGCAGCGCTGCCAACAATTTGTTAACAGGACGTCAGTCAGTGACTGAAGCCTTTTTAACAAATTTCAGAATATTCGACCTCGTGTTGTGGGCTTACTAGTTGAGAGACTGATGTCATTTTAACACAGAATGTAGATCTATATACAAATATTTTAAATCTGTCAAAAAGTGAAAATGTCAAAAAAACTGACTGATGCCTTTTTAACAAATGCTGATATTTATTATGACTGTTGTACCAACACAAAAAAGTGACAGCACGGATAAAGATTTACAATAGTTAATTTAAGTATTTAAGTGCGTGCACGGGGGTGCGCACGCACGCACGCACGCGCGCGCGCACACACACACACACACACACACACACACACACAGACAGTATTTTTCAAAGGTGATGTAACAATGTTTAACATTAGCAGGTCGGTATTACTTACCTTTGCAAGGCTGGCCGTAAAGAGAACACATTCATATAGTTCTCCCATTCTCTGAAGGAACTCATCAACGTACGGCCTCTTCAGCACATACACCTGATGTACAGTACCATCTATCTCCACAGGCACTACAAAATCAGCATTGTTGATAGGCTAAACACACAAAAACAACGCATATAAACTTATTTACTTAAAAAAGTATTTATAAATGTATGAGACTATTCATGCTCTGAAAAGTGAAAATGTCTCACACAAACTTAGTACTTTCTGGTTAGTTTAAAGTCTAATGGATGTTTGCAGTCAAAGAGAAATTTAAGATCTAACATTAACTTGCACCTTTTCAACATCTACATTTGAATAACATATTTAGACAAGATTTTCAAAGTTCTGAATTAAACAGCAAATTGATATTATGTTACTCCCCCATTCTTTTATCGTAGTTAATGCCACAATATGGAATTAAATTGTGGCAACATAGACTGAAGCTTGAAAACAATTTAAAAATTACTGCACTTAACACAAATACACACTAACATAATTTAGAAATGTCTATATAAAGGAAAGAATTTAAGCAGGAAGACAAAAATGATGCACAAAATGATCATTTTAGGCCAATCTTAATTTAAGAAAATGAGAGTTGGATACTTGAAATTTAACAGAAAGAAAATTAAACATCATTCGAATTAAATACATAAGAGGTCTAAGATACAACGAGGAGAGACAGAAGAAGAATTGGGAAAACAAAAAGAAATCTAGGAGTTGAATAAGTAAGTAGAAGAATAAACAAAAAACTCTTATGGTTTGGTCATTTTGTTAAAATGCCTTGCAGCAGGCCAGTAAAATACCTAACTAGGAACCAAAGAATGAACAAGACAAAATACTGGAAGAAGCAAAGAAAATATGGAATGATGAAATAGCTTTGATTTTAAATATAAGGGATGCAAGATGGACACAGTAAATTTATAAACAAATTTCAAGTGTAAATGATTACCACAACCATAAGATAGAAGGTTAAGATTACACATAATTTAGAAGCAATAATATTTAAGATAAATAATAATCAGCAGTGTCCACATTACCTGCTAGACACTAGTAAATAAACTGCTACCTCCTGTCTGTTTGTCAGATAGCTCTATGTTAAATATCTTAAATTTTGCTTAAAAAATAAAATAATAAAATCAAAATCAACAAAAAATTATGAGCTTTGCTACTTCACATAGGCATTTCGTCTAAACTTTTTAAATGCAAGACCTCCATACAGGAGCAGATTTAGAAGCATGTGGTGCCCTATGCTGCCATCAGACTGGCGCCCCTCCCCCCAATTCAAAATTCAACCTTTTATCCATTATTTACAATAATAAATGGCATACACAATTTTGAAAGTTAACAATTATTTTATTAAACTTACAACAAACATTTAGCTAAATAGTGAATACATTGAGCTTAGTAGTACTTGAGCTTAGACAATACTAATCGATCCATTTTTTTTTTTGATTTTGCCTTAACGAAGTCTTGTATAATTCCTTCTAAATCAAGCGATCAAGTATATTGCTTTAATAGTCAACCTTGCTAACGAAGATAATCTCGCATCTCCTGTAGTTGAACTCAACATTGTAACGGTACATAATTGTATGAAAAACAATTTTTTAAATCAAGTGTATTCCCTATGTAGCCAGCGTTCACCTTTTTGGAACCTCGATTTAGTCAACCATGTATGCAGTGTTATTACAAAACAAAACGTCTGTGTCTTGTCTCCGCACTCAAACAGTCCAGACAGATTATGAAACAACACACAGTTTTGCGTCAGCCGTGAATCACGGAGAAAATAATGCCAAGTCATATTGCACCAGGCGGCAACATGTTGCTAAACTCTATACTTGTTTTATAGCGCCTTTTAAAAAGCACCAATTGGAGTGCAGACTGACGATCACGTGACCAGACTAAAACTCCGTGTATTTCTGCCTTAGCGCAGTAATGAGTTAGTCCACTGCAACTCACGGTCGAGCGGCCAGAAAATCAGCATAGAGTTACAAGTTAACAAAAAACGGTGGCCTCGGGCGTGTGAGATGGGCCGAAAACAGTACAATAACTGTTAAAGTGTGTGAACAATGTAGCGGTCAAACAATAAAAAAAACAACTATCAGTGCTAGCGCAAGGTACGTCGGCCAACATAATGTTGTTAAAGAAAACATAACCAAAAAATAGTAACCTGTTGAATACGGTTTTAAAACTACTCAATACGGAATGTGAAAGACGTATAAATGTGTGAAACATTGAAGTGCGAAGTGCTCGAGTGAATGGTAATTTACACGCGGCGGTGGTGAAAGCAGCGAGAACTTCTCAGGATTTGGTTAAGTACCAATAAACAAATTATTAATTCAAGATTTCAAGCATCTCAAGCAAAATTTTCTAATATTATCTAATAAAAGTTTAAAGAGCTCTATAAAAGAAAATAGTAAAGGGAAAAGATATAAACACGTATTGGTTCATATAATAAAAATAAGTAATTTATAAGAGGTTAGTAGTAAGGAAGATTTCCTTTGTTAATCTGTTTGATTTTAGGTTATTCGTTATTGATTTGTTGTATTACTAATACAACACAACATACTAATATTTTATTGCTATCACAGTAAGAATGTGTTTAATAAACCAGAAGCATTTGTTTTAACATAAACTGTGTATTTATATTGATACCAGTCACCTCAAATAATCCTATCTGCAGCAGTTTTCGTCTGTACGACTCTGGAAAAGAACCCTAAGGTAAGATTTTAATATTGAATTAACTTATATTGTTTCATTGGCCCCGAACTAGGGACTCGAAGAGTTTATGATAAATATAAAGTAATTAATATTGTTTCAGTGCCGCCCGAACAGGGACTCGAAGAGTATTATATAAAGTGAATTAACTTATATAGTTTCAACATATAGTCCAATCAATAGGTACAAAGGTATGCAAAAATTCCAACCCGGAAACAAAAAATATGGCGTTGTAGGAAAAAAAATTCTAAGAAAGAGTATATAAAATGAAACTCGGTCTGAAATGGCGAAGTTAACCTAAAAAGTTCGCAAAGTTGGAAAAAACGGGTTTTTCAAAAATAAAAAAAAAACTACAACTCCAATCGAAAAATAGTAAATCACAAAGTTGTAGGTAATAAAAAGATCTTTCGACTGTTATTTTTGTGAGTATCGATTGTCATGTTACTTTTCAAGATATATCGGAAAAACCGTCTAAAATCGACTATTTTTGTTTTTGCCGTATCATTTTCAAATTTACGTTTAAAGAGTTGATATTTATTGTGAATATAGCCCGCGGCAAGCCAAAAAAGTACGTATTTGAAAAATTGGAAAATTTGTTTTATTTTTCGAGATATATCGATTTTTCGAAAAAAATACGTTCTCGAAAATCGACCACTCTTGCTCGACGGATAGTCGTAGAGTAACGAGTTTGGGCTTATTTTCTTCTTGGAGAGTTGTACTTTCATTCTGTAAAAGATTTATAACGATTTTATGAATTTTAAGTACCAAAAAATGTCATTGAAAAAATTAAATGTTTTTAGGTTACGTTTTTTTTAAATATCTTTTTTAATTTTAATTGTAAGAAAATGCCCTTAACAGAAATCAGTTGCTGGCATTTTTTCACGAATTAAAAAAAAAATTGATGTACGACCGCCTGGAGCCGATTTTTTTTTTTTTTCATAAAATTCCAAAGGACGTAATTTACATCATACAGCATTAGCCTTTGTGGAGATTACTTTTGAAATACCTATATTTTCAAAAGAAAAATACAGCGATTCATTTCATTGACTTTTACTATTAACAATCAAGTGTGAAAGTGAAGCGTGCAAGCAGGCGCGCGCTAATTGCAGCGGGCGGCGTAAACTCGCTCGGCCGCTCTTAAAACTAGATTCGCTCGTTCTAAATCTTTCGCGCTCGAAAAAATCCTCAGTATCTCGGCTTCTAAATTACGTACAAAAATCCTTTTGTACTTAATCTGGGGTAACTCGACGAGATAACACAATTCTTATAGTTTCAGTCGCCTTATAAGCTTAATTGTTGCGAAAACTGCAATTTTTCTTTATTTAGATTTTTTTCATGTTTTTCGGTATTCTAATTACAAACCATAATTATAACAGTATTGTTATTATGATTGTTGGGATTTTTCGAAACATTTGCTTCCTGATTTCAGTAATTAATTATTTGCGATAGAAAATTAAAAAAGTAACAAATTAAGATGATTTTTAAAAATTTTATTTATATAAAAATATTTCATTACAAAACTTATAAAATTTTTATAATTAATAATATTTATTTGTTTTATTCAATTTTCCTTTTCTTTGATTCATTATGATCTTCTTGGTCACTTTCTTCTTCTTCTACGTTCTCATTTATGTATATTTCTTCATTATCATTTTGTTCATCATTTTCTATTGTAATGTGTTTGTCAAGAAGTTTTTCCAAGACATCCAAACAGTGATCATCTAATTGGATGTCAGGAGGAGTTTCAAAGTTTTCGCAATTTGTTGAGTCGCAATGTAGACAAATACTTGTACATTTAAGGAAATTTTTTTGCAACCACATGTTTTTGTTCTACAACCACTTACACAGCTACATGATATTTTTTTTAATATTTCCTCGGGTATCAGTGGTTCCTCAGTATAAACTGGCATCAACAAATTGTCAGTATTTCTCCAACCCCACTGAGTTGGATCTTTGTCGTTTTCCAACCATTTTTGCAATTGCAAATAAACTCGTAATGCATGTTGCTTGGCAGCTCCTTCAGTAGGCGGAAGACTTTCTAATTTAAAAGAGGCTCGCAAAGTGGATCGTTTAAAGTGTTCATAACGATGGTCGTTAAGGGTACCTTCTTTTTTATTACAATATAGCAAAGAGATAATTTTGCACATATTCTTTGCAATGTCATTAGGAGAAGCATCTACATATGTATATTGTAATATAAATATGTATAATAATAATAATAATAATAATAATAATAAGACTATAAAAAGGTTAAATAAAAATTTTAAATCCAACATTTTGAATTTAAAAGTCTGAATAATAAAAAAAACAAGAAATAAAAATAAAAAAACCGATGAATACAACTTTGCCTAATTACGGTATTTGTTGATAACTCTGTTGTTTTATATTAAATTTGTTAAGGGCATTTTCGTACAATTAAAATTAAAAAAAAGATATTTAAAAAAGTAACCTAAAAAAATTTAATTTTTCAATGTCATTTTTCGGTACTTAAAATTCATAAAATCGTTATAAATCTTTTACAGCATGAACGTACAACTCTCCAAGAAGAAAATAAACACAAGCTCGTTACTCTACGACTATTCGTCGAGCACGAGTGGCCGATTTTCGAGAACGCATTTTTTTTCGAAAAATCGATATATCTCGAAAAATAAAACAAATTTTCCAATTTTTCAAATACATACGTTTTTGGCTTGTTCACTGAAGCAAACCATACATACACAAACATCGACAACATGGATATTTTACACGTACACACAAAAGGCGAAAAACTAGACACTCTTGAACAATTGGAAATATACAAACACACAAAAACACATAAAAATGACATCCTAAACGAACCAACATCATTCAAATCACACATATTATTCGAACATATCACACCCCACACACACAACATCAATCCTTCAAAAGCCGGCGCTGTTGAAAAGAACAAGACGGACAGTACTCCCAGTGGCACCCTCTGACAAAGCTTATAATAAACGAAAACTGGTTCAAGCTATAAGCTAAAACTTTTACGTTTTTACCAATAAAAAACTTTCTGTTCCGAGTCGGTAGTGATATTCATTAATTCTTCCAGTCAGTTACAATATTTTCTCTATTACTAGGAGGGGATACTTCTACAGATACTTTTACAGACAACGATTCTTTTGAGTTTCTAGTCACTTGATTATATGCAGGGTAGGGTAGGCACCTAAACCTTGTCTCCTCCTGTGGTGGGCCACTTTTACTAAAATTTTTGTAAATTCAATGGCCTGCGTCATATACATCCTTACCTGGATAATAATGAGTATTGTATCTTCTTGTCATTATTTTGTCTTTATAACAACGTATATTGGTTTCTATACATTTTACTGATTTCGAATTTAATTTAGTTACACACGTTTTGGTTAAAAATAAAATTAAACTACTTTTAAGTTTACCCATTTGTTAAGCTTACTGTACATAACTCATATAACAAATGTTAAATTTGAAAACAGGCAAAGTAAAATATTTATAAATATATTGTTATGACATTACAGAACATTCTATGTGTTTCTCATTATGGTGTCCATGTTACGAATAGCAAGACACCAGAATAGTGCGGACGCACTTGTACATGCTTTGCAATTTGAGGCCGTAAAGTCAGCGTTTGGTTGGGCAAGTCATAAAGTGCGCGTTAAATGATCGCAACGGCACCGATGATGAAGAAGAGCAAGGAACAGAAATCCAACAAGTGGCGCTACAGAGTAAGGTAAGAAAGGATGGAAGACCGAAGTGTTATAGATGTGGAAAACCTGGACATCTACGAGATTGTCGGGTTAGAATTCAGCAGCAGGGAAATGAGCAGTAGTCGGTACAACGGAGCGTGTGCTGACTAACTGGAGGAACAAAGCCCCTAGACAATATGCAATTTCTACACTTCATAACAATAGTGGGACCTTTTAAATCAAGTGGCCGTAACTGTCTCGCCACACTCCGAAAATATCATCAATGGTTAGAACTGAGGTAGATACCAGGGGCAACAAGTGTTCTATATTTGAACCCCAGGTAGTCAGCACACTAGGTATACTAATTGCCAGAAGTTTAGTAAAACCTGATGAAACCGGAAATGTACCTATTAGAGTGGCAAATATATGGGATCAAGCTGTCACTTTACAAAGCAATACAATCCTAGGCAAATTGACTCCTGTGGCCTGGGTACCCAGAATGACGCAACGGAGATGCAGTACTATGGACACTTCCGAATTACCAGAGGAACTGCAGGAATTATTGAACAGATCTTCTAACGGCCTCTCAAGTGGTGAGGTAAAAGAACTCGGACAGTTTCTACATGAATTTAAAGATTCTTTTGCAGTTCAGGGCCAGTCATTGGGAAGAACCTTTCTTGTACAGGGTGGGGCGTGAGAACTTCCTTTTTTGACAATGGCGCGGTGAAGTTATGTGGGGGTCACAGAGTGGTGGGGAGGTCTCAATTGAAGAGGCAGGGTGGGAGGTTTGTGTCCCCACCTGTTTCAGTTGCAACAATGGTTTGGTCGAGGCAGCATCGCGCTTTTGCCGTAGAGGCGTATTTTTCTAACAGCCGCTCGGTCATCGCGGTGCAACATGCCTTTCGTCGTCACTTCGAAATTCCCCCACGGATCCATGTTCCTGATCGGAAATCGATTTTGTTTGTGGTTGGACGCCTTCAGGAAAATGGGGAATGTGTCCAAAAGAAAGAGAGGACCTCTGAGGAACGTTACAACACCTGAAAATGTCGAACGAGTTCGTTTGGCTATGATGCGGTCTCCTAAGCGCTCTGCACGTAAACATGCAGTTGCCCTTGGCGTGTCGGCACGTTCTATTCATCGAATTCTTCACGATGACCTCCATTTCCATCCATACAAAATGGTTGTGACCCAACAACTGATAGAACGTGATTATGTAAACCGACAAACATCATGTGAGCAGCTGGTTGATACCTTACCCAACGACGCACTTGTGTTCTTCTCTGACGAGGCACATTTCCACCTTAGTGGCTGTGTTAACAAACAGAATATGCGGTACTGGAGTGAAACAAATCCCAGGGAACTTCATGAGAGGCCCCTTCATTTGGATCGTGTCACGGTATGGTGTGCAATTTCAAGAGTAGGGATCATTGGCCCTTACTTTTTTCAAGAAAACGGTGGTGCTGTTTCCGTGAATTCAGACCGTTATTTGACAATGATCCAAGAGTTTTTTTTGCCTGCTCTCGAAGCGATGGAACTGGATAATGTGTGGTTTCAGCAAGATGGGGCCACAGCCCACACAGCCAGGGTTTCAATGGATTGTTTGAGAGAAGCCTTCCCCAGGCAGCTGATCTCCCTGAGAGGGGATGTAAACTGGCCTGCGCGTTCACCTGATTTAGCCCCCTGTGATTATTTCCTGTGGGGTTGTCTCAAATCCCTGGTTTATAATGATCGTCCACACACCCTGGAACACCTACAGAACAACATCTGAGCCGAAATTGCCAATATACCGGTCCACATGCTTGAAAGAGTGGACCGAAACTTCCGAATTCAACTGAATCAGTGTATTGACAATGGAGGGCGACAATTACAAGATATTCTTTTTAAAACAGTGTAAAATCAAATCTCTCATGTTGTGTGACAGGTTAAAAATAAGAATAAAGAGTTTTGAAACGTGTACAGTTTTTTATTTCATTTTCAAAAAAGGAAGTTCCCACGCCCCACCCTGTACAACATCGCATCAATAACAGAGACACAACACCGTTTAGCCGACCTACTCTATGGCCTCCATTATCTAAGCAAGGGGTCATTCTAAATCAAATCATCCAGCCAGAAAAAATTTTATATGCCACCTCCTCAGATTTTCATGAAATTTGTTTACAGCATCTATGGACAAATATAACAACCCGTATTTTTCATTTTTGCCAAATTCACTTTAGTTTTTTTAAATGATTTTTTGAAAAAAGTCCATTTTTAGCCAAATTGATAGTCGCAGCACGAGATCTAAAGGGCACTTTTCAATAAAAACTCTCCTTGTATGGTTATTATTTAATATTAAGTTATGAAACTTACAATACTTACTTGAAATTTCACAAGGATTCCAAATATAAAGTCAAAAATAACATTTAGACTCATATAAAACTTGTTTTTCCACTTCAAAGTTGGCAATTCTGAATTTTTTTCTCCGTGCAGGCTTTTATATAAATGTTTATAACTTTTTTCTGTCTGGTCCTATGAGGCTGAAAAAGGTCTCATTTGAAAGAGGATGAAATGTAATATAATAGCATAAAATAAAAGTCATGGGTATTTAATGACATTTTATAATTTAAGTACAAGTTTATATTTGATATTTCATTGAAATACTTTGCATAGTACCGTATCTTGTGTGGCCAATGAGGATTTTTTTTACTTAAGGTATACTTATATTATTCTGTACTAAAACCTTCAGTTAAAATTAGGCTTATCAGTGTAACAAGGCCTAACTACCTGTAAAAACTAAAACAATATAGATTTTAAAGAAGATTTGTCCGTATTTTAAAAATAATAACTTGCTTAGGTATTTACTTGTTGAGTTAGCTTACCTTTTCAGCCTTAAATGGTATTACAGGATATTTATAATATATACAGGTGCTTCTTGATTGATATGAAACTTAATTTTTCCTTGCCCAGGCAGCATTAATATTTTGAATACTTTTTTTGGATAGTCTGAAAAGCATTCGGCCCATCTAAGCAATTAATTCAGGTACGTCTACGCAGCAAATTATGTTTGTAAAATGGACCCAGCACTTATCCCCTCTCCCAACATTTCTGTGTTCTGGCCAAAAAAATGTTTTTGATGGCCAGTGAGGATGCATAAAATTGATGTAAGCATCTTGGTTGTCATCATCTAGCTCCAAAATTAGTCCAATATAACACTTTCTTCATAGACACAGCCTACATAGGTATTTGGTTGGAGATTTGGAAGTTGCAGTTCTTGCGATAAGCTATATCTTAAGGAAAAATCTTTGTCACTGCTGATACGTTTTGCTGCTATTTCGGTTTTGGATACTGGTTGGAAATAATAGAAGGACCTTGTGCCAATAACAGTTTTATGATCACTAAATCACAAAGTTAACATAGGTTCTACATTTTTTACATTGTCTGTATTGATGAATTGAAATGTTACTTTTGAAAAATACTGGTCACAAATCTTGAAGATTTCTTCTGGTGTAGAAATTTGATCTTTATATGGCAATTTTTTTCTACAGTTGTCACAAATCTTTTTTCCAGGAATTAATATTATTCCTTTTTTTCTTTTTACTTCTTTAGCATATTTAAGAGATACTGGTCTTAAACCTGCTTTGATGACCTTTTTGTGGACATTCTTGGGTCGCAAACACTTTTTTGGTTATTTTCATAATATTCAGTATAGTAGAGATAATGATGTAAACATAAATTGTAACTAGGTGTCAATGTTTTTCCTAACCTCCATAAGAATTGCTTTAACTTCATCTGGTAAATTTGAAACCAACAGTATTTCTTTCTTATCTGTAAAATTTGTGTTGTGACAAACAGAATGAGTGATCAGCACATTACATTCTTTAGGTACTAACAACTCTTCATCTGAACTCGTGATTATACATAGATAGTACAGTAATAAAGAAATCAATCTTTGTTTTAAACTGCACATTAATGGTTATCAATGAAACTTAATAGTACTAAATCAGAAGACAAAATGATTGTTGAACCAGAATCAGATGAATCAGACTACTCACTGTAGTTTGTATGTTTGTTCCAAACACTACTGTCCCCTATTACACTGTATACATTTATAGATTATAAAAAAACTATTTTACACAAAACCACTTCAAACAATGTATACACTTTTTTACAATGAACTAATTATGCACTGTTTGTATGCTACTTAGTGGTGGGAACAAAAACGCACAACTGTTTGAAAAAACAGTTCTCTAGAAAAAAAACGAATGAACTGTTCTTTTCCGCGGAGACAAACTGTTTCTCCGCTTTAAAAACGAACGTGGCATTGACAACAGTACTGACAACGCAACTGTTCACAGAGTTCACTGTTGTTGTTCCGTTTTCTGTTCGCAGTAAACCGTTCGTTTTCGTTGCCACTTTTGTTGAGCTGTTTGGCGTAAACTGGTTTTTTGAACCGTTTGTTGAACTGTTGTTAGGAGGAAACTGTTAGTTTATATTGCAACGTACGTTGACTTAGGTTTGATTATTGTACTGTGCTCGTTCTGTTTTCTGTTCGCAGTAAACCATTCGTTTTTGTTGGCACTTTCGTTGAGCTGTTTGGCGTAAACTGTTTTTTTAACCGTTTGTTGGGACTAAACTGTTCGTTTTTAATGCAACATGCATTGACTTAGGTTTGATTATTGTACTGTGCTCGTTCTGTTTGATGCAAAATTATATGTGTGTGTGTGTGTGTGTGTGTGTGTGCCTGCGTGCTTATATGTGTTTGATGTTTGTTTAGGTTATAGCTTAAATTAGACGGCGTAAGGCAGATATTCTTTTAGTATAAGTAAAACTGTTTATTAACGTGGCAAACAGATTACGAAGCGACTTGTGGAATTATTTTCACAAAGCAGATAATGATATGGCTGTTTGCACAGTTTGTAAACAAAAAATGTTGTATAAATCTACGATAACCAATTTAAAAGGGCATTTAAAAAGAAAACATATTTCAGTTTTCATATTTCATATAAAACATATTTTAATATCAATTGTGTCAAAATTTCTTATTTCATCTCCACTTAGACTACCTCTTGTGCACTGTATAAATTGTTTTCTGTACAGAAAAACCGTATTCACACTTCGAGATTGAAAGTTCCATCTCACAGGTACAGATCGTGGTAATCATTTTCTAACTATTTCGTCTAACATCTTGGTTCGCTGAGGACTACTTGAAAAGAAGTGCATATTCCCTATAAGTTTGCAAAGAAAACGCGAACGGTCTGATTAATTGACGCCGCATTCATCAGAACTAAATTAAAGTGGTGGGTGTAACAATGTACATATTCTGCCTTTGGGAAATGTTTTTGACAATAGCATCCAGCCATTACGGGCACCATCATAAGTTGGGGCAATCAGTTTTGCCGGTGTTAATTTTATGATATTCAAGCTGTTCAATAATGCAGGCTGCTACAGTTTTGGCATCATGTTTCTCAGGTGTAAAAAATTCCCAGAATCTTTCAACAGGTTTACCTTTCACAACATATTCTTAAGCCACAGCCATCTGAAATATGTTAGCACTGTCACTGGTTTCATCAGCAATTACTGCTAAAAAGTTAGTTTCTTTAATTTCCTGTGAGATTTTCTCACAACAGACCTCTAACATTATTTTTAAAAGCTCACTCTGCACGGTTTTTGACATACAGTAGCACTTTCTAAATGAGTTTTCAAAGCACCATCGAGTTCTGCACTAAAATCAATTAAGCCGCAAAAAATTCCCGGGTTAATCGACATGTCAGATTCGTCGTGTGTCCCCTGAAAGCTAACTCGAAAGATCCACAAAAACGAACACAATTTATAATATTTAACATGTATCTATTATGCCTCACCTCTTCACTGTGTAAGGCAATATTGCATCTATACTGTGAGTCAAACTGTTCTGGAATATTTACTGTTCCAACAAGTGCTAGTTGAAGAGCGTTTTTTATATGTACGTTTGAAGCCTGATGGTTTTTCACACGTTCACTTAAATAATTAATATCAGTCAAACCAGATTTAGTCCAGAGGTGTTCTCCACAAAACAACAAACAAGGAAAACAGAACAGTGCATTCTTTGTATCACAACCACATAGCCAGTCAGTTTTTGAATAATAATCAGACTTAAATGTTCTACAAAATGCCCTAGTACTTGACTTAATATTTTGCTTTGTTGTTAAATCTGGTAAAGGGCATCCTAAAATTTTAATTTCAAGTTTCTCTTCGAGGCTGAGATGGGAAAACGGTTTATTTATTAGGTTCAAAGGAGAATTCATGTTTACAATTTTATTCCTAATTAATGCTATTACAACTCGCACCAAACACCGACACTCACAATAACAAAAAAAAGTGAACTTTAATAAACCGCCAATTTGTAAACGATAACCGAAAACAACACTGTCGTAAAGCACGGGCACACATCCTGCAAATGAGAGAGTAACATTGGACTGGCTGTGCAAGCACATCATGTTGTACCCCGGCGTGCAACCGCTTTCCTTGTATACCCGAGATATGTGATTGTACACGTATAGCCTGTGTTTCGCATTTGAGCACTTGTACGCCGCTGCCATATAACTATCATGTTGCAGAGGGCCAGTGTACCACCACGCTCGGCCGACAAAGCTCGCGTTGGTTTTTAAGTGTAAATGTTTTGTTTCGAGCAGCGTATTGACTGATAATGTATTGGGCATATAACTGGTATACGTGTATGCACACTAATGGAAATGCTTGTTAACACTGTTAATATAATAATAAAAACAGTCAATAAAACTGGTGGTTGTGCAACTTTGCAACTTGATCACGAGCCGCCCTTGGCATACAGGTTATCAATACATGACACAACTGGCACGACTCCAGCACATTTGGTGTTTGGGCAGGAGATTCGTCTTCCTGGGGACTTGATGTTCGGATCACCTGAGACTCAGTCCCAAGAGCCACAGAACTATTCCTCACAATTAGAAAACCAACTACAAGAAATTAATTGCTTGATAAGAGGATGGCTGCAGATTGCCAGTGATAAAATGAAAACTCGGTATGACATTCGCAGCAGTAGTGTGGGTTTCCAAGGAGATCAGGTTTGGTTGTACAACCGAAAGCGCCATCGTGGTCCCTCACCTAAACCTCAGACTAACTGAGAAGGACCTTACACTGTAAAAAAAAGAATCAATGATGTTGTCTATTGGATTCAACAGGAAGGACAGCAAAAGTTCAAGGTCATCCACCTAGATCACCTGGCTAAGTATTACTTCAGAGATTGTTTGCCAGTTCGGGACGAACGGGTTTAAGGAGGGGCAGTGTTATAACATTACAGAACATTCTACGTGTTTCTTGGCTATTCTAGTGGAACCAACTGGAATGTTGTGTGTGTACGTGATTCTTAACAGGCATTAACGAGGTTGTTCCAGATTCATCGGTCAGTGCACGCTGTGTTCAAGGCCGCAAGCAATTACACTCTAGTGTTGACACGTATTATGGATTATTCTGGAATATCAGCGGGGTATAAATATGGGCACTGAGTTCAGTTGAAGTGGTGATTTATTTTAGTGCGGTTCGAAGTATTGTGGCGAAGTGTTATGTGATAGTGTGCGACTCTATTAGTGACATTATTATTGCGTGTGAACAATTTTTATTTGATTTGTTGTAAGAGACTATCTGGTTGATTACAAACTGTTTAATTGTGATAATTAAAGCTGGTGATTAGTGACTTAATTGGTGTCTTGTATTTTGTTTTCCACTGTACCATATGACGATCAGTTACACCTTTGTAACAATATACAAAGATGTACTGTTACTATAGTTTCTGCAATTTTATAAGTAAAATGGGACTTGTGTTATGATCTGGAGCAGCATGAAGTTATAAAAGTAAGCATAATACTGAAGAGCTGCACAAATATGCAACACACGGTATTTGAAACAAAATGAAACATTATGTTGCAATACTATGACAATTGCCAAAACATAAAAACCCTAATTTTATGATGTGGACCACAAGAGGTACTCCTCTGCAGCATCCAAGACTTAGCATCTGGTATTTAGTAACCATATACTCTGCACTAGAATACTTCTGCACCTTCCACAACCATAGTCTTGAAAATGCTTGTTGTGTTTTACCTGCTGCTTATCTGCATCCTGCTTCCATTCCTACTTTACCCAACCATTCTCCAGGTTCCTTTTATATATGACATTCCTCTGATTCTAAAAAGTGCTTTCCGCCTTTGTCATGAATCATAGCTTGGAAAGCTTCTACCATAGACACTTCATTGTATTTGTTACAGCAAATCAACTATTAATAGAAAATGAAAAGCGACCTACTCATATATTGTTTTTTCACTGCTAAAAAAAATCCACCAACTTCTGTTGTAAATGAATTACCACTTTCAACAACTAAACTCTAATCACTCAGTTACACTCCATACAAATAAAAACTACAAGCTATTTCAAACTTTTTGTTTATATTAACGTTGCCTTGATAGAAATTTAACTTCAACAGATTGTATTTAACTTTCTGAGACAGAAAAACCAGATTTTTGTGGAGACATTCTTATAATAATGCAGTATAAAAAGGTTTCAAATGCAAGTTTTTTCTAGTAAACAAGAAGACTAAGATTGACATAATTGAGACTGCCAACAAGAGATATGACCTTTAAAGCATAACTAAATCCAACACTCTCATAAAGACCACACAGTAACGGTAGATATAATGGCATCAGGTGTGTTGCAAGAAAAATAATGTACAAATGTTATTTTACATCCTCTTAACTATACATTAGCTACACAAAAATAATTTCATTAAGTTAATCATACAGCAGAGATGAATATTTTAATATCAACAATGACATACTAACTAAATATTTGTAGTATACATGAAAACAGACAGCATACGCAATACATGTAAACACATTACTGATACAAAACAGTCAGAAGCAAATTTTATTTTGACAGAGAAAAGCCTATTAAAAAGATGAACAAACTAAACTTAAAAATTATGTATAATCAAAATAGTAAAATAAGTGAAATGTTAAAAGTGAGGAAAAACTACTTTTAACAATTCAGGCATATCATTGTTACTGCTCATTATGCATACAATGCATAGTAATAATGAATAATTATCACATAAAAGTAGGCAACAACAGCATAATACGCAAATAATTTCGATAGCATACATACATTATTAAGCAAATCTACAAATGAAAGAACTTCTGGACTTAAGGTTCTGCATGCTAAATTTAAAATTCCATTGTTGATACTGGCGCACTCATAGCAGCGGAAGCAGGAGTAATTACTTGATAACTATCCGGTATGTAACGTATGAAACTTTGTAAATTCTGCAAGTCGTACTAATTACTACGACACAAAAAATAGTCCCCCGCCGCCTGCACTCGGCTTCGCGCCAGCAGATGACCAGACCACTCACGCACGTACCTATACACTCACCATTCTATCAACAGCAATTGTTACATAATGTGTACGTACAGCAAAATATGCAAATCTGCAAAATATGGCTACTGACAGTACGGTCTAACATGATCAAAATAACAAGTAATTTGTGTGACTTTATTTAAAAATGTATAAACAAAATAATTTATGTCTTCTATGCAAGAAATCATCTGTAGGTCTATAATAAATGAACTCCTAACACTTAGAACGAATAAATGAATTCGTAGCACACGCCATAGTACTTACTATATCCATTTACATTTGGGGTTTCAAATCTAAATATTTATTGTCATTGATAATCTCTAACAATCGCATACACAAAAAAAAAATTATCCAAATTATCCGTATCCCACATTAGACTGCTACAAATTATACGATAAACGCAAGTAACTTACTTATTGTTCTGCTCGTTCAATAAACAGGCCTTATCCACAAAGCAGATTCATTTGTAATGCGCAATTTTTTGGTCATTAGGCCAACTTCTCAGAAGTAGTATGTGATAAATTAGTAAATACGTACTGATTAGAGATATATGAATTCGCTGATGTCTTACTGATTGATTCTATATTGGTGATAATAAATCAACTGTTGGCATAGACGAATCCATTTTCTTCACGGTGTAAATAATGTCGGGAGACTGTTTCCTCAACTATAGGTTTTTTAGAGGGATAAATCCAAAACACTGTTGTACTGCCGATTGAACGGGGGATACAAACAGTGAAAAACTGTAACCTAGTCCGAAGATTATGTTGGATTGTTGGAAAGTTTATGGTGCTATACATTTTGTGCGTGAAACGTCAATCATTCTGTGAATTTCGAATGTCCTGTGTCCAGTATTCACACCAATCCGACAAAGTTTATAATCAAAAGCTAAAGTGAGAAACGAGAATTTGATGCTGGGAGGCGCTCAACTCATATTCTGTTTGTGCGAATTTGGCTATTCCAACAATAACAGTCAGTAAACATGGCATATACACTATCACTAAATAAATGAATGTGGTCGTCAACAGTAAAAAGCATCCACTTTACAAATGCGTTCGCTTTCTGTATAAGGCCCCAATATATTTCATCTGCAAAAAAATAAAATATTTTTAGTGAAAGGAAGGAACGTTATAAATTCACCAGTTTGCTACACTCAAAATATTTTATTTGTAAAGTGTGGTTTAGCAGTGTTTACTGAGTGTCAAAAAAGGTTATTTAATCTTGATATTATAAATAAATCTCATAAAAAATAATTATATGTATCATAAATCATTCTCATCTATATATATAATTATAAAACTCAAAGTCTGAGGATTATGGGTACTGAATACAAATCCATATCGTTACACCGATTGCCACCAAATTTTGCACAAGTAACCTTTGATACAAGGCGAAAAATACTGTCTAACTTGGAATTTGATGTTTTGCCCCGTTCGCACGATTTAGGCCTTTTTAATTATGCCTTTCGTTGACGCATATAAAGATGTCAACAACACCAAGGAGACCACAATTAATTACCATAGTAACAAACAAATAAACAAATGATATTTAGCGGCATCAGAACTGTATCTTTATCCGTTCCTGCAGTTTTTAATATGCGATTGTATCGATATATTTTGTAATTTTGTATACAGACACGTCTATACATTTTGTAATTGTCTTAAACAATTATAAAATTTATGTTTATACGTATTTCTGATAATGCAATGAATAAGTAACGAAATATATTAAATACTACTACTAAAGATGTCAAAAGCACCAAGGAGACCAGAATTAATTACCATAGTAACAAGTAAATAAACAAAAACTATTTAGCGGCATTGGAACTGTACATTTATCCATTCCTGCAGTACACTTTCGATTTTTATACAATATGCGAGTGTATCGATATATTATGATGTGGAAAACAAGTGTACTAAATTGTAAATTGTCTTATTACTTAATGCAAAGAGAATATACGTGTTGTTTTCATTTGTGAGGTTAGGTGACAACGGTTTTTGGTTTTTAGTTTACTGCTGAAATAAATAAAACCATGGTTGAGGAAAACAAAGGTTTAATGTGTTCTACAGTGCTTATAACACAGTAACACTTAAAATAAAGAATTTAGCGTTTTTGATTTAATAGGTACTTTATAAATATCTCCAAAAGGCTTTGTAAATGGGTACTTTTAAATCTCCAAAGGCTGTTGCACCAACATAATAATTTAGTACAAGTTAAAATAGTACAAGTGTTGAAAACAGCTTTGGAGAGAATTTAATGAGTACAAAATTGTTATACGAGCTGACAGAACGCCATATAGACATAGACAATAAAAGTTATACTAAAATACTTATTAAAAGTCAAATATTCGTGTCCGAAGCAGCGGATAACAGCTATTAGTTAAATAAAGAAAAGTATATAAATTAATATTTACGTTAACAAACACACATTACACATAAGTTCATTTTAATAGCTGTCTTATGACAATAATATAAAATTATTAGCACAGTCAAAATTATTTGTTCAAAGACTATTATCATTTTTGTACATTATGAATGATCCAATCCTTATTGATAAAACAACAGATACTTATCTCATTTTCGTAGGTCAAAGCCATGTACAGTGACATGGCAAAGTTGATATTACTTTGTGATAACATAAAATAAAACAAATTAACTTACAATAAAAAATTAACAAATATTTACACAAATAGGAATAATTAATAATTAAGTGTAACTTTAAATAAAGATCCTACGAATAAATATCAAACACAAATATTAAATAGGAACAAATAAATATATTTTAATTATGATTAAAAAATAATAACATATGTATCACGTCAAAGAATGAGAGGTATGCTACATCATGGAAATGAAAACTCCTCAGCACTTGCCTGAATGCTAACAGAAGTCGAGGCAAAAACTCCTTAGAAGGACAGCAGACATATAGTACAATGCATATAATACATTAAATACAAATTTTTAACAAAAAATGATTTGTTCGATACAACAATTTCAATCTTGTGCTCACATATGTACAGCCTAGGTAATAGTTTACATCAAGTTGAAAATTATTTAATAATATTCATCTGCTTGAATTATGAGCACAAATTCTTTTTAGAAACGAATTCTGTAAGTTACAGGCTGAAACCTATTGTTGCTATTCACTCAATAGAAAGAATACACCTTAGACAAAATTTACATACGTAGTCAATAAAATTAAAAAATGTTAGTTTTGAAGTGATAAAATTAAATATTACCAAGTATTTTACTTTTAACAAAGTACTTAATACTTAACATTAATATTAACATGTAATCATATATAAAGTTTACGTATCATAAATATGATTACATATAGGCCTAAATTATATTACATACATATTATAACGTAGCCTAATCTATAAACATCACATATAACTCATATGCCAAACAATTATATTATAAACGTATTTTTTTTATTCACTGACAAAATTTGCATCATGATTACACACTTATTTTGTTAAGTTTGTTCTATTTTTTTCAGCCTCTATTATATAGCTAGGTTCTCTTATTGGCATCGACCGTGTACGTCGTGAATCTAGCAATTCTGGGAGAAGACAGTTAATATAAAATTTTGTTAGTTTTTCTTCCATTTGATTTCTCCAGAAGTCATCGTCTTTTTTTATTTTCACTGTTATGATGTCTTGTGGAGTCCACACAGCAAATATACAATACTCTCTTTTGGTAATGTGGAGTTGCCCTTGTTCTTGATAGTAATATCGGTGCTTTTTCTTTACCATAAGATCGCCGTTTATCTTGTTACGTAAAAACATATTACCCACAAGGCCAATTTTTTATTAATTACTTCAGCTGGAGTTAAAGTACTTCCTGACAATGGACACTTTACTTCAACAATAACATCATCACCAATTAGACCATCTGGAGAGGCAGCTAGATATGGTAACTCTTCATCCACGAATAGCCCGCACTTTTGATTTTTAAATTAAGTGATTCTGTCAACTTTTCTATAGCAGCTTGTTCGTTTTCTATGCCGTACTTAACGCCAGGGCTGTTGTTTACTGAAGAGTACAGCAGGTGAGTTATTACTGGAGCACAACTAGAATATGGTTTTCGGTTACAAATAAGACCAAAATTAGATGAGGTAAGCCTCATTCTACGTTCTTGTGTCCATAACAGACTTTCACCCTGGTATCTCGTAGCTTCCTCAAGAGCTTTCCTTTCATCTGCCGTTTTTGATAGTCATTTTAAAGACTTCTTTTTTTAAGAGGTAAGTTTTGGGATCTAAGTCGGGCTTTTCAGCTCGTGGGCCCATAGTCTTTGTTACCAGTTGTAGTCATTTGGAACAATGAACGTCGTGCTTTTGGATCCAAACACTTTTTCTCTGCAGCTTTTGCTATTTTTCTTTTTGCACGGAGTTCAAACAATTTAGCATATTTACTAGGACTCGACTTCGCAATTGTTTTATGCAGCCTGTAATACGCTTGACCTGTGTTATGGCTCACAGCTGCTGCACATCTTGTTTGGTACGATCCTTTCAGAGTACAATTTAGTCGCTTTTCTCCAATGAATCGTGCTACTACAGAGTTGTAATGTTCAGCAATGTTACTGTCAACGTCTTGAAGTAAACTCTTGACGTTATCCACTAACACGCCAACACCTGCCATTATTTTACTGTACAGTCCACATTTTACCAAGTCCGGGGACGTAATTTATTTCTCCTTCTTTACTTCCATTACAGAAATATTTTTGCCTGATACACTGTTTGTGATCTCCGAATACATGACTTGGACCACTTAAAATATCCTCCCTTAAATTCATACATTTTGAATGTAATGATCCATCTTCTGCCTTTCTGTATTTGACTGCTGCCCTACATCGTAGGATATTCAAACGGATGACTTTTCTTATGTGCATAGCTCGATCGTAGTCTGCCTTTGGCTGGTGGACACTAGTTAGAGTTATTGCTTTTAGTTTGCTGCAATAGTTCCGTAATAAATGGTTATGACATTCAACCTTTTCTACTGCAACATCATCATAAGGGTTTACTTCCAAAATTCGTTTGTAAACGCTACTGTCTCCATCAGCAATTAATTTTCCATACTTGGCGCCATACATTTCTTCACTGACGAGAAACCCTTCGACAATAGTTGCAGCTTCCATACTGCTAGAACTCCCTGACCAGTTCTTGAAGCATTTGTGCTCTTTTTGTGGCTCACCATTTGCTTGGAATCGGGTGCAGACAACGCAGTATTTATTCTTGACACCAATAAACAGCACTTTTTTTAGTATGATAACCAACAATGGCTGAGTAAATATTGTTTATCTCTTTTTGTTAGGTTATTTTATTAACCATCATAGGCCTATATTGTGATAGCCTGCTGCTAATTATAACGATATTTTATTAACCATCATATATTGTGTTAGTCTACTGTTCTGTTTATAACGATATGTGTATTGGTTTTAACTGATTTCTAGTTGTGGGTTTGATTTTATAATTTTTTATCATCAACGTTTTATCACTACCGTAGGAGATTTAGGTTTTATATGAAGGGTACAGGGAATAAAGGGGCAACATTAATTTTACAACTCTTTTAAAATTATTTTTACTCTTTTCCATATAGATTTATGACAATTTTGTAATTTATTTGTTATTATATGCTAAACATATTGAACCACTCTATATTTGAAAATAATGTCATAGTGTGACAAAAAATTTAAATTAACAGAGTAGGTCTGGCATCACGTCCTCCACATGGCGCAACTCGACCATTCCCACTATAAGTGATGCAATAATATTCTTTTTATTTCGTTTATAAAATACACAATGTTGATGATACGGCGGCCCGAAATTATCTATGAACAAGAAATGGTTGGAATATTTTTCGTCGGAGTTGTCACTAGGGGCTGATTACAATTCTGTAAATTATTAAATTCCGTAATATTTTGGTCCACATCACAGTTAATAACAACGGCATCTGTAACACTACAATTTTCGGTTTCAATTTTTTTCTTATTGTTCTTCACACATTCAGGAACTAAATTATATTGTTTTAATATTCTCCACTCCGCTAGTCTTTCACCACCACGATTTTTCCATTTAAGAGTATTCTTTTTATTGCCCATAGTAATAATTAAATAACAAAAAAGATAAAGACAGTGAATCGTAACGTCACACAGAACACAGTTGTACAGTCATAAACAGTTGAAAGCGATAACAACACGAACGCGCGCAATGTAATTTACCGCCACTGCATACCAGCTCTTCGCAGTAACCTTGAGATCCCCTCCAGTCCGGCACGATCTCGTCTAATCGTCCGCTGGCTCCTCGCCGCACCTATATTCATCCGCCATATACAAGTTGCTTTCTTGGCCGCCAGGCGGCAGAGTTATCACTTGTTAAAATTTGACAGACCGTTGTGAACACAGTTTCATTTAAAAGTAAATAATATTGTCATTGGAGACATAAACGTTATTGTATTATATATCTTTCCAAAGGCAACGAAATTATGAAGCGAGTCCGCTGCTTCAGAATCTTTTTTTTTTTTATTACTTTCACTAATCGAGGTCAAATATTGTAAAATATAATTAATTTTTTTTTAAACACTAATTATATTTTTACAACTTGTTACAGCGGATCCAGTCCAGATTTTTGAGTTCTTTAAAAGTCCACTTCGTTTGTAATTTTCCGTTTACGATTAAGGGAGAAATGTACTTGTGAATAAAGCATTGTTCTTATGGGCTTTGAAATTCAATATGGCGGTGTGCATGTAGACCCTTTAGAACGGGCACACAAGAAAGAACAACAAAAATTATTAGCTAAGAGTAAACTAATAAGTCATACAGATAACGTTACTGAAAACAAATTTCACAATTCATACACACCTTAAATGAGCTATGCACTAGAGTTTCATCAAGGTCTATAACCATACACTTTTTATGCATGTCTTGATGTCGAACAGGAGGGAGGAGGTACCGTGGTGACCCCGGACTAAGGGGTGGTGAACATCTACCTTCACTTCCTCCTGATGTTTTCGAAGCCTTTGAGCTTGCTGCTCCACTGAAGCAGCATAATAATGATCGGAGAACACCTCGCCTCGGTTTCTTCCCAACTTGCCCTGAAATCATATAACATTTACAATTAATATCATCAGCATTACTATCTTATTCTGTACATGTCACTTTCTACAATTTATTGCGGGTTTAAATTTAAATAAGTTCACAGCTTTAACTTTTTTTTATACATTTCAGTGCATGCCATAATAATGGCTAAATAAATGCAGCTATAATTTATGCCACAGTTTGTCAGAGTTAACTACAGCACAAATAATGTTTTGATTTGTTATATATCTCTACTACACATCCTCACATTAAAGCTAGAATGTGATAAAGACTACTCTTCAATGTTACCTCACACATTGATTCCCTTGTGAAGTTTGAAACAATTTATATACAACACTAGAATACAGTATTATATCTTAAATGAAATTAATTTCCAATAATCATTTTTTTTTTCAACAGTGTACACATCGCATATGCATATGAGATATGTATGAAATCTGTACGTCTAGAAGTATAAATCACATTACAAATTTGAAATATTTAGTAACTACATACAATTCAACAACATAACCAGGTCAGAAATACTGACATTCCAAGATATGAGGACAAGGCACAGATTTGTTTACAATATGCTCATTTAGTTACATATAATTGGATACAGAAAAACAATGTGTTTGTTAAATTACTGGATCAGAAATTAAAATATGTAATGATTCATCTTTTCTATAATAGCCTCGACTAACTGATTCACAAGAAAATTATTGAATTAACTACAACAGTTATCGTAATTTAGTCAAATAGCATGTTCCCTTGGTCAATTTATTATGTACATATTAAAAGAGGGTTAAGATAGTTTTACCTTTAATTTGGGTGTTATTTTAATATTTATTCAGCCAATAACATTATTTATTTATACACGTACCTCAGAATATAAAGTTATATAGATTCTGACTTGTTACCACTGTTATCTCACACACTACTACAGTTGGCTTTGTATATGTTTGTTTATAACTTTGCATATTGTAAGCTTGATGAGGATTACAGACTGTACACAATGGAGACTGTGTCTTATGTGATAGGGTATGGATATAATACAGATGGCAACCCTGGGGTTTTGTTGGGAGTGTACATTAGGGTGTATAGAAAAAAAATTTTTTTCGAAATCCGGTTACGGCTAGTGCGGATTTTTGGCCAAATGGCATTAATAAAACGTATAAAAAATCCCAGCTCGATCAGACAACTCCTTCTGCTGCCGAGTAGAGGTCAAATATTAGAAAAATCACCAAAAAATCACTTTTTTATTGATATCTTCAAAAAATCATTTTTGATATTTTTTATATTTTTTGGTGGTTTAAGTCATTGAAATAGCAAGGGAAAAGACTAATAAATACATAAAACATTTTTATTAGGGCTCTTTCTGTGCACCACAAGCCTAAAAACCTAATGAATATTTCGTAAAAAAGCAATGATTTTCCTGCCTGACAAACGTTACAAAATATGAGCGTTATAATTACTTTATCGCTTTTATTAAAACAAAAAGGTTTTAGTATGCGACTAAAAGGAATTCTGCAGCTCCTCGTTTATTTCCACTTGCTGAGAACAAGTTTTGGAAATAATCCAGGACTCACCACGTGGAGGTGGCTGCAGATCGAGTCCCGCCCGCCCGCGGGCGTTTTTTGTTTAGGTACTTGTCTTGTAGGAAGACTTGGTGTCAAATTTCGGCATTTGCTTCCGTGACTTCAGAGTAGCAAAGACGAATTTGTAAGAATACTGCAAGAATATTGCAAGAATACTGCCATGTCTTATACATATGAATTACAGAAGAAGTTACACCGCATATGACACAATGATAAAACTGTCCCTTACCCACCTCCACACTCCTCTTTAACATTTTACTGGTTTATTATTCTTTACATTACTGTCAGAAATACTATTTCGGCCAAAAGGATGATAGTCAGCATCAAAGCAACTGTTAATTAGTAGTATTAATTTTACTTCCATATTCCTTAAGGGATGGAAGTATGGTGAAGGCAAAAAAATCGTGTTCGAGATTATTGCAGATTCTCATTCTACTACACTCAAAACATGAAAAAAAGTCGTTTTCCGAAAAGTGTGTGTGTGTGTGTCTGTAGATTTTTTTTCTATGGCAAACGATAACTGCCGCAAATTCAAACAGAATCAAATAATTTTTTGCATACAGCCCTGATTTGTAGAGTACTCGCGACCTATTGTTTTTGGTGAAGATCGGTTGAGGGAAAGGGGTAGTTTACCTGCAACGGTTTTTTTTTATCAAGGGAAATTTTTTTTTTTGGCAAACGATAACAGCCGCAAATTCAAACAGAATTAAATAATGTTTCGTATACAGCCCTGAATTGTAGAGTTCTCAAGACCTATTGTTTTTGGTGAAGATCGGTTAAGGGAAAGGGGTAGTTTACCTGTAACGTTTTATGTCTTAACAAGGGTATTTCCTATGGCAAACGATAACAGCCGCAAATTCAAACAGAATCAAACGATTATTTGCATACAGCCCTAAATTGTAGAGTTCTCAAGACCTATTGTTTTTGGTGAAGATCGGTTGAGGGAAAGGGGTAGTTTACCTGCAACGTTTTTTTAACAAGGGTATTTTCTATGGCAAACGATAACAGCCGCAAATTCAAACAGAATCAAATAATGTTTTGCATACAGCCCTGATTTGTAGAGTACTCAAGACCTATTGTTTTTGGTGAAGATCGGTTAAGGGGAAGGGGTAGTTTACCTGCAACATTTTTTTATCAAGCGTATTTTCTATGGCAAACGATAACTGCCGCAAATTCAAACAGAATTAAATAATTTTTTGCATACGTCCCTGAATTGAATTGTAGAGGTCTCAAAGACTTTCGATTTTGGTGAAGATCGGTTAAGGGGAAGGGGTAGTTTACCTGCAACCTTTTACGTTTTAACGAGAGTAAAGTACTTGAAAATTTAGTTAACTTTTTCAAACAATGGTAATTGTTAAAAATAAAATAATTTTGTTGCCAGGCAATAAAATTAAAATTTTTTCATTTTAATGTAAATCATGTATAAGAGAAAATATATCGCGCTTGGCAGGCGATATTAAGATTTAAATATAAATCTTAGAATATGGAAGTCATGTATGGTTCTCCATACCGATATTTACTTCCATGTTCCATAAGGAATGGAAGTATGGTCATGGCAAAAAAATCGTGTTTGAGATAACGGCTAATTCTGATTGTACTACCCTCAAAATATGAAGAAAAGTCATTTTTCGAAAAGTGTCTGTCTGTGTGTAGACTTTTGTCTATGGCAAACGATAACAGCCGCAAATTCAAACAGAATCAAATAATTTTTTGCATACAGCCCTGAATTGTAGAGTACTCAAGACCTATTGTTTTTGGTGAAGATGAGTTTAGGGAAATGGGTAGTTTCCCTGCAAAGTTTTATGTTTTAACAAGGGTAATTTTTTCTATGACGAACGATAACTGCGTAAATTCAAACAGAATCAAATAATGTTTTGCATACATCCCTAAATTATAGAGGACTCAAGGTCTTTTGATTTTGGTGAAGATCGGTTAAGAGAAAGGGGTAGTTTACATGCAACGTTTTATGTTTTAGTAAGGGTAATTCTTTCTATGACGAACAATAACTGCCGTAAATTCAAACAGAATCAAACATTTTTTTGCATACGTTCCTGAGTTGTAGAGAACTCAAGGCCTGTTGATTTTGGTGAAGATCGGTTACGGAAAAGGGTAGTTTACCTGCAACATTTTATGTTTTAACAAGAGTAATTTTTTCGTGATGAACGATAACTGCCGTAAATTCAAAGAGAATCAAATAATTTTTTGCATACATCCCTGAATTGTAGAGGACTCAAGACCTGGTGAAGATCGGTTAAGGGTAAGGGGTAGTTTACCTGCAACGTTTTATGTTTTAAATATATACATGACTACCATGTTCTAAGATTTATATTTAAAATCATATTCGAAATGAAATATTTCCATAGAAACTACGTCTTTCTACTTATTGCTTCAGCATTAACCACAGTACTGTGGTCACTAACGTATACCACCTCACGTTTTCGCACTCGATTTTCACCGATGATGGCAGTCGATGGCACTGCCGAAAAGTCTTGTTTTGCAGAAAACATTGGACTACGGCTAAAGAGCTCGGGAAGCAATTTTAACAAAAAAACTACTTCTTTGTTGCCGATAACGTAGTACACATACAAAAAATTCTCCCCTCCACCTTCAACAATAATTTTTAATAATAGAAAATTACCCCCACCCCGTTCACCTAACTTCTTCATTTATAGATATTTCATCTACGTTTCTACAGTGGATTACTATGAGCTTCTTATCAGGATACTTTATTTATAAAAATTAAGTACTTTACTCTTGTTAAATCATAAAATGTTTCAGGTAAACTGCCCCTTTCTCTTAACCGATCTTCTCCAAAATCAACAGACCTTCCGTCCTCTACAATTCAGGGAAGCATGCAAAAAAATATTTGATTCTGTTTGAATGTGCGGCAGTTATCGTTCGTCATGGAAACATTTCTCTTGTTACAACATAAAATGTTGCAGGTAAACTACCCCTTTCCATTTACTGATCTTCACCAAAATCAATAGACCTTGAGCTCTCTGCAACTCAGGAAAGGGTGCAAAAACTTATTTGATTCTCATTGAATTTTCAGCAGTTATCGTTCATCATAAAAAAATTACCCTTTTTAAAACATAAAACGTTGCTGATAAACTACCCCTTCCCTTAACCGATCTTCAACAAAATCAACAGACCTTGAGTTCTCTTCAGTTCACAAAGGTATGCAAAAACCTAGTTGATTCTGTTTGAATTTACGGCAGTTATCGTTCGTCATATAAAAAATTACCCTTGTTAAAAAATAAAATGTTGCTGGTAAACTACCCCTTTCCCATAACCGATCTTCACCAAAACCAATAGGTACTGAGAACTCTACAATACAGGGCTGTATGCAAAACATCATTTGATTCTGTTTGAATTTGCGGCTGTTATCGTTTACTATAGAAAAAAATTACCCTTGATAAAAAACCGTTGCAGGTAAACTACCCCTTTCCCTTAACCGATCTTCACCAAAAACGACAAGTCTTGGGTACGCTACAATTCAGGCCTGTATGCAAACAATTATTTGATTCTGTTTGAATTTGCGGCTGTTATCGTTTGCCATAGAAAACACCCTTGATAAAACATAAAACGTTGCTGGTAAACTACCCTATTCCATTAACCGATATTCACCAAAAACAATAGGTCTTGAGAACTCTACAATTCAGGGCTGTATGCAAAACATTAGTATATTCTGTTTTAATGTACGGCAGTTATCGTTCGTCATAGAAAAAATACCCTTCTTAAAACATACAACGTTGCAGGTAAACTACCCCTTTCCCTTAACTGATCTTCAACAAAATCAACAGACCTTGAGTTCTGTATAATTCAAAAAGGTATGCAGAAGAGTAGTTGATTCTGTTTTAATGTACGGCAGTTATCGTTCGTAAAAAAAAATTACCCTTGATAAAACATAAAATGTTGCTGGTAAATAACCCTATTCCCTTAACCGATCTTCACCAAAACCAACAGGTCTTGAGAACTCTACATTTCAGGGCTGTATGCAAACTAATATATGATTCTGTTTGAATTTGCGGCTGTTATCGTTTGCCATAAAAAATACCCTTGATAAAACAAAAAACGTGTCTGGTAAACTACCCCTTTCCCTTAACCGATCTTCACCAAAAACAATAGGTCTTTAGTACTCAACAAAACAGGGCTGTATGCAAAAACATATTTGATTCTGTTTGAATTTGCGGCTCTTATCGTTTGCCATAGAAAATACCCTTTTAAAACAGAAAACGTTGCAGGTAAACTACCCCTTTCCCTTAACCGATCTTCACCAACACCAATAGGTATTGAGAACTCTACAATACAGGGCTGTATGCAAAACATCATTTAATTCTGTTTCAATTTGCAGCTGTTATCGTTTACCATAGAAAATATCGGTATGGAGAACCATACATGACTTACATGTTCTAAGATTTATATTTAAAATCATATTCGAAATGAAATATTTCCATAGAAACTACGTCTTTCTACTTATTGCTTCAGCATTAACCACAGTACTGTGGCCACTAACGTATACCACCTCACGTTTTCGCACTCGATTTTCACCGATGATGGCAGTCGATGGCACTGCCGAAAAGTCTGGTTTTGCAGAAAACATTGGACTAAGGCTAAAGAGCCCGGGAAGCAATTTTAACAAAAACTACTTCTTTGTTGCCGATAACGTAGTACACATATAAAAAATTCTCCCCTCCACCTTCAACTATAATTTTTAATAATAGAAAATTACCCCCACCCCGTTCACCTAACTTCTTCATTTATAGATATTTCATCTACGTTTCTACAGTGGATTACTATGAGCTTCTTATCAGGATACTTTATTTATAAAAACTAAGTACTTTACTCTTGTTAAATCATAAAATGTTTCAGGTAAACTACCCCTTTCTCTAAACCGATCTTCTCCAAAATCAACAGACCTTCCGTCCTCTACAATTCAGGGAAGCATGCAAAAAAATATTTGATTCTGTTTGAATGTGCGGCAGTTATCGTTCGTCATGGAAACATTTCTCTTGTTACAACATAAAATGTTGCAGGTAAACTACCCCTTTCCCTTTACTGATCTTCACCAAAATCAATAGACCTTGAGCTCTCTGCAACTCAGGAAAGGGTGCAAAAACTTATTTGATTCTCATTGAATTTTCAGCAGTTATCGTTCATCATAAAAAAATTACCCTTTTTAAAACATAAAACGTTGCTGATAAACAACCCCTTCCCTCAACCGATCTTCAACAAAATCAACAGACCTTGAGTTCTCTTCAGTTCAAAAAGGTATGCAAAAACCTAGTTGATTCTGTTTGAATTTACGGCAGTTATCGTTCGTCATATAAAAAATTACCCTTCTTAAAACATAAAATGTTGCTGGTAAACTACCCCTTTCCCTTAACCGATCTTCACCAACACCAATAGGTATTGAGAACTCTACAATACAGGGCTGTATGCAAAACATCATTTGATTCTGTTTGAATTTGCCGCTGTTATCATTTACTATAGAAAAAAATTACCGTTCATAAAAAACCGTTGCAGATAAACTACCCCTTTCCCTTAACGATCTTCACCAAAAATGACAGGTCTTGGGTACGCTACAATTCAGGCCTGTATGCAAACAATTATTTGATTCTGTTTGAATTTGCGGCTGTTATCGTTTGCCATAGAAAACACCCTTGATAAAACATAAAACGTAGCTGGTAAACTACCCTATTCCATTAACCGATCTTCACCAAAAACAATAGGTCTTGTAAACTCTACAATTCAGGGCTGTTTGCAAAACATTAGTATATTCTGTTTTAATGTACGGCAGTTATCGTTCGTCACAGAAAAAATACCCTTGTTAAAACATACAACGTTGCAGGTAAACTACCCCTTTCCATTAACTGATCTTCAACAAAATCAACAGACCTTGAGTTCTGTATAATTCAAAACGGTATGCAGAAGAGTAGTTGATTCTGTTTTAATGTACGGCAGTTATCGTTCGTAAAAAAAAATTACCCTTGATAAAACATAAAATGTTGCTGGTAAATAACCCTATTCCCTTAACCGATCTTCACCAAAACCAACAGGTCTTGAGAACTCTACATTTCAGGGCTGTATGCAAACTAATATATGATTCTGTTTGAATTTGCAGCTGTTATCGTTTGCCATAAAAAATACCCTTGATAAAACAAAAAACGTGTCTGGTAAACTACCCCTTTCCCTTAACCGATCTTCACCAAAAACAATAGGTCTTTAGTACTCAACAAAACAGGACTGTATGCAAAAACGTATTTGATTCTGTTTGAATTTGCGGCTCTTATCGTTTGCCATAGAAAATACCCTTTTAAAACAGAAAACGTTGCAGGTAAACTACCCCTTTCCCTTAACCGATCTTCACCAACACCAATAGGTATTGAGAACTCTACAATACAGGGCTGTATGCAAAACATCATTTAATTCTGTTTCAATTTGCAGCTGTTATCGTTTACCATAGAAAATATCGGTATGGAGAACCATACATGACTTACATGTTCTAAGATTTATATTTAAAATCATATTCGAAATGAAATATTTCCATAGAAACTACGTCTTTCTACTTATTGCTTCAGCATTAACCACAGTACTGTGGCCACTAACGTATACCACCTCACGTTTTCGCACTCGATTTTCACCGATGATGGCAGTCGATGGCACTGCCGAAAAGTCTGGTTTTGCAGAAAACATTGGACTACGGCTAAAGAGCCCGGGAAGCAATTTTAACAAAAACTACTTCTTTGTTGCCGATAACGTAGTACACATATAAAAAATTCTCCCCTCCACCTTCAACTATAATTTTTAATAATAGAAAATTACCCCCACCCCGTTCACCTAACTTCTTCATTTATAGATATTTCATCTACGTTTCTACAGTGGATTACTATGAGCTTCTTATCAGGATACTTTATTTATAAAAACTAAGTACTTTACTCTTGTTAAATCATAAAATGTTTCAGGTAAACTACCCCTTTCTCTAAACCGATCTTCTCCAAAATCAACAGACCTTCCGTCCTCTACAATTCAGGGAAGCATGCAAAAAAATATTTGATTCTGTTTGAATGTGCGGCAGTTATCGTTCGTCATGGAAACATTTCTCTTGTTACAACATAAAATGTTGCAGGTAAACTACCCCTTTCCCTTTACTGATCTTCACCAAAATCAATAGACCTTGAGCTCTCTGCAACTCAGGAAAGGGTGCAAAAACTTATTTGATTCTCATTGAATTTTCAGCAGTTATCGTTCATCATAAAAAAATTACCCTTTTTAAAACATAAAACGTTGCTGATAAACAACCCCTTCCCTCAACCGATCTTCAACAAAATCAACAGACCTTGAGTTCTCTTCAGTTCAAAAAGGTATGCAAAAACCTAGTTGATTCTGTTTGAATTTACGGCAGTTATCGTTCGTCATATAAAAAATTACCCTTCTTAAAACATAAAATGTTGCTGGTAAACTACCCCTTTCCCTTAACCGATCTTCACCAACACCAATAGGTATTGAGAACTCTACAATACAGGGCTGTATGCAAAACATCATTTGATTCCGTTTGAATTTGCCGCTGTTATCGTTTACTATAGAAAAAAATTACCGTTCATAAAAAACCGTTGCAGATAAACTACCCCTTTCCCTTAACGATCTTCACCAAAAACGACAGGTCTTGGGTACGCTACAATTCAGGCCTGTATGCAAACAATTATGTGATTCTGTTTGAATTTGCGGCTGTTATCGTTTGCCATAGAAAACACCCTTGATAAAACATAAAACGTTGCTGGTAAACTACCCTATTCCATTAACCGATCTTCACCAAAAACAATAGGTCTTGAGAACTCTACAATTCAGTGCTGTATGCAAAACATTAGTATATTCTGTTTTAATGTACGGCAGTTATCGTTCGTCATAGAAAAAATACTCTTGTTAAAACATACAACGTTGCAGGTAAACTACCCCTTTTCCTTAACTGATCTTCAACAAAATCAACAGACCTTGAGTTATGTATAATTCAAAAAGGTATGCAGAAGAGTAGTTGATTCTGTTTTAATGTACGGCAGTTATCGTTCGTCAAATAAAAAATTACCCTTGATAAAACATAAAATGTTGCTGGTAAACAACCCTATTCCCTTAACCGATCTTCACCAAAACCAACAGGTCTTGAGAACTCTACATTTCAGGGATGTATGCAAAATATTATATGATTCTGTTTGAATTTGCGGCTGTTATCGTTTGCCATATAAAATACCCTTGATAAAACAAAAAACGTGTCAGGTAAACTACCCCTTTCCCTTAACCGATCTTCACCAAAAACAATAGGTCTTTAATACTCAACAAAACAGGACTGTATGCAAAAACGTATTTTATTCTGTTTGAATTTGCGGCTCTTAATGTTTGCCATATAAAATACACTTTAAACATAAAACGTTGCAGGTAAACCACCCCTTTCCCTTAACCGATCTTCACCAACACCAATAGGTATTGAGAACTCTACAATATAGGGCTGTATGCAAAATATTATATGATTTTGTTTAAATTTGCGGCTGTTATCGTTTGCCATATAAAAAACCCTTGATAAAACAAAAAACGTGACCGGTAAACTACCCTTTCCCTTAACCGATCTTCACCAAAAACAATAGGTCTTTAATACTCAACAAAACAGGACTGTCTGCAAAAACGTATTTGATTCTGTTTGAATTTGCAGCTCTTATCGTTTGCCATAGAAAATACCCGTTTAAAACATAAAACGTTGCAGGAAAACCACCCCTTTCCCTTAACCGATCTTCACCAACACCAATAGGTATTGAGAACTCTACAATATAGGGCTGTATGCAAAACATTATATGATTTTGTTTAAATTTGCGGCTGTTATCGTTTGCCATACAAAATACCCTTGATAAAACAAAAAATGTGGCAGGTAAACTACCCCTTCCCCTTAACCGATCTTCACCAAAAACAATAGGTCTTTAGTACTCAAGAAATCAGGCCCGTATGCAAAAATCTATTTGATTCTGTTTGAATTTGCGGCTTTTATCGTTTGCCATATAAAATACCCTTTGAAACATAAAACGTTGCAGGTAAACTACCCCCTTTCCCTTAACCGATCTTCACCAAAAACAAAAGGTCTTGAGAACTATACAATTCAGGGCAGTATGCAAAACATTATTTGTTTCTGTTTGAATTTGCGGCTGTTATCGTTTGCCAAACAAACAAAATTACCCTTGATAAAAAAAAACCGTTGCAGGTAAACTACCCCTTTCCCTCAACCGATCTTCACCAAAAACAACAGGTCGCGAGTACTCTACAAATCAGGGCTGTATGCAAAAAATTATTTGATTCTGTTTGAAATTGCGGCTGTTATCGTTTGCCATAGAAAAAAATCTACACACACACACACACACACACACACACACACACACACACACACACACACACACACACACACACACACACACACACACACACATTTCGAAAAATGACTTTTTTTCATGTTTTGAGTGTAGTACAATCATATTCTGCAATAATCTCGAACACGATTTTTTTTGCCATCACCATACTTCCATTTCCTTAAGGAACATGGAAGTAAAAAGGGTAATTTTTTCTATGACGAATGATAACTGCCGTACATTCAAATGGAATCAAATAATTATTTCCATACGTCAATGAATTATAGAGGACTCAAGGCCTATTGATTTTGGTGAAGATCGGTTAACGGTAAGGGGTAGTTTACCTGCAACGTTTTATGTTATAACAAGCATAATTTTTTCTATGATGAATGATAACTGCCGCACATTAAAACAGAATCAAATGTTTTTTTGCATACGTCCCTGAAATTGTAGAGGACTCAAGCCTATTGATTTTGATGAAGATCGGTTACGGGGAAGGGTAGTTTACCTGCAACGTTTTATGTTTTAACAAGAGTAAAGTACTTAATTTTGATAAATAAAGTATCCTGAAAAGAAGATCATAATAATCCACTGTAGACATGTAGATGAAATATCTATAACTTAAGAGGCTCATCGCAGGGGTGGGGATAATTTTTATTTATATGTCATGTGTACATACGTTATCAACAACAAAGAAGTAGTTTGTTGTTAAAATTCCTTCCCGGGCTGTTTGGCATGGTCCAATGTTTTCTACAAAACCAGATGTTTCGGCAGTGCTATGGACTGCCATCATCAGTGAAAATGGAGTGTGCTAATGTGAGGTGGTATACGTTAGTGACCACAGTACTGTGGTTAAGGCTGAAGAAAGAAGTAGTTTCTATGGAAATATTTCATTTCGAAAATGATTTTAAATATAAATCTTAGAACATGGAAGTCATGAATGGTTGTCCATACCGATTTTATTAGGACATTAGACACTTTGTCCTAAGGTAACATTTAGGACATTAGACGTTTAAAAATGTTACGTTACAATATTTTATTACCTTAAGATTGTAGTTTCTAGTTACCTTAATTAAAGTGAATAACCAATCTGTTTTCTCACTTGTTTGTTTATAAAGGTCACAAATGTATTTGTGACCATATACATTTATGGTGGCATTACACAGTAAATAAATACAACACAACTTCATAATAAGTACATGCAACATAATATGAAATTGTTTTATATTGTACTGCTGTTAAAATACAACACAGTACATGAGTCAAATAATAATTTTAAAAGAAAACATATATGAATTACATATAGTAATTGGAACATATGTTTAAAGTGTAAACAAAAACATTGAGTCAATAGTCCCAACTAACACAGAGGTAGACTCCAATGGTAGATAAAACAGCAGTAAGATATATGTTTTGACAAGGATTATATGAAATTTGAAATAAATATTAAACTAAAAGGAAAGAGTAAGAAAATTATAATAATAAATACAAATTAGAATTAAGAATGTTAGAAATCAAATAAAGGTATTTAATAATAATTAGAAAAGTTATATATGTTTTTAAGAGTTATATGATAGAAAGATGTAACGAATGTAGGGAGGTATCAATGTGGCAAAATTGTAAATTGTTAGTTTTGTATTGTATAGAAATGGAAGGAAATGTGTTAAGTTTAATTTTATACTCAATATGGTAAAGATCAAAGAAAGCGATTCTGTAAATGAAATTTAAATTTATATTCGATATGATAAACATCCCGAGAGAGCCTGTAATATTTAAATAAGTCAAAAATTTGTACATCACAAAGTCTAATGTTATATGTAATCAGATAAACAGTAAAAGAGTTTAATTTTTCATACAAGAGTTTAATTGTCTATTTAATAAAATAAACATTCAGAGGAAGAGAGTTAATGTTAATATTGAATTTAATAAAAAATACAACTTAATAAACAACAAAAATATTTCAAGAAGTTTGAATATATCTTTGAAAGAACACCGAATTAAAAGAAGAATCATGTATTAAAAAATCGTTTGAGTGGCCATACCATAAAATCCAATATTCCGAAGAGGTATCTGTTTTGCAGTCGTCGAAGAAAACAACATTCAGCATTAAAACTAATAAGAAATTCCTGTGGAGGAACAGATCGCTAAGCCTAGTATTACCTTTAAAATGATAAACATCAACCAGAAGTGAACCCGTGGCAGCTGTGAAGAATTCAGAGTCAATCTATTTACATTTTTATGGTAGATATTCTTACCTTGTTATTTATCAAAAATTTACATACTAACGTTATTTGGTTCGGTTTAAAGAAAAGAAGATATCATATACAATATTAAATAAGATCAAACAGCTTAATAATTATTAACCCTGAGATAGAGTTTCTTTTAATGTGCAGATAAACAAAAAACATAATAACTGTAATTACATATCTTAAATTACTGGCAAATAAAAACCACAGTACATAAAATGACGCAACCAACGTGGTGCATATAATAAATATTATACTAGTAAATAATTACAGTGCATTAATGTCGACAACAACATGTGGCATATCGTAATTACATAACTAGAAAAGAAAAAAAATAACAGTACATTAATGGCAGTCCCAACGTGGAACATATCTTAAATACAATATCTGCAAAATAATTATAGTACAATAATGGCGCCCAACGTGGGGCAAAGATTTTCTTTAAGCCAGCACCAAATAACATAATTTTGTTAAATTTAAGTAGCATAAAAATTTCCTTGTAATTAAATTAAGTTAAATATTTAAAAATGGCTAACAAACCACAGCAACGATATGAATTAAGGAGTAATAGTGTTGAAGAGGAAGAAACTGAAATGGAAGTAATAGTAAGGGATGCCCAAGGGGACCAACCAACGAAACCAACCCAACCAATGGATGTAAATTTCCTGGAGATGATGAGAATTATAATGGAAGGGAATAAAAAAAAAACAGCGACAAATTATTGAAACAAATAACTGAAAAATTGGATAGGAACAGACAGGAAGTGAATGATAAAATAGAAAGCAGTAATGAAACATTACAACAACAGTTGAAGGAGGAGATTAGACAAAGTAACGAAGAGTTAAAAGGACAATTGAAGGAAGAGAGTAAGAAAAATAAAGAGGAATTGACACAACAGTTAGAAGAGTATAAGAAAGAAATAATGAGTGGACGAAAACCAGTCAATAGAAACAACGATAGAAGACGACAAGCAAAGTGTGGAAACATTGAATAAGACAACGGAAGAAGTAATAAATGATAACAAAACGGAGATAGAAATAATACCAAACGATCAAAACAGGGAGCAAGTAAGTACGAAAACAGAAGATAATGGAATAAAGAAGCAAATAATTAAGAAAACAGAAGAAAGAAGAATAACACATCCTAAGAAAATTAAAAATACACGATAAGAATTGGAGATAATGAACAATGGACTGATTAATGTACTTAACATCCTAAATACTGACTACAGAAGAATAAGTAATTTTAAAAATAATAGAAGGAACTTAATAGAAACTTTCAACGGGAATCACAATAAAATAGTGAGAAAAAACGTCAGAAAGTCTATAGGTAAATTAAGTATCACAGAAATAGAAATGTGTAGCAAACTGTCAGTAATGTCATTGATAATTCAAATACCATTAAAATACTTGTTCAATAAAATAATGGGAAAGTGATTGATGTAGGCATAGGTACAAATGAACATGTAGTATTAAAAGAATGGGAGTACAGGGTGACAGAGAGATATTTAATAAAAACAGAAATCATTATGGACACTGTAGTAATCCGAACAACAAGGGTAAATGAAGTATTTGACAACGGATGAACTAAATTGAAAAATATGGAAAGAAGGGACTGATTTTCTGGGTATTGACCAAAGCAAACTAATTGAACAAAGATTAGATTAATTATTAATACAAACGACATAATATGAGTTATTACAAAAAAAAAAATAAAAAATAAAAATAAATAAAAAATTCTATGAATTAAGATGAAATAAGATCAACAAAATTCTAAAAATAAGTAAGAACATCTTACCATATATTTCAGAAGAAATTATTTTGAATCAATAATCACAAAAGAAAGGAAAATAAACCCACCAAATTCTAAAATAAGTAAGAACATCTTACCGGATAGTTAAGAGAAATTATTTTGAATCAATTAAGAAGAGAAAGACGGTTAATAATCATAATAATTATTTGAATAACCATATTAATCAGTATAATAACAATGGTAAGAACAATTAAGACTAGTTACTATTTAAGAAGGGTTAGAAATGAGTTAGATGAAGAAAGAATAGACAAATACAACTTATGATAATGATGAAATTCAGTACTAACTGCATAATTAAACGGGAATAAATAAATAAAAATGAAGATGAAGATAGAATCTAAAATATCATTGATTGACAGCACCAAGATGGAAATAATCCAACATGTATGTCGAATAATGTAAACCAGTTAACTGTGAATGATAGAATATTAATTGAAGTGATAAAACACCAGAAGTGAAACAGAATGGAATAAAAATGTGAAGAGACCTCAAAGAAATCATGTAACAATCCCTTGAATATAGGTTTGTAGCGAAGGAGCTACCTTATAGGTAATAATTATATGTATTGTGTTGTGATAGTGCAACTTTTATTTTTTCCTGGATAGAGATGAAGTTCCTCTGATCTCAGATGATATATTTAGGGAAAACGGCGGAGTAATGGAAGCCAAGAGTGCCCCTCCGAATCCGAACCCATGTGTAGTATTTAATATTAGGGAACTATGGTATTTTAGGGATGATACAAACAACGAGGTAAAGAAATAAAAAATAAATATGACAATATGACTCGCGGCGTGAAAAGTGAGAAGAAATTAAGTGTTCCAACAAGAAAACAGGAATATAATTAAAGGTAACCAAATAAATGATAGAATAACCCAAAGTGTATGAAGAATCGACAACAATTTTTATGTGCTAAGTTACTATATGATATTTGTCAAAAAGTCAAGTTAGCCAATGTCAGATATGAGGGAAGGTGGATAAATAATCAAGCATTGAGATTGCTAGAGCAAGTTTTAATTGACATTTGTGGACCATTCCCAACTAGTGGTAGGAGACGTATTAAATATATACTGATTATCATGGACAGTTTTATTAGGTTTACAAAAGTAATATTACATCACTAAAGCTGATACCCATATTATAGTAAAAATAATTTAAAAAAAAATTCTGAAATGAAGAACACATGAAATTTATGACCAGGATTGGGAAGGTGACATTTAAAAGAAAAGATAATGTTTGTATTCATGTTTTTGAGTTTTTTAGCCATGAGAGTAGGCACAATTGTTATTTTATACTTATTATTTTTGATGTAAAACCAGTTGGTTTGATTAATGTTATTTTAAGCCATAAATGAGTGTGGAAGATGCGGTGATTCATGATGGTGATGAACCATGTTTGTTGTTAATAAAAAAAACCAATTTATGAAAAGAACTTTGTGAGATACAATTAGCGAATTAATCAAATGTTTTAAATATTAAGGTTAGACCATGTTTGTGATAAGAAATTAATTATTTCAAAATCTCATCTCAAGTTGTATCTGAGATTATGAAATAAGGGAAGGTATTATGTACTGCTGTTAAAATACAACACAGTACATAAGAGTCAAATAATAATTTTAAAAGAAAACATATATGAATTACATATAGTAATTGGAACATATGTTTAAAGTGTAAACAAAAACATTGAGTCAATAGTCCCAACTAACATAGAGGTAGACTCCAATGCTAGATAAAACAGCAGTAAAATATGTTTTGACAAGGATTATATGAAATGTGAAATAAATATTAAAATAAAAGGAAAGAGTAAGAAAATTATAATAATAAATACAAATTAGAATTAAGAATGTTAGAAATCAAATAAAGGTATTTAATAATAATTAGAAAAGTTATATATGTTTTTAAGAGTTATATGATAGAAAGATGTAACGAATGTAGGGAGGTATCAATGTGGCAAAATTGTAAATTGTTAGTTTTGTATTGTATAGAAATGGAAGGAAATGTGTTAAGTTTAATTTTATACTCAATATGGTAAAGATCAAAGAAAGTGATTCTGTAAATGAAATTTAAATTTATATTCGATATGATAAACATCCCGAGAGAGCCTGTAATATTTAAATAAGTCAAAATTTATACATCACAAAGTCTAATGTTATATGTAATCAGATAAACAGTAAAAGAGTTTAATTTTTCATACAAGAGTTCAATTGTCTATTTAATAAAATAAACATTCAGAGGAAGAGAGTTAATATTAATATTGAATTTAATAAAAAATACAACTTAATAAACAACAAAAATATTTCAAGAAGTTTGAATATATCTTTGAAAGAACACCGAATTAAAAGAAGAATCATGTATTAAAAAATCGTTTGAGTGGCCATACCATAAAATCCAACATTCCGAAGAGGTATCTGTTTTGCAGTCGTCGAAGAAAACAACATTCAGCATTAAAACTAATAAGAAATTCCTGTGGAGGAACAGATCGCTAAGCCTAGTATTACCTTTAAAATGATAAACATCAACCAGAAGTGAACCCGTGGCAGCTGTGAAGAATTCAGAGTCAATCTATTTACATTTTTATGGTAGATATTCTTACCTTGTTATTTATCAAAAATTTACATACTAACGTTATTTGGTTCGGTTTAAAGAAAAGAAGATATCATATACAATATTAAATAAGATCAAACAGCTTAATAATTATTAACCCTGAGATAGAGTTTCTTTTAATGTGCAGATAAACAAAAAACATAATAACTGTAATTACATATCTTAATTAAATTACTGGCAAATAAAAACCACAGTACATAAAATGACGCAACCAACGTGGTGCATATAATAAATATTATACTAGTAAATGATTACAGTACATTAATGTCGACAACAACGTGTGGCATATCGTAATTACATAACTAGAAAAAAAATAACAGTACAATATGAACAATGCAAACAAAACTTATAAGCTCAACTACAGAGACTTGGTGGTTAAAATGAACGACAGTTCTATTTTTCATATGAGACTATTCTGTAACTGAGCTCTATTAAACTGACCAAATACGTGTACACTAATACTCTTGGGATTAATTTAAATTGAGAAACCAATGTTATTAAATTCATTCTAATTTACTTTGTTTACTAATTTCTTTTGTACGAATGGCGCACATACGTAAAAATAAAAACACCTGTAAATCAAGATTTACTACTGAATGTTATTACTGACTTCAAAAATGACTGCCATTTCTACACTTTGTAACAATTTAAATATTCTGAATTATTGCTGCTATTCAAAATGAACTCAATATGTTGCAGCATTGTTCTAATTCTAATGATCACAAAATTGTTTCAGATTTTGCAAAATTTTGTTTACCACTAACCAAATACTTAAGACAATGAGAAGTGGCAATCGCATAAAAGTGTTTCAAGGTATGGAGAAACACATATCCCGGAAATAGCAAAAACAACATTACAAAAAAACAGTATCACAAACTCTTTTACAAATTACTGACACTGAACATAGTGTTGATGATATAACAGAAAAACATGATACAGTGACCAAAAAGATCTGTTCAATAATGTTGTATAAACAGTACATTCCTGAATATTCCATCTAGAGGACAAAAGTCAAGTTACGTATAGATTGTTTTTGTCACACTGATTGACCTAGACCTATAATTATAAGTGAAAACCAGGCTTGAATAAGGAAATCTGAAACCCACTGTGACTGACCACTACATTTGCTCGAATAGTAAAAACTAACAGTTACTACAGAAGTATACATATGTGATAGAAATGTCTGGTCAAATGATATAAGACACTGTACTTGATCTTTTACACAGACAGTTAAAACACAAAACAAAAATTCTGGATTACTGTTTTGGGTGACCTGAAATCCTTTTATATGATAGTGGATATACTACCTTGCTTGCTTTTTAATACAGTCATTATCTCATTATCCAGTTTGTGGATTAACCACAGTTTGTGGATTGGAACAAGTACAAAATATATTATTTGAAAATACTATAAAGTTTTGGTAAGTAGTTTGTATTATTTTTACACAAATTTTAAAATTACACAATATTGCAACCAGGGGTATATTGTAGGGGGGGGGGGGCCTACAAGTTTGAAAAAGTTGACGAATTTTGTTAATCTTAATATTTAGGCTATGTTATTAATTTTTCAACTTTGTATGCTAATCTAGTAGTAATCGATTCCGTCAATATGTACCTTCTAAACAATGTTTCAATAACGCTTATTTATTGTATTATTTCCACTTTACTTTAATGGGATTGATTTCAAGTTGCTATCACACGTTTTTCAACAACTTTAAAGATAGTAATTTTCATTAATCGTAAACTGTTTTTTTTTTTGTATGAAGCTGGTTCAACCCCCCCCCCCCCCCCCGCAAGCCAAATTCTAGATACACCTTATATATAAATTTAATTCAACTAGAAAATATAAAAAGTTTAAAAGACATTTGTGAGGTTAGGTAATAAGGTAATTATATAATGTTTTTGGTTTTTAGCTTACTGTTTAATGAAATAAAAGCCTTGGTTGGGAGAAAAGACATTTAATGTGTCTACACAATGCTTGACAGAGAGAAACATTAAAAACAAAGAACATAACGTATTAAAAAAAAAAAAAAAAATTTCTGAATAGTAAGTTTAAAACAAACAAACAAAAAACAACAACACATTAACAAATGAAAAAAAGATTTCTTATTCATTAGGTGGTCAATATTCTTTTATGTTATTCAGTAAAGTTTTGAAAACTTCAATGGAAGCAAATGTTGTGCAAAATACAAAAACAAAGAGACATGTATAATGAACATGATTGCAATAGTCAACAAACTATTTTGTAATATACACAAATAAATTTTTATGATTTCTATTAACCAACTAAAATTAGATGCATTATTTACTACATATTGATGCCAATAACTGCATAATCAAAAAATCAAAAATGAGTGCGGGTACAGTACCCATTTTATATACACATTTATGCACTTTTCAAAAATATTAAAAGATTATAAAAGCAGTCTGTGTTACAGAAAGGGTACAGAGACATACACAACAAGAAGGAATTTGACCGTTATGTCAGCTTATCTGCTTAAATTGCCAAAATATGATTTTAACAATAAATGTCATATGTTATTTTTGACTGCATTTAAAACAAGAAATATTAAAATCCCTTAATTCATTTAAAACATTAAACTACGTGTTATTCCAATATTTCTGTGGTTATATTCATACAGCGGACACATGTATGCATCACAATATACTTCATGTACATTGCAGTTGTGAAGGGAAAAGTTCAATTTGGGACTACAATAGGCTACTGAAAACTGTCCACTGCACATACTGAATGAGTGAGTTTGTTTGGCTGCAGATAATAATAAAAATTTTTCAATAGTTTCAATATGCCATACAACTATGTCAGTTAATCTGTGTACCAGTGCAACTACAATTCATTAATTGCCCTTCTACAGCTGTGTGCTTTCAAATAGCAAAACGAACATATAACTCATCAATTCAAAGAAAAAGGATGCTGACTAAATTAAATCATCACAATATTCTAGGCAGCACACTATGTCTGCAGTAGTACTAATTGTACTTTGTAATTACACATTACTAAAACACAAGTTGTATGAATATTCACTTTCTACAAACCAATTACAGAGACCACCAATTGACATATAGTCACGGTTACAGTTTTATGGTCTTGTTTTAATTTGATTACTTTTACAAGTACACTAAGTTTAAATTAATATTCATTGTAAACAACTTCATTTTGGACGATTATTGTTATAAGCAACATTAAAACACCTGAAAAATATTTTGAAAATGTGTAAATAACTCTTGCTACGTTTCACAATTTTGTGAAGCCACAGACAACACATTATTCTTTCCCATATTTTATGTTTCATTAGGGGATATCAGAACTCCATAAAAAACCCCTTTAAAAAATCAGCATTGCCAGACTTCCCAATTTTACAGGTAAATATAATGCCCCCCCCCTCAAGACATAACAAATTTTAATAGTCAAATGAGTATAATTTGAATAGACTACTTTTGATTTCCTTAAAAATTTCTTACAAAGTAGTTATGATTATATGTATGAAAAATTGTTTAGTAAACCGAACTTTATTATTATGAACGAAAAGTGTAATCTAATATTTAGAAAATTTTGCTCATTATGAAGAATTTAGATATACTTTTGAATGTGTGAAGAAATGGTGATGAATTAATTATATCACGAATTTACTGTAATAAAAACCTCTACTGAAGTCATAATGAAAAATTCAAATACTGTATCTGCAAATAAATGGAAACAAGTTATTTCAATCATTTTCAGAAAAGGATGTAACAATTATTTTAAAAATACTTTTGTGTTTCATGCATTCTGATTGTGGCAAGATCAAACAAACTGTTTGGTAGTAAGAGAATTTTCTCAAACAAGTCTAAAATTATATAAAATGAGAAACGAGTAGTTCACCATATAAAATTAGAGATATGTGTAATTCAATTTTGATTGATCTGTAGGAAATTTTAACAGACAATATCTCAGACATTTCTCCAAAGAACAACTATAACTTATACAAACTGTCAATTTCATAATAAAAAAAAACAAGTTTTTTGTCGTAATATCAATTAACTGCAAAAAGAATGTTTTGTCAACTGTACAATTTAATTTTTATTTTTTATTGACAAAAATCTAGTTTCCGCTATATTAAAATAATACTATCTCAGGTAGGTTTCTTACAAAAATCCTTATTTTTTTGGCTTAATTCCAGTTTTTAAAATTGAAAATCTGGTAATGCTGGTAGGTGTGTACTATATTTGTGACACATATACATATGCACAAAAATATTTTAATAAATACTACAGTTTTTATATAAACAAAGAAATAATAAGAGCGGATAAACTTAAAAGAAGCAATATTTTACTAATACCACTGTACTAACATTTTTTGTTTTGTTGTTACATCACATGGAGCAGTTGTGGGATGGTGGGGTGGCACTCTTCACTCAGTGCCATTTCAGTTGCCATGAAGCCGTAGGATGTGATGCACTGCTTTTTTTTTCCCAATGGTGAATCTGTTGTGCTCACACAATCTGGTGTGTTCACCAACATTTCAACGTTGAACATCATGGTCAGGTGCCTACTCGGAACATGATATTGTTGTGGATAGATAATTTCGGAAGGACAGCAGCAGCAACAAAATATAAACCAACAGGAAGGCCATGATCTATATGACCTTGTGACGGTACAACATCCGTCTGTAAGGAATTATGGTACTAAAACATATTGCATTGTATTTTTATTGTATTTTCATATGTAAAAGAGAGTTAGGTCAACATCCCCCATGTTTAAATACACGACGCAGTATCATCTGTATAATTCGTCTCAAGGCCAAGAGCGTACGTGCGAAATGAGGCACACTCGATGGTCGCACTGATCGACAATGCTGACTTGTCATAACAAAATACGACACACGTAATAGCGGTGACGAAAAACAATGCCGTCATCTGTCTCAGACAAAGGATTATTAAGGGTTAATCCCCACCATCTGTCGATAATACGACAAGGTGTCCGCCCAGTCTGCCGTACATCTTCATGGAGTGAGCACGTTTAAAAGTGTGCTGGTGTAAATTTTACCAGCCAAAGTGTTATAAATCATTAATATGTAATTGTTATCAGACAAATATCTAAAAAATTAATAACAACTAACAATGTAGAGTCAGTGCCAACAAGACAGACAATCAGAATCAAAGTACACCGAACATCGGGCGAGCCATGGGCAGCATCTGAACCACACGGAAACCTCAACATTTCAGGAAAGCGCAACATTTAAATACAGTAATACCTTTTTTACAAAACAATCGAGCTCGAGATAATATGAACAGCAAAATTTAGTAAATCAAAATTGTTAAAGATGTAATGAGAGAGAGAGAGAGAGAGTGATAGAAAGTGTGAGAGAACAGGCCGGCCGCTTCTTTTAGAAGAGGCGTTGGTTTGTGTTTAATAATCTGATTCAATGGTAATATTAGAAAAATTAAATACTGCAGTATAAAATGTCTTTTCTGATGTAATAGAAGTAAAGAGAGAATAATTACTGGAAACGTAAGATATTAATAAGGAGCGGAAGTTAAATGGCCGCCATGTTGTAGGTGCGGTATAGGCCGCCATTTGTATTTTGAATATTAACTATGCAAAGGAAGTAACAATTAAACAAAGTTTTTTACACCTCTCAATGGTAATCAGTCTTATTATTTCGTACAACCCCAATGTTTCTGCGCTTTCGCTTATAGAACTCTGGACCCTGGGCATAAAATATAGTGTGTGTGTGTGTGTGTGTGTGTTGGGAGCATGTGCTTACCGGAAATGTTACAAACACGTGGTGAGAAGAGACAGAAATATGTATGTATGTATTATTTATGTATTTATATTTTAATAACGAAGGGGAGAAATACACAATGGCGACCGAACTAGGGACATTGTATAAAATAAAAATTATATAAATAAGCCAGAGAGCAGAGACAGACAGGTAGCGAAATACGCATAACGCATAAATAACATAGGTTACAAGTGTAGGTTATGTTATTGTTGAGTTAAGACATAAAACAACAATTGACGAAATATTTTATTCAATATGGCAAACAACAGCGAAAATAGCAGCCTCCCTGCGAATGAAAGCCAAACGAGTATGACAGAATCGCTAATTATGAGTGAAGGTGTGCACTCAACACCAGTAGCGAATAAAAAGACTGACGATAACGATATGATCAAAATGATGCAAATGCTTTTAAATGAGAAATATAATAAACTCGATGTGCAGTTTGACGAACTGAAAGAGCAGAATAACAAATTTGATGAGAAATTTAGCGATTTAAAAAGTGATGTTAATGAAATAAAAAGACAAAATTGTAATTTCGATAAAAAGAATAAGTGAAATCGAGACATGTTTAGATGAAATAGAGTTAGAGAATAAGAGAGAAATAGATAAATGGAATGAAAACAAAGACGACAAGGTAAGTAGTGGGGAGAATTATAATAATAAAAATAAAGATATGGTATTAGAAAATAATGGGGAAAATATTGGTAGTGATAATGAAATTTTAGAGAGAGTAGAAGATAATAATGATAGAATGTTAGTGTGTGTTGAGGGGTTAAAGAGAGTGTGTAAAGAGAGTATAGAGGTAGAAGTAATGTTGCAGGGGGTAAATTTTTCCCTTAATGGTGTAGTAGGGGGTGAAGTAAAGACTTCACATGTGTTTAGGAAGGACGAGAGTGACTTCAATATATATTCGGAAGACGATAGGTCTGCAAATAAAGTTGTCCCTGGTTTTTTTAGTGCACTTCATAGGTGGTGCAGAAATTGTGAGTTGGTGTCCCCTGCATATTTTGAGAGAGAGAGAGAGAGAGAGAGAGAGAGAGAGAGAGAGAGAGAGAGAGAGAGAGAGAGAGAGAGAGAGAGAGAGAGAGAGAGAGAGAGAGATTTTTAAAGTAAATAGAAAGTATGAAGAATTTATAGAGAGGTTAGGTCGAGAGAGAAGTAATAAAAATAAGAACTTACCTTATAGTGAAACTGAGTTAGTAGGAGGTGATGATGAAAATAATGACTTTGTAACTTACCTGATTGTGACTAATTATACTGAAGGTGACAGGACCATACCCTATGATGACAAGTTGTATGATAAATTGATATGGAATAACCCTATTAATTATGATAGTTTTGTAGAAGAATATAAGAATTTAAATAAGTATTATATTAATGATGCTAATATAATGTTTTCAAGGAAAAATAAGTTGTATAGACCTAAGACTCGACTGTTGTTTGATGATGGGGGATAAATATTTTATTGTGTTATGAACATTTAATTATGTGATAGTGTGATTTCAAGATGGACTGTTTTATTAACTGATTTATGGTCAATGATTAAATGATAATTTGGATTGTATATTTTTGTGTGTTGATGTCAATGTATTTGTGTATTCTTGATGTTGTGTATTATATGTATTTTTGTGTAAACCATGCATGTAACAGGAAAGTATAGTTTAATTGATTTAATAATAATTATAACATTATCTTGTTGTTGCATCCTCTTCGTTCACTTTATTAATTTAATAATATATATATACTTTCACTTATGAACTTACTTTTGTCACTTCCCAAACGTTTCGAGATGTTGTTTCTCTTCTTCAGTGGGTTTAGTACTAACTGTTGATTACAGAATAACCGTTACGGAATGGAGTGTGTGGTGGGGGTTGATGGTGGGAAGGGATTGGCGCTGAGGTTCGAATTATGTGTGTGGATCACTGTGTGAACAGATACATTACAAATCACATACACTATTTGACACAGTGATCCACACACATAATTCGAACCTCAGCGCCAATCCCTTCCCACCATCAACCCCCACCACACACTCCATTCCGTAACGGTTATTCTGTAATCGACAGTTAGTACTAAACCCACTGAAGAAGAGAAACAACATCTCGAAACGTTTGGAAAGTGACAAAAGTAAGTTCATAAGTGAAAGTATATATATATTATTAAATTATAACATGTTTCAAACTGAATAAATAATTGAAGAATAATTAATTGTGATGATGAATTTAAATAATTATGAATTCTAGATTCTAATGATTAGTAAATGAGTAAACATAAATATGTTCAGATATTGAGTTGTATTATTATTGTAAGGTGAGGGATGAATTTTGTAATGCAACTGTCAATGATCACAGTAATGTAAAGTGTTAAAAAGGGGATAGAGCCTGGGTGATAATTATTAAAATAAAGGCATTTGAGTTAGTCAATTAAAGTAATGGGAGTTAGATAAATAAGAAGTTGAGATACAGATAATACACGAAGAGGGTGTTAGATATTTTAGGGACACAGTGGTGTTAGTGATTATATGTAGAGAAGGTGAGTAAGGTGAATGGTAAATATATTTGTTGATGGTTATATTTTGTAGTAAGGATAGTGGTGTAAGGAGTGATCAACGTGCGGCGTTGTGGCAGTTCCCGTAATTAGAGAAGGGTATGAGTGTTTGCCGATATTTGGTGGAGGGCAAAAGGTTATGAACGTGTATATTGCCAGGTAGGGTACACACATCTTAGTACAAAGAGGTAATAGAAATTTCACTTAAAGAAGTGAATGGTATAAATAGCATTAAGGTTGCAGGGGGTTGTTATTGTGGAGAGATTGGTGTCATAATATGTTAATGGCTGTTAGAAGTGGTTGTTAGTAGGGAAAAAAGGATGAGTAAGGTTAGATAGATAAATGCACATAAGATATAGATAATAGTGAATAATAGAGAGTCACCCAAACTAGATAAGTATTGATGAAAAGGTTAGAAAAAGAAAATTCATAGTAGAAGGGTGATGTAACAGAAAGGTTAATAATAAACTTGAAATTTTTTATAGAATCTCATTGTAACAAATCTTAAATAATTAAAAGTTGACATAAAAGAATGGTAAAGAGTTAATAGAGAGTTGATAATAAATTGTTTAATGTAAATGTAACAATGTTAATGTTTGATGTTCAATGTTTTATTATGTTTTATTGTTATTGGTAGCAATGGTAACAAATGTTAAGTATTGAAGAAATAATATTGATGTTGTTGTTGAGCATACAAATATCCAGTGGCGGCGATAAGACCCCCGCAGACCCCGCGGTGCGGGGGGGCCCGACCCTCATGGGGGGGCCCCAGTTGGCCCAGTCATGGGACATAACTTGTAACATGAAAAATAAGCGTAAACGAGTTGTAAAACGCTTCTTTGTTGAATTATCAGTTGACCATAGAATTGACGACCCAGTGAAATCATTTGAAGTAAAAGTTTTCAATGCAACACTAGATATTGTAATAGCTCAGCTACAAATGAGTTTCGAAGGATTGCGTTGCATTGATGATAGGTTTTAATTCCTGACGCCTCAGAATTTAGTAAACTTCTCACAAGAGACAATAGTGGAGAAAAGTAAGGCTCTGGTAAATGTGTATCCTGGTGACCTTTCCACATCACTGCCTGACCAAGTAATATCCTTCAAAGCTCTGATGGCCAAAAAATTGTACACAAGAAAAGAATTCGAGAAATGATGAATTTACTGGTTGAAGAAAACAGCTGCCTTATGAGTTGCCTCCCAGACTTAACTACAGCTTTGCAGCTTTATTTAACCATACCTGTCACAACAGCTACAGCGGAAAGAAGCTTTTCAAAACTTAAATTAATTAAGTCATACTTAAGAAGTACCATGGCCCAAACTCGGTTGAGTGACTTGACACTGTTAAGCATTGAGCATGAAGAGACACAGAAAACTAATATCAACGAAGTGGTTGAAAAGTTCTTAGCTATTAAAAAAAGAAGACTAGGCTTAGGAAAACAGTGAACTTTGGTTGATCCTCATCTGTAAATATTGTACATTACTTGAGTTCGAGTGTTATTGAATTGGAATAGACTTAAGGAGAACTTGTATAGAGTATATTCAAGAATTTTACAAATTCAGTTACAAACTAATTTAAATGTTTGAAAAAAGCTAGAATGTTACTTTGATATTCATTTTTAAATAATAAATTTTTAACACTCTGTGTGCGGTACTGTTTCATAGTCTGAATTTAGATCTTTGACATAAAAATAAATCATTCTTTTTATTTTGGTTTTTTTATAGTTTGTATAGAACTTTGTCTATTTAGCAACAATGAATTTTAAGAGTTTGTACACGTGTAAAACGTCCTTTGCAAATTGCAAACGCTTTGTGATAGACGAGAAAGTATTCACAAACCATTGTTGTGAAACACACGTAAATAGAAACTCATTTGAGTGTTTTCCCCTATTACGTATACAAAATTTAAACATTTTTATAGGGCCCCCTAATTAGTTTCGCGGGGGGCCCCCGTTTCATTAGCGCCGCCACTGCAAATATCGTTCTGATTCTATTGCAAAGAAATATAAGTATCAGGAAAGCTGAGTAAAGAAAGTTTAGAATATTTGAAGTGTTTGCCATAATAGTATATTTTTAATTTTATATAATAAAGATGAATAGTTGTTGTTGTTGCGTTTAGGAATTAAAATTTTGTTTTATGTGTTATGCTTAGTATAAGAATATGTTTTCTTGTGATGACGTAAGAAAGGTAATATTGACTGGAGTCAGAAAACATTAATGAAGGTAGGAATGTTGAAAAGAGAAGTGGATTTTCTATTTTAAATCTTGTTCGTTTTCTTACGAAGGAATTTTAGAGTTAAGCAAACCAACGCCTCTAAACACAAACCAACGAAGCTAAGGGGACACATATCAGTTGTGGATACGGGAATAGATAAGACCACTATTTTAAAACTTTGTATTCAATGTTTCAGAGTTTGATGGTGTCGTTACGGCGGTCCTGAGCTAGCCGGTGCGTCAGAGCAGGAGCGTTAGGTGCCAAATGGCCTTACGGTGTTGGGATCTCGCCTGAGAAGTCCAGTAAGGTCAGATGGATACTGTCACCATCATTGGACCAAGGGTAGGTGATTGAAATTTTTCTATATAAACACTACAGGGGGTTGTGGCGACATATCTGGGCTGATCCCTTTAGGACGTGTGAATGGGTCAATGATAGTTTTTATGCTTCGGCATGAAACCTATCATTGAGGGGGTTTTGTGACAGTACAACATCCGTCTGTAAGGAATTATATGGTACTAAAACATATTGTATTGTATTTTCATATGTAAAAGAGAGTTAGGTCAACTTCCCTCATGTTTAAATACACGACGCAGTATCATCTGTATAATCCGTCTCAAGGCCAAGAGCGTACGTGCGAAATGAGGCGCACTCGATGGTCGCACTGATCGACAATGCTGACTTGTCATAACAAAATACGACACACGTAATAGCGGTGACGAAAAACAATGCCGTCATCTGTCTCAGACAAAGGATTATTAAGGGTTAATCCCCACCACCTGTCGATAATACGACAAGGTGTCCGCCCAGTCTGCCGTACATCTTCATGGAGTGAGCACGTTTAAAAGTGTGCTGGTGTAAATTTTACCAGCCAAAGTGTTATACATCATTAATATGTAACTGTTATCAGACAAATATCTAAAAAATTAATAACAACTAACAATGTAGAGTCAGTGCCAACAAGACAGACAATCAGAATCAAAGTACGCCGAACACAGATGATGCACCTCATAGACAGGTGGATATGTTTTTTAAATTTATTAACGAAATTAACCACAACATAAAATTTACTATGGAAATGGAAACCAATAATGGCTTGAACTTCCTTGATATATTGGTGTTAAAAAGAAACAACCATTTCGGTTTTAAAATATACCGAAAACCTACCACAACAGACATAGTTATAAATGCTAAATCGAATCATCCACACACACAAAAAATGGCGGCATTTAATGCACTAACACATACACTAATAAGCGTACCAATGAATACGGAAGATTATAAGGAAGAATATAACATAATAAAACACATAGCCTTGAAAAATGGATATAACACAGAAACTGTGGATAAAATGATACATAAACAATTACGGAAAATAAATGGTGACAATAATAAAGTTAAAAATACAACACAATATGTCTCAGCATTATATACGAACATACTCCCCAACATAATAAAAAATGAATTTAAAAAATTATATATAAATGTTTCATTCAAGACCATAAATAATCTAAAAAATATACTTAAGCCACGAAAACCAATAACTTTGGAGGAATGTTCAGGGGTATATAGAATCCAGTGCAGTGAGTGCGATAAGTTCTATATCGGACAAACGGGGAGGAAATTTATCGAGAGTTTTAAAGAACACCTACCAAAAAAGAAACCCCAAACCACCTCATCACATTACGCACTCCACCTCATAAACGAAAACCATAATTACACCGGATTCAAAGAGAACATGGAGCCGATACATGTTTGTAATAAAGGTCATTTCCTGAATGCTTTAGAAGAGTTTGAAATATACAAGGCATCCAAAGTAAATAAAGAGAAGTTACTCAAAGATCAGCTATCATTTAAATCCAATAAATTATATGATACCGCGTTGATGATAAGCAATGAAGCACGAACACAGGCTAGTTGACGATCGGAGGTCGACCGGTGCACCGAGTCGCTTTTAACGTGTTCATGTATTTGTGTTATATGTTAATTTATTCAGTGATTTTTGTGCGTGTGTTTTTATGTATAAACATTTTAATCATTTTGACGACCCCTATGTATTAGGGGAATAATAATTTTTTACTGTACCTGAAGATGGGGATTTAGTCCCTGAAACATGTTGTATGTAAAAAAAACTGAGATCGCCTAGTGGATTATACAAGGTAAAAAATTCTTAAGTTATGTTTATGCTTTATTCATATGACAGCATTGAAAATTGTAATTACTGATGAATGATAAGGCAGAATAAAAAACACCAGGTTTTCCGGTCATAGACAAAAATCAAAGCATTTTGGTTGAAGAAGTATTTACTGAATGCTTTTATAAACATTGTGTGCCATCAGTAGTTTCTTAAAAGGTAAAATTTAGTGACTAAACCATTATTAAGTATTGCTACGTTCGTTGTGATCAAATACAATTATGTAATGCTCTTGATAACTCAAAGATTGTCTTTCCACGCATTTCTTGACTAGCCTACCGCATGCAGTCAGCAGATTGGACTGTGAAAAGAGAATCAATGATGTTATTTGCGGATGCAACAAGCAGGTAGGCGGAACTTCAAGGTAATCCATCTAGATCGTCCGGCCAAGAATCACTACAGAGATGTTTGTCAGTTCAGGACGAAGAGGCTTAAAGAGGGTCAGTGCTACGTTTATTGAGATGAAAGACAATTACATGACACTTTATAATTCGAGATTGTCTTCCCACAGATTTCTTGACTAGTCTACTGTAACGTATTTCCGCGTTACAAATCCAGGGAACCCATCTTAACTGACATCTGCCAATTACATGGGCTGCCTACGTTGTAACGAACTGTATTTAAAGTCAAATTAATTGAACAAATTAATTACTATAAGTATAAGGAAACAAGGGAAGGTATTTTACTGATTTATGCACTCATTTTCAGGTGTAACAAGACGACTTCTCTTTATTAACAACAGTTACTAAAAGATCCCATGACATCATTAATTAAACTAAAATATTTAAATGCTTTTCATAAAACTTTGGGATCAAATTTATTATGTATTCTTATACCTCGGATCCGAGTTTACTTTATGTATATTTATAGTAAAGACTTCTAATTATTTTCAGTTCATTTAGAAGCTTGCAATACTTCTTTTACCATTTGAAGAATGGCATGGTTACTTGAAGTGATAATAAATTACTTTTACATTTAAGGCGTTACAACGTATGATAATTGAATTTTACAGTAAACTCATAGATTGTCTCATTTTAATTTTTAAATAAAATTAATCGTCTTTGAAAAGTCTCTTTTAGAAGTAAGTTGTGTATCAAATATGATTAACTCTCGATAGCAACGCTATCGAGTCACTTTTACAATTGAACATAGTAACCTCGTCCTGGGGTGTCCGTCTTTGGGAATCCTTGTAGTCGGCGTCATCATCTGGGTCGTGTCTTCGGCAAGAATTAAGTCGGATGTTCACTGCGGAGATTGAAGTTTCTTTGGTGTAAGTAGATGTAGATTCACGGATGTCCTAGGCAGCGTCTTATGCATCGTATGCGTGTCTTAATGAAGTTTCTGCAGATCACATCTTCAGGAGTGATGTTGTAATTGGAGTTACCTCTTGAGGGGAGACGTCATCTTGCTTACCACTAGTTTTGTTTTTGTGTTACATTTTACATCTTCTTCTTAACACATATTTATGTTATTGATACATGACACAATGCTTTCCACGTTTAGCAGTGGTAGCTAATATACTACAGTTAAATAAAACAAACAAATCAAATACATTTTCGTAGAGCTCTCGCTCTTACGTCTGTACGGTGTGAAGGCAACATAGCGAGTGTCTTTTGCTCGATTCAACTGGTACATAACAAAGGAGAGGGGCAAGTACTCCGCGACAATATAGTTCCTATTTTTATTTAAGTTAACATTCTTATTACTAAAAACTATACCTTAATTATACATACATAATTTAAGTGAGTTATTTTAACAACTATTTGTGTCTTCAAATTTCTAATTATAAACATTATGATTTTTATATCTTCCTAAATTACAGACGACTCGATAAACACATTGAGTCTGGAATTAACAGGTCACCGCATGATGACTAGCAAAGGGTAAATTATGATAATAATAACTTTTTACAATTCGGCCTTTTTATTAGTGTTTCTTTGGAATTTTTAATCACTTCTCATTCTCATACTGAGTTAATACGGGGGTTTAGGTTTTATAGTGCGATTTAAAAATGCTTATTCGCTCGCAAACTTAATTTTTTTTATTTACGATTACAGTTAGAATTTAAATCGACACATACTCCACCGCTTAAGTTTCACGTTACGGGTGTTTTTGTGAGTCTAACGCACAATTGGGGACTTGGAGTATGTATGGTGTCAGTGTGTGAAGTTATTTATTATTAGTGCACGGTTTGTTTTCTCTATATCTCTTTAAATGATCTTGTTCATTTAAATGTTCTCCTCCGTGAAATTCCCTTTTTCTCATTTCTTAACACGCTAACTTATATTTTAAGTCTTAATACTAATTTCCAAACCTTAGATTGGAAAGATCCCTACTTATCCGTAACTCACAATATCGTGGCCCGACTGACATCGGCTTACTCTAACTACACCAGTTAGCTTTCAGCACTCATTAATGATCTTTTGGCACCTTTCTGCCCCCATCATTACCCTTTTCAGTCGGCGCCGTTGTGACTTGTTACGTTACATGTATATAATTCTCTCTTAATTATATACCATAAACTTATCTCTAATATAATCTAAAGAGGATCCCATACTCCACTTTAGATTATTGTTAATCCTAGTGTCTTATGTTACTTGAGAGAAGCAGAATCTCACGAAGATAATTCTCATTATCTCTTTAACAATAACTAAACAAACTATGCGGAAGGGGAGACACTTTACACAAAGCAATGTAATACACAGGGGTGGTTTTCAATTCTTTAGGGACGCTACCGTTTCGTACAATAAGGGGGAAGGTGAGTGGCTGCTTACTACAATTCTTAACACGCTTTATTTCCTAGAACAGGCCACCACCGGGGTGTTTACACTATGCAACTACACTGTTATTATTATTTTCTTTTTTATTTACTGCTACGCTTTACACAATTTTTTAGTTTGACTTAAGATTACTCAGGCTTATATTTAGGCAATTATTATTCACTTATTATTACTTTCTTTATTTATTTATTATTTACTTAGAGGGAGATTACAGAAACTTACTTAGAACTATTTCCTACTTAATTACCATATTTATTTAGCACACTTTATTTATTATTATAAAATTTATTATTATATAGTCACTACATTATTTAATTGTCGTCACGGTGAAAATACTTGATCTACTATACTATACACTATTGCATAGATAAGATAAATTCTTGGGTAAATAATTTGCATAATTCAGAAAAGAACAATTTCTCTTCTAAGGGAGAGACAGAAATTCCACACACACATATTTTTCAAAGTTAAATAGCCGATCAGCTGTTTGCTGGAATGTAGGCCACCCTCTTTTATTTAGTAAACAAAGGTAGGGTCAGTGTGTCCGTGAGAATGCGGGGGGGTTTACGCTCACGTATTGTTCTCTACACAATGCCACCGATTAACTAAATCGACCGGTTTAAACTGGAGAAGCCAGTCGGACGCTAGGGTGAATCTTATTCAACAAAGCACGCCTTCAACTTACACTTGTATTACGGTTTATAACAGTTTGACTTTATTCATTCACGTACTTTCCCCAATTAAATCAATTATTTATTTTGGTAACAATTTCAAGTTACGAAATTCTTTCCACGTAATTAACTGGGTCTACTTTACACAGGAGCATTATTATTAACAAAATTTTTTTTTTTTTTTTGTGACGACAGACATACACTAACATATACTATGCAGATTGAATAAGGCAGACTTATTCAAGAAACAACAGGTCTTGGATTGTCATTATATAAACCTGTTAAAGACTGAGCAGTTGACCAAGCATTACAATTCATGTATGCAAGTAGGTACATGCATATATCTTCATACAATGATATTTCAACTTATACTGACTATCATTTACGTATCTCAAAACAAATTCTTTTTTTTTGAAAATTAAAGTTACATCAATTACATTCACATCACTCAGGGAATGTAGTGCATAGATCAATAACTGAATGCCATGAGTTATCTAATTTACTAATAAATTAAGTAGCAGAGTGGCGCAATTTTGTGACACTCTGTTCACAATTACTCTTACAAGACAGCAACAACACAATACACAATTAATTATTATTTACAGCTAATCAAAGCACAGCAAAGCAGAGTAAATTAGATAAAAGCAGAGTGGCGCAATTTTGTTTGCGTCACGATGCTTACAAAACCTTTATATCAATTAGCAGAGTGGCGCAATTTTGTTTGCGTATTTCCGCATTACAAATCCAGGGAACCCATCTTAACTGACGTCTGCCAATTACATGGGCTGCCTACGTTGTAATGAACTGTATTTAGAGTCAAATTAATTGAACAAATTAATTACTATAAGTATAAGGAAACAAGGGAAGGTATTTTACTGATTTATGCACTCATTTTCAGGTGTAACAAGACGACTTCTCTTTATTAACAACAGTTACTAAAAGATCCCATGACATCATTAATTAAACTAAAATATTTAAATGCTTTTCATAAAACTTTGGGATCAAATTTATTATGTATTCTTATACCTCGGATCCGAGTTTACTTTATGTATATTTATAGTAAAGACTTCTAATTATTTTCAGTTCATTTAGAAGCTTGCAATACTTCTTTTACCATTTGAAGAATGGCATGGTTACTTGAAGTGATAATAAATTACTTTTACATTTAAGGCGTTACAACGTATGATAATTGAATTTTACAGTAAACTCATAGATTGTCTCATTTTAATTTTTAAATAAAATTAATCGTCTTTGAAAAGTCTCTTTTAGAAGTAAGTTGTGTATCAAATATGATTAACTCTCGATAGCAACGCTATCGAGTCACTTTTACAATTGAACGTAGTAACCTCGTCCTGGGGTGTCCGTCTTTGGGAATCCTTGTAGTCGGCGTCATCATCTGGGTCGTGTCTTCGGCAAGAATTAGGTCGGATGTTCACTGCGGAGATTGAAGTTTCTTTGGTGTAAGTAGATGTAGATTCACGGATGTCCTAGGCAGCGTCTTATGCATCGTATGCGTGTCTTAATGAAGTTTCTGCAGATCACATCTTCAGGAGTGATGTTGTAATTGGAGTTACCTCTTGAGGGGAGACGTCATCTCGCTTACCACTAGTTCTGTTTTTGTGTTACATTTTACATCTTCTTCTTAACACATATTTATGTTATTGATACATGACACAATGCTTTCCACGTTTAGCAGTGGTAGCTAATATACTACAGTTAAATAAAACAAACAAATCAAATACATTTTGGTAGAGCTCTCACTCTTACGTCTGTACGGCGTGAAGGCAACATAGCGAGTGTCTTTTGCTCGATTCAACTGGTACATAACAAAGGAGAGGGGCAAGTACTCCGCGACAATATAGTTCCTATTTTTATTTAAGTTAACATTCTTATTACTAAAAACTATACCTTAATTATACATACATAACTTAAGTGAGTTATTTTAACAACTATTTGTGTCTTCAAATTTCTAATTATAAACATTATGATTTTTATATATTCCTAAATTACAGACGACTCGATAAACACATTGAGTCCGGAATTAACAGGTCACCGCATGATGACTAGCAAAGGGTAAATTATGATAATAATAACTTTTTACAATTCGGCCTTTTTATTAGTGTTTCTTTGGAATTTTTAATCACTTCTCATTCTCATACTGAGTTAATACGGGGGTTTAGGTTTTATAGTGCGATTTGAAAATGCTTAATCGCTCGCAAACTTAATTTTTTTTATTTACGATTACAGTTAGAATTTAAATCGTCACACTACCACATGCAGCTGGCATGTTACATTCAAGGTCAGCCTTTGACCTGGTCTCCAGATTATTCTAGCACTTGTAACTATGCAAATTATGCTCAGCATGCCGCCTAGAAAATGGAAGAGTATTCTGGAACCTCTGCTGAGAATATATAAGCATCAGCAACTGTTTAGAAGTTCAGTTACACCTGGCGATTTTAGAGGTGTGGTTCGGAGAAGTGGCAATTTAGTGGGAAGTAATCACTGTGTTAATTAAAGTTAACTGTAATAAGGCAACTTTAGTAATTGTTGCACCAATTAAACTGAGTAATTTTAAGAGTCTTTTTGTTGATTTCTCACTGTTGTTTGTGTCTAATTAAAGTTTGTAATTAGTGACTTCATTGGTGTCTGTTAATCTGTTTTCATTGTACAATACATCCGCAAGGCAAGACTCGTAAAACTACAGATAATTCACCTAGTACCCTGTAGCAGAAACAGAACAATGAAAACCAAGAGATAGTTTGACAGAGTTACATTCTTGCTGCCAAACTGTGTGCCACTTCTGTAAGCAAATGTGATAGCCAAGACAGGTATGCAGTATAATATGCCAAAATGTACGAGAATCCATAGCTTGAAAGAAACAAATCTCAAAGAAGTAGTTTTTACTTTCACATATGGATGACAAATTTGAACCCCTCCTCCAAAAAACTACAGTTTCTTATAAAAAGTTACGCTGATTACATCCATTATCTACAGGTAGCAAATGAACATATGGGGCTGGAAGAATGAGAAATTGGTGGCTTAGTACTAACATCTCTAAAAAGCAGTAGCCAAACTGTGTGTATAATTTAATAAAACATTTTGTACATTATAATCAACTCTGTGTTGTGCAGCTTGGTCCAACAAATGATGACATAAATAACTGACTAGCTGAAGATGACAAAAAATTAAAATCTTGACATATGAAGAGATAATCAACACTGTACTACAAGATAACAATTATGATGAACAAAAACAAGAGTTCCTAAGGCTTTCACGGCCAGCATCTGTATAGTCAAAGACATCATTAGCTGGGCTGTTAGGCCATTGTCTAGTGTCGCAAATAATTGGCACACAAACAACTGTCAACATAAGCTGCAGACCATGGCCTAACAGCCTGGCTAATGATGTTTCTTATATAACATATAAAGCCCCAGAGGTCACTCACTGACTGACATAAATTCTAACCCATCAGGAAGCCTCGGAGCAAAAAAACACAAGAGACCTTTTTTATTCCCCGTCCGAAGTAACTTGGGGAAAAATTATAAAACCAAAGCTTTGTGCAACCGAAATCCCGAAAAAACGAATTTCGTCTGACCGATTTTCATACCGGATATAAGGAAGCCCAGGAGCGAAAAAAACACAAGAGACCTTTTTTATTCCCCGTCCGAAGTAACTTGGGGAAAAATTATAAAACCAAAGCTTTGTGCAACCGAAATCCCGAAAAAACGAATTTCGTCTGACCGATTTTCATACCGGATATAAGGAAGCCCAGGAGCGAAAAAAACACAAGAGACCTTTTTTATTCCCCGTCCGAAGTAACTTGGGGAAAAATTATAAAACCAAAGCTTTGTGCAACCGGAAGCCCGAAAAAACGAATTTCGTCTGACCGATTTTCATACCGGATATAAGGAAGCCCAGGAGCGAAAAAAACACAAGAGACCTTTTTTATTCCCCGTCCGAAGTAACTTGGGGAAAAATTATAAAACCAAAGCTTTGTGCAACCGGAAGCCCGAAAAAACGAATTTCGTCTGACCGATTTCCATACCGGATATAAGGAAGCCTCGGAGCGAAAAAACGCAAGAGACCTTTTTTATTCCCCGTCCGAAGTAACTTGGGGAAAAATTATAAAACCAAAGCTTTGTCCAACCAGAAGCCCGAAAAAACGAATTTTGTCTGACTGATTTTCATACCGGATATAAGAGGGGAGCCTATCTCGAGAACGGTTAGCGCTATCGAGCTGGGAGTAATTTTAATCCAGTCGGCTCGCCTGACTAAATGTAAACCGATTATCGGTTGTTTGAAATTTATGAATAACTTTATTATTTCTTGTTTGTTTTATGGCCCAGTGGGGGACTGGTATTAGTTTCATATTTTGAGCAGTTGTTTTCTGCAATAAACGTACCATTTACCATGTATTTAAATGTAGAAATACAAAACGAAAGGTATTGCACAATATTGCGCAATCGATGAGTCATCCTGTTACATCAGAATGTTGCGCAATCGATATGACCTCAGCATTGACGTAAATGCGCAATGCTAGAATCTTCGGTGTAATGCTCATCCTATCCCCTCTCGTTGTTGCGCAGTGTGAACTGTTTCAATCACTGCACATCCCCCACTACCAATTCTCCCCACCACAGATCCTACCTTTATAAAGGCTTGCCTCCACATCAGAGCTCAGTGTGAGATCAGGAGCCGAAGAGTAAACAAGTAAAAAAGGGGGAACCCGTGCTACTTTGTTACTCAATTTTCTGAAATCACACTTTTCACTTCACTTCAATTATACGACTACAGCGAGGATCATCACGCAGGACATCTGAAAAACATTTTGTAGAGGAAAATTAGCAGCTGACAACTCAGAAGCCATCAGTTCCAGATTTCAAGACATCAGAGTTTGCAGTTCATCTATATTTCTGAGGTCTGGATCATCATTGAAGACATCTGATAACCTGATAAGGATTAGCAGCTGTAGAGGATCATACGTCATCAGTTCCAGATTATCGTAGGAACAGGATTAACACAGGCTGGCGATTTGAAGACATCGTTTTATGTGAGTTAAAAAAATTTAATACTTTATTATTTTCGTTTTTATTGCATCATAATTTTGTATTTATATTATTAGTATAATATTTATTGTTTATTTATATTTTTCCTTTACATTGTAAGCAATTATTATTTTTCTGTGTTTATTTCTAACATTTTTTGAAATTATTTTTAAAGATGTCGCGTTTCGAATGCGTAGCCTCCGGTACCATTTCCCAGGCTAATCCGCGATTTAGTGAAACTCGTAACGTTCAATGTGTTTGCATTTCAGTCGCAACCTGTTGCTTCATCGAAAATGTGTGTAGAGATTATCTCACAAGATATTGACCGCTTGATAGTTCAGGGCGATTGTTATTATAAACAAACAAAACGGACACTCGGGGAAACCCACCGCCACGCTATTTTAACGGTAAACGAGGTAGCCGAATATCTCAAATTATAAAGTCAAACTTTTAAAATTGAATCGCACTTTGAAGATTACGGTGTTTATCCATCTTTGGATAATGATTTATGGTCTTGCACGGAGGAATTGTAAGAAAAGCTTACAAATTTATTCGAAAATTACGCGGACTCAGGTTTCGTTTTTATCAGATTACACGTCGCGGTTTCGCTTTGGAAATGCAACTCCCGATATTTTATTTTCGATTTCCACGCAGTAAACGAGAATGGAACCCTCTCTTCTGACGGTGTCGGCCACCTATTAGCGTTTTCTAATTTGAAAGAAATGGCAAGGTTTCTTATGAAAAGGTCTCCTTTTAATGGTTTAATTAACCAATATGAAATTACGCGGGTGATAGCAACAAGGGGTAAGGAGCCCCAGTGTTCTACAGAGAGACCAATTCCACTCGAACTTAAGTCAGATCCGGATTTAAAGCGCGAATATCGGTAGTTTTGGAAGATATTGGGGGATTAGACATCACTGAGATTTCAAAGGATAAAACTGCGCCACAAAGAAAAGCCGGAAGGCCTCCGAAAAGGCCCCGTGGTCGTCCAAAGACTTCCTCGTCGAGCACAAGAGATCAGCACCGAGAAAACCTTGAACAGGTTTTCAAGGTTCGGCCCTCTTTCGGAAACTTGGCTGATCGACATGTATGCGTGGATCGAAGGACAGCGATTGTTCTTTTTTCAGAACGAGCAGAAGAAAGCACAAAAACCAGGAGGACTTCGAACTGGCCCAATGGATGAGGTGCAAGCGGCGGTTGAGAAAGAGATATTACGTGACGAAACGGTGCAAGGAGAAGGAAAAATAGTCGCTGGAAGAATATATCTTCCTCACACGTTTACCGGTGGCCCGAGATATATGAAAATTTGTTACATGGACGCGATGGCCTTCGTATCCCGATTAGGCGACCCCACATATTTCCTAACTTTTACAGCTTGCGGGGGCTGGGAAGAAATTAAAAAATCCAAACACCCCAGCAGTAGACATGAGCCCCACTTATGTAACCGGGTTTTCGAACTTAAAAGGTGAGAATTAATGCGCGATATTCAAAGTGGTAGATTATTCGGGGAAATCGCGTATATAGTACGGGTAATAGAATTTCAAATGCGCGGTTTACCTAATGCACATATTTGTTTTAGGATTAAAGATGGTGGCCCAAAACAGAACACGGAAATAGACAGGATAATTAGGGCAGATATTCCGGGCGAAGAAGAGGCTGGCGGCAGATTAAGAAGTCTTGTTTTGCGGCACATGAAGCACGGACCTTGCGGGCCCCCATACAGAACAGATTTGCTGTGCTGGGATCGAGAACTGCAAAAGTCCAATAAATTTTATCCAAAACCTCATACGGACACCACGTACACAGACGAAAGAGGATTTGTACACTACAAGCGGAACAGCGAAAACAAAACGACCGTACAATTTAAACATTAAATGATAGAGGTCGATGATAGGTGGATAGTGCCATACAATGCGGCGTTACTCCTGAAGTATGAATGCCACGCTAACCTGGAAATTGCGTCGGCCCGCAGAGTAGTAAAGTATCTTTTCAAATACATTTCGAAGGGTTCTCCGCTTCGGCGCATGACAGTAGTTAGGGAAGATGAAGAAGACGACGAAGTTGAAGAATACGTAACAAAACGTACATAGGAGCTTCAGATGCTGCTTGGAGGGTTCTGGAATTCGATCTAACAGGCCGCAAACCAACAGTTATTTTGCCGGTTCACCTAAAAGGAAAGCACAACGTCGTTTTTTGTCTCGGTAACGAACAGGAAGCGTGTGAAAAATCAACGTCATCCCTTTTAATTTTATACTTCGGTCGCCCTGATACTCCGGAAATGAATGACCTCACTTATTTAGATTTTTATGAGCAATACAGAATCCACCCGAGCAGTCCAAAATCCTCCCTTAATGCGGTTCGGCATTCAGATGGGAAACATTTCATAACGCGAAGACAGAGGGGTGGTGATTGTGTCGCGAGACTCTTTTGGGTCGCTCCCACCAAAGGTGAGCAGTATTATCTGAGAATGCTGCTATGCAGGTATCCATGCCGTGAGTATGAGGACTTGTACGCTCTCGGAGGCCCTGATTGCAAAACGTTCCAGCAGGCGGCTAGGGAATTGGGACTCGCAGATGATAAAAAAGAATACTTTGACGCTCTTGAAGAGACTGCACGCTTCATGAAAGCCGACAGATTGAGGCAATTTTTTGTTATGCTCTCGGCGATAGGATCTCCGGTGCCGGAAATATGGGAGAAATATAAAGCAAATTTATGCGAGGATTTTTTGGAACATTTTCACGAAGATGAGGAAAGAGCGTATAAGTTAGGTCTTACTAACATAGATAGGTGTCTGCGCAGACATGGATCTTCGCTTCTAGAGGCCGGTCTTCCCGTAGTTGAAGATGATTCCACGGAATTAGGTCGCAAAAAACTTCAATACAGCGTCTCAGTTCAGAATGCTTTTGTCGAGGAATGGGAATCGCGGCTTCCTTCTGATCAATCTAGGGTTTTTTATTACTTTAAGTTGCTCTGCGCGGCGAACAAAATGAAAAAGTTCTCTTCTTGGACGGTCCTGGCGGTTCGGGAAAAACGCTCCTTCTTAAAATTATTTCAACTTTCGCGCGGTCTCAAGATAAATTCGTCTTATGCGTAGACAGTTCCGGCATCGCCACTCAAAATCTCACCGGAGGTACGACTGTATATAGCCTTTTCAGATTACCCCTAGATATACGCGATGACGGTTTCTGGTCGATAACCAACGGGACACAGAGAGCTGAACTCATCCGAGAAGCGACTTTACAGATTTTCGATGAAGCGGCTATGGCGCATAAAAAACTAATCGAAATGTTGGACCGGTCTCTCAGAGACCTGATGCAAAAGGATGAGTTGTTTGGCGGTAAAATAATAATTTTCTCGGGAGATTTCAGGCAAATTCCTCCGGTAGTAGAAAACGCTAAGACAAATGCCGATATCGTTCGTGCGTCAGTTCGCGGATCTTATATCTGGAAAAAAGTTAAGTCATTCACGCTTACAACGGCCCATAGGTTAACGGGCGAAGGATATTATGAAGAATTTTTAATGAAGATAGGTTCCGACTCCACCGAAAAATGCGAGCTCGGCGAAGGGCGTAATTTGGAAAAACTCGTGGCACTACTACAGCTATCCTACGTGACTAAGCTTCGCGAATTGATCGACTTTGTTTTCACCAAAGAAATTTTACAGAAGCCTGATGAATCTGCAAAAAGGGTTGTAATATGCACTCCGAATAATAATGTCAAAGAAATTAACAGTATAGTATTACAGGCGCTCGACGGGGAAATTCAAAATTTATATAGTTTCGACAGTGTAGCCGAGGAGGACGGAGTGGGAATAGATGTTGATGAGTCCCTATTACATCAGGCTCAAGGGAAAGGAATTCCAGAACACATTCTCAGGCTTAAGGTAGGATCGGTTTGCATGGTGACGCGAAATTTAAATTTTGATCTTGGCTTAGTCAACGGCACAAAAGTAATTATCGTCGCAATTACTCATCGACTTATCACATGCCGAAGAACAGGCTCTGATGAGCTTTTTGGCATACCAAGAATAACTTTTAAATTTCTGATCTTCCCAAATCCCATCCCATCGAAATGTACAGGCGGCAGTTTCCCCTCCAACTTTGTTACGCGATAACGATCCACAAAAGTCAAGGGCAAACCATAGATTTCGTGAGATTAGATTTACGGTCTGACCCTTTTACTCACGGGCAACTTTACGTCGTGCTTAGCCGGGTAAGATCTCCGAAAAATATTCACTTACTTCTTCCTCCCGACCGGGTTATAGATGGCGTTCCTCACACAAGAAACATAGTGTATAAAGAACTATTATAAATAATGTATTCTCGGTACTAAGCTTTCCACCCTGTAAATATGTAATATAATAATGTTTAAGTTGTGTAATATTGAAGTTTGCATGTTAAAATAAGTGATTGTAAATATTCAGATATTGGAAATAAATAAAAGGCATTACCGAGAATACATTGTCTCGGATAGGTTCGTTCGGAGGCCGTTGTAAATATGTACATAGCTCCCCCGACGTTCGTCGGATTGGGGCGTCCACCAAGGGGGTCTGGGGCGGCGAAGCCGCGAGTCTAACTATAATGAACAAGAGTTAAGTGTAACTATAGTCTAACTATAATGAACAAGACCTAAAGATAGAAAACAATACATATTATTTCTTAAATCAAATAAAATGGAATGAAGCCCTGAACATGTTCTTTAATGCTTGAAAATTTACTGTAGAAATTTATGTGTGTACAGTATAGTACATTGTAAATAATACATTTGTATAAAAAATAAATAATGATATAGTATTGTTATTATAAATACACAAAATAATTGAATATTAAAGATACTCTCTGTTAATTGATTATCCTTAGCTTCATCTCAACTGCATAACAAACTTTACTGCTTTTCCCAGTAATCCAATATTTTGGTAATTTGATAATTGCATAGTTGGTTGGCCCACCGTTTGATATATATAGTTACACTGTATACACATCAAATGTGATGTACAATAATTAGAAATATCACCTGACCTAAAAATACCTACAACCCTCTGAATTTCTTCAATTTCAAACAATTTGATAAATTAATAAATTGACAAATACATAATAGAAAAAAACTCTAAAAATACTAATACTATATAGATGTTATGCCTGAATGTTCACACACACACACACACACACACACACACACACACACACACACACACACACACACACACACACACACACACACACACACACTTATATTAATTGGAGAACATATTTTTAGTACAGGGATTTCATGTTGCCTGGACATGGGACTTATTCAACAGCCCTAATTTCATGAAAGTAGCACAACATATTAAACTGACTGCAAAAAAGGCGGTTCTGCACTACAAGATTCAATAATGGTACTCCCTTTCTACGCTTTTAATGTTAATACGATTCATCTAATTCTGAATTCGCAGACATTTATACAGTGCACAGCAGAAAAAAAATCTTCATAGGACTTCATTTTATTCGCTGCTCATTCTCAGTAGAGAAATCCTTTTTAATCTGTTAGTTAATTCAAATGTCTATAAAAAAATCACGTATTGAAAACCAATTTGAATATTCTAAACACCTAAAGTTCTCGAATTCACTAAGATTGTCTTTTTACTGCATGATAAAGATGAAAAACATCAAATCATTATAATAATATACAAGATACTGATTCAATCCAATAATGACAGAGAGTACAGTCATATTACTTTGTAATGATACTTCAGTAATCATTAAGTGAAACTGATTAGAAAACAGTTCTACTTGCACATGTGAGCTACCTTGTTTATGGCTCCATTAACTGAACATACAAAACCATGAAGAAGCTGTGGTAGACCTTAACAGGCAATGCTCCACTTATTATACTATCATGTCACTGATTGCAATGTGAAACAAAATAACTAACTGTTTAGTTACTAGTATAACTAACTACATAATATTTTTCATTACCTTTGAAATTATATTTCAATGAGGAATGTGTTCAAATACAATTCCAATAAAGGAATTACAAAACTGCAAAAACAACAATTTAATTTATCTATACTAAAACACGTAAAAAGTTGTCAGGATACAAACATACCAATTTATTCAATGTGCTTAGTACAATAGGACCTAATCTATGTATTGAATAATTTGTACTCATCAGGTGCTGTTGTACAGCAACAGGTGAAAACAATGCTATATTTTGTATGCAGAACACAGCTGTGACAATATATATGCTAAATGTGTGCAAACTGTTTGTCAATGTGACTGTGCATAACTTTTTGATGGCCTGCACAAATATGTCGGCAAATCTTCTGCCATAGCATACAGTAATTGGTCAGTTTTAATCTGATATATCATAGAACATGATTATACTTTTCACAACAAAACTTCATAAATGCTTCATAGTACATATGTAAATAAAATTCAGTTAGTTAACATATTGCTGTTTCATAAATTATGGTATTGTTACCGCGCGTGTGTGTGTGTGTGTGTGTGTGTGTGTGTGTGTGTGTGTGTGTGTGTGTGTGAGAGAAAGCCCTTTGGTTAAAGGTAAGACACATATGAATGCAGCAGTACGAAAAGCATTCAAAGTTAAAAGACTGTAAAAAATTCAACAAAATTACAAATAACTACGTAATATTTGAACACTATAATGTACTCTGTAAACTCAAGGAAAGGGAGAAAAATACCGTCACAGATTTGATATACTGGAGAAAAACATTTTAACATGTCGTCTGAGGGCCATGGCCCGGGCACAATATATTAGTTTCAGAGTGCCTTCGCACCTAAAGACCATCAATAACAACCTTTCTGTTAGCAGTCAACATGTTAAAGGGTTTTAATTTGGTAGAAGTAAATTACAAGAGAGGCGGCAATGCATCAGATAGCTTTGTCATGGAAAACCAACCCATTAGGTTTTCTAATGAGTATTCTGTATTAAAGGTAACTTTTACCTATTTCATATGCACAAAGTACAATTATTAGTATACAATGTTATTCTCTAATTATCCCCACCCTCATTCAATATGACATAAGAGGTGAAAAATCAAATTTCCATATGAGAATTAGTGTAATCTTAATCACTGATACCAAAAATTCTAATAATCAGATTGCACGCGTGCACGTACACACACACACACAAAGATATTTAGCTGTGTGGAACAAAAATATACATTTTTACATTTTGCATAAAACAAAAAGTGCACGAAAACAACCGTTTTGTTGAGTCTGTTACTTTCCAACTGATATTCACCAGCAGTGTATTTTGCCAGCAAGTGTATGTGTACAATCTAACTTACATTTAGATGTATGAATGGACAAAGTTTGTACAGCCAACTTTGACCACGACAGACTATGACTTCAGAAATTGTATGGATTGCTGTTTGATATACTTTGATTTTTATACTTTGTTGTAAACTAATAGGACTCTATGGATACCACATGATAAGCAATCTCACACCAGATTATTGCCTTATATAAAACACAACTACAATAAGCAGTTAAAGGATTATACAAAAATAAAACTCGCATGTTGATTGAAGCTGCAACTTTTCCTCACATACTCTTATTTATCTACGTATTTTCAATTAAAAAACTTATCCAATTAAGACATAAATATTATATGGAAAGTCCTTAAAATTCAGTCAAAACTAATTCTCACATAACACCACAGTCAAAATACAGACCAATTACGGAAGGTTCAAAGAAAAATTGCATTAGTATAAGCTCTTTTCTTCTAGTGCACCTACTTGCTGTAATACACGTAATTGCTTCATACTGTAAGCGATACTTTGCCACAAAAACATTTAATAATTGGAAAACAGGAAAAATAAGAAACTGAGCTGATTCTATGACTTACGTAATCCTTTATTAATTACACTAAGCGGCAAAAACGTAACAGTACAGCTCTCGTCAGATTAACATCTTAAACAACTAAATCTCATAATTTCTTCAAGAAGTCTTAACAGTTTTTTGCTTGATAGCGCTGCCTCTCTTCTTTGTTGCCATATTGCGCAGCTGCCGCAGGACCAGAATGTCACCTGGTGACGTGTCTTCTTGTTGCTCGGCATACAACAATGCCATCTTGATTGCACTTAAGCCTTCAGCGTGGCTTATCTTACTGTCCATAGTAGGAGTGTCGTCTTCTTCATTGTCACTGTTTTTATTTTGAGTAATCAAATTTACAATGTCCTCTTCGGATAGTTCACATTGTTCATCGTCATTCATCCAGTTGTTAACGTCTTGATTCATCACTGCCTCAGTAACTGGTAGCTGATTTAAAAGTTCCACTAGTTCTACATCATCTTCATTCTCTTCATCGTTGTTTATGTTATCCCCTTTTTGGCAAAATGTTTTCCAGCTTTTCAGGACAGTAGATTCTTTCACATCGTCCCATGATTCCGCCAGCCAATAAATCACATCTTTTAGGTTAATTTGTTTCAGACTTTCAACAACTCTTTTACCATCTGCTAAATCATCAAGCAAATGCCTCAGTTGTCTCTTTCGGTAGTTTTTTATCAAGTTTTCCAAAACCCCTTGATCTAGGGGCTGAATAAGGGATGTTACATTGGGAGGTGAAAAGAGGGCCCAGATGTCATCTCCACTGATGTGACGATTTAAAAGCAAATTTAAATAGCACAAAAATAAAAAAATAAATTTTGGTTTAAATACCGCGTGAGAAAATAATCCACCCTCCCCGCTGTACCTAAATACCTGTACCAACTTGTAAAAAGTCTAGTACGGACATGCAAATTATACTGTTATGAAGCGAATACTAATGATCATTCTATTTTAATAAAAGGACGTGAAAATAATTAATAAAATACCTAACTAAATAGAGAAAAGGTAGGATAATTAATAATAGTTAATTAGTGGAAAGATACTAATAATAAAAGTACGAACTACTTTTCTCTTGACTCGTGAACTGTGCCCCCGTCCCTACACACGGCCGCTAAATCAACCCCAGTCGACTCAGAATATCCGACGAGTTAACAGCATCACAATGTGGCTGGACCGTGAACGTACATTTTATTTCAAACTATGTTACAGAAAGTTAGTGTTTTATGGTAAAATACTCAACATGTAGGTGAAACTAAGTGCAACGTAAATCTGATAATGTAACTTATATGTAGATAATGAATAAAAGGAAAATAATAGTCGACACATCTCTTTGTAAATCAAAGTTTAAATTTTAAGGTATATTTCATACCATGTAGGAAGATAACATTAGTGTACATTAAACTAAAATGTGAGAAGTGAACTCGCATGTTCACAAGAAGCAACGACGTCAACATCACGAGCACCAGGTAGCAGAATTGTAGCGTGATGACTGTGATCACCACTTAGAATCAACAATCTTAATGGTCAACCTACTACGAAGATCATCCCGGAAAACCGACTGAAGAGGATCCGCAAGAGGACCAGCTGCAGATCACCATTATACCCAGGTGACACAGAAAAGAACTTCTGTGCTTATATTGTTTTCTAACAACCAAAGTAAAAAACAGTACAAGTTTTGAAAAGACTCTGTCAAACCATGTAAATCTTAACATAGTAATTTTGTATTTACTGTATATTAATCTAATCTATTAATCAAACTATTCTTCAAATAGTTTACATAATGTGGAAGTATTTTGAAATATTATGAAATTAGAACCCGGATCCGTGGTATTTAATGTAATCTAAAACAGTATAGCTTTGAACTCATCTGAGTAACACTTTAAAGAGTATAAGAGCTTTTGATGTAGAATCTATCAGAAAATTTAAAACATAAAAGAAAAAGGTGATAACCACTAAAAATAATATCAATCAAAACATTATGTTGAAGTAAAAAATAAAGAGATGTTTCTGCTAAAACCAAAGAGAGTAAGTAAGTTTGAGTAACCTTGCACGAATTCCTGTTCTTTACAGTTTCCCATATTGTTGGTAAATTACTAGTACTAACACGGGCAGCCAGTTTAATTGACAGAGGGCAATTAAATGGGTCCCCTGTGTTATGATGTCTTAGCAGGAGAGACATTATACTGACCAATTCACACTGTCAGGATGAGTGGGAGCATTGTCCAAAATTAAGAGTGCCTTACGAGGCAGATTATTTTCATCACAAAATCTTTACGCTCGGCACAAACTGTTCATGAAACCATGACTTGAAATTTCAGGAATCCATCCATGCGCTTTTTTGGTTAGTGTACTTAACAGGAAGATTGTCAACATTCACATTTTGGAATGCTCTTGGTTTTTTTGATTTGCCTATGAGCAAGAGTTTAAGCTTGTGGTCACCAGATTTATTTGCACATGCCAAAACCGTCACTCTTTCTTTGCTTCTTTTGTAGCCAGGAGCTGACTGTTCTTGCTGCGCTGCAAGAGTCTTGGTGGGCAAATTTTAAAATTCAGCCTGTTTCATCACAGTTATAAATTTGCTGTGGGCCAAGATGTTTTTTTTTAATGATGTTGTCTAGCTTGTCAACGAAGGAATCTACTGCACCACTGTCAGCTGACGACAATATTTCACCTGTAATATTTAACTGCCTCACGCCATACCGCTTTTTCCATCGATCAAGCCAACTGATGCTTGCTGTAAATTCCTCTTCTCCATCTTTGAAGCGATTGAAGAATTGCAATGCCTTGGATTGTAACATTGGACCAGACAAGGGACTTCCCTTCTCTCTCATCTGTTGAAACCACAAAAACAACACCTTCGATGTCGGTTTATATTCGCTATTTTCCATTGTTTTTCTCTTCTTTGAGACAGTTTGTATTTCTTTCTTCCCAGTCATTTGTCCATGTTGAGACACCCACTCTTCAATTTGCACCCTTTTTCTTCTCCAGTCTCCGGCAGTCACTTCACCAACGCTAAATCACTTGCCACTTTTTTAATATTTCACCGCGATCTAATCGTTTGATAGCATTGAGCTTATCTTATAATGATAAAACCACAAGTTTTCTTTTTTCACTCATTACCAAACGAAACTGTAAAACCAAATCACGAGAAACCTTAATACAAAGCACAGCTACTCACACTTCACAGTCGATTATATTTTAACAGCGTGAGGATTGACAGCAAACTAACTCAGGTCAGGGAGCTTGAGCAGGCGGATGGTAGGGAGTGTGTCACGGAGTCAAGGTCGCTGTGTACAGTCTGGTGTCAATTAAAATATGTCGAGTAGTGTCTGGTGCCAATGTAAGAACAAGTTACAATAATAGAGATTTCATTATTTCTTGGTTTAGGCTCGGATAACACGGAAGATTGGTTAATTGAGACTCGGTTAATCGTGACTCCACTGTAATTTCATTCAAACACAAAAAGACCAAGAGGCTGATAAAAGTCAGCTAATACCATTGTCTGATTCAATGAATATGAAATGCTGCTCGCACACTTTGATGACCTCCAGCAATAAAAGTCATGCCTCTCCATGTACCATAATACACTTAACTCTTTCATAAGTTCATCTTCTTTGCCCTCATATGTTCTGGATACAGAAACGTGTGTACAGTATAGTTGTACAAAACGTCTGAATAATGTTTTTTAATGTACCGGTACTTAAAGAGTTAGCAATTTACATTTCTGTTTTATACTAAACTCAGTATTGCAAATCCCTATATTTATAATACAGTACAATACTATAATATCATTCTTAATATATCCCTATGGACAAAAATTTCCAACTGTCCACATATTGAAGGTTATAGATGCCCAAACTGGGATGACTAGTAATAATGTCAACTGTGAGAAAGGCTTTGATGGAACGTCCTTCTCTTCAATGTACAGGGTCTCAATCCAGCAGGCTCCCACTGGTTCCCTCATCTGGCAGAGAGTCATCATTAAGAAAGCTTGTATTGCATTCATAATGGATATACTAGGGGACCTCATTTTGTTTCAAACTTAAACTCTTATGGAGGACATTTGAATGATTAACAGGGGCCTCTGGAGAGGATTCTATGAGTGTGCTCAAATTAAAGCATTGTATAAATATTTTCAAAATGGCTGCGAATCTTAGAAAGCAATCCAGTTCTGGAAACAATGTCAGGGTCATGTTAACTTTTTTTTTTAATAAAAGTTTGGTCCATCAAGAGTATGCTCCTCCTAACGAGCAGTTTTCTGTAGGCAAATGGTGACTGACACCTCGGCCATAACAATGCACCTACACATTCATCGGGTTTGGAGCTGGATTTCTTGGCAAAACATTGTACCACACAAGTTGCTCAACTAACCAACAGTTCTCAGTTGGTTTCCTCCAACTTCCTACTGCTCCCAAAGGTACAATCACCACTGAAAGGAGGGAGATTTCAGACAGTGCTGACAAGATTCAGGAGATGCAATGAGGCAGCTGATGGTGACTCTGAAAGAGGACTTTGTATACGTTTTACGAAGTGGAAGAGATGCTGGTATAAGTGCAAGAAGAGTATATAAAAGGGACTAAGGCACCACTGTGTTAGGCAAGCTAATTTTCTCAAAATATTACATGGTTGTATACTTTCTTAACAGACCTCATATTTCTTCACTTGTGGAAAGCATTGGTGCAATCATTCCAAGAATGTAATGATCACAAAACTATTTCGCAAGTGTGGCAGAACATGGATAGTCAATTTTTACTGTTCTTAGAGGCATTAGAGTATTTGCTCAGTAGATACAGCCAGCCTGATTACATGTAATACTGCAATGGATCACAACACCAGAGAAAGGCCTTGTTTCAAAGCCTTGAACTTTTGGGGCTGTTTGATGCTCTCAAGTATGTAGACAGGAGTGGCCAACTCCTAGGCCTATTTTACCTTAACTGAAGACTTGATCTGCACGATAGCTTATAAAATTCTTGCTCTCTACTTGAAACACTGCAATGATGCCAGGCATCATCAGCTTAGGATGAGGATGCCAACTTTCTTACTAGACCTATATTTTAATTTATAGATGTAGTCAGCCCATACTTATGAGCACAAATTCTCTGCCTCTCTCAACCTTCTCCATAGTAGAAAACATGGGGATAAAATTATTTGTTCACATAATTATAATGTTGCCACAGGAACACGCTTCTGTAAAATGTCCTTATCATATATTTAACACTTCCTCAATCTTTGTTAACACAATCCAGAGATAATTGTTGCTATTCCAGGGACATCATACCAATAAAATTCATAGTCAGTAGAGTTTTTCTTTCAGCCAGTCTACAGAGTTCTTAAAAAAATAATAATATTATATTAATAATAATTAAGCAAGATTCTACTGCAACATATAAACAATACACTTGTGAAATTTGAGGCATGACCAGAGACCGACAATAAATCCTGTCATAAAAAGTAACATGTAAAGATCTGTCATACCACACTGTATTGATTTTCTTCTAATACATGGTCAATGGTTCTTCCTATCAACTTCATACTTCTGTCTGGTTATATTGGAGAGTCTCCTGATGTATAAGTGATATAAGATGATGATATATTTCAGGTGAAACGTACACCAGAAACAGTTATTATCACATATGCTTTAACGTTTGGATGAAGAATAAGTACAACAATATCAAAACAAAAATTGGAAACTATAATTAGCTTTCTCTTGGAAAAAAAAATTTGATAAAGAAATAAAATTTGTATCTTTCAAATTCATACTTGTGTATGACTAAAGAGGAATTCTCATCAGTCTTTTACAATAGAGCTTTCATTATCATTCAATGAATCTGAATTATCTGCATGAACATGTACTATTCTTTAGATTACAGGAGCAATATTATATTGTTATTATTTCAACTACACTACTATTGCAGTGAGAATGGCAATGTCCTCTAAACTTTCACGCAATTCGGCACTTCAACAGAGTCCTATCAGGATTCAAGTACCTCAGATATATTTTTGTGCCCAATTATCACTCTGAATGGATGACAGAATTAATGCTGAACAGAAACTCAATATGGCCCAACAAGTACAGGCAAGAACATGTATAAGTGATGGCCCTCACTCGCACTGTAGAGATTAACTGGATGGTATGAGATGATTGCAGATTATATAAGGTTATTGTTTTGATAAAAGAAACCAATAGGATAAAAAAAAGTAAACATACGCCAGACAAAGTACAAGGTCACAGGTAGGAGAGAGGCTCTTGATGGGAGTATGTATGACTTGGGCTAAGAATATGGAGAGATTTAAAGAAAAAATGTAAACAATATGTATTACCATACGAGATAATAACTGCTTCCTTTAACATTTTAGTACTTCATCACTGGTCTCTTCTTTACCTTACAGAAGATAAGTGGTATAAAAAAATTAGTTCAAATGATAATTAGTAACTACAAACTTCAAAACTAGGGTTATATAAACATAGGATAGATGTATGTTAAAATGAACTTTGAGAACGACTGAGTTCAAAACTATTACAATCCTGAACATGGTACCTACAGGCCTACATATAAAAACTACACATCTGACACACGTTATCATCCTATATTTAAAAAAAATTATTTTCAAAGTACGTTTTTTGGGTTCCCTCCCACAAGTTATTAGTTTATAAATACGCTTGAAAATTATTAATAATACGAAATACAGACATACAATATGCTTCTTTGTATTTATTATAAAGAAGTACCATTATAAAATAGTATCATTTACTTAATGGAAACAATATTTCAATTACATAGGAAACAGTTATATATAAAAATATTAACCATAAAGAGGATAAAAAAAGAACAATGAAAATATGCAATAACTTTTCTTTTTAAGTACAGTCAATACTTTTCTTGTGAGTCCACTCTTAACACACTTTGACTGCAGGGCCTTAGCCTATACAAAAATATCCCAGGTCACTGAAAAATTTTATTTTTTTAAATGATAATTAGTAACTACACACTTCAAAACTCATAGGTTATACAGAGTTGCCGTCTGTTAAAAGTACATCCACTTTAGTTAGTAAGATGACATGCCGGAGTATCATCAGCTCCTGGTGGCAGGGCATGTCGTGCAGAGCACTCAATGTGTTGAAAAGATTTTTCTCAATTATCAAATCGAGTTTACTTTTCCTGAATACAGGTATGTTTTTCATTATGTATTAATAAACAAGCTCTTGTGGTTCCACATTTTGCAATTATTAAACTCAGTAATAAATTAATGAAGAAAGTTGTGTTAGTGGTTAAAATCACAAGCAGAATTATCACCGTTGCACACCACTATATAAAAATATTCCGATTAGCGCTTTCAAGCTTCACAGCTCATCGTCAGATCGGAATCAGTAAAAATAAATGAAACGGCTACTAGTTAAATTTAAATGCAAAAACTACAATCTGAAAAACACTTTTCAATTGACTATATATAATGGATGCCTATCCTAGCTAATATGTTTCTTCAAACCAGAGTGACCAACTGTTTTATAAGGACTGAAAATCCCAGACTCGGACCCCCCCCCCCCACCATGGATGTTCTGCTCTCACATAAAAACAGGACATGTCTAGTACAATCTGGATGGAGGGCAACACTAGGATATACAATAATTTGATACTGTACACTGATTACTGAATTAACACATTATGTTTTGTTTAATTACAATGAACATGAGGAATACTCGAGAAACCAGATAGACTTTCTGTAACAAATTTTAAGAAAGATATGATTATCACAATTTTTAAAAATCAAATTCTCTTATTCAAGAGACATTCCAAAAATTGTAAATTCCATATTAAAAATAACAAAATTCTGAAAAATGTTACAGACATTACTATACCATTTAATGTACAACAGACAAACAATTCTCTACTTTCCTATCAATAATATTTATGCAATACTTTCACAATAATATGATTGAAAATTAGGCCAAGTTGAATAGGGACTAAAATATAGGTATGGAGAACCATATATGACTTCCATGTTCTAAGATTAATATTTAAAATCATTTTCAAAACGAAATATTTCCATAGAAACTTCTTCTTTCTTTAGCCTTAACCACAGTAGTGTGGTCACTAACATATACCACCTCACATTAGCGCACTCGATTTTCACTGATGATGGCAGCTGATAGCACTGTGGAAACGTCTGGTTTTGCATAAAGCATTGGACCATGGCAAAACAGCCCGCGAAGGAATTTTAACAACAAACTACTTCTTTGTTGCCGATAATGTAGTAAACATATAAAAAATTATCCCCTCCCCCTTCAACTACCCTTTTCATTTATAAATATTTCATCTACCTTTCTACAGTGGATTATTTATGATCTTTCCAGCATACTTTATTTATCAAAATTAAGTACTTTACTCTTGTTAAAACATAAAACGCTGCAGGTAAACTACCCCTTCCCCTTAACCGATCTTCACCAAAATCAATAGGCCTTGAGTGCTCCACAACTCAGGCACATATGCAAACAATTATTTAATGAAGAAATTTGTGTTAGTGGTTGAAATCACAATCAGAATGATCAATATTGCACACCACTATATAAAAATTATTCCGATAAGCGCTTTCAAGCTTCACAGCTCATCGTCAGATCAGGAATAGCTGACGATGAGGTATTCCTGATCTGACGATGAGCTGTGAAGCTTGAAAGCGCTAATCGGAATAATTTTTATATAGTGGTGTGCAATATTGATCATTCTGAAACAATTATTTGATTCTATTTGAATTTAAACAGTTATCGTTCGCCATAGAAAAAATTCCATATGTCTGTTTACAGACACTTTTAGGAAAACGACTTTTCTTCATGTTTTGAGGGTAGTACAATCAGAATCAGCCCTTATCTTGAAAACGATTTTTTTCACCATCACTGTACTTCCATTTCCTTATGGAACATGGAAGTAAAAACAGCCACAATTATGAAACACACACACACACACACACACACATTTTATTTTAAATATACATTTGGTGCATTACCATGATAAACAACACTACATCTCAAATAACAAATGTGACAACACAATAAAAGAACAGCAAGTCCAATAATAGCACACAAACTCATTTTGATTGTAACAAAATAAACAAACGGCAGTTCACTTGCTGGCAGAGTGAGTTTACAGTCAATGTTTCCCTGCACTCATGAAATTAACTGGTATAATATTACTTGTGATGATGAATAAAGACATTATTAAGAAAAAAAAATAATAGACTTGTGATAAGTTTCACTATGTGGGGGATCTTCGCCGGCAGCAAACCTGCGCCCCCTGAAAAATGATCCCGGCCTTAGCGGGCGGGCCGTAGCCCACACCCCGCGCGACGTAATATCGCCCTTTCGGGAGACAATAAGTAGTGAAACAGTCCTCCTCCATTCTGCCCTTTCCTTGGCCATTCCTCTCCAGTTTCATACTCCAATTTTCTTCAGTTCCTCTTCCATGTCCAAGCCTCTATCTCTTCCTAGGTCTACCCTTCACTCTTTTTTTTGCGAAGGTTTCCACTCAAAATCCTTTTTAAAATTCTACTCTCATCCATCCATGCAACATGTCCAATCCATGAGAGACATAGAATATATTTCACTATCTTAGTACGTAGGCTTTCACGGCCGGTGTCATTATGATTAACTAAAACTTCCGGGCTGAAAGGCCGTGGTCGAGTGCTTGATCTACTGTAGCTAAACGTTTCGGCCACACCACCGGTGGCCATCTTCAGTAGCAAAAAATGTGTTCGAATAGATGACACGCCGAACACGTCTCCCAATGAACTGGGAACAAGCAACAGTGAGTTAAGGCTACGTTGTCTCTATTTATAACTTTTTGGCCGCTTAAGGTGTATCACGCGGACCAATGAGAAGGCAGCTCATCATTCTCGATTCTGATTGGCCATGGAAAATAAACCATGCCAGACACTATTTAAGGCGATGCTTTCACCTCGGCGGTTCATAGCGACGGACGCATTCTTATGAATATGGATGGACTCCAGATGCAAGCGAGTGAAGTAACCCCGGACAGAAGACAACACACGGGCTTCATCACTTAACTTAATGTAAAAACTAATGGGAACATACAATTAATATAAAAACAGATCCAAAACACAACAACAAATAAACAAATCAATTATAATAACAAAACAAAACACATTAGGGTAAAATAAGATGTAATTTGTGTAAAATAAGTAAATAGAATCAGTTACTACTTAGGCCTATGAAATGCCTAACTGTCAAAAAACAAATAACTACAAATTGTAAAAAATTAACAAGGAAATTAACAAATCCAAGGCAAAGAACTAGCCAAGGATAATTTGTGAATCATATTAAAAGAAAAATGTTAGAATAAGAACTTAAAATAAAAAAGAAAAGTAATTAACAAATATTAACATAATTGTATAAACAATAATACATTATAGAACCCAACCTTATGGGATGTCAAAATAATCTTGGAAAGGAAATACAAACAGTAGTGATAATATTTAATACATAGGAAGGAAGATGGAAGAATAAAAGTAATCAGAAGATATACAGTAATTTTGAATAAAAATTCAAAATTGATAACAATGGTTATATGTCAAGATTAACCAATCGGAATTGATTTGTAACCATGACAACGGACCGATGGTTACGAATTTTCCGTTAAATCTTATTACTCGTAAAGTGACGGTCTTCCAGAATAGACGCCAGGCCGAAAATGACCAAAATTTTAATTTAAAATGTCAAAAAAGTAAACAAAATTCCAAAAGATGAACAAGTAAGAAGCAGCGATGTACGAGAACCTTTAACTGATGCCAAGGACCATTTTACCTGAAATTTAAATGAATAAATTACTACCACTAACATGAAAAGGATGCAAGACATACTTAAGCCCCAAGATCATTGAAAATTGATGACTAATGGCGCCCCATTTCATTTCAACTGAACGACTGTTTTCATCAAGTATACTAATTTGATAAGTATTATTAAATTACCCGATTTTCAGAAATAAATTCATTTTAAATATTTCTCACAGTAATATGAACTCTCACTATAAACTGAATATAATTTCTTTCAAAGATTAAGTAAAATTTAAGACACTGAAAATTTGTCAACTAATAAAATAACCTGTTGTTAAATTCCGAACTTTTGAAACACACTTTACTACACTTCAGGAACAAATTATAGTTACACATTATATTATTTAAGTACAAATAATGTAAGGTAGTGTACTTTTTATTGTAATCATTAATAATCCTTTTATCGTAATCTCAAGAACCTGGGTTTTGAATGGAACAAATTGTAAACAAACAAAACAGTCGCCATCTTTGACTGTATAATTCGTGCAAAATCGATTCGCTAAACCCTAGAGAAATTGTCTCATAATAATTGTCGGTGCAAATTTATTAAAAAACAAAATATAATTTATGTCAAACTGAGTAATTAACAATCACCAATGAATAAACTAGTACTGAGTGTAACCACTGTTTTTTTATTTCATCAGGAAAGTGTATTATACATTTGTGCATTTTAGCAAACAATTAGGTTGACGGCAAGCGCTCATGTCGCAAACTCAGCGAACTACCTGCTTGATTAAGAAGGTCGAACTAAGGCGGGAATAAATTTGAATTCTTCACACCGCCTGAGCTGAGATCGCCCAATCATCCTAAATTTTTTTTAATTGTTTTAATTAAACAATTTGGCGCCACCCGGGATTTATACACCCCTAGTGAACAACAGGTAAGGACTCCGATACTGGTTATTGTATGTTCGCGACGGACACAATCTGCGTGAGTTACGTTCCAGAGCGACGACGGATTGGTAAGACTTGAGAGTATACCCATTACCCCAATTACACTCTTACACGTTTACAATTAGGCGGACGACGTTTGATTACAATATATAAATTAAGAGATTTCGTGAAAGACTAAGAAAACCCCCTAGTTTGTGATATAATGGCAGTAAGACAAGAGGTAGACTTAAATAGAGTATTTCCTGTGATTGGATTGTTTCACACAGTGATTGAAGCAGTAGTAGAGGACAAAGTGCAGAAGACAAAAATGAAGCAGCTTGATACAGGTTTATAACGTGGTAGATGTACAGATGCAACAATAGTTGTAGAGGTAGAGGTAGGCTAATTTAAAACATGTTGGGACCACTATATGTCTGGAAATCTATACACTGAATGCAGTTTTTGTATTATCACACCACTCAGCTCTGTACTTATCCTGACAATGTGGTAATAATTTCCAGAATGCGAACAATTTTGATGGATATGTTGGAAAAACTAGACATAGAAACATCTAAGAGTGGACTATATATTAATGAAAGTAAAACTAAATACATGGAAATTAGCTGAAGAAATATTAATAATAATGACTACTACTGCTGAGTATACTGTACATTCAGTCATGGTGAAATTAAATCACATAATACAAATGGCCAATCACTTTACCATGATACATACGGGTACAAAAAGTTGTCATCTAAATTGATAAATCAGATAATAAAGTTGACCTTACACAAGAGCCTAATAAAGCCAATATTAACTTATGGTAGTGAGGCATGCATCATGAGAGTTGATGACAAACACCTATTTTAATATTTGAATTATAGGTGTTAAGAAAGACATGGATCAATAAGATGTGAATCATGCAATGAAATGGAAGATCCAAATGAATCATGAATTCAACCAAATTATAGGAAGAGCTAACATAGTGAAATATGATTAACTAAAACTTCCGGGCTGAAAGGCCGTGGTCGAGTGCTTGATCTACTGTAGCTAAACGTTTCGGCCCCACCACCGGTGGCCATCTTCAGTAGCAAAAAATGTGTTCGAATAGATGACACGCCAAACACGTCTCCCAATGAACTGGGAACAAGCAACAGTGAGTTAAGGCTACGTTGTCTCTATTTATAACTTTTTGGCCGCTTAAGGTGTATCACGCGGACCAATGAGAAGCCAGCTCATCATTCTCGATTCTGATTGGCCATGGAAAATAAACCATGCCAGAAAAAAATGATATAAAATTTGTTTACCTATGAGAAATAAAAGTTACAAAAGTAAATAATTAAAAAGTACACAATTTTGTGTTGAGCGCTTGCATTTTCAGGCTTGGAAACTTTTAATATATTTGTTTTTTTTTCACATACAAAAGGGAATTTTTGTGTTATAGGTTAGGTTGGCTACTCTGTCATTATTACAGGTGAGGAATACAAACATGAGCATTCACTGCCTTTACCTGAGCTTCATAAAATAAAACATATTCAGGGACCTAAGCAATGAAACTTTACTGAGCAAGTGCCTTTTTGGTAAAACACAAAACCCGAATGAATCGTTCAATGCCCTAATTTGAAAAGGTTACCAAAGACAATTTATGTTGGGATAAATACAATTAAAGTGGGAGTGTATGATGCAGCGCTTGCTTTCAACAGCGGAGCTTACAGCAAATGTACTGTGATGGGGAAACTGGGACTGAAAGTAAGTGAGTCTTGTCGGGCACGGTTGAGACGAATCGATGAGAGGAGAGTAAAAGAAGCTGATAAGAAAATGACAGAGCAAAGTAAGGTAGAAGATAAAATAAAAAGGCAAGAAAACAAGAAGAAATCAGAAGAAAATGAGGAAGACCCACAGTACGGCGCAGGACTATTTTAAATGTAGCTTTGTTGTGTAACTATGGTAACATTGACAATAAAGTAAGTTTTCTCAAAAAATGACTTTTTACCATATTTATGTACCTTTTTCTCAGCTTCTGTAAAAGATAGAAACACGATTCTTTTTACTTCCATATTCCTTAAGGAATGGAAGTATGGTGATGGCAAAAAAAATCGTGTTCGAGATTATTGCAGATTCTGATTCTACTATACTCAAAACATGAAAAAAAGTCGTTTTCCGAAAAGTGTCTGTGTGTCTGTCTGTAGATTTTTTTTCTATGGCAAACGATAACTGCCGCAAATTCAAACAGAATCAAATAATTTTTTGCATACAGCCCTAATTTGCAGAGTACTCGCGACCTATTGTTTTTGGTGAAGATCGGTTGAGGGAAAGGGGTTGTAACAACCAAAAATTTAAAAATTTTTTAGTATGACCGAAAAGATGTTACATACAGCTAGACACCCCTACGCAGGCCACGAGCAATAAATAAAGAACTGTGTGTCGAGGTGTCAAGTGAACGTTTGCTTCAGACAATACAAGTACGCGTCACATAGCTGTACAATAGGGAACAAGGTTGGCCTTGACAGACTCGACTCAAACACGAGATTTACAGCCTGCAAATGTAAGATAAAAGAAACTGTGTCAAGTACCAATTTAGAGGAGAAACTGTGACGGACACACTGCCGGATAATTTGAAGTGTACCAGTAATAAGAAAAGGGTGTAAGACACACAATAGTAAGTACCCTATATGAGAACGGACATCGATACCTAAGAGAATAGAATCGAACTTGTAAACAGTAGGGGAACGTCTTACTGGCGACAACGGATATTTACGACAGGCAGAAGGAGTGCCGTTTTGGAAACGACGTCAAGCTGCGCCAGGACAGCGTTCGGAAAAGGGGGTCGTGCACAACGAAACAATAACAAAATACGACACATTGTTTGCGTGAGAACTGCAGCGAGATCCGGAGTACGCTTAGACAAAGACTTGATGGACGACCATGAAATTGCTCCTGTTCTAGGAAAAGAGTACGGAGGCTTTCGACGCGAACTCGTGGGGAGACAGGATACCCAATCACAACCCAGCATCTACCCAGGGAACAGGTGGAGAGGACTGTCGCCAGCATAGCAACGGGAACGTCGAATGAGAAGTGAAGAACGATGGTCTGGCAGAAGAGTAGGAGATTTTCCGTCCTATCATGTTCAACTTGAGGCGTGTTTTCCAGAAGGGTGCATTGTGGTACACGACGCTTGATAAAAACGGTTTGCAGGACACGCGGGAGGACAATCTTTCATAAATTTTCAGTCAGTCAGTCGGACAGTCTCTCATAAATTTTCAATCATATACTTTGAACAGTCTTCACGTACTTTTAAACAGTCTATTTATAACTTTCAACAGTCGGTCGTCAAAGTTCGATTAACATACGGACAGCAGTGGGACTTTGAAACTTTGCCACGCGACATATAACTAAGAGACTTAGACATTTCGATATTGGCGCGTATCCGGTAATAGTGTATCTACAGTGTCTAAAAACATGCGACATACACCAGTGCTTAACAATTATAGAGTTCTTTATTGTACTCAAATTCAGAATTGAACTAACCAGTCACACTTACATCGATAACCGACGCGTAGAACTATCGTTGATGTAATACCGGACGACGAAATCGTAACATTATACAGTGCGGCGGAGCGATACAATATCCTTTGGAACAATTACACCACGGCATCAAAACACTAAACATTAATGAACATACCAGAAGTTGAACAATAGACAGACATATATATACAACAAAGTTAACGATGAACTTATCTTCACGACACATAATTTCATGACTCGAACAGTAACAGCAGAATCAACAGAATACACACACACAGCGCGAGTGAATCTGTTTCGCGTGTGTTGAGTGTCAGTGACAGTACAGCTACGCAGCTTCCCACACATGGACCAGCAGAGAGGAGTTACGCCGATGGAAATATCGGATAATTCATCTAACAAGTAATCTTTATGCTATTCTTATCATAAGAAACTCTACTGTCCTGTCTCTTTTTCAAGAAACACCCCTTGAGCATTTAAATTAAACATGATAAACATAATTAATGCCATCCATCTGAGGCAAACGATGAACGCATTAGTATAGGATTTATTGTTTGAATATTTGTGTTTCTATATATCGATTGCATTATATATGTATGTGTATGTTTTCCAGCAAACAACATATTGGATTCACCTTGTAATTTGATGTATAAACATGTGTTCTTTTATGTTATTTTTATGAGTTTGTGAATGTATTTACAGGGAATCATCCATATTTTATATATTGAATTTAATGAATGATATAATGTTAAATAAATAAGTGTTTATTTTATCCAGAATATATGCGTTCATCATTGTCAAATTACCTCAGAACAAGAAAGTAATGGCATTTGAGTGATTTATAGTAGTTTATTTTATTTTATTTATTAATACAACAACTAGAGTCTCCATGCAATAGTTATGCTAACGTAAAGTAATTAACGTGTTATTTAGTTTCAATCAGTTCAGTTGATATGAGCAACCTAATTGATTACACGAGCTCATTATGCAAATTAGTATATTTACATAATTAATTAATCACAGATTAATTAATCCATTATTGTTAGCATAATTGCTTAATGACTGCCCAACACGTGGCAATCGTTGTATTTGGCTCCCAAAGAACGTGGGGCTCGGCAATCACAGATTAATTACTTCAGTAGCGTAATAGCATAACACCCACAACGTTGTAATTGGCGCCCATCGCACGGCAAAGAGCAGGCAGTAGAGATAGGATAAGCGTATATATTAATATTTCATGTTAGTAGTTGTAAGAACAAATATTATTAGTGGGAAGCTAGTTGGACTGGGACTGAATGTTAACGCGGAGTAAAGCTGCAAAAATGACGACCAGTAGTACAGATTCCATGGATTTCGACATTAATAACCAACAGGGAGTACCTGATGTCGAACGAGAGGAATCACCAACTTATTCACAAATGATCGAGGAGATGTCAAACGCCAGAGCGCGGGGACAGGAGTCCCAACAACAACCGCAGGAAGAAGTGACAATGCGTTCACTTATGGACCTCATGCGGGCACAGAGTGAGAGCCTCAAGATGATTAATGAAAAATTCAAAAAGCAAAAGGAAGAGATTAATGAAAATTTTAATAAAAAATTCGAAAAGCAAAAGGAAGAGATTAATGAGAATTTTAATAAAAAATTCGAGAAATTAGAAGAAAAGTTTGAAAAGCAAAAGGAAGAAATTAATGAAAAGTTCGAGAAGCAGAATGAAAATTTTACACAAATACACACAGAAATGCGTGAATATATAAATAATTGTGACAAGAAGCTAGACGAGCAGAAGGAGCAGCTCGCGCTGTTATGCACAGATATACGTGAACATACGAATAAATGGAAGAACAACAAAAACGAAGTCGAGAAGAAGCAGGAAGAAGAAGTGAATGAAAGTTACGAAGAGGTACAGAAAGTACGAGATAACGATAACGCTGTTGATTTCACTCACAGACGTGTTAGCTACTGAGAAATTAGCAACTGTGAGATCTAACGTAAGTGTCAATAGTAAGTCGAGAAACAAGTGGATCAAGAAAAGAAATGATTTTGTTTCTTTATACTTAATGACGTCGGAGGATGATTATCCAGACATGGATAGAGATAATAAAAGTTTAATACTATCAAGTAGTATGCATAAAAAGCACAAATTACATAGCACAAGAAGAGATACTGCATCAATGAATCCAATAATGAAGTATCCAACGTGTGGAACAGGCGTACATCGACTAAGTAGTCGAGGTGCATTGATAAAGAACATGAAAAGAAAGTTCGATATTAAAATGAATACTGCATGTTATGAAAATGAATGTAAATTTAAGCGAGCCATGGATGAAGTGAAGTGGAAAAACCTACAGGATCCGTATGCATATTCATCATGGACAAGAAATGTTATGAGGAAAAGGAGGAGAAAAAATCTTACTGGACGACTTAAGCATATTATAAGTGCTACCAGTACTGAAAGGCGAGTCCAAGCGCTCGAGGTAAGAATTCTTAAAAATATAGAGAACAAGATATTATTATGTAAGCACACGAGAAGTGAAATAACTGTCGAACAACGGAGTTGTACACAGACCTGGAAACGACGACAAAAGCAATTTAACGCGTGTCGGCTTAGAGAAAGTGGTCGGAAAGGACGAAGTGACATATCTTCTACCCACCCTCAAAGAGAGAGAAAGGGACATGTCATAAATCTTGGAGGCGGGAGAGCGGCACATTTCATCAGAGTAACGGGGACGAATAACCGGCTGTTGAGTGAATGTGCGGCGCAAACTCCAAGGTCAGCACCCTCACTGTTTACAAACAAAAATGCGTGCGTGAATGACGGCACAAGGTCTACAAGACGTACAACTATGTCTCCACAAATAGACAGTTAAGAACGAAATAAATGAACACGTGGTAAGAAGGCGATTTTACGAACGTCTGAAAATTTAATAATTAGGTTAGATAATATTGAATAAAATACATTAAATATGATTGATTATGTGAGGATATATAAACCAAGACAATTAGATATGAGTATTAATGAATGACGATTAACGTAGGAAGATAAAATGACGCAACATACGAGCTCACTGAGTGCGATAGCAATGGGAAAATGAGAGGTATTTTCAACGTACGGTTGCTGAAGAAATACTTTGAGACGAAATCACAAGTCTCGAAGGAAAACGAAAGTTGCATCGACATCAGCTGTTAGACTTGTGGACTAGGAGACGGACCAACACATAAGGTGAATGTCCCGCGAGAACCGGTCCAACTAGCTAATCGGCATGATGTATATCTTATTAGTGTATAATGTAAAGATTTTGTACAAGGAGTTCTTAAGTCACGATGTGGCAACCTAACGACGTTAATTACATGTGTATAGCTAGTGTTAATGGAAATTTAAATAGGAAAGACACTTATGATGTGAAAAATCAGTTGAATGTGCAGCAATAAATTGCGAAAAGACGTTATAACGAGTTTTATAGACACCCGATGATGTTAGATTAATTAATCAAATCTGAGTGATATAAAACAAAGTTATCTATAATCATAATGATTTCAAGTGAATTGTTAATTGTTCCTAAATAATGTATATAAATTTATAATCAATATAGTCGGTATAGATGATAGTAATACGTATTGTGAGTGATACTCAATAATAATTAGTGAATGTATCAATGTGTATTTACAGGTCGTAAATTGTATTTTAAATGTTCAAGATAGACTAAGGACATTAGCTATCGTAATGATATTTAAACGATACATGAATAATTGCATTTCATGTCGAAAACCATTATTTCATGTATTAGGTTATAAGCGGATGACACAGCCATCCACAGCTATTATTATTATTGTAAATAACCCCATATCTAATTAGATATGCAAATGTGTAAAATGCGTTCGTCCTTCCTCAGATATGCGGCAATAAATTCCCAGAGGTAGTTTACAACCAAATATAGGGAATATATACCCGTACACCCCAAGCAGAGGAAAGTAGGTCAACGACCGCGGCTTTATCAGAGGGGACTCCCACAACAAACACAGAGCGCAGAAATCGGATTAGAGTGTCTTCCGCTGATCCAACATCCAATCCGATTTGGGGACCTATGTAACAACCAAAAATTTAAAAATTTTTTAGTATGACCGAAAAGACGTTACATACAGCTAGACACCCCTACGCAGGCGACGAGCAATAAATAAAGAACTGTGTGTCGAGGTGTCAAGTGAACGTCTGCTTCAGACAATACAAGTACGCGTCACATAGCTGTACAATAGGGAACAAGGTTGGCCGTGACAGACTCGACTCAAACACGAGATTTACAGCCTGCAAATGTAAGATAAAAGAAACTGTGTCAAGTACCAATTTAGAGGAGAAACTGTGACGGACACACTGACGGATAATTTGAAGTGTACAAGTAATAAGAAAAGGGTGTAAGACACTCAATTGTAAGTACCCTATATGAGAACGGACATCGATACCTAAGAGAATAGAATCGAACTTGTAAACAGCAGGGGAACGTCTTACTGGCGACAACGGATATTTACGACAGGCAGAAGGAGTGCCGTTTTGGAAACGACGTCAAGCTGCGCCAGGACAGCGTTCGGAAAAGGGGGTCGTGCACAATGAAACAATAACAAAATACGACACATTGTTTGCGTGAGAACTGCAGCGAGATCCGGAGTACGCTTAGACAAAGACTTGATGGACGACCATGAAATTGCTCCTGTTCTAGGAAAAGAGTACGGAGGCTTTCGACGCGAACTCGTGGGGAGACAGGATACCCAATCACAACCCAGCATCTACCCAGGGAACAGGTGGAGAGGACCGTCGCCAGCATAGCAACGGGAACGTCGAATGAGAAGTGAAGAACGATGGTCTGACAGAAGAGTAGGAGATTTTCCGTCCTATCATGTTCAACTTGAGGCGTGTTTTCCAGAAGGGTGCATTGTGGTACACGACGCTTGATAAAAACGGTTTGCAGGACACGCGGGAGGACAGTCTTTCATAAATTTTCAGTCAGTCAGTCAGTCAGTCAGTCGGACAGTCTCTCATAAATTTTCAATCATATACTTTGAACAGTCTTCACGTACTTTTAAACAGTCTATTTATAACTTTCAACAGTCGGTCGTCAAAGTTCGATTAACATACGGACAGCAGTGGGACTTTGAAACTTTGCCACGCGACATATAACTAAGAGACTTAGACATTTCGATATTGGCGTGTATCCGGTAATAGTGTATCTACAGTGTCTAAAAACATGCGACATACACCAGTGCTTAACAATTATAGAGTTCTTTATTGTACTCAAATTCAGAATTGAACTAACCAGTCACACTTACATCGATAACCGACGCGTAGAACTATCGTTGATGTAATACCGGACGACGAAATCGTAACATTATACAGTGCGGCGGAGCGATACAATATCCTTTGGAACAATTACACCACGGCATCAAAACACTAAACATTAATGAACATACCAGAAGTTGAACAATAGACAGACATATATATACAACAAAGTTAACGATGAACTTATCTTCACGACACATAATTTCATGACTCGAACAGTAACAGCAGAATCAACAGAATACACACACACAGCGCGAGTGAATCTGTTTCGCGTGTGTTGAGTGTCAGTGACAGTACAGCTACGCAGCTTCCCACACATGGACCAGCAGAGAGGAGTTACGCCGATGGAAATATCGGATAATTCATCTAACAAGTAATCTTTATGCTATTCTTATCATAAGAAACTCTACTGTCCTGTCTCTTTTTCAAGAAACACCCCTTGAGCATTTAAATTAAACATGATAAACATAATTAATGCCATCCATCTGAGGCAAACGATGAACGCATTAGTATAGGATTTATTGTTTGAATATTTGTGTTTCTATATATCGATTGCATTATATATGTATGTGTATGTTTTCCAGCAAACAACATATTGGATTCACCTTGTAATTTGATGTATAAACATGTGTTCTTTTATGTTCTTTTTATGAGTTTGTGAATGTATTTACAGGGAATCATCCATATTTTATATATTGAATTTAATGAATGATATAATGTTAAATAAATAAGTGTTTATTTTATCCAGAATATATGCGTTCATCATTGTCAAATTACCTCAGAACAAGAAAGTAATGGCATTTGAGTGATTTATAGTAGTTTATTTTATTTTATTTATTAATACAACAACTAGAGTCTCCATGCAATAGTTATGCTAACGTAAAGTAATTAACGTGTTATTTAGTTTCAATCAGTTCAGTTGATATGAGCAACCTAATTGATTACACGAGCTCATTATGCAAATTAGTATATTTACATAATTAATTAATCACAGATTAATTAATCCATTATTGTTAGCATGATTGCTTAATGACTGCCCAACACGTGGCAATCGTTGTATTTGGCTCCCAAAGAACGTGGGGCTCAGCAATCACAGATTAATTACTTCAGTAGCGTAATAGCATAACACCCACAACGTTGTAGGGTAGTTTACCTGCAACGGTTTTTTTTTAGCAAGGGTAATTTTGTTTGTTTGGCAAACGATAACAGCAGCAAATTCAAACAGAATCAAATAATGTTTCGCATACAGCCCTGAATTGTAGAGTTCTCAAGATCTGTTGATTTTGGTGAAGATCGGTTAAGGGAAAGGGGTAGTTTACCTGTAACGTTTTATGTTTTAACAAGGGTATTTCCTATGGCAAACGATAACAGCCGCAAATTCAAACAGAATCAAAAGATTATTTGCATACAGCCCTAAATTGTAGAGTTCTCAAGACCTATTGTTTTTGGTGAAGATCGGTTGAGGGAAAGGGGTAGTTTACCTGCAACGATTTTTTAACAAGGGTATTTTCTATGGCAAACGATAACAGCCGCAAATTCAAACAGAATCAAATAATGTTTTGCATACAGCCCTGATTTGTAGAGTACTCAAGACCTATTGTTTTTGGTGAAGATCGGTTAAGGGGAAGGGGTAGTTTACCTGCAACGTTTTTTTATCAAGCGTATTTTCTATGGCAAACGATAACAGCCGCAAATTCAAACAGAATCAAATAATTTTTTGCATACGTCCCTGAATTGTAGAGGTCTCAATGACTTTCGATTTTGGTGAAGATCGGTTAAGGGGAAGGGGTAGTTTACCTGCAACCTTTTACGTTTTAACAAGAGTAAAGTCCTTGAAAATTTATTTAAACTTTTTGAAACAATGGTAATTGTTAAAAATAAAATAATTTTGTTGCCAGGCAATAAAATTATAATTTTTTCATTTTAATGTAATATAATATTTTTCATTTAATACAGCAATAAAAAGGCAGGTAAGACACAGCCTGGCTGTTTGGCTGAAAATGATTTTAAATATAAATCTTAGAATATGGAAGTCATGTATGGTTCTCCATACCGATATTTTAAGTTGTAGGGGTAATTACAGTGTATCTACTGAACCTCAAAAACAGAAGAAGAAAGTAACCAAAAAATTATAAAAAAATATTAACTCTTTAAAAAAATTAAAATATTTAGACAATTTTTCAAAAAATTAATTAAATAAATGTGAGATAATAAAACGTAATTTTTTTGGTTCAGATGGTTAAAATACCTTCCCAGAATATGCTGACCAAACCTCAAGTTTGTACCTTGAACAGGTTTTGAGAAAAAGGTACATAAAGTCAAACGTCAGAGCGCGGGGACAGGAGTCCCAACAACAACCGCAGGAAGAAGTGACAATGCGTTCACTTATGGACCTCATGCGGGCACAGAGTGAGAGCCTCAAGATGATTAATGAAAAATTCGAAAACCAAAAGGAAGAGATTAATGAAAATTTTAATAAAACATTCGAAAAGCAAAAGGAAGAGATTAATGAGAATTTTAATAAAAAATTCGAGAAATTAGAAGAAAAGTTTGAAAAGCAAAAGGAAGAAATTAATGAAAAGTTCGAGAAGCAGAATGAAAATTTTACACAAATACACACAGAAATGCGTGAATATATAAATAATTGTGACAAGAAGCTAGACGAGCAGAAGGAGCAGCTCGCGCTGTTACGCACAGATATACGTGAACATACGAATAAATGGAAGAACAACAAAAACGAAGTCGAGAAGAAGCAGGAAGAAGAAGTGAATGAAAGTTACGAAGAGGTACGGAAAGTACGAGATAACGATAACGCTGTTGATTTCACAGACGTGTTAGCTACTGAGAAATTAGCAACTGTGAGATCTAACGTAAGTGTCAATAGTAAGTCGAGAAACAAGTGGATCAAGAAAAGAAATGATTTTGTTTCTTTATACTTAATGACGTCGGAGGATGATTATCCAGACATGGATAGAGATAATAAAAGTTTAATACTATCAAGTAGTATGCATAAAAAGCACAAATTACATAGCACAAGAAGAGATACTGCATCAATGAATCCAATAATGAAGTATCCAACGTGTGGAACAGGCGTACATCGACTAAGTAGTCGAGGTGCACTGATAAAGAACATGAAAAGAAAGTTCGATATTAAAATGAATACTGCATGTTATGAAAATGAATGTAAATTTAAGCGAGCCATGGATGAAGTGAAGTGGAAAAACCTACAGGATCCGTATGCATATTCATCATGGACAAGAAATGTTATGAGGAAAAGGAGGAGAAAAAATCTTACTGGACGACTTAAGCATATTATAAGTGCTACCAGTACTGAAAGGCGAGTCCAAGCGCTCGAGGTAAGAATTCTTAAAAATATAGAGAACAAGATATTATTATGTAAGCACACGAGAAGTGAAATAACTGTTGAACAACGGAGTTGTACACAGACCTGGAAACGACGACAAAAGCAATTTAACGCGTGTCGGCTTAGAGAAAGTGGTCGGAAAGGACGAAGTGACATATCTTCTACCCACCCTCAAAGAGAGAGAAAGGGACATGTCATAAATCTTGGAGGCGGGAGAGCGGCACATTTCATCAGAGTAACGGGGACGAATAACCGGCTGTTGAGTGAATGTGCGGCGCAAACTCCAAGGTCAGCACCCTCACTGTTTACAAACAAAAATGCGTGCGTGAATGACGGCACAAGGTCTACAAGACGTACAACTATGTCTCCACAAATAGACAGTTAAGAACGAAATAAATGAACACGTGGTAAGAAGGCGATTTTACGAACGTCTGAAAATTTAATAATTAGGTTAGATAATATTGAATAAAATACATTAAATATGATTGATTATGTGAGGATATATAAACCAAGACAATTAGATATGAGTATTAATGAATGACGATTAACGTAGGAAGATAAAATGACGCAACATACGAGCTCACTGAGTGCGATAGCAATGGGAAAATGAGAGGTATTTTCAACGTACGGTTGCTGAAGAAATACTTTGAGACGAAATCACAAGTCTCGAAGGAAAACGAAAGTTGCATCGACATCAGCTGTTAGACTTGTGGACTAGGAGACGGACCAACACATAAGGTGAATGTCCCGCGAGAACCGGTCCAACTAGCTAATCGGCATGATGTATATCTTATTAGTGTATAATGTAAAGATTTTGTACAAGGAGTTCTTAAGTCACGATGTGGCAACCTAACGACGTTAATTACATGTGTATAGCTAGTGTTAATGGAAATTTAAATAGGAAAGACACTTATGATGTGAAAAATCAGTTGAATGTGCAGCAATAAATTGCGAAAAGACGTTATAACGAGTTTTATAGACACCCGATGATGTTAGATTAATTAATCAAATCTGAGTGATATAAAACAAAGTTATCTATAATCATAATGATTTCAAGTGAATTGTTAATTGTTCCTAAATAATGTATATAAATTTATAATCAATATAGTCGGTATAGATGATAGTAATACGTATTGTGAGTGATACTCAATAATAATTAGTGAATGTATCAATGTGTATTTACAGGTCGTAAATTGTATTTTAAATGTTCAAGATAGACTAAGGACATTAGCTATCGTAATGATATTTAAACGATACATGAATAATTGCATTTCATGTCGAAAACCATTATTTCATGTATTAGGTTATAAGCGGATGACACAGCCATCCACAGCTATTATTATTATTGTAAATAACCCCATATCTAATTAGATATGCAAATGTGTAAAATGCGTTCGTCCTTCCTCAGATATGCGGCAATAAATTCCCAGAGGTAGTTTACAACCAAATATAGGGAATATATACCCGTACACCCCAAGCAGAGGAAAGTAGGTCAACGACCGCGGCTTTATCAGAGGGGACTCCCACAACAAACACAGAGCGCAGAAATCGGATTAGAGTGTCTTCCGCTGATCCAACATCCAATCCGATTTGGGGACCTATGTAACAACCAAAAATTTAAAAATTTTTTAGTATGACCGAAAAGACGTTACATACAGCTAGACACCCCTACGCAGGCGACGAGCAATAAATAAAGAACTGTGTGTCGAGGTGTCAAGTGAACGTCTGCTTCAGACAATACAAGTACGCGTCACATAGCTGTACAATAGGGAACAAGGTTGGCCGTGACAGACTCGACTCAAACACGAGATTTACAGCCTGCAAATGTAAGATAAAAGAAACTGTGTCAAGTACCAATTTAGAGGAGAAACTGTGACGGACACACTGACGGATAATTTGAAGTGTACAAGTAATAAGAAAAGGGTGTAAGACACTCAATTGTAAGTACCCTATATGAGAACGGACATCGATACCTAAGAGAATAGAATCGAACTTGTAAACAGCAGGGGAACGTCTTACTGGCGACAACGGATATTTACGACAGGCAGAAGGAGTGCCGTTTTGGAAACGACGTCAAGCTGCGCCAGGACAGCGTTCGGAAAAGGGGGTCGTGCACAATGAAACAATAACAAAATACGACACATTGTTTGCGTGAGAACTGCAGCGAGATCCGGAGTACGCTTAGACAAAGACTTGATGGACGACCATGAAATTGCTCCTGTTCTAGGAAAAGAGTACGGAGGCTTTCGACGCGAACTCGTGGGGAGACAGGATACCCAATCACAACCCAGCATCTACCCAGGGAACAGGTGGAGAGGACCGTCGCCAGCATAGCAACGGGAACGTCGAATGAGAAGTGAAGAACGATGGTCTGACAGAAGAGTAGGAGATTTTCCGTCCTATCATGTTCAACTTGAGGCGTGTTTTCCAGAAGGGTGCATTGTGGTACACGACGCTTGATAAAAACGGTTTGCAGGACACGCGGGAGGACAGTCTTTCATAAATTTTCAGTCAGTCAGTCAGTCAGTCAGTCGGACAGTCTCTCATAAATTTTCAATCATATACTTTGAACAGTCTTCACGTACTTTTAAACAGTCTATTTATAACTTTCAACAGTCGGTCGTCAAAGTTCGATTAACATACGGACAGCAGTGGGACTTTGAAACTTTGCCACGCGACATATAACTAAGAGACTTAGACATTTCGATATTGGCGCGTATCCGGTAATAGTGTATCTACAGTGTCTAAAAACATGCGACATACACCAGTGCTTAACAATTATAGAGTTCTTTATTGTACTCAAATTCAGAATTGAACTAACTAGTCACACTTACATCGATAACCGACGCGTAGAACTATCGTTGATGTAATACCGGACGACGAAATCGTAACATTATACAGTGCGGCGGAGCGATACAATATCCTTTGGAACAATTACACCACGGCATCAAAACACTAAACATGAGTGAACATACCAGAAGTTGAACAATAGACAGACATATATATACAACAAAGTTAACGATGAACTTATCTTCACGACACATAATTTCATGACTCGAACAGTAACAGCAGAATCAACAGAATACACACACACAGCGCGAGTGAATCTGTTTCGCGTGTGTTGAGTGTCAGTGACAGTACAGCTACGCAGCTTCCCACACATGGACCAGCAGAGAGGAGTTACGCCGATGGAAATATCGGATAATTCATCTAACAAGTAATCTTTATGCTATTCTTATCATAAGAAACTCTACTGTCCTGTCTCTTTTTCAAGAAACACCCCTTGAGCATTTAAATTAAACATGATAAACATAATTAATGCCATCCATCTGAGGCAAACGATGAACGCATTAGTATAGGATTTATTGTTTGAATATTTGTGTTTCTATATATCGATTGCATTATATATGTATGTGTATGTTTTCCAGCAAACAACATATTGGATTCACCTTGTAATTTGATGTATAAACATGTGTTCTTTTATGTTCTTTTTATGAGTTTGTGAATGTATTTACAGGGAATCATCCATATTTTATATATTGAATTTAATGAATGATATAATGTTAAATAAATAAGTGTTTATTTTATCCAGAATATATGCGTTCATCATTGTCAAATTACCTCAGAACAAGAAAGTAATGGCATTTGAGTGATTTATAGTAGTTTATTTTATTTTATTTATTAATACAACAACTAGAGTCTCCATGCAATAGTTATGCTAACGTAAAGTAATTAACGTGTTATTTAGTTTCAATCAGTTCAGTTGATATGAGCAACCTAATTGATTACACGAGCTCATTATGCAAATTAGTATATTTACATAATTAATTAATCACAGATTAATTAATCCATTATTGTTAGCATGATTGCTTAATGACTGCCCAACACGTGGCAATCGTTGTATTTGGCTCCCAAAGAACGTGGGGCTCGGCAATCACAGATTAATTACTTCAGTAGCGTAATAGCATAACACCCACAACGTTGTAGGGTAGTTTACCTGCAACGGTTTTTTTTTAGCAAGGGTAATTTTGTTTGTTTGGCAAACGATAACAGCAGCAAATTCAAACAGAATCAAATAATGTTTGCATACAGCCCTGAATTGTAGAGTTCTCAAGATCTGTTGATTTTGGTGAAGATCGGTTAAGGGAAAGGGGTAGTTTACCTGTAACGTTTTATGTTTTAACAAGGGTATTTCCTATGGCAAACGATAACAGCCGCAAATTCAAACAGAATCAAAAGATTATTTGCATACAGCCCTAAATTGTAGAGTTCTCAAGACCTATTGTTTTTGGTGAAGATCGGTTGAGGGAAAGGGGTAGTTTACCTGCAACGATTTTTTAACAAGGGTATTTTCTATGGCAAACGATAACAGCCGCAAATTCAAACAGAATCAAATAATGTTTTGCATACAGCCCTGATTTGTAGAGTACTCAAGACCTATTGTTTTTGGTGAAGATCGGTTAAGGGGAAGGGGTAGTTTACCTGCAACGTTTTTTTATCAAGCGTATTTTCTATGGCAAACGATAACAGCCGCAAATTCAAACAGAATCAAATAATTTTTTGCATACGTCCCTGAATTGTAGAGGTCTCAATGACTTTCGATTTTGGTGAAGATCGGTTAAGGGGAAGGGGTAGTTTACCTGCAACCTTTTACGTTTTAACAAGAGTAAAGTACTTGAAAATTTATTTAAACTTTTTGAAACAATGGTAATTGTTAAAAATAAAATAATTTTGTTGCCAGGCAATAAAATTATAATTTTTTCATTTTAATGTAATATAATATTTTTCATTTAATACAGCAATAAAAAGGCAGGTAAGACACAGCCTGGCTGTTTGGCTGAAAATGATTTTAAATATAAATCTTAGAATATGGAAGTCATGTATGGTTCTCCATACCGATATTTTAAGTTGTAGGGCTAATTACAGTGTATCTACTGAACCTCAAAAACAGAAGAAGAAAGTAACCAAAAAATTATAAAAAAATATTAACTCTTTAAAAAAATTAAAATATTTAGACAATTTTTCAAAAAATTAATTAAATAAATGTGAGATAATAAAACGTAATTTTTTTGGTTCAGATGGTTAAAATACCTTCCCAGAATATGCTGACCAAACCTCAAGTTTGTACCTTGAACAGGTTTTGAGAAAAAGGTACATAAAGTCAAACGTCAGAGCGCGGGGACAGGAGTCCCAACAACAACCGCAGGAAGAAGTGACAATGCGTTCACTTATGGACCTCATGCGGGCACAGAGTGAGAGCCTCAAGATGATTAATGAAAAATTCGAAAACCAAAAGGAAGAGATTAATGAAAATTTTAATAAAACATTCGAAAAGCAAAAGGAAGAGATTAATGAGAATTTTAATAAAAAATTCGAGAAATTAGAAGAAAAGTTTGAAAAGCAAAAGGAAGAAATTAATGAAAAGTTCGAGAAGCAGAATGAAAATTTTACACAAATACACACAGAAATGCGTGAATATATAAATAATTGTGACAAGAAGCTAGACGAGCAGAAGGAGCAGCTCGCGCTGTTACGCACAGATATACGTGAACATACGAATAAATGGAAGAACAACAAAAACGAAGTCGAGAAGAAGCAGGAAGAAGAAGTGAATGAAAGTTACGAAGAGGTACGGAAAGTACGAGATAACGATAACGCTGTTGATTTCACAGACGTGTTAGCTACTGAGAAATTAGCAACTGTGAGATCTAACGTAAGTGTCAATAGTAAGTCGAGAAACAAGTGGATCAAGAAAAGAAATGATTTTGTTTCTTTATACTTAATGACGTCGGAGGATGATTATCCAGACATGGATAGAGATAATAAAAGTTTAATACTATCAAGTAGTATGCATAAAAAGCACAAATTACATAGCACAAGAAGAGATACTGCATCAATGAATCCAATAATGAAGTATCCAACGTGTGGAACAGGCGTACATCGACTAAGTAGTCGAGGTGCACTGATAAAGAACATGAAAAGAAAGTTCGATATTAAAATGAATACTGCATGTTATGAAAATGAATGTAAATTTAAGCGAGCCATGGATGAAGTGAAGTGGAAAAACCTACAGGATCCGTATGCATATTCATCATGGACAAGAAATGTTATGAGGAAAAGGAGGAGAAAAAATCTTACTGGACGACTTAAGCATATTATAAGTGCTACCAGTACTGAAAGGCGAGTCCAAGCGCTCGAGGTAAGAATTCTTAAAAATATAGAGAACAAGATATTATTATGTAAGCACACGAGAAGTGAAATAACTGTCGAACAACGGAGTTGTACACAGACCTGGAAACGACGACAAAAGCAATTTAACGCGTGTCGGCTTAGAGAAAGTGGTCGGAAAGGACGAAGTGACATATCTTCTACCCACCCTCAAAGAGAGAGAAAGGGACATGTCATAAATCTTGGAGGCGGGAGAGCGGCACATTTCATCAGAGTAACGGGGACGAATAACCGGCTGTTGAGTGAATGTGCGGCGCAAACTCCAAGGTCAGCACCCTCACTGTTTACAAACAAAAATGCGTGCGTGAATGACGGCACAAGGTCTACAAGACGTACAACTATGTCTCCACAAATAGACAGTTAAGAACGAAATAAATGAACACGTGGTAAGAAGGCGATTTTACGAACGTCTGAAAATTTAATAATTAGGTTAGATAATATTGAATAAAATACATTAAATATGATTGATTATGTGAGGATATATAAACCAAGACAATTAGATATGAGTATTAATGAATGACGATTAACGTAGGAAGATAAAATGACGCAACATACGAGCTCACTGAGTGCGATAGCAATGGGAAAATGAGAGGTATTTTCAACGTACGGTTGCTGAAGAAATACTTTGAGACGAAATCACAAGTCTCGAAGGAAAACGAAAGTTGCATCGACATCAGCTGTTAGACTTGTGGACTAGGAGACGGACCAACACATAAGGTGAATGTCCCGCGAGAACCGGTCCAACTAGCTAATCGGCATGATGTATATCTTATTAGTGTATAATGTAAAGATTTTGTACAAGGAGGTCTTAAGTCACGATGTGGCAACCTAACGACGTTAATTACATGTGTATAGCTAGTGTTAATGGAAATTTAAATAGGAAAGACACTTATGATGTGAAAAATCAGTTGAATGTGCAGCAATAAATTGCGAAAAGACGTTATAACGAGTTTTATAGACACCCGATGATGTTAGATTAATTAATCAAATCTGAGTGATATAAAACAAAGTTATCTATAATCATAATGATTTCAAGTGAATTGTTAATTGTTCCTAAATAATGTATATAAATTTATAATCAATATAGTCGGTATAGATGATAGTAATACGTATTGTGAGTGATACTCAATAATAATTAGTGAATGTATCAATGTGTATTTACAGGTCGTAAATTGTATTTTAAATGTTCAAGATAGACTAAGGACATTAGCTATCGTAATGATATTTAAACGATACATGAATAATTGCATTTCATGTCGAAAACCATTATTTCATGTATTAGGTTATAAGCGGATGACACAGCCATCCACAGCTATTATTATTATTGTAAATAACCCCATATCTAATTAGATATGCAAATGTGTAAAATGCGTTCGTCCTTCCTCAGATATGCGGCAATAAATTCCCAGAGGTAGTTTACAACCAAATATAGGGAATATATACCCGTACACCCCAAGCAGAGGAAAGTAGGTCAACGACCGCGGCTTTATCAGAGGGGACTCCCACAACAAACACAGAGCGCAGAAATCGGATTAGAGTGTCTTCCGCTGATCCAACATCCAATCCGATTTGGGGACCTATGTAACAACCAAAAATTTAAAAATTTTTTAGTATGACCGAAAAGACGTTACATACAGCTAGACACCCCTACGCAGGCGACGAGCAATAAATAAAGAACTGTGTGTCGAGGTGTCAAGTGAACGTCTGCTTCAGACAATACAAGTACGCGTCACATAGCTGTACAATAGGGAACAAGGTTGGCCGTGACAGACTCGACTCAAACACGAGATTTACAGCCTGCAAATGTAAGATAAAAGAAACTGTGTCAAGTACCAATTTAGAGGAGAAACTGTGACGGACACACTGACGGATAATTTGAAGTGTACAAGTAATAAGAAAAGGGTGTAAGACACTCAATTGTAAGTACCCTATATGAGAACGGACATCGATACCTAAGAGAATAGAATCGAACTTGTAAACAGCAGGGGAACGTCTTACTGGCGACAACGGATATTTACGACAGGCAGAAGGAGTGCCGTTTTGGAAACGACGTCAAGCTGCGCCAGGACAGCGTTCGGAAAAGGGGGTCGTGCACAATGAAACAATAACAAAATACGACACATTGTTTGCGTGAGAACTGCAGCGAGATCCGGAGTACGCTTAGACAAAGACTTGATGGACGACCATGAAATTGCTCCTGTTCTAGGAAAAGAGTACGGAGGCTTTCGACGCGAACTCGTGGGGAGACAGGATACCCAATCACAACCCAGCATCTACCCAGGGAACAGGTGGAGAGGACCGTCGCCAGCATAGCAACGGGAACGTCGAATGAGAAGTGAAGAACGATGGTCTGACAGAAGAGTAGGAGATTTTCCGTCCTATCATGTTCAACTTGAGGCGTGTTTTCCAGAAGGGTGCATTGTGGTACACGACGCTTGATAAAAACGGTTTGCAGGACACGCGGGAGGACAGTCTTTCATAAATTTTCAGTCAGTCAGTCAGTCAGTCAGTCGGACAGTCTCTCATAAATTTTCAATCATATACTTTGAACAGTCTTCACGTACTTTTAAACAGTCTATTTATAACTTTCAACAGTCGGTCGTCAAAGTTCGATTAACATACGGACAGCAGTGGGACTTTGAAACTTTGCCACGCGACATATAACTAAGAGACTTAGACATTTCGATATTGGCGCGTATCCGGTAATAGTGTATCTACAGTGTCTAAAAACATGCGACATACACCAGTGCTTAACAATTATAGAGTTCTTTATTGTACTCAAATTCAGAATTGAACTAACTAGTCACACTTACATCGATAACCGACGCGTAGAACTATCGTTGATGTAATACCGGACGACGAAATCGTAACATTATACAGTGCGGCGGAGCGATACAATATCCTTTGGAACAATTACACCACGGCATCAAAACACTAAACATGAGTGAACATACCAGAAGTTGAACAATAGACAGACATATATATACAACAAAGTTAACGATGAACTTATCTTCACGACACATAATTTCATGACTCGAACAGTAACAGCAGAATCAACAGAATACACACACACAGCGCGAGTGAATCTGTTTCGCGTGTGTTGAGTGTCAGTGACAGTACAGCTACGCAGCTTCCCACACATGGACCAGCAGAGAGGAGTTACGCCGATGGAAATATCGGATAATTCATCTAACAAGTAATCTTTATGCTATTCTTATCATAAGAAACTCTACTGTCCTGTCTCTTTTTCAAGAAACACCCCTTGAGCATTTAAATTAAACATGATAAACATAATTAATGCCATCCATCTGAGGCAAACGATGAACGCATTAGTATAGGATTTATTGTTTGAATATTTGTGTTTCTATATATCGATTGCATTATATATGTATGTGTATGTTTTCCAGCAAACAACATATTGGATTCACCTTGTAATTTGATGTATAAACATGTGTTCTTTTATGTTCTTTTTATGAGTTTGTGAATGTATTTACAGGGAATCATCCATATTTTATATATTGAATTTAATGAATGATATAATGTTAAATAAATAAGTGTTTATTTTATCCAGAATATATGCGTTCATCATTGTCAAATTACCTCAGAACAAGAAAGTAATGGCATTTGAGTGATTTATAGTAGTTTATTTTATTTTATTTATTAATACAACAACTAGAGTCTCCATGCAATAGTTATGCTAACGTAAAGTAATTAACGTGTTATTTAGTTTCAATCAGTTCAGTTGATATGAGCAACCTAATTGATTACACGAGCTCATTATGCAAATTAGTATATTTACATAATTAATTAATCACAGATTAATTAATCCATTATTGTTAGCATGATTGCTTAATGACTGCCCAACACGTGGCAATCGTTGTATTTGGCTCCCAAAGAACGTGGGGCTCGGCAATCACAGATTAATTACTTCAGTAGCGTAATAGCATAACACCCACAACGTTGTAGGGTAGTTTACCTGCAACGGTTTTTTTTTAGCAAGGGTAATTTTGTTTGTTTGGCAAACGATAACAGCAGCAAATTCAAACAGAATCAAATAATGTTTGCATACAGCCCTGAATTGTAGAGTTCTCAAGATCTTTTGATTTTGGTGAAGATCGGTTAAGGGAAAGGGGTAGTTTACCTGTAACGTTTTATGTTTTAACAAGGGTATTTCCTATGGCAAACGATAACAGCCGCAAATTCAAACAGAATCAAAAGATTATTTGCATACAGCCCTAAATTGTAGAGTTCTCAAGACCTATTGTTTTTGGTGAAGATCGGTTGAGGGAAAGGGGTAGTTTACCTGCAACGATTTTTTAACAAGGGTATTTTCTATGGCAAACGATAACAGCCGCAAATTCAAACAGAATCAAATAATGTTTTGCATACAGCCCTGATTTGTAGAGTACTCAAGACCTATTGTTTTTGGTGAAGATCGGTTAAGGGGAAGGGGTAGTTTACCTGCAACGTTTTTTTATCAAGCGTATTTTCTATGGCAAACGATAACAGCCGCAAATTCAAACAGAATCAAATAATTTTTTGCATACGTCCCTGAATTGTAGAGGTCTCAATGACTTTCGATTTTGGTGAAGATCGGTTAAGGGGAAGGGGTAGTTTACCTGCAACCTTTTACGTTTTAACAAGAGTAAAGTACTTGAAAATTTATTTAAACTTTTTGAAACAATGGTAATTGTTAAAAATAAAATAATTTTGTTGCCAGGCAATAAAATTATAATTTTTTCATTTTAATGTAATATAATATTTTTCATTTAATACAGCAATAAAAAGGCAGGTAAGACACAGCCTGGCTGTTTGGCTGAAAATGATTTTAAATATAAATCTTAGAATATGGAAGTCATGTATGGTTCTCCATACCGATATTTTAAGTTGTAGGGCTAATTACAGTGTATCTACTGAACCTCAAAAACAGAAGAAGAAAGTAACCAAAAAATTATAAAAAAATATTAACTCTTTAAAAAAATTAAAATATTTAGACAATTTTTCAAAAAATTAATTAAATAAATGTGAGATAATAAAACGTAATTTTTTTGGTTCAGATGGTTAAAATACCTTCCCAGAATATGCTGACCAAACCTCAAGTTTGTACCTTGAACAGGTTTTGAGAAAAAGGTACATAAAGTCAAACGTCAGAGCGCGGGGACAGGAGTCCCAACAACAACCGCAGGAAGAAGTGACAATGCGTTCACTTATGGACCTCATGCGGGCACAGAGTGAGAGCCTCAAGATGATTAATGAAAAATTCGAAAACCAAAAGGAAGAGATTAATGAAAATTTTAATAAAACATTCGAAAAGCAAAAGGAAGAGATTAATGAGAATTTTAATAAAAAATTCGAGAAATTAGAAGAAAAGTTTGAAAAGCAAAAGGAAGAAATTAATGAAAAGTTCGAGAAGCAGAATGAAAATTTTACACAAATACACACAGAAATGCGTGAATATATAAATAATTGTGACAAGAAGCTAGACGAGCAGAAGGAGCAGCTCGCGCTGTTACGCACAGATATACGTGAACATACGAATAAATGGAAGAACAACAAAAACGAAGTCGAGAAGAAGCAGGAAGAAGAAGTGAATGAAAGTTACGAAGAGGTACGGAAAGTACGAGATAACGATAACGCTGTTGATTTCACAGACGTGTTAGCTACTGAGAAATTAGCAACTGTGAGATCTAACGTAAGTGTCAATAGTAAGTCGAGAAACAAGTGGATCAAGAAAAGAAATGATTTTGTTTCTTTATACTTAATGACGTCGGAGGATGATTATCCAGACATGGATAGAGATAATAAAAGTTTAATACTATCAAGTAGTATGCATAAAAAGCACAAATTACATAGCACAAGAAGAGATACTGCATCAATGAATCCAATAATGAAGTATCCAACGTGTGGAACAGGCGTACATCGACTAAGTAGTCGAGGTGCACTGATAAAGAACATGAAAAGAAAGTTCGATATTAAAATGAATACTGCATGTTATGAAAATGAATGTAAATTTAAGCGAGCCATGGATGAAGTGAAGTGGAAAAACCTACAGGATCCGTATGCATATTCATCATGGACAAGAAATGTTATGAGGAAAAGGAGGAGAAAAAATCTTACTGGACGACTTAAGCATATTATAAGTGCTACCAGTACTGAAAGGCGAGTCCAAGCGCTCGAGGTAAGAATTCTTAAAAATATAGAGAACAAGATATTATTATGTAAGCACACGAGAAGTGAAATAACTGTCGAACAACGGAGTTGTACACAGACCTGGAAACGACGACAAAAGCAATTTAACGCGTGTCGGCTTAGAGAAAGTGGTCGGAAAGGACGAAGTGACATATCTTCTACCCACCCTCAAAGAGAGAGAAAGGGACATGTCATAAATCTTGGAGGCGGGAGAGCGGCACATTTCATCAGAGTAACGGGGACGAATAACCGGCTGTTGAGTGAATGTGCGGCGCAAACTCCAAGGTCAGCACCCTCACTGTTTACAAACAAAAATGCGTGCGTGAATGACGGCACAAGGTCTACAAGACGTACAACTATGTCTCCACAAATAGACAGTTAAGAACGAAATAAATGAACACGTGGTAAGAAGGCGATTTTACGAACGTCTGAAAATTTAATAATTAGGTTAGATAATATTGAATAAAATACATTAAATATGATTGATTATGTGAGGATATATAAACCAAGACAATTAGATATGAGTATTAATGAATGACGATTAACGTAGGAAGATAAAATGACGCAACATACGAGCTCACTGAGTGCGATAGCAATGGGAAAATGAGAGGTATTTTCAACGTACGGTTGCTGAAGAAATACTTTGAGACGAAATCACAAGTCTCGAAGGAAAACGAAAGTTGCATCGACATCAGCTGTTAGACTTGTGGACTAGGAGACGGACCAACACATAAGGTGAATGTCCCGCGAGAACCGGTCCAACTAGCTAATCGGCATGATGTATATCTTATTAGTGTATAATGTAAAGATTTTGTACAAGGAGTTCTTAAGTCACGATGTGGCAACCTAACGACGTTAATTACATGTGTATAGCTAGTGTTAATGGAAATTTAAATAGGAAAGACACTTATGATGTGAAAAATCAGTTGAATGTGCAGCAATAAATTGCGAAAAGACGTTATAACGAGTTTTATAGACACCCGATGATGTTAGATTAATTAATCAAATCTGAGTGATATAAAACAAAGTTATCTATAATCATAATGATTTCAAGTGAATTGTTAATTGTTCCTAAATAATGTATATAAATTTATAATCAATATAGTCGGTATAGATGATAGTAATACGTATTGTGAGTGATACTCAATAATAATTAGTGAATGTATCAATGTGTATTTACAGGTCGTAAATTGTATTTTAAATGTTCAAGATAGACTAAGGACATTAGCTATCGTAATGATATTTAAACGATACATGAATAATTGCATTTCATGTCGAAAACCATTATTTCATGTATTAGGTTATAAGCGGATGACACAGCCATCCACAGCTATTATTATTATTGTAAATAACCCCATATCTAATTAGATATGCAAATGTGTAAAATGCGTTCGTCCTTCCTCAGATATGCGGCAATAAATTCCCAGAGGTAGTTTACAACCAAATATAGGGAATATATACCCGTACACCCCAAGCAGAGGAAAGTAGGTCAACGACCGCGGCTTTATCAGAGGGGACTCCCACAACAAACACAGAGCGCAGAAATCGGATTAGAGTGTCTTCCGCTGATCCAACATCCAATCCGATTTGGGGACCTATGTAACAACCAAAAATTTAAAAATTTTTTAGTATGACCGAAAAGACGTTACATACAGCTAGACACCCCTACGCAGGCGACGAGCAATAAATAAAGAACTGTGTGTCGAGGTGTCAAGTGAACGTTTGCTTCAGACAATACAAGTACGCGTCACATAGCTGTACAATAGGGAACAAGGTTGGCCGTGACAGACTCGACTCAAACACGAGATTTACAGCCTGCAAATGTAAGATAAAAGAAACTGTGTCAAGTACCAATTTAGAGGAGAAACTGTGACGGACACACTGACGGATAATTTGAAGTGTACCAGTAATAAGAAAAGGGTGTAAGACACTCAATTGTAAGTACCCTATATGAGAACGGACATCGATACCTAAGAGAATAGAATCGAACTTGTAAACAGCAGGGGAACGTCTTACTGGCGACAACGGATATTTACGACAGGCAGAAGGAGTGCCGTTTTGGAAATGACGTCAAGCTGCGCCAGGACAGCGTTCGGAAAAGGGGGTCGTGCACAATGAAACAATAACAAAATACGACACATTGTTTGCGTGAGAACTGCAGCGAGATCCGGAGTACGCTTAGACAAAGACTTGATGGACGACCATGAAATTGCTCCTGTTCTAGGAAAAGAGTACGGAGGCTTTCGACGCGAACTCGTGGGGAGACAGGATACCCAATCACAACCCAGCATCTACCCAGGGAACAGGTGGAGAGGACCGTCGCCAGCATAGCAACGGGAACGTCGAATGAGAAGTGAAGAACGATGGTCTGACAGAAGAGTAGGAGATTTTCCGTCCTATCATGTTCAACTTGAGGCGTGTTTTCCAGAAGGGTGCATTGTGGTACACGACGCTTGATAAAAACGGTTTGCAGGACACGCGGGAGGACAGTCTTTCATAAATTTTCAGTCAGTCAGTCAGTCAGTCAGTCGGACAGTCTCTCATAAATTTTCAATCATATACTTTGAACAGTCTTCACGTACTTTTAAACAGTCTATTTATAACTTTCAACAGTCGGTCGTCAAAGTTCGATTAACATACGGACAGCAGTGGGACTTTGAAACTTTGCCACGCGACATATAACTAAGAGACTTAGACATTTCGATATTGGCGCGTATCCGGTAATAGTGTATCTACAGTGTCTAAAAACATGCGACATACACCAGTGCTTAACAATTATAGAGTTCTTTATTGTACTCAAATTCAGAATTGAACTAACCAGTCACACTTACATCGATAACCGACGCGTAGAACTATCGTTGATGTAATACCGGACGACGAAATCGTAACATTATACAGTGCGGCGGAGCGATACAATATCCTTTGGAACAATTACACCACGGCATCAAAACACTAAACATTAATGAACATACCAGAAGTTGAACAATAGACAGACATATATATACAACAAAGTTAACGATGAACTTATCTTCACGACACATAATTTCATGACTCGAACAGTAACAGCAGAATCAACAGAATACACACACACAGCGCGAGTGAATCTGTTTCGCGTGTGTTGAGTGTCAGTGACAGTACAGCTACGCAGCTTCCCACACATGGACCAGCAGAGAGGAGTTACGCCGATGGAAATATCGGATAATTCATCTAACAAGTAATCTTTATGCTATTCTTATCATAAGAAACTCTACTGTCCTGTCTCTTTTTCAAGAAACACCCCTTGAGCATTTAAATTAAACATAATAAACATAATTAATGCCATCCATCTGAGGCAAACGATGAACGCATTAGTATAGGATTTATTGTTTGAATATTTGTGTTTCTATATATCGATTGCATTATATATGTATGTGTATGTTTTCCAGCAAACAACATATTGGATTCACCTTGTAATTTGATGTATAAACATGTGTTCTTTTATGTTCTTTTTATGAGTTTGTGAATGTATTTACAGGGAATCATCCATATTTTATATATTGAATTTAATGAATGATATAATGTTAAATAAATAAGTGTTTATTTTATCCAGAATATATGCGTTCATCATTGTCAAATTACCTCAGAACAAGAAAGTAATGGCATTTGAGTGATTTATAGTAGTTTATTTTATTTTATTTATTAATACAACAACTAGAGTCTCCATGCAATAGTTATGCTAACGTAAAGTAATTAACGTGTTATTTAGTTTCAATCAGTTCAGTTGATATGAGCAACCTAATTGATTACACGAGCTCATTATGCAAATTAGTATATTTACATAATTAATTAATCACAGATTAATTAATCCATTATTGTTAGCATAATTGCTTAATGACTGCCCAACACGTGGCAATCGTTGTATTTGGCTCCCAAAGAACGTGGGGCACGGCAATCACAGATTAATTACTTCAGTAGCGTAATAGCATAACACCCACAACGTTGTAGGGTAGTTTACCTGCAACGGTTTTTTTTTAGCAAGGGTAATTTTGTTTGTTTGGCAAACGATAACAGCAGCAAATTCAAACAGAATCAAATAATGTTTCACATACAGCCCTGAATTGTAGAGTTCTCAAGATCTCTTGATTTTGGTGAAGATCGGTTAAGGGAAAGGGGTAGTTTACCTGTAACGTTTTATGTTTTAACAAGGGTATTTCCTATGGCAAACGATAACAGCCGCAAATTCAAACAGAATCAAAAGATTATTTGCATACAGCCCTAAATTGTAGAGTTCTCAAGACCTATTGTTTTTGGTGAAGATCGGTTGAGGGAAAGGGGTAGTTTACCTGCAACGATTTTTTAACAAGGGTATTTTCTATGGCAAACGATAACAGCCGCAAATTCAAACAGAATCAAATAATGTTTTGCATACAGCCCTGATTTGTAGAGTACTCAAGACCTATTGTTTTTGGTGAAGATCGGTTAAGGGGAAGGGGTAGTTTACCTGCAACGATTTTTTAACAAGGGTATTTTCTATGGCAAACGATAACAGCCGCAAATTCAAACAGAATCAAATAATTTTTTGCATACGTCCCTGAATTGTAGAGGTCTCAATGACTTTCGATTTTGGTGAAGATCGGTTAAGGGGAAGGGGTAGTTTACCTGCAACCTTTTACGTTTTAACAAGAGTAAAGTACTTGAAAATTTATTTAAACTTTTTGAAACAATGGTAATTGTTGAAAATAAAATAATTTTGTTGCCAGGCAATAAAATTATAATTTTTTCATTTTAATGTAATATAATATTTTTCATTTAATACAGCAATAAAAAGGCAGGTAAGACACAGCCTGGCTGTTTGGCTGAAAATGATTTTAAATATAAATCTTAGAATATGGAAGTCATGTATGGTTCTCCATACCGATATTTTAAGTTGTAGGGCTAATTACAGTGTATCTACTGAACCTCAAAAACAGAAGAAGAAAGTAACCAAAAAATTATAAAAAATTATTAACTCTTTAAAAAAATTAAAATATTTAGACAATTTTTCAAAAAATTAATTAAATAAATGTGAGATAATAAAACGTAATTTTTTTGGTTCAGATGGTTAAAATACCTTCCCAGAATATGCTGACCAAACCTCAAGTTTGTACCTTGAACAGGTTTTGAGAAAAAGGTACATAAAGTTGATTAATTTAACATGGGGAAGATAGGCGGGTACATGGTCCCCTTAAAGTAACTGGAAATGTAAGTCGTCAGTTTTAAGTAGTAAAACTATTCCAGCATCAGAGAAATTACTTGTCTGTATTTTTTAATATGTTACTGCCAAATGCTATCCATTTATAAAAGTGTTGCTATAGGCTTATGCCATTAAATTGTCATTTGTGATAATGTTTTTGCATGGTACAGACACATACAGAAAACAGTCAAGAATGGTTGGTTATTTTCCTCATGCAAGTTTTCTATTGGTAATATATGTGACACTGTATTATCTGTAGACTTCACAACACTAAATTAATCAGACCAATTTACTGTTCTGTTAATGGGGAGAGGGTACCACTCAGATGCACTACTGTCATTTTGTAGAACACAGTTTTTATAACTCATCAACTGCCATTGGTTCAGATTGGTAAAGGCTTGGCCAGTCGTGTGACAAATGGATTGGTACTGGTAGGAAAGTCTGGAAGAAAACTAAAAAGCTATTCATTTTATAAAAGACATATAGTTATTATGAGGAGTGTTATTGTTTCTATTGATTCATGTCTCTGTTTTAATGTTCAGAAATTAAATGTAAAATCTATACTAAAGTTGTTAATCATTTTGAAGAGGCCATTTTTTAAATAAAATAAAATAGGCCCACTGATGTTAAAATATAGATAGAAATTCACAATTTTTCAGGATGCACTAATTAGGGTTTTCCTTTGTCAGTTACTGGTGTAATTCACACACAAGATGCACAATTCAACATGATGCATGGCATACATAAAACAGAACTAATAAAGGCAATGCCAACTTTTAATTGTAGGGCTCTTTACTGCATTTGTAAATGCAGCTGTATGTTTAACTAGGGTTTAAACTGTAATGTTATAAGAAGTTGGTGAGAATTAAATAGATATTATAACATTGCTAAATTCAGATCATATTTGATATCTATAAGTATGAAAGAAATGCTAAAAAGTAATATAATTTGATAAATAAATAATGAAGAAAAAATATAAAATGTAGTTAAGAAAGAAGAAGGAAGAATGGTAAACAAAAGTAATTATTAAAAGAATAGACTAGACTGACAAACAAACGACTTTGACCCAACCCCAGAGATTGGCCAGATAAAACCCAAAATAAAATGAAACAAAATGGAAATGAAGGAGAAGAAGAAGGAAAATAAAAATGAAACAAACCAAATATAAAGGAAATAAAGTGAAACCAAATGATAAAACACAGACAAATAATATAGAATATGGAAGGGAGAAATGATACACTTAAATATCATAAAGGAAACGAACCCAGTAACTAACCAATGTAAAAAACAAGTATTAGTGTTGACTAAATGATAAATGTAAATAATAATTGACTAAACCCGATAAATAAAAGTACACTAACCCAAGAATTAGAGTTATATGTAAGAAAGAACTCTATAATGGCATAAACTTATTAATAGTATAAATAATATTTGTAAAAAGAGAGATAGTGAGATAGTGAGAAAATAAAAATAACTAAGTGACAAAGAAAAAGTAATGGTAGGGATTACCCACTAATAAACACCTAAAATAAAAATTTAAGAAGTGCCAAAAGTGAAAGTGTAAAAACCCCAAAATAATGAGAAAATCTAGTGATAGATAAAAAAACACTTAGTAAATCAGTGATAAACGCTAAAGGTTTAAAAGTGAATGTTATTAATAAATAAGAATATTGTTATTGATAGAATTAGAAAATAGAGTGATAGTTAAAGAACACTTAATAAATCAATGATAAACACTAAACGATTTAATGGTGAACATGAATAGTAAGTAAGAATTTTGTTAAAATAATAGTAGTTAAAGATAGTATTAAGATTAAATATAAATGAAGGATACGATGTTATTCAGGGGAGAAAGCCCATAGAATGTCAACAGTGAGTGTTAACATGGATAGAAAGTAGAGATAATATAAGAAAAAAATATATAGTAAAGAAATTAAAACAAAATCAATAAATACCCCAGGTTATAAGGGATAATCAATTAAATAAGTTTAAATGGTGTGATGATGTGTTATCACCTAAAAATAAATAAGAATGAAACCAATGGTTAACAAACGTTGCTCAATAGCTGTTAAAAAATTGTTCAATTAAATTTATGAATAGGATATGGCTGAAGGAATGATACAGACCATAGGCCTAGATGTTATGTTTTATGTAATAAAGAACAGGGAGTAATAGCCAAATTATTAACAATTTTTAATTTAAATAAATAAGAAGGTGAATCAATACAGATCATATAACACTGGAAAATCAGTTAGGAAATAGTTAACTTCAGTTAAATTCATAAATTTAATTGAACAATTTTTTAGTACAAACTTGAGGTTTGGTCAGCATATTCTGGGAAGGTATTTTAACCATCTGAACCAAAAAAATTACGTTTTATTATCTCACATTTATTTAATTAATTTTTTGAAAAATTGTCTAAATATTTTAATTTTTTTAAAGAGTTAATATTTTTTTATAATTTTTTGGTTACTTTCTTCTTCTGTTTTTGAGGTTCAGTAGATACACTGTAATTAGCCCTACAACTTAAAATATCGGTATGGAGAACCATACATGACTTCCATATTCTAAGATTTATATTTAAAATCATTTTCAGCCAAACAGCCAGGCTGTGTCTTACCTGCCTTTTTATTGCTGTATTAAATGAAAAATATTATATTACATTAAAATGAAAAAATTATAATTTTATTGCCTGGCAACAAAATTATTTTATTTTTAACAATTACCATTGTTTCAAAAAGTTTAAATAAATTTTCAAGTACTTTACTCTTGTTAAAACGTAAAAGGTTGCAGGTAAACTACCCCTTCCCCTTAACCGATCTTCACCAAAATCGAAAGTCATTGAGACCTCTACAATTCAGGGACGTATGCAAAAAATTATTTGATTCTGTTTGAATTTGCGGCTGTTATCGTTTGCCATAGAAAATACGCTTGATAAAAAAACGTTGCAGGTAAACTACCCCTTCCCCTTAACCGATCTTCACCAAAAACAATAGGTCTTGAGTACTCTACAAATCAGGGCTGTATGCAAAACATTATTTGATTCTGTTTGAATTTGCGGCTGTTATCGTTTGCCATAGAAAATACCCTTGTTAAAAAATCGTTGCAGGTAAACTACCCCTTTCCCTCAACCGATCTTCACCAAAAACAATAGGTCTTGAGAACTCTACAATTTAGGGCTGTATGTAAATAATCTTTTGATTCTGTTTGAATTTGCGGCTGTTATCGTTTGCCATAGGAAATACCCTTGTTAAAACATAAAACGTTACAGGTAAACTACCCCTTTCCCTTAACCGATCTTCACCAAAATCAACAGATCTTGAGAACTCTGCAATTCTGGGCTGTATGCGAAACATTATTTGATTCTGTTTGAATTTGCGGCTGTTATCGTTTGCCAAACAAACAAAATTACCCTTGCTAAAAAAAAACCGTTGCAGGTAAACTACCCCTTTCCCTCAACCGATCTTCACCAAAAACAATAGGTCGCGAGTACTCTGCAAATTAGGGCTGTATGCAAAAAATTATTTGATTCTGTTTGAATTTGCGGCAGTTATCGTTTGCCATAGAAAAAAATCTACAGACAGACACACACAGAGACAGACAGACAGACACACAGACACTTTTCGGAAAACGACTTTTTTTCATGTTTTGAGTGTAGTAGAATAAGAATCTGCAATAATCTCGAACACGATTTTTTTTGCCATCACCATACTTCCATTCCTTAAGGAATATGGAAGTAAAAAGAATCGTGTTTCTATCTTTTACAGAAGCTGAGAAAAAGGTACATAAATATGGTAAAAAGTCATTTTTTGAGAAAACTTACTTTATTGTCAATGTTACCATAGTTACACAACAAAGCTACATTTAAAATAGTCCTGCGCCGTACTGTGGGTCTTCCTCATTTTCTTCTTGTTTTCTTGCCTTTTTATTTTACCTTCTACCTTACTTTGCTCTGTCATTTTCTTATCAGCTTCTTTTACTCTCCTCTCATCGATTCGTCTCAACCGTGCCCGACAAGACTCACTTACTTTCAGTCCCAGTTTCCCCATCACAGTACATTTGCTGTAAGCTCCGCTGTTGAAAGCAAGCACTGCATCATACACTCCCACTTTAATTGTATTTATCCCAACATAAATTGTCTTTGGTAACCTTTTCAAATTAGGGCATTGAACAATTCATTCGGGTTTTGTGTTTTACCAAAAAGGCACTTGCTCAGTAAAGTTTCATTGCTTAGGTCCCTGAATATGTTTTATTTTATGAAGCTCAGGTAAAGGCAGTGAATGCTCATGTTTGTATTCCTCACCTGTAATAATGACAGAGTAGCCAACCTAACCTATAACACAAAAATTCCCTTTTGTATGTGAAAAAAAAAACAAATATATTAAAAGTTTCCAAGCCTGAAAATGCAAGCGCTCAACACAAAATTGTGTACTTTTTAATTATTTACTTTTGTAACTTTTATTTCTCATAGGTAAACAAATTTTATATCATTTTTTTCAGAATTAACTGTAGTTTCTGAAAATTTGAAAAACAGAAAAAGTGAAATTTTTAAAAAATTTCGGGTAGGCCTACATGGTCCCCTTAATAAACCTAAGAATCTAAACACGGATATACCTCTTCCCCATTTATGCACTCTCAATGTATAATGATTGTCATTTACTTGCTAAATAAAACAACGATGAAAGCTATCATCTTTATGGAAACACATATAAAACATTCAGTTATACATGGCAACAGTCATAATCATACCAAACAAACAGTGATATGAGTAGAGAAGAATACCTATTCAACCAATTATGATGTATGATGTTCCCATGTGCTACATCTAAAAGAGCACATTATGTGTCTTGGCTATACAGCATTAGATAATGTTGGCACCCAGCGTCAAGTTTCTGTGTCACAGTATACAACTGTTACTGGGAAAAAACAACTGAAAATACACATATTTGCTTTACTTTTATAAAATGATCGATGTGCTATAATATAAAAGCAAATTTCTATCTGGTGCCACACTAGAGACATGAATACACACCCGCCAGAGACATGAATAGCCAGTGAAAATCAGCAAATTCATTATTGTCTGAGGTGACATACACTGTGGAAGCATTATGACAGATGTAATTAATCAACACTGGAATGTTGTTGATTAACACCTGGAAACCGAAACCAAGTGAAAAGTATAATTTGTCTTGTGGACTCTCAGTTACGACACTACAGAAACTACACCAAATAGTCTGCTCACAGCAAGCAGCAAGCAGGCAAACTAACCTACTGTTACAACATCACAGAACAATCTACATATTTATCAAACGTTCCAGAACGTAATGTGGTGATGTACGTGACTCTCGACACATTCGCGAGACTTTTCTCAAAGCCGCCAGCCACGAGGACTGTGTCAAGGATGCAACAAATTACGACGTACACACTGGCGCTAAGAAGCAGTTTGGAATCTTCTGGTCTGTGCGCGGATGTATAAATACAAGGCGGCAGCGGCCTTAGTTTTCAGTATAGTTGCAATATATTTACAGTGCGGTTCGAGTTATTGTCAGGCGATTACAAGCGATATTACTGTGTGTGTTCAAGTGGTTATTAGTGAAGTGTTGTGTTTTGTAATCAGGCGGTATACTGTAATACAATTGTGTGTTAATATTAGTGGACATTTTGTTGCGTGTGAACAATTTTTATTTGATTTGTTGTAAGAGACTGTGTTGTTAAATACGAACTGTTTAAGTGTGAAAATTAAAGCTGGTGATTAGTGACTTAATTGGTGTCTTGTATTTTGTTTCCACTGTACCTACGATGATCAAGTAGACCATCGTAACAGAGGTGTCAGAACTGGGATACAACGGTTAACAGTGGAAACAGTGGACACTTTGTACAAGACGAGGTAATTCATAATTAATCGGTAAACAATGGATGCCAGTCAGATGATGGAGCTTTCCAAGTGCTGCTGCGGCAGACATGGGAAGAGACAAAAGAAGAACGAAAACAAGAAAGAGAAGAAGTGGAAAGATGACAAAAAGAAGAATGGAGGCAGGGGGCGGAAGAAGCAGAAAGACGACAAAAAGAACGAACGCAGGAAAGAGAAGAGACAGAGGAACGATGACAGGAGGCAGAGGAATGGAAGCGTGAAACAGAAGACATCAAAGCATTAATACAGGAGCAGAAACAGATGCAAGAATATAGTACCACAGAATTGGGTCTCCTACGAGGTGAGCTTAATAAACAAGTTACTAAAATATCAGAGGTACAAGAATCAATGATATTAAAAATATCTGAAGTAGAAAAATCTGTCTCGAGTGTTGAAGAATCGTTGTCTAATAAAATAGCCGAAGTAGAAAGATCTGTCACGAGTGTGGAAAAAGCAACAAAAATAGAAGACTTGATTACAAATATGTAAGAGCAGATTAAAAATAAAGCTGAGCAGTTCATGACAATACAACCAAAACAAATTTCTGAACAGATTATACCAATGATAAAGACAGAGAAAGACACAGAAAATAAGTCAATACAGAAGGTCATCTCGCCTGCAGTTGGGACAGTTCATATCAAGGCCCCAACCTTTGATGGAAGCACGCACTGGGTGATGTATTTATGCCAATTCAAAGCTGCTGCATGCGCAAATAATTGGACAGAGAAAGACAAGGCTGTTTCACTCGTTCTTGCATTAAAAGGACCTGCGGCAGAATTACTACAGAAAGTGCCACCTGACAGCCAGAACACCTATGCCAAGTTGATAAAAGCAAGCTCTAGAATTACGCTACGGTGATAAACATTTGCAAGATGTGTACTGCGCTCAGTTGAGAACAAGACGACAACGTTCCGGGGAGAGTCTTCACGAGTTTCAAACAAATATCAACAGACTGATTAGATTGGCCTATCCTGAAGCACCAAAAGATTTTCGAATAAGGTTTGCAGTGCAGACATTTATTGATGCCATCGGAGATTGTGAACTTCAGCAAGTGTTACGAATGGCAAGGCACCAAAATAGCTCAGAAGCTCTTGTTCACGCCCTAGAGTTTGAAGCTGCCAAGTCACCGTCCCGCTACATTAATGGGTTTGTGCCATCACATTGCAGTCAGAAGATCCCTGTATCACACTGCCACTACGATGAGTGCAGAAAAACAATGTTGTCGGTCAAACAATTCAAAGTTCAAGAGAGTCGCAACGATTTGAAAAAGACAGAAGACCGAAATGTTACAACTGTGGAAAACGTGGTCATCTACAGGTAGACTGTTGGGAGAAGAAGATACCGAGAGAAGAGAGTGATCGCACCAATTGGAGAAGTAAAGCCCCAGAACAGCACACAGTTTCCACGCTACATAAGACCAGTGGAAACTTGATTGTTAATGGATTTGTGGAAGGTAAACCAACATCATTTACAGCTGACACAGGCGCAACAGTGTCCACTGTGCGCCCTGACTTAATCAGCAACCGTCAGCCTCTAATTACCTCTTGTACAATACAGACTGTGACTGGAAGCCCCGTCAAGGTGCTAGGAAAGGTGGGACGTACGTGTACGCCTGGGTCTTCTCGAGTTTAGCCACCAAATGCTCGTTGCAGATATTGTCGATGAAGTGACTCTTGGCACGGACATTATGAATGCCTACGGATTCGTTGTGGACTTAAGAGAGAATATCCTGAAGGCTGGCCAAGAGAAGATAAAGCTTTGCAAGGCTAAAATGACAGGGTATACCAACCATTCGATTAAGCGAGTGGCATTAGACGAAGAAAAAGTCAACAGGTCTGGTCAAGAGGAACCCTCCCTATTGCAAGCGGAAATGGAGGGAGAACTAGCAGAGGAAATACAAATAAGTGTAACGAAAAAAGAAGTGATTGGAAAGCCAACTATGGGTGTCGAGACAAAACTCTTGCTTGTTCCTGAGCTGATAGAAGCCCCCGATGGAAAAGTGGCTGAAGATGAGGTTACGCAAGAGGTTGTTGACAAGAACCAAACAGACTTGGATCAGCCAGTGGTGTATAGATCATCAGAACATGACACAACTGGCATGACTCCTGCAAAATTGGTGTTTGGGCGGGAGATTCGTCTTCCTGGGGACTTAATGTTCGGATCACCTGAGACTCAGTCCCAAGAGCCACAGAACTATTCCTCGCAATTATAAAACCAACTGCGAGAAATGAATCGCTTGGTAAGAGGACAGCTGAAGATTGCCAGTGATTAAATGAAAACTCGGTATGACATTCACAGGAATAGTGTGGGTCTCCAAGAAGGAGATCACGTCTGGTTGTTCAACCCAAAGCGCTGTTGTGTTCGCTAACATAAGCTTCAGTCTAACTGGGAAGGACCCTACACTGTGAAAAAAAGAATCAACGATGTTGTTTATTTCGGGACGAACAGGCTTATGGAGGGGGCAGTGTTACAACATCACAGAACAATCTACATGTTTATTGAACGTTCCAGAGGGATCCAGAATGTAATGCGGTGATGTACGTGACTCTCGACGCATTCGCGAGACTTTTCTCGAAGCCACCAGCCGCGCGGACTGTGTCAAGGCCGCAATTAATTACGTCATACACACTGGCGCTAAGAAGCAGTTTGGAATCTTCTGGTATGTGTGCGGATGTATAAATACAAGGCAGCAGCGGCCTTAATTTTCAGTATAGTTGCGATATATTTACAGTGTGGTTCGAGTTATAGTCGGGCGATTACAAGCGATATTACTGCGTGTGTTCAAGTGGTTATTAGTGAAGTGTTGTGTTTTGTAATCAGGCGGTATACTGTAATACAATTGTGTGTTAATATTAGTGGACATTTTATTGCGTGTGAACAATTTTTATTTGATTTGTTGTAAGAGACTGTGTTGTTAAATACGAACTGTTTAAGTGTGAAAATTAAAGCTGGTGATTAGTGACTTAATTGGTGTCTTGTATTTTGTTTCCACTGTACCTACGACGATAAAGTAGACAGTTGTAACACTACGATGATTTCATGTTCAGGGCAAGAAGATAATTATGACAAATAACTTAGCTAAAACTAAATCAATGGAAGGAGCTGCATAATGGAAGTGGTTACAAGAAGTAACAACACATTTGTTAACATAGCAATACATTAACAGAAGTTTAATGAAAAAAGTTGTGTTAGTGGTTGAAATCATAAGCAGCTTTCTTGTGAAACCACTAACACAACTTTCTTCATTAAACTTCTGTTAAGATGTGCAATCGATGACAGGTAATGGACAACAACAATGAGGTAATAAACGACAACAATAAGGTAAGTAAAGTTTTTAAATATCTTAAGTTAAAAGTTAAACTGAAGAGGGTTTTAAGTAAAATATGGATTAATAAACAATGTCTGGATAATAATGTCATCCCAAAATACGCTCAAGTTAAAATTAAAAATAAGAACAGTGTAGCTAAAAAAGTAAAAGAACAAAGCGAGAAGTTGTGGATAAAATTAGAAATAAGGTCACTTTACGGCTTAATCAATAGATATAATAGGGAATTATATGACAGACATATAGAATTGTTAAGAATATACTCGTATGTAGAGTTAGAAGAAATATTATATAATTTTGGTTTGGGGTACGTAGAAAAGAAATTGGAAAATAAAAATAAAAAAATGGTAGATAAGTTAAATAAATTAATAAGAAAGAACGAAGTAAAAAAGGAACACCTCTCTAAGAATAACTATGAAAAAAGAGTAATAAACCTTACAGAGGTAACTTTTAATACAGAAGAAAAAGAAATGTTAGCAAAAGGCTTAAAATACGCGCCACCACCAGAATTAAATCAAGAAAAAACAATTATTGAATGCGAAAGCATAATACAAAAACTAGGAAATGAAAATGATAAAAAAAGAATAAGGTGGGAAGTAGGGAATGTAGTACATAAAATATTTAAGAAAAATTTGTATAATTCAAAAAATGAACAAAAAATCAAATCAACTGTAACTAAACTAAAGAATAAAATAAAAAAGAATGATATTATAGTTACGAAGGCGGACAAAGGAAATACAATGGTACTACTGAGAAAGGACGAATACATAAAGAAAATGGAAGAATTTATAAGTGAAGGACCATATGAGGAAATAAAGTATGATTATACAAATAAGTACCAGTCAAGGATAAAACAAATGATGAAACAGATAACATTTATAGAAAAAAATAAGAAAAAGTATTTATTAGAAAGTAATCCAACAGCACCAACTTTTAAAAGTCAGGTTAAGATACATAAAGAAGGAAAACCAAATAGACCGATTGTTTCTTTTATTAATGCACCTATTTATAAATTATCAAAGGAAGTTAGCAGAGTACTGAAAGAGAAATATGAATTTGGGACAAAATACAACATAGAGAAAATGCAAAATTGATATCACTGGATGTTAAGGACATGTTTACCAATATCACAGTAAATAAAGTTATTAAGTTAATAAACGATAATAATATGGGAGAATACAGGTATAAAAAGCAGTTGATTAAAGTAATTAAAGAATGTGTAAATCAGAACTATTTTAGGTTTAATAACAAGTTTTATATACAGAACAAAGGTTTACTTATGGGGTCTTCATTATCCCCTATTCTTGCAGAAATATACATGAATGATTTTGAAAAGCATTTAATAAGTTCCACTAAGTATAAAGACAATATAAAATTATGGTCTAGATACGTTGATGATGTATTAGTAATTTGGGAAGGAAGCATAGAAGAAGTGCATGAGTTTATAAATAAGGTAAATAATAAGGATAAAAACTTACAATTTAAAGAAGAGATAGGAGGTAAGAAAATAAATTACTTAAATTTAAACATAGAAATTAAAGATAATGAGAAACTACAGTTTGGGATATTTAGAAAAGAGTCATATTCTGATATAATTATACCAAGAGAGTCTTACCACCCTTATAGATATAAAATGGCGGCAATCAATTCATTTTGTTACAGAGCTCAGAAGTGTTTAAAAGAGACCGAATCAAAAGATAGGGAGTTAAAAACGACAAAGGGAATTGTAAGGAATAATAATTATAACACCAACATAGTGGATAAAGTTATGAAAAGGGTTAACATACAAAAAGCTAAAACAGAACCAGAACAAAAGAATTATGCAGGGTCACTGACATATATAGGTTCACATACTAGAAAAATTATAATATGTTTTAATAAATACGGAGTAGATACAGCTATTAAAAAATGTGAAACGGTATTTGATAAGATAAGGAATAAAAATATAGAAAAAATTCCAGTATTACAGAAAAGCGGAATTTATAAATTAAAATGTAAAGACTGCAACAAAGTGTACCTAGGTGAGACAGGACGAAAATTCGTATGCAGGTTGTCTGACCACAAACGTGGAGAAGGTAATAGAACAACCAATTCGTTATATGCAAGACATTTCATAGAAGACAACCATAAGTTTGTTAATCCTTTGGAAGACTACGAAATTGTAAAAGTAGTAAATAACACAGTTGAAAGGAAGCTTAGAGAGGAGTTAGAAATATTGAAAGAAAGAGAAACAGGGTTAGACAATTTAATTAATATTAAAATTAAATTTGATAATGAAGAAATATTTTATAACATAATTAAGAAGTAAATGATAGAGGACAGATAGACAAGATTAAAAATTAAATTGCATAGGACTAATTGGATGTTTTAAAATACGGGTGGGGTGTGTGACTGACCCACATGTGTGGAGAGGAAGAGGGTAGGTTTAAAAGGAACGAACACACACACACACACACACACACACACACACACACACACACACACACACACACCACTGAAACACAAGGAATTTGCTAGAAAAATATGTAACTGTCCAGATGGAGGGACAAAGCTCAGGGGGTGGGGAAGGGTCATTTGAATTATAGCTTGTTGTGTGTGAGCAGGGTGGGATGAGATGGGGGTGAAGGGTTTGTTTTCACATAATTTCTTTCAATTCCGATCTGACGATGAGCTGTGAAGCTTGAAAGTGCTTATCGGGATAATTTTTATATAGTGGTGTGCAACAGTGATCATCCTGCTTGTAATACATTAACAAGTATATATTGTAACAGTACGAGATTTTTCTTTGATTAAGCCCCAAGTTGTTGGTGCCAATTTTGTAATATATCGTATTATGATGTCTCGTGTCTACCTTCCCTTGTCTATACTTTTCTAAGCCCCGCGATGGAAGCCAATTTTATAACAGTATTATTAATACCTTCAGTGGTTCCTTAACCGTTTCCTTGTTCTTTTTCTCTTTTTACTGAATTTGGTAAACTCACCTTTTAAGTTTTAAAATGTATAATTAATGTAGTATAATTAATGATTTTAATTACGTTCCTCAATCACTTTGGTAATGTCATAGTCATAGTATTTGTCTGTGTTATATGTCGTTATTGGTCTTATTCTAACAATTCTGTTCATCAATTCTTCAGTATACAGCTTCTCTTTATTACTTCAAACTTGCAAATCTTCTGCTACATTATGTTATGTTACAATATGAAAAATAAAAATGCAGTGATACAAAAAAATATTTGAAGAAGTATTTTATTATTTGCTAATATATAACATACAATTACTGAATGAAACTCAAAACATCAAAAGTGATTTATATTGAAAAAGTATAAATAAACATTTAACAAGCAAAATACCTTAAAAAATGATAAAACAAAAATCTGCCTGTTACATTAATTCAGTTAACTGTACTGTACAAAAACACTCATTCAAGAGATTTTCTTTTCTTTTTTTTCAACATTTTCTGGTAGACATACTCCACTATTAGGACCTAGAACTCCTTAACCATTCTGTGCAGTCAGCTCACTTCAAAAAAACAGAAACGACTCATAATATGATGAACTTTCAATAAATTATGAATAAATGATAATATTGTAACGATGGAACCTTCTTGAAAAGGCGAGAGCGTCCTTCCACGTGTTTCTCCGCTAGCTGAACGGGTGTAGTGTCTCAGTCAAGATCGCACTCAAGTACCTTCGAGACTGTTCTGTAGAGCACTTGAAATATGCATTATGCTGGTCCGTCGCAGTAAGGATGGAAAGTTATTCTGGAACACCTGCACTACCTACATAATCAACAGCGCCTGGCTTTGTCAGTAGTTACAGTGAGCGATTTCTTTAATGTGGATCAAGTGGTTGTTTGAGGATTAGTGGAAAGTGATTACTGTTATATTTAGTGCGGAACTCTATTACTTGACATTATTATTGTGAGTGGACAAATTTAACTTGGATTATTGTATGAGATTACCTTGTTGAGTACAAACTGTTATCTGTGATTAATTAATTAGTGGTTTCATTGGTGTCTGTATTTAGTTTCCACTGTAATACATGAAGATCTGTGAGACCATTGTAACAACGGTGTCAGAAGTGGGACAGAATCTTTAATGGTGGAAACAGAGGACACTTTGTAGAAGGATAGTGTACGCTATAATTAACCTGTAAACATGGATGCCAGTAGATAATAGAAGCTTTCCAAGCGCTGTACAGCAAACACAGTAACAACAAAAAGCAGAATGACAATAGGCGGCAGAAGTAGCAGAAAGACAACAAAAAAAAGAACACTGATGAGAAAGAGAAGAACCAGAGGAACGACAGAAAGCACTAATGCTGGAAATACAAGAACGTAAGCAGGAAGGAGGAAACAGGTGGCATCAAAGCGTTGATACAGGAGCAATAGCAGATGCAAGAACATACCGCTACAGAACTGGGTCTATTACGAACTGAGCTTAATAACCAAAATACTAGAATGTCTGACGTAGAAGAATCCATGTCAAATAAAATAGCTGAAGGAGAAAAATCTGTCTCGAGTGTGGAAGAAGCTATGTTAATAAAAATATCTACAGTAGAAGACTCGATTGCAAACATAACAGAACAAATTAAGAGTGAAGTCAAGCAGTTCATGAAAATACAATCATGTGTTTCAAAACAAATCGCTGAACAGACTGTACCAATGGCAAAGACAGAAAAAGACATAGCAAATACGACAACAGAGAAAGTCACTTTGCCTGCAGTTGGGGCAGTTTATGTCAAGGTTCTAACGTTTGATGGAAGCACTCACTGGGCAACGTTATCTCTGGCAATCTGAAGCCGCTGCTTGCGCAAATCATTGGACAGAGAAAGACAAGGCAGTTTCACTCATTTTCACTTTAAAAGGACCTGAGGCAGAACTACTACAGAAAGTGCCACCTGACAGTCAGAACACCTATGTCAAATCGATAAAAGCTTCAGAATTATGGGATGGTGATAAACATTTGCGAGATGTGTACTGCACTCAGTTGAGAGCAAGACGACAGCATTCCGGGGAGAGTCTTAGAGTTTGAAGCAAGCATGGCAGACTAATTAGACTGGGTTATACTGAAGCACCAGAAGATTTTCAAATCAGGTTTGTGGTGCAGACATTTATTGATGGCATCGGAGATTGTGACCTTCAGCACATGTTACAAATGGCAAGACACTGAAATAGCTGAGAAGCTCTTATTCACGTCTTCAAGTTTGAAGCTGCGAACTCAGCGTCCTGCTACAGTAAAGGGTTTATGTCACCACACTGTAGTCAAAAGATCACAGTAGTCAGTATCACATTGCTGTTACGATGGGTGAAGAAAAAAAATGTTGCCGGACAAACAATTCAAAGGTTCAAGGGTGCCACAACGATTTGAACGATGGGAGGCACAGACGACCGAAGTGTTACAACTCTGGAAAAGTCGTCATCTAAAGATAGACTGTTGGGAGAATGAAATACCGAAAGAAGGGTGTGATCGCACCAATTGAAGAAATAAGGATCCAGACCAGCACACAGTTTCCATGCTACATAAGACCAGTGGAAACTTGACCATTAACGGATTTGCGGAAGGTAGTAAATCAATATCATTACAGCTGACACGGGCGCACCAGTGTCCATCGTGCACCCTGACTTAGTCACCAACTGCCAACCTTCCATTTAGACAGACTGTAACTGGAAGCCCTGTCAAAGTATGAGGGCAGGTAGACGTACGTGTACACCTGGGTCTTCTTGAGTTTAGTCACCAGGTGCTTGTTGCAGATGTTGTCGATGAAGTGATTCTTGGCATGGACATTATGAATGCTACGGATTCGTTGTGGACTTCAACAGAGAACGCCCTGAAGGTTGGTCAATAGAATATAAAGCTTTACATGGCTAAAATGACAAGGTCTGCCAACCATTCGAACAAGCAAGTGGCATTGACCGAAGAAGTCAACAGGTGTGGTCAAAAGGAACCCTTCCTGTTTCAAGCGGAAATGGAAGAACTAGCAGAAGATGCTAGAGAAGGTGCAGAAGTTAAAGATAAAGTTATGCAAGTGGTTTCTGACAAGAACCAAACAGACTTGGACCAGCTAATGGTATACAAGTCATCAGTACATGACACAACCAGCATGACTCCAGAAAAGTTGGTGTTTAGGTGGGAGATTTGTCTTCCTGGGGACTTGATGATCGGATCACCTGAGACTCAGTTCCTACAGTCACAGAACTATTCCTCACAATTAGAAAAGCCACTGCGAGAAATGAATCACTTGATAAGAGGACAGATGAAGACAGACCGTGATAAAACGAAAGCCGGTATGACATTCATAGCAATAGTGTGGGTTTCAAAGAAGGAGATCAGGTTTGGTTGTACAACCCAAAGCACTGTTGTTGTCGCTTGCTTAAATTTAAAACTAACTGGGAAGGAACTTATGGTGTGAAGAAGAGTATCAATGATGTTGTCTATTGGATCCAACAGGAAGGACAGTGGAAATTCAAGGTCATCCACCTAGATCACCTGGCCAAGTATTACTTCAGAGATGGTTTGCCAGTTCGGGATGAACAGGCTTAATGAGGGGGCAGTGTAACGATGGAACCTTCTCGAAAATGCGAAAGCTTTCTTCGCGTGTTTCTCCGCTAGCCGAACAGGTGTAGCGTCTCAGTCAAGACCACACTCAAGTACCTTCAAGACTGTTCTGTAGAGCACTTGAAATGCACATTATGCTGGCACGCTGCAGTAAGGATGGAAAGTTATTCTGGAACACCTGCACTACCTATATAATCAACAGTGCCTGGCTTTGTCAGCAGTTACAGAGTAATTGCTGATTGATTTCTTTAATGAGGACAAGTGGTTGTTTAAGGATTAGTGGAAAGTGATTACTGTGTTATATTTAGTGCGGAACTCTTATTACTTGACATTATTATTGCGAGTGGACAAATTTAACTTGAATTATTTATTGTATGAGATTACATTGTTGAGTACAAATTGTTATCAGTGATTAATTAAAACTGGTAATTAGTGATTTCATTGGTGTCTGTATTTTCTTACCACTGTACCATTCAACGATCTGTGAGACTGTCAGGAACAATTGTCTTTTTGCTATATCAGTTGATGCTTGAGTAAATGATAATTGTGTAGTTAAATGCTATTTATTGTTCAACTTAAAATAGTTTTAATTTTTCTTTGTTTCATTTGGAAATTACAGTAGTATGTTTTGCTTACGTAGTACTACTGTTTTCTATTAGTATTTTTTTGGTGTTAAGTAACTTCTAGTTACACTATAAATATGGTAATTCAGTATGCTTGTTCTGCTGACAATCAGAAAGTTATTTTTATCATTTTCAAACAGACATTCAACTTCTTACTGTTTTACTTATTAAACCTTACTAAATTAAATACCATTTTAAATTATGATATAAATATAATATTAAACTATTAAGACATTACAAACATGTACTGAAGTATAAACAACCTTGTAATTTGATAACAGAAAACTGCTGATATAAATACGTATGTGTTTCCAGAATTTTGTAATGTCGCAAATGTTTTTACAGAGCTACAATAATTTAGTTATAAATCAGTTTAAGGCGATTTATAGCATTATTGTTGTAAAAACAAATCTTTACATCTTAAAAATTGTATAATTTATAAATTTTACAAATAATTTATAAGTACATCAATACTGTTAGAAATATATATTTTTTTAACGTTTGTACAAATTTAACTTTTTTGTGTCACACTTAGAAAAATTACCCTGTAAAATAATCAGAACTTGATAAACAGACTACTGATTTTTGAAAACAAAATAAGAATTTTTGTTGCTGCCTTGTTTCACATTTTACCCTGAACGTTGGCACACACAGAGGTACATTTTCTGTAAATTTCATAAGATTCTATTCAGTATAATTTGAGTTGTTACAGATTTCTAAATTTTTTCTATATCTAGTTTTTTAATTTTATTTATTTATTTTGTTACCATTATTCTAAAATTATAGACAAAACTGAGAGACTAAAGCAGAGTTTCAAACAGCCACTATGATCTCTCTAACTCTGTTCACTAGTATTTTGTTTTCCTGCAGTTAAAAGAGCATACACATTTATAAAATTTTATAAGATAATGGAATATTTATAAATTTTAGAAATTCACTTATAAGTATATTTATATACTATATTTCAGTCAAAATATATTTATATACTATATTTCAGTCAATCATTTTGTGTAATATGACACAGTACACATTTATTCTCAATTGCTGGTTTTATGATTGCAGAAGGTCGTTCTCACACATACACTGATACAATATCATAACATGAGTGAAATCTTTGCCAAATGTGTAAAACAATGGTTTGCTTTACTATTTAATATTAATACCTATAGCTGTTAATTATTAATTAGTACATGCTGTGGTATGGGTTTATACTTATAAACTTATAAATTTCAAACAAACTGGATTACTACTGGGCAGAATACTGTATAAAATCAAACTCATACAGTACTTGTACATTGTAGGCCACAATGCTAATAATACAATCCAAATGTAAAATTATATATACTATAAAAACGTATTGTCCTTCCAGAAACCTACAAGACCCCCACCCCATAAATGAATAGTATAAAATATATAAAAAAAGTTCTTACCTGGTGTGCATAAATCATTGTCAACTCTCGGCAAGTGTACTGAAACAAAGATAATTTTATATTTCTTTTGATAAGTATCCTTAGTAGCAAAGTAATGTGTAATTCAGTACTTTCAAAACTACTTATACAATAATGTTGTGTAGTTTATTATTATCAGTAATACACTGAAGTTTCACGTTATTATCAGTTATATGCATTCTGTATCTTCCTAATGGATGTTTTTGCCTCAATGAAAAAACCTATGTGCACATGCAAATTATGAAATCTGCCTGATTTCTCTAAAACTGACTCACTACATATGCTTACAGCCAAAACTATTTCTCACGCACAATGATGTTTATTAAGTCTGCATTTATAAATAAACTGTATAGTAACAGTAAATAGTGACACAAGTGGTCTACACAATGTAGTCCAATAATATCATACTGCTTCCTTGGGAATTATACGCTACCAGTGTAAACGCCCAATTAAACATTTCAAGAATAACTAATTTCTGCACACACATTTTCAAGCACCATTTTCAAAATATGTTACACTATAAATAAAGTATTTGTTTAATTACAGAGACACTAATTGAAAGCCATCAAAACATATTCATTTATGCAAGTTAATTTTGAGATAACTGAAAATTAAACTCAAATTTATAAAACTACGCAATGGGTGACAACAAGAAAAGCAATGAAAAAATATTCCAGTTTCAATATACATCTCTTACTTTAGGCGACAATTAACAACTCCTCACTCAATATTAATACAAATAATATAGCAAGTTGTGATAACAAAAATAACACATATTTAAACAAAGAAACAAAATGCTTGAACTTAAGAAGCAAACTCATGCTATTAGTGGAGTTTGCTATTGTGCTATTTATGTGTCTCCACAATGTATGTTTGTGTTTGCTATTGTGTTGTGCTGTTTGTGCTTCTACCTCAAAATTTAGAAAACACAGAATTCTCTACAGTGAGCAAATTTTTTCGTTAACATATTTTGAACATCACAAACAGTACAACATACCTGAACATTCCCGAGGACTAAGGGCCAAGACCATAAAGTTTTCTTTTTTCCCTAATTTTTAAATGGCTATTTTAATGTTCTTTTTACACTATTTTTTTTAATATCTCAGCTTGTATGTATCAGATTAAAACAAAAAACCTATCATTTTTTTATTTATGATTTTTCTACAAATCCCTGCATGTTATAATAGCTCATAATATGTATATTACTTGAAACAAAACAGACATATATTGGGAAATATAAAAAAAATCTGTGATTTCATGTATTTCACAAAAGTAATGTGAAATATTTTTTTATCTAAATACTTTTTATATACCTAATGACAGTTATATGAGAAATTACTAAAAATTCATGTAAAACACAATTTTTAGGGTTTTTTTTTTAATTGTTCAAGCAGTCTTAACTTGAGCAAAACAGTATACACTAGCATTTCTTACCAAATACCAGTCTACCCACTAAAACTATCTCATTAATCAGAATAATCATTATGGTAATGCCATGGGGCTACCAACAGGAATTACTTCATGGGGGTATCTTAGCTGAAGCTTTTTCTTTGATTCAACAGCATATTCAAGAATGATGTGTACACGTCACCATTATGCCACTGGCTCTGCTAGGGACACCTTTGTAGCCTTTTCACATGCCACAGCTTCTTCTTAATCATAATTGCAGCAAATCAGGCAATGCATTTTAAACATCATTGTTTGCCAGCATATATCCCACAATACTCTCAGCACTCAATGGTTGTTGTCACAATATTGCCTACACTCCTCTTTGTGCCTTACTGAGATACAAGCAATTGAAGAACACGTGTTCTACATCCTCAATCATGTCTTGACAGTGTGGGCCACTTGAATTCTGCTCATGTCTGCATTTTTCCAAATAAGCTCAGAAGTGAGAATCCATGCTCTGGTTATGTCAGGTAAAGGTTAACCTCCCAAGGGATATACGAGGGCAAATCGAAAAGTAAGTTACACCCCCATCTATAAAAAAAATACATAGGCCTACATAAAAAAAAAATTTGTTTATTGAACAAATAAGTAGGAACATTTATCTATTTTTTGACATAGCCGCCAAGTTTTTCCAAACACTTTCCATATCGTATGACCAGTTTCTCGATTCCACGTTCGTAAAAATGTCGAAATTTGGAATCGAGAAACGTCCAATTTTCGATTCCACTTTGTTTCTCCAATTTGGAAAAACAATTTGGAGAAATTGTTTTAATTTGTCCAATTTATTTTTTTCGACAAATTAACTGTCGAAATTTGTCCAATTTGTTTTAACCACTTTGAGACTGCTTCTTGGACTTCATCGTCTGTAGCGAAACGCTGGCCCCCCCAGGTCTTGTTTAAGAGGACCAAAAAGGTGATAGTCGCAGAGTGCCAGGTCGGGGCTGTAAGGGGGATGGCGCCACACTTCCCACTTGAATTTTTGCAGCAACTCTTGTGTCACACCAGCTGTATGGGGGGTAGCGTTGTCTTGAAGAAAAACAACTCCATCATTCAATCTTCCAGGCCTTCGATCTTTAATCGCTTTTCGTAACTTTTTTAACGTATCACAGTACGATGCGGCATTGATTGTTGTTCCTCGAGGCGTAAACTCACTGTACACAACGCCTTCGGAATCGAAAAAGACCGTTAGCATAACCTTTCGAACTGCTGGAATTGTTTTGGCTTTTTTTGGCTGTGGCGAATTCTTGTGTCTCCATTCGTTTGATGTCCGTTTTGTCTCGGGAGTGTAATGGTGCACCCAGCTCTCATCTCCTGTGATGATTCTGCTCAAAAACTGTGGACCATCCGTCGAATAACGCTGGAGAAATGACAGCGCAGCCTCAAAACGTTGATTTTTGTGCGTGTCGCTTAACATGCGTGGCACCCAGCGCGCGCACACCTTACGATAACCCAGCTGATCGTGAATAAGCACAGATGCATTACCGTAGGCGATGTTCAGTTCACTTGCAATCTCTTTAATTTTAATGCGGCGGTTGCAAGAATGATTTCATTGACCCACCCTGCGTTGTCGCTAATGTTCACAGTTGAAGGCTGACCGACGCGCGGACCGTCGGTCACGTTCGTTCTTCCATCTTCGAACATCTGGCATCATTTCGCGATCATGGGCCGAGACATCGCATTCTCACCATAAACCTCGACAATTTGCCGATGAATTTCACTCCGATTATAATGTTTTGCCCACAAAAATCGGACGACGGAGCGCACTTCAACGTTGGACGACACCTCTATATGACGCGCCATACTCACACGGTGACTACTCGCATACTAAACCAGCTACAGCGCTGCCGCTTGGGGAGTGGGGAGACAACAATATGGACAGTGTTACCACCAACGGAATTTTTTTAATCTCTTTTAGTACAGGAACGCGGCTAGGGTGTAACTTACTTTTCGATTTACCCTCGTATGAGGGAGGTTTTATCCATATTATGTTTGATATGTACTGATGACTCCATCCATCTTATTTGAGTTTTTCCTGTCTACTACCTATTATTCAGGCGGTTTCCTCTTCTGAAAAGACATGGAACATCTAGTTGTCACCTGGCAGCATATCTGTAAAACGCGAACTGTGTCCTTCAACACAGTGCAAAATGCAGCAGCCACTTCTTTCTCTAGGCCTCAATTTTTAATGCATCTGACCAGACTACCAACCAGACAGCAATTTAGTAATAAATTATTATATTACAGAGGCAAGGAGTAGTCTCCTGCTTTGTCTTGGCCCTCCAACATTGGGCATTAGCCACCCCAAAGTAGTAACTGAAGCATTATTCTTAGCGTGATCAATAAGACTCCTGAAAATTGTCATTCCAAGATAGCACATAATGCCAGCTCGAGTTTAACAGTCTCCACATTCTCCTACCTCCATTAGAACTGCCTCTGTTCTGTATTCGGCCAACTGTTATGGCCACGTATGCATAGTGCTTATACCTTTACCAAGAGACTGATTTTTTCTAAACATTTTGTGACAATAATTATTATAGTGATGTCATCTACAAATGCTACTAGCATAACATTTTCTGGAAACGCCAGCATCAGTATTCCACTGTACATGATCTTCCACAATGCACCGAGTATCAAACCCTGTGGAATGCCTCCAGTGACCTTACGTTCCTTCATTCACTGTACTGTATATAAGGGTCCTATGACTGAGATAAGCTGCAAGTATCTTCATAAGATACTGAGGCATGTTCAAGCCATTGAAAAGTCTAGTGTCACAATGACACAGTGCTTCTCCATGCCTCTTTCAATTGCTTCCCTGACATTACCTTCTAGCAATGTTCACTTGATATTTGTTGCATCAAATGTTGAATGGCCCTTTCTGAAGTCAAACTGATGATTCGACAGTGACCCATTGGTTTCCTATACACTGTTGTATACAATACACTCTTATGATCTTACCACTGGTGTTCAATATGTGTCAAGGACAATAAGAACATGGTTTGTCACAAGGCCTTTTTACCTACTGGTATAAGAACTAATCTCAGTCTCTTCCTTGGTTCTGGAAAGACTCTCTCACTAAGTCATGCATGGCATATGACAATAAATATATAAGGCACAGCATTAATGGCTGTTTTGAGGGAGATATAAGGGATTCCATCTGATTCACGTGCCTTATTTGTTCCTACCCTGTTAAAATCTTTTATCAGTTCTTCGAATTGACAGGATCACTTCTTACTGTACAGTTTGTTCCAAGGGATAGTTACATTCACCTTGACTAGAAAACAACACCAATAATATTTTGCAGAAGAATATGGCAGGTCAGTGCTGGCATTGGAGAGCTTTTGAGCTTTGCTATCACTGTTTTGTAAGATCTTCCCTACAGGTAACCATCTACCTCACTGTATAACTCCCGCCAGTATCTATGTTGACTTGCCTCAATAGCTTTCTTTAACAGAGAGCATAGTGTTCTCCAATACTGACTTCTTGCTCTGTGGCACTGCATGTGAATTTGAGAATTAATTTCATTCCACAAGTATACTGGTCCACACCCACTGTTGTTCCCCTACTTTGGCACTGTAGCACGACCCTCTGATGAGCTTCACAATGTGTTTAATCCCCTCTTAAGTTGTTATACCACTGATGGCACACTGTCCAGAACAATAAGGGGAAATTATACCTGCTCATCAAAGGAGCCTGATATCTATCTAACTATACTTAATCCTTGCACTACACAGTTTTATCAGTTTTACGTCAAGTATACTGTTAATCTAATGGTCATTATTAGTGTAACATTCAATGACCCTCCAAACAACTCATTCAACAACTAGACAACCATTGTCAAAATTAAGTTCAATAACTGAGCCAGTTTCTGTTTACAGAAGGTAAGCAACCCACCATTGTTGGGAAGTACTTGGTTGTCCAGAGAGGAGAATGATTCCAAAAAGGCTCACACTCTATACCATTCATAAACATGGTGTCCAATTCAACAGCCCAGGTGTTGAAGTCACCAGCGATTATCATAGGGCTGCACTCTTTAGCATCACGAAATTCTGAATTCCTCATCTGGTCATTTGGTGAAGAATAGCAGTTGCAGATGTCTATGCCATCCACCTTTGCCCATACAAAGCCTGATTCCCACATTGTCATTGCCTCTAAATAGCCATTCTGCTAGTGGCATCTGTCTCCCAGTGCTGTGTGTTTGTGTCAACGATCCTATATTGGTCTCCCAGTGCTGTGTGTTTGTGTCAACGATTCTATATTGGTCTCAAATGATGGCTACATCCACTATCAATTCTTGCACAGACTGCAACAAGAGGTATTGTGCAGCCTCACAATGACTGATGGACACAAGGTGTGTGTGTGTGTGTGTGTGTGTGTGTGTGTGCGCGCGCGCGCGTGCGTGCGTGTAAATATATTGAAGTTTAATGACTTCAAAATGGCACTGCTTCACTTTAGTCAATTTCACCTGTGCAATTAAAGCAAAACAACTGTACACGTTTTAATAATTTCTGGTTCATCTGCCTTAAAAAAACACTTTGAAAAAATATTTTTCCTGTAGAGTTCAACAACATAAGTAACTATCGATTTTGGAAAAAAAATTAGTTTTGTTTCCATTCTGTTTAACATTTAGGCTGAAAGTTGGCACACATATTCACCACTTTTAGGAGTACAGTTCTTGTAAATTTTCATACAATTCTACATAGTTTCATTTTAAGTTTCTTTTTTTTGAAATTATACTGGTTTCTGTGGTTTATTTATTTGTTTTATATATTATGCATACATTCTGAAGTGTTCTAATCTGTGCATATTGGTTCATCTTTTTTTTTTAACTGATATACTGAATACATAATTGTTGTGGTCTCCAAGTTGCCTATATAATTAAATATTAGAATTACCTTTTGGTTTCCTTCTTTGCAACTTCTTTGTGTTCTCAATATACACTACGCGTTTCGGGACTTAAAGTCCCATCATCAGGTGGATAAACTTTTCACTCATGTAGAGCATGTCACTAGATAAAAAATATATAAAAGGTCACGCACATCTCGTTACTCAGTCGATTTTTCTGCTTGTTTGTCCAATGTAAAAACTATTACATACTTCACATTCTATTTTACATAATAGTTTTTATATTTTGTACTGTATTATATTTATACACACATTTACACATACAAAATACACTGTTTATAATAGTGTATTGTATTTTACATTTTCATAATAGTTTTTACATTGGACAAACAGGCAGAAAATTTTTAGATAGATCTAAAAAGCACCTGCCAAGGGGCAACATCAGGAACGTCAAATCAAACTTTGCCATGCATATCATTGATCACAACCATACCTATTCCAATTTTAGAAATAATTTCAAACCACTGCATTTCTGCAGAAAGGGTAAACTCATGGACGCACTGGAAGAGTTTGAAATTTACAGAGCTTCTACAACACACAATGATCAGCTTCTGAACGAGAAACTGTCGTTCAAGTCAAACGTACTGTATGATACTTCTATACGCATGCTGAAACAGCACGACAAATAAGTACAGGCCGAATAGATTTGTCAGTCGCTCGCGGGGTCGGTAGCGATGCGCATCGTAAGATAACGCGAGTGGGGAAATCGACTGAGTAACGAGATGTGGGTGACCTTTTATATATTTTTTATCTAGTAACGTGCTCTACATGAGTGAAAAGTTTATCCACCTGATGATGGGACTTTAAGTCCCGAAACGCGTAGTGTATATTGAGAACACAAAGAAGTTGCAAAGAAGGAAACCAAAAGGTAATTCTAATATTTAATGATATACTGAAACCAAGACAGTGAAGAAAAAACAATAAATTTAACCATTAAAAAAGTCACAAGGCGGAATCTTGTTATGGGCCATGGTAGGAAACTAAGAAGCTGACTCTCTGAAATGGCAATGCCCAGAGTATATAAAAAACATTCATTTTCAGGGAATTCCCTTTTATATGAAATTTTCAGGTGGGCATATTCCATTGTATACCAATTCTAAATGCAACAGACAAATTAAATTGATTCTAATGATTAACAAGTAACACGTTATCATCTTTTCAATCATGAATACAACATAGTTATTCAGTTGCTTCTACAATAAACACACATGCACGCTCTCTCTCTCTCCGCCCCTCTCCCTCTGAAATACAAGCGTATATAAGAAATGTAACTATTGAAACTAAATTTTAATTACTGTACATCCACCACACTATATAATCAAGTTGTTTACATAAGTTTATTTTAATTTATTTATTCAAACAGAGAACACATAGTTTGCGAAAGATTACAAAACAACATACATATCTTAATTTCAATTCCAGAGGCATTTTGTTTACCACAAATAGTTGTAAAATCATTACATCACTTTATAATGTGATAGCTGGAAATGAGTCTGGCTTAGTATTGTTACACAGATGGGGAGCAAAAGCATTGCTTATACTATAGATGTATGTCTGATCTCTTTCAGAAGACAATCCATACCCACTTAGCCTCACAATTCTTGAGTTACAGAGGATCCCACAATGAAAAATTGCTTATTTTTTCTCATCAATAAATAAGACATACTTTACATAAGACATGTATTACTGGGGTAAGCAGACAATATGGTGTTGGTTACATTTCTTTTGATTTCATATTTGTGTTACTCTTCTTATTATATCAAAGTCTTCTTTGTCATTAGCACAACGGGCAAAGGTAGCTGCCTTGTTTCACTGCTGCCATTTATCAGTTCTGTGCATGAGTGGCACTCTGCTGATTGAAATAACATGTCTTGAAATGTTGTCATTTCAAAATTGAAATGACATCCATCAATACATGTCTTCTTTTTTTACTTTTCTTTAAGTCTCACTTCACTTGGTGTGAACTTCTAAACCTTCTTCACAATCCTGCTGTTATTCACCCTCAGGGTACGTACAGGCCAGTTTCTTTAGTCTTTGCACTCTGATGTAAGGGTTAAAGCCTAGATTCTCACAGCTGCATGCAATTTCTGTCTCCCTCCTTTCCACATTCTATTATTACTTGTGGATCCTGAGCATTACTTCTACTGAGCACTTTTTTCAATCTATTAACACTTAGACTGCCCCTAACTTGTTAATAGTCTAGGTGTTGTTACTGTATGTAATCATATGTCAACTTAAGGGGAGAGTGCCGATTTGGGGGTGAAAAAATTGAATTTTTTTTTTACTCAAAAATATTCTGTTTCTTCCTGATTAAGAATATATATACATTTATATACCAAAAATACCGCTAAATGGTTCAAAACAATTATAAAAGCTATGTATGTCATAGTAATGAAGTAACAATAGCTTTGAAGCGAACAGATCTGAAGCGGCGTTTTCATATAGTAACTTGGATTTATAAACTTGTGTTCTTGTAGTTCACAATATTAGTTGTTGAGTTGGTAGCCCTGTTTACTACAGATACGGATAGTCATCTAAAGTTGAATTTTGTTTGTAAACATTATTATTGTGAAGTTTGTGAAGTGAGGTTATAAACATTACAAAGTGAGTTTTGTGCTGTGTGTGAGTTTAGCTTTTAGTAAGATGCCTAGAATAAATAAATTTAATAGATCACACAAATTCTATGGAAATAGATTTACATCTGGAAACAGTAGGCCTAACCTCCAAGCAATGAATGGCAGTCATATTCTTAATGTAAACAATACGACTAGGCCTAGGCCTAATCCAGTTGAAAATGCCTCTAATCCTAGCCAAAGTACAAGTAAGTCTGTACCAAAGCAAGTATCATCTAGTACTAAAAAGTTGTTACAATCTAAGCTGCCTTATGATTTTTCATTTGACAACAATGACATAAATATTATTGCCAACTTGCAGCTAATGAGCAAATTAGTAAAATCCTTTACAAAATGTCGATTTTGTGACAATGTAGATTGTGTTTCCTTGGTGATAGACAATAATTACAGAAATGGTCTTGCCCACAGATTAATTATTCAATGTAATAAATGTAACAATTCAAAATCTGACTTGACATCTGATAATATAAGGAGCCTTTCAGAAGTAAATACCAGATTCCTATATGCGCTTCGATCTATTGGTTGTGGTATATCTGCTGGCAAGATGTTTACAGCTATTATGAATCTTCCCCCTCCTAACACTAAAGTCAAAACCTACACTGCAAGAATATTACAAGGAACAAGAGAAGTAAGTGAGGCATCAATGCGTAATGCAGTTGCAGAAGCTGTGGAAGAAAATGAGGGACAAGATGAAATCACAGCAGCTTTTGATGGGACATGGTAAAAGCGAGGCCACCCATCTTTGAATGGTGTTGTCACTGTTACATCCTTTGACATGGGTAAGGTCATCGACTTTGAATGTTTATCAAAGTTTTGTGTAGCATGTGTAAATAAAAAGAGTGTTTCAAATCTTGAACAGATGAGACTCCACAAACTCAAGTGTAGTGCTAATTACACTGGTTCGAGCGGTGGAATGGAGGTAGTAGGGGCTAAACGCATTTGTTCTCGTTCAGTGGATAAATTAGGAGTCAAATATACAAAGTACCTGGGTGATGGGGATTCAAAAGGGTTTGAAGCTGTTTTAGAGGACAAACCTTATGGTGAAGATGTTGTCATAGAAAAGTTAGAATGTGTCGGACACGTGCAAAAGAGACTTGGAACCTGTCTTCGAAAACTCAAGACTACTATGAAAAACCAGAAACTAAGTGATGGCAAGGGATTAGGAGGTAAAGGTAGATTGACTGATGATAAAATTGACACACTTCAAAAATACTATGGCAAAGCTATAAGAAAAAACCTTGAAGACACAAACCAAATGAAGAGAGCTATTTGGGCTACATTTTTTCACATCCTATCAACTGACGAAAACCCGAACTATGCCCTAAAGGAGTTAGTTCCTGGTGTGGATACAACAAAGCACAGGAGTTAAACACAATTTACTCACACAAAAACTATCTACCTGAGGCCATAATGAAAACTATAAAACCTATTTACAGAGATTTGACAAAACTGGAACTATTGAAGCGTTGCCTCCATGGGAAAACCCAAAACCCTAATGAAAGCTTTAATAGCTGCATATGGCAGAGGATAAAGAAAACAGGATTCGTGGGGCTACAGACACTTAGGCTTGGAGTTCAGGATACTCTCATAACATTTAATGAAGGTGCAATTGCCAAAGCAAATGTTTTAGACAGACTTGGCATCAAGCCCGGGAGGTACACCTTAGAAACATTAAAAATTATCGACCGTGACAGGAGACTGAAGGCTGACAAAGAGGCTGAAGAGGGCAACAAGAAGCAGAGAATAAGGAGAAGGCTGTTGAAGAGAAAAATGGAAGATCCAGACAATCAAGACTATTGCCCAGGAGGATTTTGATGTTAAACAGGTTAGTTTCCTTTGCACTGCGTTTTCCGAAAAACACGATTTTCTACATTTAGGTACCATTATCTTCAAAACTAATTAAGTTACACACTTGAAATTTTTTGTATACTTTAAGAGCACTTATATCTACACATTCCACTAATAATATATTAAGATTACCTTATGATTTACCTAAAAAAAAAATAACTCATATATATAAATTAACAAAAAATGACAATTAATTTTTATTTGTCTACAAAAATAAGAAAAATTAATTTTATTACAATATTGTTAGTGTATTGAATACCTAATGGCTGTAGGAGGACTGTGTAAAAATTTCAAGAAGATTGGTTTAGTAGTTTTTGAGAAACATGTTCTTAACCAAACTTAAAAACTCCATTTAAATAACATTGAACGCTCAAATTGGCACTCTCCCCTTAAGACTTATGGCATGAACTTAGCACTGTGTGGCTTATTAACATACTCTCAAACTTCACTGAAATCAAAGTACTCTCTCTCTTTGATGTGTCCGATAAGTCAGCAACAATTCTAAAAGCAGTTAACTACCTCATACATACAACTGTTTGTGAAACACCGTCCTACTCTCCTTTGAAAAGAACTACGAAATCATATAAGTTCCATTTGTTTATATATGTAGTTCCACTTTGTGTTCCTATTGCTCGCTAATGCTTTACCAAACTTACCAATAAAGACATTTATTATTAAAAGACGTGATAATTTATTATGTATAGTCCTCTGAGGTCTAGTCCATGAGTACTAATTACAGCTTGAACTGAAATGATGAGTAAGTGAATGGCCAGCAGATCACCTACTACCAGACCAGCTCTTTACAACTGGCCTGTGTTCAACTCACTGATACAGAATAAAGAGAAATGACAGCCAAGAGAATGGCCAGCAGATCACATAGCTGTAGATCAATTCATACAGCTGGCCTGCTTTCAACATATTAGACCATTCTATTAATCAGCATGACTGAGATGATTTTATAGTAAAGTTATAGCACTGAAGACAGATACACTGGATTGCTTCCCAGAATAATGTTTTTTCTATTACATACAAACAACCACTACTACAACCACTGCTTGACTACCAGTTCTAGGAGATTGGTTTCTATCATCCCAAATCTGCACTACCAGGACTTAACTTCTCTGACCAATTGTTTTTGCTTTCCAATTTGTAATTATTCAGTAGGCAAACTACCTAAGTCTGCTGCTCTACTGTTCTACAGTTTAATATTTTAATATGTTCAAATTAAGATACAAAATCCTCAATTCTGACTTAACTGATTTATGTTGCAACTAGTCTTCTTTGTAGCGGGTCAATTTTTGGGTGTTTTATTTTAACCGTTTGGGGCATTTATATATTTTTATTCATTCCGTTTTCGGTCGGGAGACTTATAAAATATTGCGAAATAACTGTATTATTGTGCAACGTATTTGTCAGTATAACAGAACAGTGAAACAAAGCAGTAAGACGCAGGTTGTTGTTGAGTAATGCGGCGAAGAATTTACCACCCCAATTTTTTGCAGAACTTTGCGTGTGTATGATCACGCCAGTATGCAACATTGATGGGCGGCGCGCCGGAGTGACGCTTGGAAAACACAACCCACGCTGTGAAACATGGCGATGTAGCAAACCGTTTGTCGCAGCTATCAACTCCATACCGGAAGTCGCATTAAACTCCGCCTACTGTTGGTGACATCAGCAGAGCCAAGTCCAATATTAAGCTCTGGTCACACACATATATCAGCTCCATTCCATATATAAAATGGTTACCCAACAGCATATGAGCAAGGAGCGACGAAAAATAGTGACAGTGAACAACAGCTTCCCTCCAAAGAAAGCAAGCGGTACCTGTTATGTTCTCGGTGACGGCAGTCATACTTTGTGCATACCGGCCGGTATAGAGCTAAGTTAGGCTCAGTATAAAATTTCATGTTTCACCGATAAAAAAGTGAAATAACAGTTTAAATCCATGTAACCGCGGTTAATACCATTCAGTGAAGAATATCTACGTTTAGTTCCGGACATACCAGTGATTGCCAAACGTTAAATGTTGAGTGCGAATGAAGACCACGTTGCCGACTATAGAATTTCACAACATGTTTAAGGGTTCGGGGTAATAAAAAATGTTCAGGGGAGGGTGTATAAATTGAGAGAATGAGTGAATGGCAGGCTGGGCTCTGTCTGTATATTTGTTTTGTATAGTGATCAATAAGGTAAGATAATAGCGTAAGGTAGTATGTAGAAGATGCCAACAGAACAAAGAAACATGTAACGTAATCTGTAAAATGCTGAGAAAATTTTTGAACAAGATTTTCAAATGAGTCTGATTAAAGAAAAATATTATTTCTCTTCACTAAAAATGAGTCAATGTACTTATTTCAGTAACCTATAGATCACGCTAACATTTTACGTTCGTACGAGAAACCTGGCCCAGATAGAAGTTGTACAGGTAGGTCGAAGTATATTATGTGTTTTTATATATTTAATGAGTTTTATTAGCATCTCAATGGCGCCCGAACTGGGACAGTTTTATGAGTAAAGAAAAATAAAGTAAAAAACCGTACCTACAAATAGGATGTTGGCGTGATTTAGAGGTTAAGTAGAAGTGAGAACCGATTATATGTAAATGATGTTAAGATGTAGTTAAGCGATACTTAAATTATATTATACTGAATAATACAGAAATATTTAAAATTGAAATTTTATATAGAACAAAATCTCAGGAAAAAAAAAAAAAAAAAAAAAAAAAAAAATGGAAGACTGAGATAAAGTTAGTATGAGTGATGCAACTATCATGGGGGAGGGAGAAATTAATTCAGACCCTAAGGTGGTCAAAGAAAGCATTTCCAATGAATCAAATAATATAAATGATTCAGGATTGGAGACAACTCCAAACCTGATAGATGAGAATAATCTGACACAATCGGTAATAATGAGTGGAGCACAAGCGGAATCTACTCCTGTAACGAATAGAGCAAAACAGTTGTCAATAAATGATATATTTAACCTGATGCAAACCATGCCTGAAAACATGGTAAAAAATAGTCATTTTAATAACAAATTTGATGAACAGAAAAACGAGATGCAAGAATTTAAAAGCAGTATAAATGAGAAGTTAGATATACAGAATATGCAGTTTCAGCAGAGTATTAGCGTAAAATTTGATGAACTTAGAACTGAAATTAATAAAGTACAAATCAACTGTGAGAGTAACTGTAACAAATTAAAATATGAATTAAATGAAACGTTGAGTCACTCATTAAATAGTATGAATAATAAAATTGACGAAATAGAGAGTAGTGTGGTGGAAAAAACCAATGAACAAATACAAAAAGTAACCGAAAATTTGGATCGTAAAATAGATGAATGTAATGTTAGTAATGAGTACAAGTTGAATTGTGTAGTTGATAAGATTGAAACGTATGAAAATAGTACTAATGTCAAAATCAATGAAATAGAAAGTAATTGCAAAACAGAGATACAAGCTATACAAAATACAGTAAATACTATAGATACAAGTAATAAACAATTTGAATATTTAAATAACGATAAATTTGTGTCAATTGAGCAGAGTATAGTTAATGTTAAGGATGAATTGAATATAGCTATAAACGAAAAACTTAATAGAGTTACTGAACACATAGTCATTGCTAAAGATATGAATAGCGACATTGATTTGGAGTTATTTAATTGTGAAAACAGGGGGGTACACCCGATGCAATTTTTAAATAGAGTCAGAGAGTTTAATCAGTTTTGTAGAAGTAGCTGGGAGGTACAATTGTTAAAAATCATGAAGTGTTTTAGAGGGAATTCCGCGGTATGGGCGGAGGTGCATAAAATAGACTGGGTAGATTATCAGTGTTTTGAGACGGCTTTTAGAGAGAAATATTGGTCGGAGGAGGAACAAGAGATATTACGGAGTAAAATTATGGGACCAGGTAATTTTGGGACCCAAGGGGGTAACGTAACTATGTACGTAATGCGACTATATAATGAGGCAAAATATTTAGAGCCACCGTTACCGTTTGGGTCATTCGTCCGTCACATAAGCAAGCACTTACCGAGAGAAATACAAATTACATTAATGACTCGAGAGATTGTAGAAATAACGGAATTAGAGAAAATCTTGGACATATTTCAGAATATAAGAGAACGGGATATGAGTAGGCGGATAAACACACCAGTATCACATATAAATGGGAATCATAATCAACCAAGGGGAATACACAATTTTCACCGTGGAGCGAGGGGAGGAAGTTTTGATAATAGGGGCGAGAGTTGGAGGTGTAGAGACTGTGACACTGATAATTATGCTAATCGAACAAATTGTTTTAGATGTCATCGAAACAGGGAGTGCGCCAGGAACGAGAGAACAAACCCACCACCAAATCCACAGCCCAGAGGAGGAGAATTTTATAGAGGAGCGCCCAGAGGCGGAGGACATTACAATAGAGGAAGTCATCCAGCTGTAGCAGGCCCCTCCACGGGAAACTAAGGAAAACAATGGAGAAGCGGGCCCAACCATTGTCAACGGAGTACCGGGTCCAAGTAACCAACGAATATGCGAACAACGTTATCAAGGTAGACATGGCAAAAGAATTGCTAGAAGAAGAGGAGAACAAGGTGATGGAACGCAGAACAGGATTGACTGAGGTGACACTTAACATTGAAGGTAAGAATTATAAGACTTTAATTGATACCGGTAGCGAAATCTCAGTAATTTCGGAAAATGTTATGGGGGAATTAAAAGAGTTAAACAAGAATATACCATCATTACCAGTTGCAGGGGTTACAGTAGTGGGGGTAACTGGGGTGAGAAGTAAAAGAATAACCAGACAAGTACAATTAAATATTTTAATAAATGGAGTTGAATTTGAAAACACTTTCCTAGTAGTTAAAGGGTTGAGTCTAGATGTAATATTGGGAAATGATTTTTTGGAAAGAAACGGAGCAGTGATAGATTTCAATAAACAAATAGTAAAATTTGAGAAGGGGAATAAACCAGTCAGAATAGAGTTTAAGAAAGTAATAAATGAAAATAAAGTCACGGGAATAAAAATGTTACATAAGCAGATAAGCGATAGAGAGATAGAGACTAAAATAAATATATGTCTAGAGAGTGATAGCCTAGAAAATGAGGAGGGAGAGATGTATGAGCGTATTGAGAATGTGTGGGCAAATAGAGCCGATAATTTTTTTAATGAAAATACAACTGTAGGAAAGACTCAACAACAGGAGTTGTGGGCAGTTGTGGATCAGTTCAGAGAGGTGTTTGATGAATCACCAGGGAAAGCGAAGGACTACATCTGCGAGCTGAAAGTTCGGGACCACGCACCATACATGCAGAGGAGCTACCCGGTGCCGTTTTCGAAGAGGAGGGCTGTACAGGAGGAACTGGACCGGATGATGCAGGGAGGCATAATTGAACGCTCGGTATCACCCTACTCAAACCCTTTGGTAGTAGTGATAAAAAAGGATGGAAAGGTAAGGTTATGTTTAGATGCTAGGAAAATTAATCAAATTATTATACCTGACAGAGAATCTACGGAACCCATAAATGAGATTTTGCAGAAGTTCAGCGGAGTCAAATACATGACGTCTTTAGACCTGACAGCTGGATACTGGCAGGTGCCATTAGCAACAGAGAGCAGGAAATACACAGCTTTTCTTTTCAACGGTAAGAATTACCATTTTAAACGCTTACCTTTTGGATTAAACACCAGTGTGGCCAGTTTTATTAAATGTTTAGATAATATATTACAACCTAAGGATTTAGACTTTTTAACTGTATATGTCGATGATATTTTGATAGCCTCTAGAACATTCACTGAACATTTAGAACACATAGAATACGTATTAGATAAGCTACATAAAGGGGGTTTAACAGTGAACTGGGACAAGTCTAAGTTTCTGCAGACAGAAATACATTTCTTAGGATTTATTATTACACAAGAGGGGATATTAGCCAACCCTGATAAAGTGGAAGCCATAATGCGATTCCCCGAACCAAAAAATATTAAGCAGTTACAAAGTTTCTTAGGCCTATGCAATTTTTACAGGAAATTTCAGGAGAACTACGCACACACTACATCCAAACTGAGTGCTGTCCTGCAGAAGAATAAACAGTGGAGATGGGGTGATACGGAACGAGCTGCGTTTGATGAAATTAAGAGAAAGTTTAGTCACATGATCATGATGAATCATCCCGATTTTAATAAGATTTTTTATTTGCAGACCGACGCCAGCAATGTAGCGCTAGGGGCGGAGTTATACCAGGAGAGCTGCGACAAGGAACACCTAACGATCGCCTTCGCCAGTAGATAGCTGTTATCGGCGGAAAAGAATTACACGACAACTGAGAAGGAACTTCTAAGTATTGTGTTCGCCGTGGGTAAATTCCGCACGTACATCCTAGGGAATACCACGATCATCCGGACGGACCACAAGGCACTGTCATTTCTGAATTCATGTAAGCTAACACACAGCCGATTAACCAGGTGGGTATTAGCTTTACAGGAATATAACTTTTCATGGGAGTACATAAAGGGGTCAGATAATAAGGTACCAGATACACTTTCTAGAGTAGATGTTATAGATAACAAAACTGGTAGGGACCTTAAAGAAATAGAAATTTTTAGATTAACTAGAGAAGATAGGATTTTTGGTGAAGAATTAAGTGATATTAAAAACATGCAAAGATCTGATAGTAAACTGGGTAAAGTAATTGTTAGTTTAGAGACAGAGGTAGAGGGATCTGAATATGATGAGCGATTTCAAGTATATCAAGGTATTTTGTTTAAAAAAGTAGACAGTGGGGAGCGTGATTGGAGGTTAGTTATACCCGAGGGGTTAATAGATAAAATTGTTTGGGATTGTCATATAAGGTATGGTCATTTTGGGGCGAGAAAGTGTGCTAATGTTCTGAAAGAGTCATGTATATTTAAGAATATGGAGAAGAGAGTGAGAAAAGTGTTGAGAGTTTGTGATTTATGTCAGAAATCGAAGGTAGTGAATTATAAAGTAGAAGGGGAGATGAATTACATAAAAGTTGAGAGACCGTTTGATCTAGTTGCGGTTGACTTGTATGGACCATTACCCAGAGGTAGAGGGGGTGTATTATATGTATTTGTAGTTCTAGACACTTTTTCAAAATTTGTAAAGTTATATAGCATTAAGAGAGCGACGAGTAAAGTACTCAGCGAGAAAATAGTAAAAGACTACATGCTTAATGTTGGAAAACCGAAAATTATATTATCTGACCACGGTCCACAGTTTATAAGCGGCAAGTGGCGACAGACGCTTGGATGGGAAGGCATCATACCCAAGCATACGGCGGTATATCATCCCCAGTCGAACCAAGCAGAACGGGTGATGAGAGAGATTGGCCGGATATTTCGGGCGTACTGTCACGCCAAACACACAGAATGGCCATCCTACGTGAAGAAAGTAGAGCAGTGGCTGAATTGTACCACCCATGAGTCTACGGGATTTACGCCGCATGAGTTGATCCGGGGAACAAGGCCGTCCAGGATATTGGAACAACTTTTCGAATACCCACCAGAAGGTCAAGTTTTGGACAGGAACATGAAAATTAGATTGGCAAACGAGAATTTACTTACGAGAGGAGAGCGAAGAAAACAGAAACATGATGCGAAGGGTAAATGGACCAAGTATGAGGTAGGTCAGTTAGTGTTAGTAAAAAGGCATGATTTGTCCAGTGCTCAAGATAGGGAAATAAAGAAGTTTTTCTTATTGTATGAAGGACCCTATGAAATTGTAGAAATAAAAATGCAGAATGCGTATGTGCTGAGGAACCCAGCGACGCAGGAAATAGTAGGTACTCAGAATGCGACGAATTTAAAATTATATCGGTCACTCTAATTAATTATGTTTATAAATAAGATTTAAAATGTTGTGGTATGTTTACAGAAGGGATCCTCCCCCATTTTCGGGCGGCCACGATCTTACCAGTCCTGGCCGTGGAATTCGGAACTCGGAGGCGGGCCATGGTTGGCAGGATCTTCCTTCGGGCAGTGAAAACAACGATGGTCCGGCTCCACCAAAATTGGTTAAAATTTGAAAATTTCCATCATATTTGAACGGGGAGGGGGACCCCCAAACAGGTACATGACGAATTAAATTTTTATACACTCTGGGTACAGCAATTTTGATGTACCTGTCACGTACCCGCAATGCCTTAGAGTGTTTACATATAACGGAGACTACACCTACATACAAGGCAATGCAATCACAAACAAAATTTTAGTCCCATTGGTAAAATAAAGTTTACCCATGAGAGCAGTTACAGATTAAAAAAAAAAAAAAAAAAAAAAAAAAAAAAAAAAAAAAATATATATATATAAATTTTTGGGAGGTGTATAATTTTAAATTTAAATAAATTTTAGAAATAAGTGACCAAATATAATTGTCGAGTTTTAGTATCAGTGAGTATGGGAACATTTTGAAAAGAATGTGTAACCAAATAAAAACTTGTTGTCAATACAAGATGTGGGAATAATTTTGGGGGGTAGTTTGGTGCTCGATGAAGTGATAATAACAATGGAGTGTTGAACTGCATTTGTAGAAAGTCTAATTTTCAATTGTGAAGTAATTAGTTAGTTATTAAGTGGCTATTGAGGGGGTGGCCTGTGCTCTCTTAGATAGCGAAATGGGTTGGGGGTAACAGTGAGTGTTACCTCCATCGGAGGCCAAACTGGCGATAAATGTGCGGCACACCTTATCCGTGTAAAGTAAAAATTTTACACACAATACTAAATAACGTGTCGCACATAACTAGATTGATGTGAAACAGGCAGTGAAATGAAAGTTTAGATTTCCTCGACTTTTCGGGCGGTTACTGTCTTACCAGCACTAACCGTGGTTTTGACTAGCGGCCAGCTATGGTCATATCAAGCCCCTTGACCATAGCTGACTTGAAATTGGTATATATTTGAAATTCAATGGGGGGTGACATTAGAGGAAATCTCTCCGGAACTATGGAACAGCGGCTGCCACTCTGCCCGCCTGGGGGTAGCAAGACCGGTGGTAGAACCGTTTTAAGGGTGTATGATTATAGAACAAGAACATGATGATGTTCACTACTTTAAAACTTAATAGCGGAAGCAGAGACACGGAGAGGTAAAACCTGCTCCAAAATATACAGTCTCTGTGGAAGCGAATGGGCGCCACAGTCCACCATAATCTGAAATAGTGTGTGTGGCTGGGAGGTGACGCAAAGGAGTCACGAATTTGAAATTTTATGACATTAAAGTTTTGCTTATTCAAAGTTTAATCCAATCAAAAATGCTTTGTGCTCTGTTCACATAATTATATGCTCAGACTCGTAATATAAGGTTCATACTATAATTTTAAAGGTATCATTTTATTGTTGTGTGTTAGATATAGTTGTTGATAAAATGTATTTTCATTATGTGTGTATATTTTTTAACTAAGCCAATAATTAAATCGTCTGGCAGGCGGTCAATGTGAACTATCAGAATCAGAGAAAATGGGAAACCAGAAGGTGAGGAGTGATGATAAATAAATATGTATATTTCATATAATTTATTCAATTGTGAGATGTATTTTCATTGTGTTAGTAGGATCAGCTGATCAGCAATACCATGTCACTGGTATATTGGTTTGTAAATGTTACAAGTAATTAATGTTTAATGTACTACAGATATTTTGAAGTAAAGATAAAAAGAATATGAGAAATAAAATAACCATAATTTATGCAAATTAATAAAAGATAATTCGTGGGTGATAAATATGTTGTGGGACATGTAGACCTGTCCAAATTGAATTAAAGGTTGAATTTTAAATAGTAGAGATGAATATGATTGTTTTGATGTAACAGAATCTTGAGAAATATTGATGTTGACACGGTAGTTGTGGAGAATAATGGTAGAGTTCTGAGTGATATATATTTATGTTTATAATTAATGAGGTTATTTTGTGTATTTGTAGTGAGGTAATGAGATTGAGATTTTTGGGGATGGCAATTTTGTAGTAGGGGGTAGTGTCATGTAGGAGTCCGCAACAAGGGTTGGGACGGGATGAGGATAGATTTTAGTGGGGAAGGGGCCGCCTTAGGTAAAATCCAGGGGCCAAATAAGGGAAGTGAGTTTTGGGTAGGGAAAACACGTATCCTATGTACAAAGGGTTAGAGAGTATTTTTTTTATATATGTAGAGAAGGTGACGATTTTGTGTTTAATCATAAGTTGGGTTTGGAGTATTGGGATAGATGTTTTGGTAGAGATGGGTGTCATGATAATTGAAGTTGATTAATATTAGAGCTATAGGGAGAAAGATTATATATGTATACAGATCTAGTAATACAGTAAATGAGAATAAATAATTTACATCACCCACAGTAAAGTATAGCGAGATTGTCAAATGAAGAGTAGGATTGTTAAGCAAAAAGAGAGATTGATAATAAAGATATAAAAGCTTTCATTTTAAACCAGTGACAGAATTTTGATAAAATTTGAAAATAATGTAAAATTAAGAATTGTTTATTTTAAATAATTTAAATGTCAAGTTGATGATTATTTATATTAATATTTTGTTTGTTTTAAATATTTTGTTTCATTACGTTTTGTATTTCAAGTTAGGATATTACCGATGTTCAATGTGTTTTCAGAACTTATATATAACATATGTAGGTCAAGGTTTTGGACTTGACCTAGTTTCGATCAGCTGATGAGGTCATACACCTACTAAGCCAGTATAGCAGGAAGTTAAGTTTAATTTGTTTATTTAATTGATTTAAACCAAATTTTAAATAATTTTGCATATGAAGAAAACATTTAAATAAATTTAAATTTTTTTTAATTTTAAAATTTTTGAAAATTTTAATTTTTTTTGAGAAGAAAAAAAACTTGATTTTTCGCCTGCCAGCGAATGAATATTTTAGATAATGATTCTTTTATTATGTGTGCATTAACCATGTTTCTTTTATTGTATTGCATTATATTGGTAGACTATAAGTGGTTCTCATGTTAGAGTAAGGATGTGTTTATATTAGTAGAAATGTCTAGGTTAAGTAATTTAAAAAAAAAAAAAAAAAAAAAAAAAAAAAAAAAAAAAAAAGAGGAAGAGAAATTTTTGATAAAAGATTATTTTTTTTTTGACTTTTGAATTTTTTTTAAATTTTTGATAAATTTTAAAAGAAAGTTTTATTTTTAATGTGTTATGGTAACCTGTAACGTGAGTGTGTGTGAGCCCAGTATCTGCTAAACACAGCCCAGCTTGCATAAAAGGGGATCCATATCGGTTGAGGATCTGGCATAATCGGAGCCAGGGATTGAGGATTTTGGGGGGTAGCATGTTAAAAGGCGAGGTGCGCTGTGGTACGACTCTGCTCGATTTCTCGGTGTTGGGATCTCTTACGGAGAAGTCCAGTGATCTCGTTCAGATGAGTCCATAGTCGCTGGGCCAGGGGGGTCGTGTACCCATGCAAACTAAGAACCAGGGGGTTGTTGGCACCAGTTCCTCACCGGTCCTCTTCGGGGTTATCGATGAGATTTCTTCTGTCGTGAACAGCAGAATTCTCATCGAGGGGGTATTGTAGCGGGTCAATTTTTGGGTGTTTTATTTTAACCGTTTGGGGCATTTATATATTTTTATTCATTCCGTTTTCGGTCGGGAGACTTATAAAATATTGCGAAATAACTGTATTATTGTGCAACGTATTTGTCAGTATAACAGAACAGTGAAACAAAGCAGTAAGACGCAGGTTGTTGTTGAGTAATGCGGCGAAGAATTTACCACCCCAATTTTTCGCAGAACTTTGCGTGTGTATGATCACGCCCGTATGCAACATTGATGGGCGGCGCGCCGGAGTGACGCTTGGAAAACACAACCCACGCTGTGAAACATGGCGATGTAGCAAACCGTTTGTTGCAGCTATCAACTCAATACCGGAAGTCGCATTAAACTCCGCCTACTGTTGGTGACATCAGCAGAGCCAAGTCCAATATTAAGCTCTGGTCACACACATATATCAGCTCCATTCCATATATAAAATGGTTACCCAACAGCATATGATGAAGGAGCGACGAAAATAGTGGCAGTGAACAACAGCTTCCCTCCAAAGAAAGCAAGCGGTACCTGTTACGTTCTCGGTGACGGCAGTCATACTTTGTGCGTACCGGCCGGTACAGAGCTAAGTTAGGCTCAGTATAAAATTTCATGTTTCACCGATAAAAAAGTGAAATAACAGTTTAAATCCATGTAACCGCGGTTAATACCATTCAGTGAAGAATATCTACGTTTAGTTCCGGACATACCAGTGATTGCCAAACGTTAAATGTTGAGTGCGAATGAAGACCACGTTGCCGACTATAGAATTTCACAACATGTTTAAGGGTTCGGGGTAATAAAAAATGTTCAGGGGAGGGTGTATAAATTGAGAGAATGAGTGAATGGCAGGCTGGGCTCTGTCTGTATATTTGTTTTGTATAGTGATCAATACGGTAAGATAATAGCGTAAGGTAGTATGTAGAAGATGCCAACAGAACAAAGAAACATGTAACGTAATCTGTAAAATGCTGAGAAAAATTTTGAACAAGATTTTCAAATGAGTCTGATTAAAGAAAAATATTATTTCTCTTCACTAAAAATGAGTCAATGTACTTATTTCAGTAACCTATACATCACGCTAACATTTTACGTTCGTACGAGAAACCTGGCCCAGATAGAAGTTGTACAGGTAGGTCGAAGTATATTATGTGTTTTTATATATTTAATGAGTTTTATTAGCATCTCAATGGCGCCCGAACTGGGACAGTTTTATGAGTAAAGAAAAATAAAGTAAAAAACCGTACCTACAAATAGGATGTTGGCGTGATTTAGAGGTTAAGTAGAAGTGAGAACCGATTATATGTAAATGATGTTAAGATGTAGTTAAGCGATACTTAAATTATATTATACTGAATAATACAGAAATATTTAAAATTGAAATTTTATATAGAACGAAATCTCAGGGAAAAAAAAAAAAAAAAAAAAAAAAAAAAAGACGGAGATAAAGTTAGTATGAGTGATGCAACTATCATGGGGGAGGGAGAAATTAATTCAGACCCTAAGGTGGTCAAAGAAAGCATTTCCAATGAATCAAATAATATAAATGATTCAGGATTGGAGACAACTCCAAACCTGATAGATGAGAATAATCTGACACAATCGGTAATAATGAGTGGAGCACAAGCGGAATCTACTCCTGTAACGAATAGAGCAAAACAGTTGTCAATAAATGATATATTTAACCTGATGCAAACCATGTCTGAAAACATGGTAAAAAATAGTCATTTTAATAACAAATTTGATGAACAGAAAAACGAGATGCAAGAATTTAAAAGCAGTATAAATGAGAAGTTACATATACAGAATATGCAGTTTCAGCAGAGTATTAGCGTAAAATTTGATGAACTTAGAACTGAAATTAATAAAGTACAAATCAACTGTGAGAGTAACTGTAACAAATTAAAATATGAATTAAATGAAACGTTGAGTCACTCATTAAATAGTATGAATAATAAAATTGACGAAATAGAGAGTAGTGTGGTGGAAAAAACCAATGAACAAATACAAAAAGTAACCGAAAATTTTGATCGTAAAATAGATGAATGTAATGTTAGTAATGAGTACAAGTTGAATTGTGTAGTTGATAAGATTGAAACGTATGAAAATAGTACTAATGTCAAAATCAATGAAATAGAAAGTAATTGCAAAACAGAGATACAAGCTATACAAAATACAGTAAATACTATAGATACAAGTAATAAACAATTTGAATATTTAAATAACGATAAATTTGTGTCAATTGAGCAGAGTATAGTTAATGTTAAGGATGAATTGAATATAGCTATAAACGAAAAACTTAATAGAGTTACTGAACACATAGTCATTGCTAAAGATATGAATAGCGACATTGATTTGGAGTTATTTAATTGTGAAAACAGGGGGGTACACCCGATGCAATTTTTAAATAGAGTCAGAGAGTTTAATCAGTTTTGTAGAAGTAGCTGGGAGGTACAATTGTTAAAAATCATGAAGTGTTTTAGAGGGAATTCCGCGGTATGGGCGGAGGTGCATAAAATAGACTGGGTAGATTATCAGTGTTTTGAGACGGCTTTTAGAGAGAAATATTGGTCGGAGGAGGAACAAGAGATATTACGGAGTAAAATTATGGGACCAGGTAATTTTGGGACCCAAGGGGGTAACGTAACTATGTACGTAATGCGACTATATAATGAGGCAAAATATTTAGAGCCACCGTTACCGTTTGGGTCATTCGTCCGTCACATAAGCAAGCACTTACCGAGAGAAATACAAATTACATTAATGACTCGAGAGATTGTAGAAATAACGGAATTAGAGAAAATCTTGGACATATTTCAGAATATAAGAGAACGGGATATGAGTAGGCGGATAAACACACCAGTATCACATATAAATGGGAATCATAATCAACCAAGGGGAATACACAATTTTCACCGTGGAGCGAGGGGAGGAAGTTTTGATAATAGGGGCGAGAGTTGGAGGTGTAGAGACTGTGACACTGATAATTATGCTAATCGAACAAATTGTTTTAGATGTCATCGAAACAGGGAGTGCGCCAGGAACGAGAGAACAAACCCACCACCAAATCCACAGCCCAGAGGAGGAGAATTTTATAGAGGAGCGCCCAGAGGCGGAGGACATTACAATAGAGGAAGTCATCCAGCTGTAGCAGGCCCCTCCACGGGAAACTAAGGAAAACAATGGAGAAGCGGGCCCAACCATTGTCAACGGAGTACCGGGTCCAAGTAACCAACGAATATGCGAACAACGTTATCAAGGTAGACATGGCAAAAGAATTGCTAGAAGAAGAGGAGAACAAGGTGATGGAACGCAGAACAGGATTGACTGAGGTGACACTTAACATTGAAGGTAAGAATTATAAGACTTTAATTGATACCGGTAGCGAAATCTCAGTAATTTCGGAAAATGTTATGGGGGAATTAAAAGAGTTAAACAAGAATATACCATCATTACCAGTTGCAGGGGTTACAGTAGTGGGGGTAACTGGGGTGAGAAGTAAAAGAATAACCAGACAAGTACAATTAAATATTTTAATAAATGGAGTTGAATTTGAAAACACTTTCCTAGTAGTTAAAGGGTTGAGTCTAGATGTAATATTGGGAAATGATTTTTTGGAAAGAAACGGAGCAGTGATAGATTTCAATAAACAAATAGTAAAATTTGAGAAGGGGAATAAACCAGTCAGAATAGAGTTTAAGAAAGTAGTAAATGAAAATAAAGTCACGGGAATAAAAATGTTACATAAGCAGATAAGCGATAGAGAGATAGAGACTAAAATAAATATATGTCTAGAGAGTGATAGCCTAGAAAATGAGGAGGGAGAGATGTATGAGCGTATTGAGAATGTGTGGGCAAATAGAGCCGATAATTTTTTTAATGAAAATACAACTGTAGGAAAGACTCAACAACAGGAGTTGTGGGCAGTTGTGGAGCAGTTCAGAGAGGTGTTTGATGAATCACCAGGGAAAGCGAAGGACTACATCTGCGAGCTGAAAGTTCGGGACCACGCACCATACATGCAGAGGAGCTACCCGGTGCCGTTTTCGAAGAGGAGGGCTGTACAGGAGGAACTGGACCGGATGATGCAGGGAGGCATAATTGAACGCTCGGTATCACCCTACTCAAACCCTTTGGTAGTAGTGATAAAAAAGGATGGAAAGGTAAGGTTATGTTTAGATGCTAGGAAAATTAATCAAATTATTATACCTGACAGAGAATCTCCGGAACCCATAAATGAGATTTTGCAGAAGTTCAGCGGAGTCAAATACATGACGTCTTTAGACCTGACAGCTGGATACTGGCAGGTGCCATTAGCAACAGAGAGCAGGAAATACACAGCTTTTCTTTTCAACGGTAAGAATTACCATTTTAAACGCTTACCTTTTGGATTAAACACCAGTGTGGCCAGTTTTATTAAATGTTTAGATAATATATTACAACCTAAGGATTTAGACTTTTTAACTGTATATGTCGATGATATTTTGACAGCCTCTAGAACATTCACTGAACATTTAGAACACATAGAATACGTATTAGATAAGCTACATAAAGGGGGTTTAACAGTGAACTGGGACAAGTCTAAGTTTCTGCAGACAGAAATACATTTCTTAGGGTTTATTATTACACAAGAGGGGATATTAGCCAACCCTGATAAAGTGGAAGCCATAATGCGATTCCCCGAACCAAAAAATATTAAGCAGTTACAAAGTTTCTTAGGCCTATGCAATTTTTACAGGAAATTTCAGGAGAACTACGCACACACTACATCCAAACTGAGTGCTGTCCTGCAGAAGAATAAACAGTGGAGATGGGGTGATACGGAACGAGCTGCGTTTGATGAAATTAAGAGAAAGTTTAGTCACATGATCATGATGAATCATCCCGATTTTAATAAGATTTTTTATTTGCAGACCGACGCCAGCAATGTAGCGCTAGGGGCGGAGTTATACCAGGAGAGCTGCGACAAGGAACACCTAACGATCGCCTTCGCCAGTAGATAGCTGTTATCGGCGGAAAAGAATTACACGACAACTGAGAAGGAACTTCTAAGTATTGTGTTCGCCGTGGGTAAATTCCACACGTACATCCTAGGGAATACCACGATCATCCGGACGGACCACAAGGCACTGTCATTTCTGAATTCATGTAAGCTAACACACAGCCGATTAACCAGGTGGGTATTAGCTTTACAGGAATATAACTTTTCATGGGAGTACATAAAGGGGTCAGATAATAAGGTACCAGATACACTTTCTAGAGTAGATGTTATAGATAACAAAACTGGTAGGGACCTTAAAGAAATAGAAATTTTTAGATTAACTAGAGAAGATAGGATTTTTGGTGAAGAATTAAGTGATATTAAAAACATGCAAAGATCTGATAGTAAACTGGGTAAAGTAATTGTTAGTTTAGAGACAGAGGTAGAGGGATCTGAATATGATGAGCGATTTCAAGTATATCAAGGTATTTTGTTTAAAAAAGTAGACAGTGGGGAGCGTGATTGGAGGTTAGTTATACCCGAGGGGTTAATAGATAAAATTGTTTGGGATTGTCATATAAGGTATGGTCATTTTGGGGCGAGAAAGTGTGCTAATGTTCTGAAAGAGTCATGTATATTTAAGAATATGGAGAAGAGAGTGAGAAAAGTGTTGAGAGTTTGTGATTTATGTCAGAAATCGAAGGTAGTGAATTATAAAGTAGAAGGGGAGATGAATTACATAAAAGTTGAGAGACCGTTTGATCTAGTTGCGGTTGACTTGTATGGACCATTACCCAGAGGTAGAGGGGGTGTATTATATGTATTTGTAGTTCTAGACACTTTTTCAAAATTTGTAAAGTTATATAGCATTAAGAGAGCGACGAGTAAAGTACTCAGCGAGAAAATAGTAAAAGACTACATGCTTAATGTTGGAAAACCGAAAATTATATTATCTGACCACGGTCCACAGTTTATAAGCGGCAAGTGGCGACAGACGCTTGGATGGGAAGGCATCATACCCAAGCATACGGCGGTATATCATCCCCAGTCGAACCAAGCAGAACGGGTGATGAGAGAGATTGGCCGGATATTTCGGGCGTACTGTCACGCCAAACACACAGAATGGCCATCCTACGTGAAGAAAGTAGAGCAGTGGCTGAATTGTACCACCCATGAGTCTACGGGATTTACGCCGCATGAGTTGATCCGGGGAACAAGGCCGTCCAGGATATTGGAACAACTTTTCGAATACCCACCAGAAGGTCAAGTTTTGGACAGGAACATGAAAATTAGATTGGCAAACGAGAATTTACTTACGAGAGGAGAGCGAAGAAAACAGAAACATGATGCGAAGGGTAAATGGACCAAGTATGAGGTAGGTCAGTTAGTGTTAGTAAAAAGGCATGATTTGTCCAGTGCTCAAGATAGGGAAATAAAGAAGTTTTTCTTATTGTATGAAGGACCCTATGAAATTGTAGAAATAAAAATGCAGAATGCGTATGTGCTGAGGAACCCAGCGACGCAGGAAATAGTAGGTACTCAGAATGCGACGAATTTAAAATTATATCGGTCACTCTAATTAATTATGTTTATAAATAAGATTTAAAATGTTGTGGTATGTTTACAGAAGGGATCCTCCCCCATTTTCGGGCGGCCACGATCTTACCAGTCCTGGCCGTGGAATTCGGAACTCGGAGGCGGGCCATGGTTGGCAGGATCTTCCTTCGGGCAGTGAAAACAACGATGGTCCGGCTCCACCAAAATTGGTTAAAATTTGAAAATTTCCATCATATTTGAATGGAGAGGGGGACCCCCAAACAGGTACATGACGAATTAAATTTTTATACACTCTGGGTACAGCAATTTTGATGTACCTGTCACGTACCCGCAATGCCTTAGAGTGTTTACATATAACGGAGACTACACCTACATACAAGGCAATGCAATCACAAACAAAATTTTAGTCCCATTGGTAAAATAAAGTTTACCCATGAGAGCAGTTACAGATTAAAAAAAAAAAAAAAAAAAAAAAAAAAAAAAAAATATATATATAAATTTTTGGGAGGTGTATAATTTTAAATTTAAATAAATTTTAGAATTAAGTGACCAAATATAATTGTCGAGTTTTAGTATCAGTGAGTATGGGAACATTTTGAAAAGAATGTGTAACCCAATAAAAACTTGTTGTCAATACAAGATGTGGGAATAATTTTGGGGGGTAGTTTGGTGCTCGATGAAGTGATAATAACAATGGAGTGTTGAACTGCATTTGTAGAAAGTCTAATTTTCAATTGTGAAGTAATTAGTTAGTTATTAAGTGGCTATTGAGGGGGTGGCCTGTGCTCTCTTAGATAGCGAAATGGGTTGGGGGTAACAGTGAGTGTTACCTCCATCGGAGGCCAAACTGGCGATAAATGTGCGGCACACCTTATCCGTGTAAAGTAAAAATTTTACACACAATACTAAATAACGTGTCGCACATAACTAGATTGATGTGAAACAGGCAGTGAAATGAAAGTTTAGATTTCCTCGACTTTTCGGGCGGTTACTGTCTTACCAGCACTAACCGTGGTTTTGACTAGCGGCCAGCTATGGTCATATCAAGCCCCTTGACCATAGCTGACTTGAAATTGGTATATATTTGAAATTCAATGGGGGGTGACATTAGAGGAAATCTCTCCGGAACTATGGAACAGCGGCTGCCACTCTGCCCGCCTGGGGGTAGCAAGACCGGTGGTAGAACCGTTTTAAGGGTGTATGATTATAGAACAAGAACATGATGATGTTCACTACTTTAAAACTTAATAGCGGAAGCAGAGACACGGAGAGGTAAAACCTGCTCCAAAATATACAGTCTCTGTGGAAGCGAATGGGCGCCACAGTCCACCATAATCTGAAATAGTGTGTGTGGCTGGGAGGTGACGCAAAGGAGTCACGAATTTGAAATTTTATGACATTAAAGTTTTGCTTATTCAAAGTTTAATCCAATCAAAAATGCTTTGTGCTCTGTTCACATAATTATATGCTCAGACTCGTAATATAAGGTTCATACTATAATTTTAAAGGTATCATTTTATTGTTGTGTGTTAGATATAGTTGTTGATAAAATGTATTTTCATTATGTGTGTATATTTTTTAACTAAGCCAATAATTAAATCGTCTGGCAGGCGGTCAATGTGAACTATCAGAATCAGAGAAAATGGGAAACCAGAAGGTGAGGAGTGATGATAAATAAATATGTATATTTCATATAATTTATTCAATTGTGAGATGTATTTTCATTGTGTTAGTAGGATCAGCTGATCAGCAATACCATGTCACTGGTATATTGGTTTGTAAATGTTACAAGTAATTAATGTTTAATGTACTACAGATATTTTGAAGTAAAGATAAAAAGAATATGAGAAATAAAATAACCATAATTTATGCAAATTAATAAAAGATAATTCGTGGGTGATAAATATGTTGTGGGACATGTAGACCTGTCCAAATTGAATTAAAGGTTGAATTTTAAATAGTAGAGATGAATATGATTGTTTTGATGTAACAGAATCTTGAGAAATATTGATGTTGACACGGTAGTTGTGGAGAATAATGGTAGAGTTCTGAGTGATATATATTTATGTTTATAATTAATGAGGTTATTTTGTGTATTTGTAGTGAGGTAATGAGATTGAGATTTTTGGGGATGGCAATTTTGTAGTAGGGGGTAGTGTCATGTAGGAGTCCGCAACAAGGGTTGGGACGGGATGAGGATAGATTTTAGTGGGGAAGGGGCCGCCTTAGGTAAAATCCAGGGGCCAAATAAGGGAAGTGAGTTTTGGGTAGGGAAAACACGTATCCTATGTACAAAGGGTTAGAGAGTATTTTTTTTATATATGTAGAGAAGGTGACGATTTTGTGTTTAATCATAAGTTGGGTTTGGAGTATTGGGATAGATGTTTTGGTAGAGATGGGTGTCATGATAATTGAAGTTGATTAATATTAGAGCTATAGGGAGAAAGATTATATATGTATACAGATCTAGTAATACAGTAAATGAGAATAAATAATTTACATCACCCACAGTAAAGTATAGCGAGATTGTCAAATGAAGAGTAGGATTGTTAAGCAAAAAGAGAGATTGATAATAAAGATATAAAAGCTTTCATTTTAAACCAGTGACAGAATTTTGATAAAATTTGAAAATAATGTAAAATTAAGAATTGTTTATTTTAAATAATTTAAATGTCAAGTTGATGATTATTTATATTAATATTTTGTTTGTTTTAAATATTTTGTTTCATTACGTTTTGTATTTCAAGTTAGGATATTACCGATGTTCAATGTGTTTTCAGAACTTATATATAACATATGTAGGTCAAGGTTTTGGACTTGACCTAGTTTCGATCAGCTGATGAGGTCATACACCTACTAAGCCAGTATAGCAGGAAGTTAAGTTTAATTTGTTTATTTAATTGATTTAAACCAAATTTTAAATAATTTTGCATATGAAGAAAACATTTAAATAAATTTAAATTTTTTTTTAATTTTAAAATTTTTGAAAATTTTAATTTTTTTTGAGAAGAAAAAAAAACTTGATTTTTCGCCTGCCAGCGAATGAATATTTTAGATAATGATTCTTTTATTATGTGTGCATTAACCATGTTTCTTTTATTGTATTGCATTATATTGGTAGACTATAAGTGGTTCTCATGTTAGAGTAAGGATGTGTTTATATTAGTAGAAATGTCTAGGTTAAGTAATTAAAAAAAAAAAAAAAAAAAAAAAAAAAAAAAAAAAAAGAGGAAGAGAAATTTTTGATAAAAGATTATTTTTTTTGACTTTCGAATTTTTTTTAAATTTTTGATAAATTTTAAAAGAAAGTTTTATTTTTAATGTGTTATGGTAACCTGTAACGTGAGTGTGTGTGAGCCCAGTATCTGCTAAACACAGCCCAGCTTGCATAAAAGGGGATCCATATCGGTTGAGGATCTGGCATAATCGGAGCCAGGGATTGAGGATTTTGGGGGGTAGCATGTTAAAAGGCGAGGTGCGCTGTGGTACGACTCTGCTCGATTTCTCGGTGTTGGGATCTCTTACGGAGAAGTCCAGTGATCTCGTTCAGATGAGTCCATAGTCGCTGGGCCAGGGGGGTCGTGTACCCATGCAAACTAAGAACCAGGGGGTTGTTGGCACCAGTTCCTCACCGGTCCTCTTTGGGGTTATCGATGAGATTTCTTCTGTCGTGAACAGCAGAATTCTCATCGAGGGGGTATTGTAGCGGGTCAATTTTTGGGTGTTTTATTTTAACCGTTTGGGGCATTTATATATTTTTATTCATTCCGTTTTCGGTCGGGAGACTTATAAAATATTGCGAAATAACTGTATTATTGTGCAACGTATTTGTCAGTATAACAGAACAGTGAAACAAAGCAGTAAGACGCAGGTTGTTGTTGAGTAATGCGGCGAAGAATTTACCACCCCAATTTTTCGCAGAACTTTGCGTGTGTATGATCACGCCCGTATGCAACATTGATGGGCGGCGCGCCGGAGTGACGCTTGGAAAACACAACCCACGCTGTGAAACATGGCGATGTAGCAAACCGTTTGTTGCAGCTATCAACTCAATACCGGAAGTCGCATTAAACTCCGCCTACTGTTGGTGACATCAGCAGAGCCAAGTCCAATATTAAGCTCTGGTCACACACATATATCAGCTCCATTCCATATATAAAATGGTTACCCAACAGCATATGATGAAGGAGCGACGAAAATAGTGGCAGTGAACAACAGCTTCCCTCCAAAGAAAGCAAGCGGTACCTGTTACGTTCTCGGTGACGGCAGTCATACTTTGTGCGTACCGGCCGGTACAGAGCTAAGTTAGGCTCAGTATAAAATTTCATGTTTCACCGATAAAAAAGTGAAATAACAGTTTAAATCCATGTAACCGCGGTTAATACCATTCAGTGAAGAATATCTACGTTTAGTTCCGGACATACCAGTGATTGCCAAACGTTAAATGTTGAGTGCGAATGAAGACCACGTTGCCGACTATAGAATTTCACAACATGTTTAAGGGTTCGGGGTAATAAAAAATGTTCAGGGGAGGGTGTATAAATTGAGAGAATGAGTGAATGGCAGGCTGGGCTCTGTCTGTATATTTGTTTTGTATAGTGATCAATACGGTAAGATAATAGCGTAAGGTAGTATGTAGAAGATGCCAACAGAACAAAGAAACATGTAACGTAATCTGTAAAATGCTGAGAAAAATTTTGAACAAGATTTTCAAATGAGTCTGATTAAAGAAAAATATTATTTCTCTTCACTAAAAATGAGTCAATGTACTTATTTCAGTAACCTATACATCACGCTAACATTTTACGTTCGTACGAGAAACCTGGCCCAGATAGAAGTTGTACAGGTAGGTCGAAGTATATTATGTGTTTTTATATATTTAATGAGTTTTATTAGCATCTCATCTTATGCTTACAGAAAATGACTTCTCTTAATGTTTGTAACAATGGTTACCAGTCTTAAGAAGACCACAGACCACTAAGTCAAAAGATAGTTATAGTGCAGACCACTCGCTCTTTCCTATCAGACTATGCTTCTGAACCTCTGTAACTCAAAGGAATGTATGTATGGACACCTACAACTCGAAAAGCCTTTATAACTTGAAGTTTAGCCGTGTAAACCTCTATAAGTTGTAGTTAGCTTGTTTTTACAGGAAAAATGTGACTCACTTTCCTGTTGAAACCCCACCAACTCTCTTGTCTTTACATATTCATAGATGGAACAAACAATAGAAGTTAGAATAAACAAGTAAATAGGTAAGAAGTATAGTATATAATATTTTGAATATTTGCTTTTAAATGTTTTTTTTTAGTAAACAAGTCACACAATTTAAAATTGTAAATCTGAAACACACTTATGTTTTTTTAATTAGGACCAACATAACTTGTATTTTTACTATATCTGGCATCTTTTCAATGTATATTGTACTAACCTTTCATTCATTATTACAGATTGTGAAAGTAAAAAAATATTTGATAACACATATTCAGTTTATTTTATCATGAAATTCAATATACATGTTAGAGGATTTGTAGTTAACAAGACCACATATTGTTCAATGTCTTAATTAGAAGAACACAGTTATTAGCACACCATCAAACTAGCAAACAACTGCTGCCAACACATACAGTACATTCGCTATATACGAACCCCTATAACTCAAATTTTAGAAATCCTACTCTTTATCAACTCGAACCTTGATATCTCAAAATATTCAATGACTCAAATTTTTCCCATTTCCTCTGAGATCTGACTTATTGAGGATCCACTGTATATCATACGTATAAGTACACAATAGAGTACTTACAACATTTGCAAAAGCACAGTGTGATGTCAAAGAGGCTGAGTGATGTGATGAGGCACATCTTTTGGATAGCATATCTTCCAGATGGAGTCTTGGAGTCTGTTCAAACGTGCCTGAACATAGGCGGGCGGGGGCTTGCCTAGAAGCTTCCAATTCTTAGGCCTTCCATTGCTGGAATAGAATGGAAATCCTGTAGTCATCTTAAGTTATGGATACCAGCTGCGCTGTTTATATTCATCATTATGTTCTTCTGACTATAAAACTGGCATTCTCTCAGTAGCATTTTCAGTTTTCGGAATAACCAGAATCACAAGAAACTATGTCTGCTCAGTAAGAAGCTTAGTGACCTGAAGAATTTTATGTTTCATTAACAAATCTTTATTAGGTGTGACAAATGGGCAGATTTAATCATCATGCCAATCGCTTGATTCCCACAGGTCTGGTTTCTTGCAGGAAACTACATCAGAAAGTTGATACAGAGCCTCGTCTTGCTTTCTTTGGTCTTAGGATGATTGTAACTTCCGTGTGGCAACTGGGTCTTGTTTATGGATCATATCCATACACAAGACTCATCTAGTTACAATGGCATTAAAAAGGTCAAATCATCATTGGTGCACTCTAGCATATCCTGTACAACATTAAAGCAACATCCTGCATATCTTTTCCTATTCAAATGGAGGCAGAGCTTTGGCACAAATTTCATGGTGACTATGCACATACCTAAACTGTTCATTTAAATCATGGCTGCAGACACCTTGCTAATCCCAATGCTATCTGCAACTTCCTGTATGGTTAGCAAATGATTTTCTATTATCAAACTGCACACGCTGTTAACGACATTTTATTGTGGCTTGTGGATGACATACTGATACACTTGTCACTACCAATTGAAGTTTGGTCAGTTTGAAAATGGTTGTACCATACTTTGAGTTGTGTAATTCCGTAGTATCATTCTCAAAAGCCAGCTTCATCTTACAAACTGTTTCATTTTGGGTTTTGCTGAACTTTTGGAAGAATAAAATGCAATAATGTTGTTCAACGTGTTCCGTGATTATGCACAAAATAATAATATGACAAACACATGATACACAAATATATGCAATGGCTGCTGGAAAACTACCAGGTTACAAAAGATCATACATGCATGCTACATATTACTACTGCGATGAGCTAAGTTTTACCAATCACATTCAAATACTTTTCAGAAAAAATATGGTAAGATTCTTTTTGAATAGCAGTTGTATACTAGAACTCAACAGCTTTGTGTTAGAGAACCATTTGAATATACTATTGGATCCAGATAGTTGCAGTGAATGTACAGATTATACAAATCTCAACGTATAGCCTATTTCTATAGTATTGTTATGACGGTCTCACTGACCGTCGTTTGGTACAGTGGAAAACAAAAGACAGACTCCAATGAAGTCACTAATCACCAGCTTTAATTAATCACAAATAACAGTTTGCAATCAGCAAGTTATTCAACAAGATTATACTTGTACAATAATTCAAGTTAACTTTGTCCACACGCAACAATAATGTCAACTATGAAAAATTCTGCATTTACTATAACACAACAACCACCTGATATCACTTGACAAATCCCCCAACATAAACTGACTCAAGCAGCAGAAGTTGCCTATTTATAGCCTGCAAGATTCCAGACTAACATTCACTAACAAGCACTCGAAAATTCTAGAGGACAATTGAGCGCGGACTTGGCAGAAACACACAACTGCTCAGCTGCCTGGGAAACACGTACAACGACCCTCTCCCCTGTTCGAGATGTTTCGTCGTTGCACTGCCCCCTCCTTAAGCCTGTTCATCCTGAACTGACAACCCGTCTCTGAAATAATACTTGGGCAGGTAACCTAGGCAGTTGGTCTACTCGCAAAGAAATAATTCTCCGGCTCATCAAATTAAGTCTTGTGTGATCCAAACATCAAGTTCCCCGTAAGCAAAATCTTCTGCTCAACCACTAGTTTTGTTGAAATCACTCCCATTGCATCGTGTACTGATGACCTATATGCCTTTAGCTGGTCCAAGTCGATTGGTTCTTGTCAACAACCTCTTGCGTAACATCGTCTTCAGCAAATTTTCCCCTGGCCGCTTCCATTAATTCAGGAACAAGCAAAAGCCTTTCTTCAACACCCATAGTTTGCTTCCAATCACTTCTTCTGCCGTTATACACATTGCTACTTCCTCTAAGAGTTTTTTCCATTTCCACTTGCAATAGGAAGGGTTCCTCTTGACAACACCTGTTGACTTCTTCTTTGGCCAATGCCACCCGCTTGATCAAATGGTTGGCGGACCCTGTTATTTTAACCATACAAAACCTTTCTTCTCCTGGCCAACCTTCATACATTCTCTCTTAGGTCCACAATGAATCCACAGGCACTCATAATAATGTCCATGCCAAGAATCACTTCATTGACAATGTCTGCAAAGAGCATTTGGTGGCTAAACTCGATAAGATCCAGGCATACACGTGCGTCTACCTTTCCTAACACTTTGACAGGGCTTCCAGTCACAGTCTGTATTGTACAAGACCTATACTGAGGCTGTCAGTTGCTGATTAAGTCATGGCGCACAATGGACACTATAGTGCCCTTGTCAACTGTAGGTTTGTCTTTAATTAATCATTTGACAATCAGGTTACCTGTGGTTTCATGAAGCATGGAAACTGTGTGCTGTTCTGGAACTTTACATCTCCAATTGGTGGATTCACACTCTTCTCTCCATTTTTTGTCACCAACAATCTGCTTGAAGATGGCCACTTTTCCCACAATTGTAACATTTAGGTCTTTCGGCTTAATCCTTTGGTTCGAAAGATCGTTGTGGTCCTACTGACTTCTTAAACTGTTGTTCCAGAATCGTCTCTTTATTCTGTCCGTTATGATGATACTGTAATATTTGATCCATTTGGTTACAATGTGATGGCATACTTCGATTAATGTAGGTTGCCAACTTGACAGCTTCAAAACAGAGAACACGAACAAGAGCATCTGAGCTATTATGATGTTGTGCCATTCTTAACACTTGTTGTAATTGTCTATCTCTGATACCGTCCATAAACACAATGTAAGCAATCCACGTTCGTAAGTCCTCCAACTCTTAACGATAAGCCAATCTTGTCAACTGGTCGACATTTGCTTTAAACTCCTGGAGAGTTTCCCTAGAATGCGGTTGCCTCGCTTTAAGTAGAACACAGTACACTTCGCACAAATGCTGGTCACCATACTGTAATTCCAGAACTTGTGTTACTTTGGCATAGATGTTCTGGCTGCCAGATGGCACTTTCTGTATTAGCTCTGTGGCAGGTACTTTTAAAGCAAAACTGAGTGAAAGGCCTTTCTACTTTTCCGTCCATTTATTTATGCGAACAGCAGCTTCAAATTGGCGAAGATAAGTTGCCCAGTGAGTGCTTCCATTAAACCTTGGGGCCTCTGCGTAAACTGGCCCTACTACAGTCTGATTCCTCTGAAATTCTGAATCTTCTACAGCAATTACTTATGTTCTTTCTTTCTGTTATTTCTGTGTTTGCTGTAGCATTGCTCGGAGTGCTTCTATCATCTGACTGGTATCCATTCTTTTTTTTTTTATTACCACACACTACTCTTCTACGAAGTCTGCTCTGTTTTCACTGTTAACGATTCTGTCCCACTTCTGACCCACTGTTACGTCATTCTCACTGATCTTAATTAATGACAAATAACAATTTGCAATCAACAAGTTATTCAACAAGATTATACTTGTATAATAATTCAAGCTAAGTTTGCCCACACACACAATAATAATGTGAACTATAAAGAATTCTGCACTAATTATAACACAACAACCACTTGATATCACTTGACAAATCACCCAACATAAACTGACTGAAGCGGCAGCTGCTGCCTATTTATAGCCTGCAGAATTCCAGACTAATGTTCCTTAACAAGCACTCGAAAATTCTAGAGGACACTTGAGCGCGGCCCTGGCAGAAAAACACACCTGCTCGGCTGGCTGGAAAATATGTAGAACGACACTCTCCATGTTTGAGACATTGCATCGTTGCAATATGTAAAATTCACCAAAATTCATCCAACATATACAGCAGTAAGTTACCAACCCATTACTATCATACCTTTCCGTTCATGGGAAAAGGGGTGATGAATTGTGAAAAATAGACAAATTAAGGAACAGCAAAATATAGGCCTGCATGCACTGATGGTATGATTAATTACAGTATAAACTTATATACGTAATTACAAAGTTAGGAAAATATAACCAAACTTTCCTTACATTACTGAATTGGAATTTGGGCGTTAAATGTGATACAAAATGTTTACTTTATATTATGCTCACATACATACAGTTAACACACAACTGCATTTTTTGTAAACAATAAAAAACTGTATACAACCGTTTTATTTGTATACAGAAGAATTTAAAGTATACAGCAAAATAATTTAAAATATATACAGATCAAAACATGGAGTACACAAAAAAACTTAAGTTTTTTGAAAAAGCTAACTAGCATTCCTCCAAAAAACATTCTTATAAACTGACTAAAGTTACATGTAGTTGTTTTGAGACACTAGCTTCAACCACCAGAATTTGGTTTAAATATGTAAAGTATTTTGATGAATGAAAGATTACGTGGAATCTCCATAAATTAAACTGATGGCTACAAGTGTAACATGTTAGTTATAGTGTCTTTACAGTCTCAGTTTTTACTCGTAATACAATATCCCAGGTTTCAACTTTATAACTTCAGTAATTCTAAATGGAAAGGTTTTTTTTTTGACGGAAAACGTCTTACACCGCGGGTTCGGTATGGGAGGAAGAACCTATGCGAAAATGGATGTTATGATTTTGTGTATACCCGACAAACTTTAATATCTTTAAAACTATAATGGTTATTTAAATAAGCAACACACAATTCAAAAGAGCAAGGATGAAAGAATGTCACACCATGAGCGCATGACGTGACGCTATCACAAGATGGCCACCAAGTTGGAGTGGAAAATCACTGGTTCACTGCACGGAAAAATAAGTATAGCTCGGAAACGCATACGTGTAGGACATTATTTGGGGTGCCATTTTATAAAGTTCCACGAGTACTAGAAAATAAAACACTAATAGTGATAATAGTGAAAGAACTTAATAAATAATACAGTGACAAATTGTTGAACTTGGCCAAATTTTCCTTAAAATTTCAGAAATGTCAATTTATCTTCACAACAAGAAGGCAAACGCCTATCGTAAACACTTACAAAGTAAAAGAAGAATGAATGAGGAATACAAAAAGGCTCCTATGACAGCAGCAGATTTAATGGGGGGGATGAGGCAGTGTCAAAAAGTCGAGGCAAGCACCCGCAGTGCAGACGCCGCAACACCTAACAACAGTTCACAGACAACGAACATCAACAGTGAGACAGAACTGATGGAATGCTACGAAATACCATGATAGAGTTAACATTCTCTAGAGATATAAATGTAGAATATAAGTCTTACATATCGTATTACTCATACCATTGTCCTGTCTTTAACAAAATCTTACAATTACTCAGCATTGTGAGAAACCAATAAAAAAAAATGCAAGTTCATTCATTTCTTTTTTAGCAAACCAACAAACACCTCATCCCAGCAACACCCCCAAGGTAAGGCGTTTTCCACCAAAAACCTCAGCAGTAGTAACCCTGACACTACCTACTACCTATTTTTTAGGCTTGTCCAGGCGGGGGCAAGTCTCATGCCGGGCATTGCGAAAGGTGGAGGCACTAGAAAAGAAAATGGAGTGCTAATATGGCTGTTTGTTGTGTTGTGTGGTCAGTCTTATGTGGAGAGGGGGAGTGGTTTTGTTAGTGCCAAACTAGTAAGTTAGGACGGTAGGAGTCGAGCAGCGCAGGATGCCAAAGATGGTGGGTAGCGTCAGAATGGCATCAAGGGTTAGGGCATTAAGTGGGCATTGGGTTACGTGGGTGGTGAAGGGGGGTTTGTTTAACTGGGAGCAGTGTTGATTTTTGGAGTGCTAAGGAATGTGTCTATTTCGATTTCTGTTTCTGAGCTGTGGTTCATTGGCAAGAGCCAGTATGCGATTTATTAGGAAGGTGGGTGTGGAGTTTCTTGTTGCTCTAATAATGGAAACGGCGATAGGTTGTAAGGAGGATCAGGTTTCAGCAATTTTGGATAGGAAGTAATCAATGTAATTTGTGTAGGAAGGTATCAAGGTCAGGGAAGTGTTTGTTTTGTGCATACAAAGCGGTATTGCTTGTTTTGGTGAGGGGAGGATGGTGGTAAATTAGGCAAAGAGCGGCTGTTCTGTAATCCTGCAGGGGTTGAGTCAGAGGTAAACAGGATCGGATGGGCATACATCATTATGGTTCAAAGGCATGCTGTGTATATCTTGCTGAGGATCACACTGGAACAACGGTCATTACTGCTGAGGATTCGAAGGGGTCGGATTCGTGCCCGGGCTTGGTCGGTGGTTCTTTTGATATGCTGATGCCAGGTAAGTTTGGTGTGAAGTGCGACTCCAAGGTATTTGCTTTGGGATGACATTTGAAGGGCCAACATGGACTGGAGTTTGAAAGAAATTTTTTATATTTCGTCCTGTAGAGTTGAAGATACAAAGCTGGGTCTTGTCCATGTTTATACAAATTCTCCAGGTATTGTAGTATTCCCAATAAATGGATGCATTTACCTCCTGAAGTCTGGATCTAGCAAACCAGTGAGATCGTGGAGATCCGGTAGGCCATATGATTGGCATACTAGGCAAGGCCTGCCGTCGGATACGATGTGTTGGGGAGGGAGAGGGGTGTCTTTAGTAAAGATGATATACAGTAACGGGCTAAGGAGGAGCCCTAGGGGAGACGCACTGAATTGGAAGGGCGCTGAGAGATACTGGCGGGCTCAGACTTGTCCTGTTAGGTCATCCAAGAACTGTGAAACCATTTTATGTTTGGTGGGAAGTGACATTCGAGGGTTTTGAATCTGAGGCCATTGTGCCAGATGGAGTCAAATGCTTTACAGATGTCGAGTCAGGCTAAGACGGTCAGGTGTTTCCAGGAGGAGTTATCCTGGATGGCGCTGATCACCCTGACCAGCGTCATAAATGTTATACCCAGGGTGGAAACCATCTTGCACAATGGGTAGGACGTTGTGAGTTTGTAGATGGGGGAAGTATCCTGACAAAAGGATTTTTTCAAGAGCCTGGAGACTGCTGGGGTAAGTGAGATGGGGTGGTAGTTACCAGGAAGTTTGGTAGATTTGAAAGGTTTGCAAAACATAAGGACGTGAGCTGTTTCCAAGTACATGGTACGAATCCAAGTTGTAGACTGGCTACGTACAGGTTGGATAGTGCTTCTATCTACGGCTGTGTTGGGGAGGGCTTTTATTACTCTATTAGAGATGCAATCTGGGCCAGGGGCAGTATTTCGGCATTGTGGTAATTTGAATTTTAGACCTTCAATGGTGATGGGTTGCTCCAGAGGGTGGTCCTGGGTACCAGTCAGTCTGTCATAGAGGTGGAAGAGTGTCGTGTGTTCACAGAAAGGTGTTTATGGTACGTTCTATGAAGATGTCAAAGTCAGGACTGTTGGGATGGCTACGCACCAATTGGTGGGTATCCCAAAAGGCAGTGGCCTTTTCTCACTATCACTAACAAGGCGGTCACCCACCAGGATAAGGGCATCTGGTTTAGGAGGGTTGTGGAAGCATTTAACTTCCTTCCAGAACTGAGCTGGATTGGTACTGAAGGAGTCTTGTACTGAAGTACAGAGGCTGTCAAGATGTGATGAGCGAAAATCCCTAATGGCTGCCTTAACCATGTTCGATAGTCTTCTGTATTCCGAGCGGAGATGCTTGCTTTGCTGGTCTCTATTCAGAGACGGTGAACCCAGAGTTTCAGGTGGGTCAGTGTAAGGACTTGGGGGGGGGGAGTCTCTGTTGGAGTAGCAGACCTGTTTGATGGGAATAGCAATAGTCATCACTGTCTGTATATCAGTCATGATATTGGTGTTATAGGTTTCTGTTTTGTCCAGGGTTGCAGGGGGGGATTGGAAGCGGGAAGACCAGGGAAGCCACAGTGTGTGAGAAGTCGCCAGGCAGCAGCATAGTAGTCAGGTCAGTGATAGCCACATAGCGGGGCTGTAGAAAGTAGCAGGGCAAGGTCTGATCTAACGTCCTGGCCAAGGCAGATCCTGTAAATTAGATGGGCAATGTCAGCTTATCAGGACTAGTAGGCAGTTGGGCCGAGTCGTCTGGCTGGTGGTTAAAGGGGGTTCGGTGATACCGCAGATCATAAGTATTCAACAGTTGGAGTAACTGTGTACACCTAGCATTTTCTTCCGGACTCCAAATTGATGATGGTGTGGATTGGAAAGGTCAGTGACCAGGAGTCTTTTTATACTTCTGTATAATGTTACAACACCTTTGGAAAGGGAAACATAATTCTCTACAATTTGTACATTATATTTTCGATTACCTATTACAGAATGAGCAAAACTGGTGAGTATTTCAAATTCATTTCTAACTTTTATAGGGACCAATCCGTTTCAAACAACAACAACAAAATTAATAATATTTCTGTAGACATCATTGTTGCTATTGTACCATTAATTTCTAATGCTCCGTTTTTATCGTTTACAAATAAATATTGTATCTATCTATGCCCCACTTTGGTGGCATAAATTCTATAACATTCTAGTTATTATGCTTTAATTAAGCCCCACGTTCTTGGTGCCAATTCTATACCATTCGGTAATACTGTGTTTGTTAGCCCCAAGTTGTTGGTCGTATTTTATAACAGACTCTAATATTGTTATATATATAAAAACGTTCACGTATGAACTTACTATTCGTTATCACTTCCCCATACGTTTCAAGGTGATGTGCCTCTTCCTCAGTGGGAGTAAATACTGAATGTCGTTTTACAGAATAACCGGTATGGACTATAGGTGTGTGTGGTGGGGGTTGATGGTGGGATGGGATTGGCGCTGAGGTTCAAATTGTGTGTTTGGATCAGTGTATCGAATAGTGTATGTGATTTATAATGTAATTGTTCATTTAATATGTTGTTTGGTTGTAGTGTGTGATATCTGTATATTTCAAATTGTTCAGCTGTGTTTAGTTTTCTACTTTTAGGTAAGTAGTGTAATATTCCATGTTGTGTTCTATGTTTGTGTAACTGTGGTTTTCGTTATGTAAATGTAACCACAGTTACACAAACATAGAACACAACATGGAAATATTACACTACTTACCTAAAAGTAGAAAACTAAACACAGCTGAACAATTTGAAATATACAGATATCACACACTACAACCAAACAACATATTAAATGAACAATTACATTATAAATCACATACACTATTCGATACACTGATCCAAACACACAATTTGAACCTCAGCGCCAATCCCAGCCCACCATCAACCCCCACCACACACACCTATAGTCCATACCGGTTATTCTGTAAAACGACATTCAGTATTTACTCCCACTGAGGAAGAGGCACATCACCTTGAAACGTATGGGGAAGTGATAACGAATAGCAAGTTCATACGTGAAAGTTTATATATATAATAAATTTAAATTACTTTCTGCTACAGTCCGTTTCTTGATGTATATAATACTATAATACTTATAACTATTTTACCTCAAGATATATTTTTTCCTTTAGGAACATGTTTCGGGAGTCCTGTTCTCCCATCTTCAGCCTTCGCCATCTTGCTTCTGGTGCAGTATTTGTGTGTTGGCTTCTGGATGTTATTAAGGTGGTTTGTTGGTCTTTGGTCCTTCAATGTTGCATTATTGTGTGTGGTTGTGGTATCTGTTTTTGTATTTTGTGTATTTTCGATGTTGAGTGCTTTGAATATTGTGTCATGTTTTGTATTGATTTGTATTTGTTCTGGTATTAATTTGTTTTGTGTTTTATGTTTGTAAATCTGTTAATTTTCCCAAATGTTCATTATGGTGCCTTTGTGTGGTATATGTTTTATTAGTGTTACATTGGTTATGTCTGGGAATTCATGTCCTGTGTTTATTGCATGTGTGGCTAAATTGGATTTATATATATTTGGTTTTTTGTATGCATTTAGGTGTTCAAAATAACGTTTTTTCAGCTGTTTTTTTGTTTGTCCTATATAACATTTATTGCAATCTTGGCATTCAATTTTGTATATACCGTTGGTTGTTGTATTATCTTTGTTGTGTGAGCTATTTAGATTTTGTAATTTATTTTTATTAGTTTTGTATGCTATTTTTATATCTGTGTTTTTAAATAGTTTTGTTAGTTTTGACATTTTATTATTTATATATGTGAATGTGGCCCATTTTTTGTTGTTGTTATTATTTATGTGTTGTTCAGTTTGATTAATTCTTAATCAACAGTTTGATTAACAACAACAACAAAAAATGGGCCACATTCACATATATAAATAATAAAATGTCAAAACTAACAAAACTATTTAAAAACACAGATATAAAAATAGCATACAAAACTAATAAAAATAAATTACAAAATCTAAATAGCTCACACAACAAAGATAATACAACAACCAACGGTATATACAAAATTGAATGCCAAGATTGCAATAAATGTTATATAGGACAAACAAAAAAACAGCTGAAAAAACGTTATTTTGAACACCTAAATGCATACAAAAAACCAAATATATATAAATCCAATTTAGCCACACATGCAATAAACACAGGACATGAATTCCCAGACATAACCAATGTAACACTAATAAAACATATACCACACAAAGGCACCATAATGAACATTTGGGAAAATTAACAGATTTACAAACATAAAACACAAAACAAATTAATACCAGAACAAATACAAATCAATACAAAACATGACACAATATTCAAAGCACTCAACATCGAAAATACACAAAATACAAAAACAGATACCACAACCACACACAATAATGCAACATTGAAGGACCAAAGACCAACAAACCACCTTAATAACATCCAGAAGCCAACACACAAATACTGCACCAGAAGCAAGATGGCGAAGGCTGAAGATGGGAGAACAGGATCTCCCGAAACATGTTCCTAAAGGAAAAAATATATCTTGAGGTAAAATAGTTATAAGTATTATAGTATAATAAATTTAATAAAGTGAACGAAGAGGATGAATCAACAAGATAATTCTAATATTGTATAAATCTTTTGTGCATTTTGTTTGTTTATCATAAAATAATTTTCAAATAATAATTATTTGAAAGTCCTAACGGTTGAGCACCAATTTGTAACCAAATGTTACAAATAAAATAGATTTGTTTTATTTTATTTTTTATCAGCTGTTGTCAATTTACAACAAAAGTACAGATTCCAAAATTGTTTCTTCTTTCTTCTGTACTATTTATTTTATTTTATTACTTTAATGGCTTTAAATACTTACTTTCAGTAGTATTCAATTCGAATTTCGTTTCGAATGTACGTGTTGCTAACCTCTCTTTGTTGATAAAAAAATAACGTTCAACTATATAACATATAAAGATGTCATTACACCAAAATAAATTAATTAAACAATTGGAAATTTTCAATACAGTTCTATTTCCTTCAATCTTTTATTTTCTTTCCTTTTATGACAAAGTTAATTAAATTTATAATCCTAGAAATTTGCTCCGGCTATGTTTTAAATACTCAACGGATGGCGCTACTGCTCATGTCTTCAGAATAGAGTATTTGTACATTATTTATATTATGAAAATTAAGTTTGTCAGGTCCTTTTGACTACAGAAAAGTTAACAAAAATACCTCTTGTGAAGTGCAAAACGTTATACAATTGTAATTAAATCTCATATAAATCATCAATAAATTAAATTTAATGTTATAATAATTCGTCTTAACAACGGTCCGTGCTTATAGGTTAACTGTTCTAATAGCTATTACACTTTCAATGATTTTATCACCATTGAATTATTAATTTAATAGTGAAATAAATCTCGAATTACATGTTATTTCATTAAGTGAATGTTTTATATATAGTTTATCAGTGAGTGAAAAGTTTAAATGTGTAGTATGGTTTATTGTACTTATTAGTTTTTTTTTTTTTATAATCCACTATTATACATAATACCTTCCTTTAAGTATTAGGTTCCACTTATTTTTTCTTTTTTATATACTTATTCTTCTATTTATACGCTTTCACTTTCATTCTTCATTCTTCTTAGGTCAATATACTACATAACCTCATTTCAGTGCAATGCTATCTCTCTTTATTTCATCGAGTTGTATGGAAGTTTAATCTTTTCTATTCGGAATCCAATAATGAACTAATAATTTTTCATATAATATTTGGGTTGTCAAGATACAAAGTGTAAAATTCCCATACTGGTTGAAACCTTGTAACATTGTGTTGTCATGGTTTGTTTTTTGTCCCAAAATGAACAAATTTCTTAAAATTAATACAATTTTCTTATATTATCTTCAATCTGAACGATACTAGTACCATTGACTTGCTTTTTGGACATAGATTATTTTGACATCTCATCTGATTAGTTTTTGTCCAGTAGTTCCAAAGTTACTAGTTTGACAATTTTTTATTACTCATAAATTTATTTAAAATTACTCATTTTGTATATAATTTGCTTTCCTATTACTACAAAATACAATCTGTTATAATAAAATACAATATAACATTATTTACTGATGTTTTTACATAAAATTTGTCCAAATTCATTAATTTTTCTATAGGCCTAGTGTACCTTATTCATAATGCATTTATAATTACAGTTTCCTTCATTTTTATAAAAAATAAAATAAATTAACATAAAACAATTAATTATCAATAATTATTTTAAAACATATTATGATTCTTATTAGCTTTCTAGTTCAAAGCCAGTCTTCAAAATACAACATTCATTGCTTGTCATTCTTATAATTATTCACAAAGCAACTTTCATCTTTACATACTAACTTTAACACAAAAAACAATGATTATTACATCATCCACCATTACTTACACTAACTTATTTACATGCATTTCACCTATTTCTGTTATATATGCTTATTAGTATGTTTTTTGTACTTCAATCTGGTTTATCTTTATATTTTTTATGGGAGAATGAAAAAAGAGGAGGGGAAGAAACGTAATGTTACACTATGCACAATTTTAATTTTTACAATTTTTTGACCAAGTGATCCTTAGCATTTTAAGGGCTAAAAGCTATGGTTCAAAAATGTTTTATTGTCAATGTCTGCATTGGTAAAATGGTTTTGGGAGAGGGCATATTTCATGAAAAATCATCAACCACCCTTATTTTTAACGTTATCATGCTAATTTAAAAACAAAATTCCTCGGTATAAAATGATCTAAAGTTCTGATAAACATTTTTTTTCTAAACGGTAAGCAAATAGGCTAACAAAAATATAAACAAAGCATTTAAAATTTACAAAAAATAATTTTTCCTGCAGCTTCCTTATAGGACTACTGACTGCGCAAGTGTTAAACTTGAAAAACTTTTCCTTTTTCTGTAGAGCCTTTCATATAATACAGGAACTAGACAAAATTGTCAAAGCAATAAACTTATTTTTAGTTAAACACAGTGAGAAATTTTTTTATGGATGCTTGGGCTGGTTCCTGAGTCATGCTGCATCAAAGTTGCCCTCAGACTGCATGTATCTCATCTCCAATGGAACAAGATAAACAGCAACAAAGATCCTCTGTTTGGTAAAATTTCACCCAGACTCTTTGGAGACATTGTGTGTTAAAAATCACAGTTTAATGGTTTATAACCATGTTTGAAAGTTTTTATAAACAAAAAGGAAAAGACTCTCAAGTTTAACACTGCTACAGCAAGAAGTCCTATAAGAGACCTGTGCAGAAAAAAAGACAAAATTATTTTTTTATAGAACTCACCAGGTTCAAAAAATTATTTTTGTAAATTTAAAATGCTTTCTTTACATTTTTCTTAGGCTATTTGTTCACTATTTTGGAAAAAAACTGTTACCAAAAGTTTACATCATTTTATACTGACGAATTCCATTTTGAAATTATCATGATATTTAATTAATAATGTTGTGTTAGTGGTTATAATCACAAACAGAAATATCACTATTGCACACCACTATAGAAAACTTTTTCCGATTAGCTCTTTCAAGCTTCAGAGCTCATCATCTGATCGGAAATATCATTCTTATTATATTATGAAATGTGTTAAAGCTATTACAAAACATGTTTATTTAAATTCTTGGATTTCGTTGTCCATGACGTGTCCGTTACTTAACTAAATACCACTATTACATTAACGACTTGGAACACAAAGTTTTTTATAAGTAAAAACATAAAGTTTTACCTTACAGCCTGAACCGGTTTTCGCCTTTAAAAGGCTTCTTCAGAGGCTGCCGCTGGTAGCGCTGTCCGTCCTGTTGTGGGCGACAGAATTGAATTTTGAAAGATCGATGCTGTGTGTGTGGGGTGAGATATGTTCGAATAATGCGTGCGATTTGAATTGAAACGAACAGACACAATTCAAATCGCACGCATTATTCGAACATATCTCACCCCACACACACAGCATCGATCTTTCAAAATTCGATTCCGTCGCCCACAACAGGACGGACAGCGCTACCAGCGGCAGGCTCTGAAGAAGCCTTTTAAAGGCGAAAACCGGTTCAGGCTGTAAGGTAAAACTTTGTTTTTACTTATAAAAAACTTTGTGTTCCAAGTCGTTAATGTAATAGTGGTATTTATGTTTATTTAGTTTGTCCATCACCTATTTAGATATTATTACCCGCTTAGTTGTCCATCATTTAAATGTCATACACATAAGGCGATATACAGAAGAAAAACAATGTACTTTCTAAAGATACACAGACATGTGTATTATTGTGTAGAATCAAATATCTGATATTTGCAATCTGATGACGAGCTGTGAAGTTTGAAAGCACTAATTGGAAAAAATGTATCTACAGTGGTATTATTTCAACAGTGTTATATAAACTGAACTTCAAAACGCTATACAGACACAGGACATACAAAATAATTATATCAACAGTGTTATTTCTTTTTGTGATTATCATGATAGCTTTAAAAATCTATTTGTATACATAAATGTATTTAATACATTTAATATTTATAATTAAATTTACCTCAAATGTTATTTTTTTCTCCTTTTTTGGAACATGTTTCGGGTACTATCTTGTACCCATCCTCAGCCTTCCGGTTTTTTTGTCTGGTGAAGTACATATGTGTTGTTGGTTGACTATTATTATTGTGGCTTCCTGTTGGCTTCTGGTATTTCAAATTGGTTTTATTGTGTGTGATTGTGGTGTATGTGTTAGTTTTTTGTGTATTTTCAATGTTGAGTGCTTTGAAAATTGTGTCATGTTTTGTATTGATTTGTATTTGTTCAGATATTAGTTTGTTTTCTGTTTTATGTTTGTATATTTGTAAATTTTCCCAAATGTTCATTATGGTGCCTTTGTGTGGTATATGTTTTATTAGTGTTACATTGGTTATGTCTGGGAATTCATGTCCTGTGTTTATTGCATGTGTGGCTAAATTGGATTTATATATTTCTGGTTTTTTGTATGCATTTAGGTGTTCAAAATTACGTTTTTTCATTCAAAAAAGGAGAAAAAAAATAACATCTTGAGGTAAATTTAATTATAAATATTAAATGTATTATATACATCAAGAAACGGACTGTAGCAGAAAGTGACTAAATAAATGTATTTGTGTGTGCATTTGTGTACTGTTTGGCTATAGTACAAAATTTAAAGATACTCAAGAAGTACAACTCTTAAAATATACTAAGGAACAGTTGGCCAAAAAAATTAGGTAGACCTAAACTTAAAATGTTGAACAACCCCTGACCACCACTGACTGGATGATTTGAAATGGATTAACCATGTTTTATTTTTGAAAAAATTAAAAATGGTATAAACAATTACCTGGGAAGTATGGTCACCATGGAGGGAGGAACCATAGAGGATATAGGAAATAGAATAAATAAGGCTAAAGGAGCATTTTCAATGCTGAGACCAATCTGGAAATCAAGGGAACTTAACACCAATACCAAACTACGCATCTTCAATACAAATGTCAAGTCGGTACTGCTCTATGGGTGTGAAACTTGGAAGACTAACAAACAACTGATTAGCAGACTCCAAACATTCGTGAACAGAAGTTTGCGGAATATCCTGAGGATATAGTGGCCACAAGTTATCTCCAATGAAGAGCTGTGGAGAAGAACCCATCAAACACCCATTGACATTGAGATGCGTCGTAGGAAATGGAAGTGGATTGGGCATACATTACGACGAGATAGAGACAACATAGCAAGACAAGCCCTGGAATGGAACCCACAAGGTAGCAGGAGAAGAGGCAGACCAAGGAACACATGGAGGAGGAGTGTAATTGCGGAAGGGATGGAGAAAGGAGGGAAGACCTGGCCCGAGATCAAGACGATGGCGCGGAACAGAGTCCGGTGGCGGAAGTTCATTGATGCCCTATGCTCCACTTAGGAGATGCAGGAATAATGATGAATGATGATAAACAATTACAAACAATGAAATGAACTTTAAAACCCTATACAGAGACAGGACATACAAAATATTTAAAGCCACTAGGGAAGTATATAACCAGAGAGAGTCCCAGTGTTATAAATAAGATTGATGAAGATTCTGATAGTGCCATAATGTTAAAACTCCCTTAATTCTGCATAAGGCTTGTTACAACATCTGTGACACTTTCTACTAACTCTTTTTACATAAATTAGTTTTCTGTACAATCAGCCAAAAATTCTAAATAACTAGTCATAACAATGTTACCTTTAGATTAGAATCTTTTGTGTTTTTGTACAGAAATAGCCCCAGAACTGGTTTGTTCTTGTTTGCAACTGTTTTTGCTCTCTTCTCTCTTCAACTGTTATCTTCTTTTTCCATAAGTAGTAAAATAACATGCAAAAATGTAAAAAGATTCAATTATATGGACATTTATCACTCAAAATTATCATCTCCAACAAAATAAAAAACAATCTAATCTGGGATCGAATCTTTTACAAACATTAATTTTTAAAAAACTTTAATTACTCGAGTAATAATAATGAGAAGTTATTATATGCATAGTTAGAATTATGTAGTATTAATAAGCAAAGTTAATTTAAAAAAACTTTACTTAGAATATGGAAGTGAGGTTACCGTAAGTACAGTGAGGTTATTTGTTACTCACACACAACTCTAAGTAAAAGAAACCAAAAATAACAACCAGAAAAATGTAAATTTCAAATGTGTAATAAATATTTAACATTCAGGACAGATGGTTTCTGCCAATGAAGGATCACACAGACAATACACATTTAAATATAAAGTAACAAGTTTACATATTTGTACTTTAGTTTTGGCTTATATTTCTAGTTTATACATTTGTAGTGAAAATATTAGCTTTATTTTACTATGTATTAAAATATAATCGACAGTAGTAACAGGGTTGCCAGTCAATGAAGTAATGTTTCCATTAATGTCATCTTTAATGCTGAACTTTAATATTAATGACGCACATACTTTTCAAAGCTAATTTAATTCATTTACTTACTTTATATTCTACAAAAGATTATCTGTGGATATGCATTGTCAAATTTATTTTTTCTTAAATCTGTGGTGTCACAATTATATTTATAAATGTTTTACTTTAGAACACTTTTGTGCCCGTTTCTACTTACTACTACATTCGAATAGCAGCATTGCATGTGATTGATAATGTTAAATTTGTACTTCTTGTAAATGAGTATAAATGCTCAATTAGTCTCAGCAATATTCTGAGTTGTATGTTTAATAATATTTATTTATAAATGAGAACACACTTCTTTTGCTGCACTGAATAATTCAATTTTTATTCCTTAATTCTCTTATTAGAATAATTTTCTTTTCTACTATTAATTAATAACAAATTTTCCTTTTTTAAGGTTCCTGCTCCATCTAGCTCTCGGATACATGAAAAAAATGTTACCTCAGGCTTATAACCAAATTAACAATCGTCTTCAGTAAAATTATAAATTTATACAACAAGTTTTATGTTAATAACATACATGAAGACATAAAATTTTAATGTGTAGAAATTAATTGTTGTCTGTGTATGATTGTTTGCGATGCGAGTTCTTCTGATTATACAAAAAGAAATCAATTCAGATAATTTTACAAACTTAATATTATACATTACAAATATAAAACTAATAAAACAATTAAAAGAATTAATAATTAGCCATTAGTAATCCAATTGACAAGAGAAAGATAAAAAAATAATTGTCTATTATATGGCTCATAGTTCATGAATTCTCAACATGACACGCTGCTGTCCCCTTGCAGTAACAGTTAAATAAAGCAAGGGACTCCATGTTCCTTGAGTTGTATACACACTACTGAATGTTTAATAAAAATTATATGAGTTCTACACTTTTGTTTGTTCAAAATAAGTTTGTGTCACTCACTTTGTACATCATAGATTATGTTTATAAATGTAGTCACACTAAATGTGTTCGTTATATAGTTTGTATTGAAGTGTTGTGTAAAACGTTGATAGTTGTCAAGATGGGTTTATTATTAAAATAGTCTCACCAAATTCAAAGATGTAGTACTCCATTTTAGGATATTATTTTCAGCTTTCCTTCTTCAGGTTGGTCAAATATATATTGTTCGTTAGTTTACTGATATCTCCTATAACTTTACTTGTCTTTTTACTATAATTTTCTTCTCTAATATTGTTTGGACTGGCAACTGATTTAGTTTGTTCTTTTTGCATTGAACGCCCACACTAGAAAAAAAAACTTTCTTCCTTGTAAAACCAGCTTTAGATTCATTTATAAGAGGTCTTGGTTTGTTTGGTGTATTTTTCGGTCTCAGGGCTGTTTTATCCGCCTCCAGTAAATATAAGTTTTTAATATAACCTTACTTTTCTTGATTATTTTTACATAATCCCGTTTGTTTTTATTTCACTTAATTTTATATTGTCACTCACACTAATTAAGTTGATTTTATTGTTATATGGTCACTTTATATAAAATACATGCCATTCTCACCTTTTGGCCATACTAGGTTCATAACACTTTATATTTTTATCATTGTTTAAACTGTGTCATTTGCACTGTTTCATTATTATTATTTACCACTTTTCTATTCAGGGTCATCCATATGAAATCAACCAATAAAAAAATAATTTGTTGCTGACATATTTTATTTTATTTTTGATAGTACATTTTCTGTTTATATATACATCTGGGAGTACAAAACGATTTTTTTTACAATTTTATTATTACTACTTTGGCTTTTAGCGGCCATTTTGTTTATGAGGGTCGGCCGTTTTTGGCGTTTTCAGAGGTTAGCGATAAGTTAAATAACTTTTTTGTTTATTAAGATATCAACTTGAAATAAAAACCATCTTATTCTAAATGAAACCATCTATAAATCATGTTATGACCAAAAATGTGTTAAGTTGTAAGGAAATAACCTAAAACTTAACTAGAAAAATGTGTTTCGATTAGAATAAAATGATGAATTTAGGGAATTTTTTTCAAAGAAGGGATTAAAACACAACTTTAATGTTTTTTCCCCTTAAAAATATAATAGAGGACAAGACTTCAAAAAAATTTGATACCTTTTAAATGCCACCTTTAGGTTTTACAGGCCTTCAAATATCGCAATTTGTCCAAAATTGCCGATTTTCAAACAGGCATATCTCAAAAAGGACTGAATCAAAAAATCTGAAAGTTTCACAAAATACCCGTCTAGTACCTGGTAATAAACACATAAAATTTCATCATTGGGTTTTAATCAGAAGTATTTTTTTTTTAATTAAAGGAAAAAGCAAAAATACACAGTATGACGCACATTGACGCAGACTATTTTGTTACAGGCTGAGCACTCCAAACAAGTCAGGACACGAAAGGAACAAGTCTCTGCAGGCTTGTACTGCAATGTACTGCACAGCTCATTTGTTCAGTAGCTGTGCTTAAAAGAGGTTGTGAAGTTAGTGTTTTGTCATATAAAGTGTTGAAGTGAAGTTCTGTGTTTGGAATTGTGTGTGTGTGTATTTTCTTTTATTATTATGTTTCAACTTGTCAAGTACAATGGAATGTTCTGTTGGTTTGTTTGTAAAAGAAGATTGCCATAAAACATATTATCATCCATTTCTAAAGAGATTTTTCAAGTCAGTGATCTACCTCAAAATGAGCAAACTTTGATAAAGTTAAGAGTTAATCAAAGTATCATTTCAGTTTGTCAGTACCATAGAAATAAGTATGTACAAAAATACAATCACATTTTTGGAAAAGCTTGTAGTAATCCATTTCAGAGCCATAAACAGGTGGTAAATAAAAGCTTAAGAGAAATTAAACTGGAGTGGTTAGAAAAGCCAAAACAATTCGCAGTTGATTTGATCCCAGGAAATTCACTTTGCACTTCATGTTACAAAAAAGTATTTAGCTTTGAAGAAATTCCAATGTTGAAACAAATGACAATGAAAACTTTGTTGCTGACTCGGACAAAGAAACTTTAATTTAAATAAACTCTGTTTGTTCCAAATTGGAGATTTCCCCAGCCACAAAAATAATGAAGCTAAATAAATCCCAGCAGGTTCCTGCTTTGCAAAAAAAGAGTAAACAAATTTCTGATGCTGTAAAAAGAAAACTAGAGGAATGATTTAATGAAAAATTAACTGATGTTCCTCTCCCTTCTAGCAGTGAGTGTACTGGGTGTGAATATGAAAAATTAGTACAGAAACTTAAAGAAAAATTTGCCTTAAGTAGTAAAGAAGAAAAAGTCAAAATAATTAGTTTGCTACCTGAGTCTTGGTCAAAGACAAAAATTTGTGATGAGTTTAAAGTAACTGATTATTTGGTACGACTTACAAGGGAAATGGTGAAATCTCAAGGAATTCTTCCTGATTTAACTAAAAAAGCAGGAAACCCTTTGAGCGAGGAGGTTGTTAATGCTGTGATTGAGTTCTATCAAGAAGATGAAAACAGCAGGATCTGTCCAGGGAAAAAAGATTGTGTTTCTGTTGGCAAAAAAGTGTACAAACAAAAGAGGCTGATTCTATTAACACTAAACGAATTATTTGTACAATTCAAACAGCGATATCCTCAATACATTATAGGGCGTTCTGCATTTTGTGCTTTAAGGCCTAAATGGTGTGTGTTTCCAGGATCTGCAGGTACGCACAATGTATGTGTGTGTAAATATCATCAGAATGTGAAACTCATGACAGAAGCCTTGAAAATCAATGTAGATTATAAAGAGTTGCTTGATTTTATGGTCTGTAGTACTGATAAAGAAGCTTGCATGTTTGATGAGGGCACTTCATGTCCAGGACCTGATTTACTGAAGGAAATACTGCAAAACGAACTAGATGATCTTCCTGATGAAGTAGCATTTAAACAATGGGTCAGCACGGACAGAGCTAACTTGATCACTGAATTATTACCTGTGGATGAATTCTTTGAAGCTCTTATAGAGAAGCTAATAACTTTAAAGAAACACCACTTTATCTGCAAAGTTCAATCAAAGTATTTAAAAGAACTGAAAGATACAATAACCGAGAGGAAGTCTGCATCACTCTGGGCGACTTTGCTGAAAATTTCACCTTTGTCGTTCAAGATGAAATCCAGAGCTACCATTGGAGTAACCCTCAAGTTACCTTGCACCCTTTTGTATATTATTACCTAAATGATGGTGAAATGTGCCACAGAAGCCTTTGTGTTATAAGTGACTGTTTGGACCATAGTACCGCGGCTGTGCACTGCTTTCAAAAACATTTGACTGAAGATATAAAAAAAAATGCTCCTTTAGTAAAAAAAATTGTTTATTATAGTGATGGAGCTGGCAGCCAGTATAAAAACAAAAAAAAACTTTTTGAACATTTGCAACCACTCTAAAGACTTTGGTCTTGAAGCAGAGTGGCATTTTTTTGCCACTTCCCACGGGAAGAATGCCTGTGACGGTATTGGAGGGACCACAAAAAGGGCCGTCTCTAGGTGTAGTTTGCAAAGACCTTATTCAGACCAGATAACTTCAGCTGAAGAAATAACAGGGATTTCCTACATTTTAGTACCTTAGAAGAAGTTGAAACAAATAAAGTAAAGCTGAGCCAAAGATTTAAAACTTGTAAAAAGGTACCAGAAACAAGAACATATCACAAGTTTGTACCACAAAATCCCAGTGTGGTCCAGTGTTATGTTCACTCAAAAAGTGGAACTTACAGTGAACATAATGTTTCTGTTCTACCATATTTTGAAACTGGGTCTTTCAAAATAAATGACATTTTGGTATGTGTTTATGATCAGAACTGGTGGATTGGTGAAGTTACAAATGTGAGTATGGAAAACGGTGACTTGATGATTCATTTTTATCATCCACATGGGACTCAAACATCATTTAAGATTTCAAACACTGACAGAGTGTGGGTACCAGTCACAAATGTTTTGAGGAAACTATCACCATTGGAATTTACAACCATGACGGACCGGGGCTACAACATAACTGAAAAATTATGTCAAGAAATTTCTCAACTGCTCAATACAGTGATGGCCTTTGGACAACTAGAGTAAAGTAAATAAAATGACTTGATCATGCCCAAAGACAAGTATAGTTTATCAATTACAAGAGTTTAAAAACTGCAGTATTTTTTTAAGGTTTCAATGCACAAAAAGGATTGAATATACCGTAAAGTGTAAGTAGGCATGTTTTGTTTTTCAGTTATTTTAATGTATTTTTTAATATTTTATATATATACATATATATATATATATGTGTGTGTGTGTGTGTGTGTGTGTGTGTGTGTGTGTGTGTGTATTATTATTTAAACATATTCATGGGTACTCTTCATTTACAGTTTACACATTTTGTACATATAGGCCTAGAATAGGTTATTTTATTAGGTGTGTTTTTTTAAGTGTTTTAACACTTTACGAGTCTGCGTCAATGTGCGTCATACTGTGTATTTTTGCTTTTTTCTTTAATTAAAAAAAAATACTTCTGATTAAAACCCAATGATGAAATTTTATGTGTTTATTACCAGGTACTAGAAGGGTATTTTGTGAAAATTTCAGATTTTTTGATTCAGTCCTTTTTGAGATATGCCTGTTTGAAAATCGGCAATTTTGGACAAATTGCAATATTTGAAGGCCTGTAAAACCTAAAGGTGGCATTTAAAAGGTATCAAATTTTTTCTTGTCCTCTATTATATTTTTAAGGGGAAAAAACATTAAAGTTGTGTTTTAATCCCTTCTTTGAAAAAATTCCCTAAATTCTTCATTTTATTTTAATCGAAACACATTTTTCTAGTTAAGTTTTAGGTTATTTCCTTACAACTTAACACATTTTTGGTCATAACATGATTTATAGATGGTTTCATTTAGAATAAGATGGTTTTTATTTCAAGTTGATATCTTAATAAACAAAAAAGTTATTTAATTTATCGCTAACCTCTGAAAACGCCAAAAACGGCCGACCCTCATAAACAAAATGGCTGCTAAAAGCCAAAGTAGTAATAATAAAATTGTAAAAAAAATCGTTTTGTACTCCCAGATGTATATATAAACAGAAAATGTACTATCAAAAATAAAATAAAATATGTCAGCAACACCCATTGGTTGCCATTGTTTTGCCATTGGTTGATTTCATATGGATTGACCCTTCACTTATCTCACCTTGTATGTTTTTTGAATAAACACAATTATGAAAATAATTACCTTGTCTTTCCCATAACACTATATATGAGCTAATTACAAATCCAGTCTTAGGTTAAAGACCTAGCTTGACTTTTAGGCTTGTGTTGTTGTTGTTGTTTTCTAATGGCAGGACATTGAATTATTCCATTTGTCTTCTGGCATCCCAACAGAGTTTTGGTAGATTCCCTGTCTCTTGATAAGAGTGATCCAATCCCGAACATACAAGAAGATGGTCTCTGTTCATCACTGTATTCAGCTGCTTACAGATTGTGCAGTGGTGGGATTTGTAGATCTTAATACGATGGAGGTTTTCAGCAAGGCAGTCGTGACCAGTATTTGGTGGGATTTGTAGATCTTAATACGATGGAGGTTTTCAGCAAGGCAGTCGTGACCAGTATTGAGTCTGAAGTTCGCTACTGCTTGGTTTCTGGGTATATTTTTGTTTTTGTCCAAAGTGTTTCCAATGTTTTTCCACTGTTTACCACTAGACGCAAGGCTGGCCTCATTGGTGACCATCTCTTGTGTTTTGTTTTTAACAAGTCTTTTGATTGTTCTTGTGCTGTGTAGTGTTTTTCTCCCTTGCAATGTTGTACCCTTTTTAGCTAGCAGGTCGGCCGTTTCATTCCCACTTATTCCTACATGTGAGGGGATCCACTGGAGAATTATTGTTTTCCCTTGTTTACTGAGAAGGTTTATTGCATCCTTTGTTTCTTTTACAGTGCTATCTATAGGCTGTCTGTTTGATGCGATAGACAGGATTGCAGACTTGGAGTCAACAAGAAAAACGGCTTTTTTAAAAGCTAGTGGTCTGAGTAAGACTTGTTGTAATGCCATATGTATTGCCTTTATTTCTCCGTCAAAACTGGTTTTATTTTCTCCCACTGAAATGTAGTGGGAGAACAGTTTACAACGTACTCCTGCGCCAGCGTTTCCATGTTTTCCTATGAGCGATCCGTCTGTATAGATTCTAAGGTACTCATCCTGGGGATATCTTTCATTGATGGTTGCTAGTGCCATTTGGTGCAAGATTGTGGAAGGTGCATCTTGCTTTTTCATATCAGACAGAAGAGAGAGATTGGTGTTGATTGTTTGGTATTCTGTAGGTTTAATTTTTGGGCAAAAAGGTTCTATTTCAGTTGTGATGCCCAGCAGTGTCAAGTATTTGTTGGCAGTATTAACTGGTAATGTCTGGGTCTTCAGATGTGTCCCGTCTTGGCTATTTTTTGCCCATTTTGCTTGTGGTAAGGCTTTTATTTTGGCCAGAGAGACGGCAGCTTGTTGATTTATTTCTGAAGTGATCAGTAAGTGGCCTGTGTACAACTGAAGGGAAAGGACAGGTGTGGTCTTCACACCTCCGCTAATCAGCCGTAGGGCATTGTTTTGTATTGTTTCCAATGTCTTCAGATTAGAGTTGCTGGCTGTTACAAGTACCTCACTTCCACATGTCATGGCTGGTTTTATATATATTTTGTATGTGGTATTCAGAGTGTCCTGTGTATATCCCCAGGTAGCTCCAGCAAGACGCTTTATAAGTCTCAGTTTTTGGTTGACTTTATTTGCTATGTTTGTCACATGGTCCTTCCAAGATAGTTTGTTGTCCATGTGTACACCTAAGTATTTTGTACATTCGCTTTTGGGAAGGTTCAGGTTGTTGATTTTAAAGTTGAAGTTGTCATTTTTATGGCGCATCGTGAAAAATTGGTAACCAGTCTTTGAGATGTTAATTTTCATGTTGTTCTCAGAGGCCCTGTTGTGCAAGGAGTCCAAGGTTTCATTCATTCTTTGTTCTAATATATTCTGCTGCTTGGCATTGTTTTTGGCTGAGGTCCAAATGACTACGCTGTCATCAGCGAACATTCCCATTTTGACATTTTTATCTTTTGTAATTTTTGGGAGGTCATTTATGAAAACATTGAAGAGTGTGGTGCTCAGTAATGCTCCTTGGGGTAGACCTACGTTTGTCTGTTTGTATTTGGAGAAGGATTCACCGAATTTGACTCTGGCCCATCTCTGGTCCAAAAATCTTGAAAGCCAAGACAGCATGTTTCCCTCTATATTGATGTCTTCTAGTTTTTCAATGAGTCTAGTTCTCCACACGGAATCGTATGCTCCACTAAAATCGACGAACACTGACAGGGCGTTTCCCTTTCGGTTAAATGCTGCTTTTATCTCTTGAGAGAGTTTTATCAGTTGGTATGTTGTAGAGCGATTTTGACGGAAGCCTGCTTGTTCTTCTGTAAGCAGATTTTGGTTTTCTAGATACCAGCACAGTCTGGCTGAGATCATTCTCTCCTGGATTTTTGCTAGTTACAGATGTTAATGCTATAGGTCTGTATGAACTTAGAATGTTTGCTGGTTTTCCAGGTTTTAATATGGGGACTATTATTGATTTCCTCCATTCATCAGGCAGGCTATCTCTGAAGTTCCAAAGTTTATTATATACCCATAGTAATGCCATAAGGGCTTTTGGTCCCAAATTATGAATAAATTCTGCGAAGATGTTGTCTGGTCCCGGTTGTTTTCTCTTCTTGGTGTTACTGATTGTAAAATCTCGGGTGAAAATCTGCCTCAGTCTGTCGTTGTTATTTGTTGTTTTGTTCCTGATGTTTATTTTGATGTGTTTTTGTTGAATATATGTAATACATTTATATTGTACAATATATGTAATGCGCGTAAGCATGTATAAGTTTGTTAGTTTTTAGTTTGTAGTAAGACGCCGTAAGTGACGCACGCACCGTAGCACCGTATTTAGTATGTATTTGTGTATGGGTTAATAAACTTTATTATACAGTGTAAACTCTTATATTTCTTTATTCCACACTTTAACATGATAGCAGAGGTCCGTGGTTTACTAAATTTGTGGTCAAGAGTGCCGTTTAAGTGACTATCGGTTTTTTTGAGTGCTGTCGCATGCTGTGATACAAAGAAAATGGCGAAGAACAATGACATTATAATTCCAGTGTTTGATGGAGAGGACTATAATATGTGGAAAAACGTATTATGTTGTTTTTGAAATTTAAAAAATGTGATGAAGTGATAACACGAGCAAAAACGGCGCAGGATAAAGACCCGTGGGATGATAATGATTTAAAGGTTATGAACTATATATACAGTACTATAACGAATAAGCAATTGGAATTTATTAGTGATAAAACAACGGCGTATGAAATAATTCAAAAGTTTGATGAAATGTATTTGAAAAAGTCTACGGCATTGCAAATTGTATATAGAAATAAATTGGAAAAATTAAGACTTAAAAATTATAACAGATTCAGCGACATTCTTCAGTGATTTTGAAAAAACTGTGAACGAGCTTAAAAACGCGGGTGCTAGTGTGTCAGAAAAAGAAAAATTAAATTATATGTTAAATACGCTGCCGGAATCATACAGTTATATAGGCGATTTAATAGATGCACTAAAAGAAGAAGATCAAACTGTGGATTATGTGAAAAGTAAAATTCAAATGACTGAAATAAAGCATCAAAAGGATAAATATTCTGGACGAAAATCTAACGCATTCATGGCGGATAAAAGTCGACAACAGCGAACATGCTTTCAATGTGGCAAAACTGGTCACATCAAGAGAGACTGTAAATATCGTGGCCAAGCGGCAGGCAGCAGCAATACACGGCAAGCACCACGAGGCCGACAAGAAACCGAAAAAAGTAACTACGCCAGAGGGCATGGCAATTTTCGAAGTCAGCGAGGTGCAAGAGCACATCAAGCAACTCACTCGCAGCAGAAGAATCCAGATACGAGCGCATGGGTTATAAGAGTCGACTATCACGCGGCGCATAATAGTAAGGTAGATAAGTTTAATAATTGCGAGATTAATTGGTTATTAGATAGCGGTTGTACTGACCATATAATAAATGATGATAAATATTTTGATAAATGTATGATACTTAAAGAACCTGTTAATGTTTATTTGGGAGATAATAGAGTTGTAAAAGCAACTAAAATTGGTAATGTGGTAAGTTACTTTGATCTTTTTGGTAAGAAAAATGAAGTAAACATGCAAAATGTATTTTATGCTAAAGATATGCATACAAATTTAATAAGTTATGGTAAAATAATGGAAAATAATACGATTATTTCTAAAGGTAAAATGACAAAAATTATTGATAATTTTGGAAATACTACAGCTGTAGCTTGGAAAGAAAATGGTCTATATAAGATGAAAAGTAAATTAAAAAATGTAGAGTCATTGGTAAATGTTGCAAATAAAAATGGTGATAATATGAGTAAAAAAGAAAGGTGGCATCGTATGCTGGGCCATGTAAATTTTAATTATTTGAATATTTTGTGTAAACATAAATTGTTAAGTAGTATTCCAAATGAACTTGAATCAGAATTCATGAAGTGTAAAATATGTGTTGAAAATAAAATGCATAATATTCCATTTGAAAATAATAGAAAAAGAGCAAAAGATATTTTAGAAATTGTTCATACTGATGTGTGTGGACCTTTTAAAACAGCTGATCTAAACGGGGAAAAATACTTTATTTCCTTTATTGATGATTACAGTAAGATAGCTAAAGTTTATACCATGAAGTCTAAAGTAGAAGTTTTCAATTGTCTTGTTCAATATGTAAATGAATGTGAAAACTTAACGGGTAAAAGAATTAAATTTTTGAGATGTGATAATGGGAAAGAATACTTAAATGGTAATATTTATAATTTTGCTAAAGAAAAAGGTATTATAATTAATAATTGTCCTGCTTACGTACATGAATTAAATGGAACCACAGAACGGTTTAACAGAACGATAATGGATATGTCACGTTGTTTATTAGCTGAAGCACAAATCCATAAAAAATATTGGCCTGAAATAGTTTGTGCTGCTACTTATTTGAAAAATCGTACGTTATCAAATACTATAGAAAAGAAAACTCCTTATGAAATATTTTTTGGGACGAAACTGAATGTTTCAAATTTACATTTATATGGTAGTAAAGTTTTTGTAAGAAAACCGGAACAAAAAAGATTTTCTAAGTGGGATAAAAAGGCTGATATGGGAATTTTGATCGGTTATAGTGAAGTTGGTTATAGAGTGCTAATTAATGGAAAAATAATAGTGGCTAGACATGCTGATATTGTTGAAGAAAATGTAAAATGTATTGGCTTGAATGAATGTGAATCTGATGAAGAAGTATATGAATCTTCAGATAATGAATCTCTTGATGATAGCTTTAAAGGTACAGATGAAAATCTAGGGGATGAAAATGAAAATAAAATAAAAAAAATCTGAGCGCATAAGAAACCCACCAAAAAAATATGAAGATTATTATGTATATAATAGTGATATTTTTGCAAATTATTGTAGAGCAGATACTCCTAGTACATTTGAGGAGGCGCTTCAAAGCAATGAAAGTAAATATTGGTCAAAAGCTATGGATAAAGGAATTGATTCGTTAAATAAAAATAAGACTTGGCAATTAGTTGAAAATGTAAATGGTAAAAAAATATTGGATGAAAAATGGATTTATACAAAAAAGTCTGACAATGCTTATAAGGCCAGGTTAGTTGTAAGAGGTTTTCAGCAAACCGATAAAATTGATGATGTTTATTCTCCTGTTGCGAGAACGCAAACTTTAAAGATTTTATTATCATATTGTTGTCAAATGGGTCTAATTATTGAACAAATGGATGTAGAAACCGCATTTCTAAATGGTAAAGTAAGTTCTGAGGTATATGTCCATCAACCAAAAGGTTATGAGGATGGCACAAATAGAGTGTGTAAGTTAATAAAAGCTTTGTATGGTTTAAAGGAAAGTCCCAGAGCTTGGTATGAATGTCTTGATAAATTTTTAATAAGTTTGGGTGTTAAGAAAAGTAATTTAGATTATTGTTTATATACTTTTGGAAATGGAAAAGATACTATTTATTTATTAATATTTGTGGATGATTTATTAATTTGTGGACGTAACAAAGAAAAAATGCAAAATATTAAGAAACTTTTATCAGAAAAATTCAAAATGAAAGATCTTGGAAAAATTAAAGAATATCTTGGTATTACCGTAGAATATGAGTTCCGTAAATGTGAAATAAAATTAAGTCAAACAAAATATATTGAGTCATTGGTAAGCAAGTATAATTTAGAAAACAGTAAGATGTATAATACACCTATGGAGGTAAATTTAAAAGTTGAAAAGTCTGATATTTGTGGAAGGAATATTCAATATAGAAATTTAATTGGTGCATTATTATATATATATAAGCTCAGCTACAAGGCCTGATATAAGCTTTAGTGTAAATTATTTAAGTAGATATCAGAATTGTTATAATGAAACACACTTTAAATATGCTTTGCGAATATTAAAGTACTTATATTTAACGAAAGATTTAAAATTGACTTATAAAAGAAATGATAATTCTGAGATTATAGATTGTTATGTTGATGCCGATTGGGCTGGTGACCATTTGGACAGAAAATCCACAACTGTTTATGTAATTCGATTATTTGGTAATGTAATTTATTGGAAGTCAAGAAAACAAAAGTGTGTAACAAAGGCTTCGACATATGCAGAGTATGTAGCGTTGTCGGAAGCTGTGAGTGAATTGAAATTTGTGAAAGAATTGCTAAAATTGTTTAATGTAACTTTAGAAAAACCGATTAATATTTTTGAAGATAATTCGGGAGCGATAAATTTAGCAAAGTATGGAAGTTTTACGAAAAATTCTAAACATATTGAAGTTCATTACCATTACGTACACGAATGTATAAAAGAAAATATGATTAATGTTGTAAAGGTAAATTCTGATGATAATATTGCTGATATATTTACAAAGTCATTGTGTAAAGAAAAGTTTGAGAGATTTCGAACTATGCTGAACTTGAAAAGTTGAACTTGAAATGTGTATTTGTAAAATTGAATTTGTAAATACAATATAAATGTAAGGAGGCGTGTTGAATATCTGTTATTGTACAATATATATAATGCGCGTAAGCATGTATAAGTTTGTTAGTTTTTAGTTTGTAGTAAGACGCCGTAAGTGACGCACGCACCGTAGCACTGCGTATTTAGTATGTATTTGTGTATGGGTTAATAAACTTTATTATACAGTGTAAACTCTTATATTTCTTTATTCCACACTTTAACAGTTTTTCTTGTTTTTTAAGTTTGTGTGACAGTTTATGGGCATTGCAAAAGTGGGCGTTAAAGTAATTTGCTATTTTACTGTCATCTGTAATCTGTAATTTTAGGCTTGTGTTATACAAATGATTTTGCTTAACTCTAAATACATTTTTTACTTACATACTACAACATTATTATTTACAATATTATAATAAAATATACAAAATTGCTTCCCTAATCTATTAGGTAATTAGTATGTCAAAGTCACAGTCCAGTCTAGCCCTTTATTATGTCTGTTTGTAAAGTTATTTACTATGTTTGTTTACAAAGCTAATTCCTGTTTTTAATTTATTCATGCATCTGTAAAATACTTATTTTTTATTCATGGTTTATTGTTTTAGTTATTATAATTCTTCCTTATATAATTATTTTTGGTTGTTCTCATTTGATTACTCATTCTTTATTGCATTCCTCATTCAGTTACATAGTAGGCTATTTATCTATCTGATTAGTTTTACTATAAATTTTGATGATTAAATTGGGTTTCCTTTTTTGTATTATCTCGTGATGCTATATATTGCCTCCCTGCCAAAAACGATTATTTCTGAAAGCAAATTTATATAGTTGAGGAAATGATAATTTACATTGACTTAGTTTCTTCATAATATTCCTTCAATGAAGCCTGGTTATACAGTGGAACTTGGTTATTACGGCCTCGGCTGTTACGTCAACTTGCGTGTAGCGTTATTTTGTCATAAGTCAGGTCTAACTGATATCTTTAACATTATAAAAATTCCCGGTTTTAACGTCACTAAATATTGTACTACTCTGTTATAGCGTCAACAATTTCTCAGATATTTTACTCTAAATTTCATATAAACGTATATATGTTCGCACGCGCTACGCCCATGGCTACAGACATACATTGTATGCATACTTGTTATCTTGTTGTGAGAAGGTATTGTTGAGAAGTGAAAGCTGGAACTTGCAAAAAATGTCTATATTAAAATTTTATTGTGTGAAATTAACAAAAATCAACAGTTTCTGGAGAAAATTTAAAAGACAAAATTTAAAAATTTTGAAAATTGTATTAAAGTGACAACCTTCAGTGGTTGTGAATTGAAGAAGAACATAGTGAAACTATGGTGACGCCTTAAGACTGCTTTACGAACAGTGATAATATGATTATTAATGTTTGTAATTTATATTAATTTTAACTAAGGATGATTTTATACTTATTCATAAATATGTATAATTTAATATTTTGGGGGGCAGATGACACAAGGTGTCAAACCATCGCGATTCCCTACATTTCGGGCGATCTCGGCCTTACCAACCCAGATCGTGGTTTTGGCTGACTGCCAGCTATGGGCAGTATTAATGTATGCTGAACATAGTTGGTAGTCCTTGGTTTAATTTGGAAATTTAATGGGGTTTAATCAGGGAATCTAAGCTTATTTTGAACACAGGCTATTTTCATGCAAATAGGGGTGGTAGACCTTAGGGGCATATATTAAAATAATGAGTAGGGGTACTTACCCTGAAGTTTCTTGTAACGCTGAAGCAAGGAGGGGGGTGAGAGAAAAGAAAAAAGTGCTCACTCCTTCCGCCTCAGTCCTTGTGGAGGCAACTGGACGCAACAGTCCAGGGGGGGGCAATAGTGTGTGTAGCGGAGAAAAGGGGATGATTATTATTAACAGCACCGGATAAATAGAATTTTTTTTATTTGTTAATACAGTACAACCTGTCACATCCGGACCTGTGATATCCGGATCCTCCCATATCCGGACGTATTTCCAAACTAATTTTTCAATTTTGGTTAGCGAAATGGTTAGGGATGGCAAAGTGAAAGTTGCAGCTGGAATGTTGTTTGCGCGCCTAGTCTATTCCGAGCGGGGCTGTGGTCTTGACTCGGTCAATGGCTCTTTCCCGGAAACCCATTCCTTTATTCTCAACCTCAGCTGCCGTCTGCCTGCCACTTGCTACCCGCAGTCTGTTTTTGCGTTTTAAAGTGACAGTTTGTTTTGCAAGTGAGTTTCTAAACTGTATGTCAGAAGTGATTGCCATTGTTATCGTTATTGTTAACAGTTGTTACTGTATTTTAATCGTTGTTATTTTTTATTGTTGTTATTCTTTATCGTTGTTTTTTGCTAAAATGGCGGAGGAAAGGAAGAAAACTGTTGTGACAATGGATGAAAAGTTTCGTGCTCTGAAGAGGTTGGATGCTGGTGAAACAGCTAAGAAGATTGCTGCTGACATGGGAGTAGGAACAAGCACTGTGAGTGACTGGAAAAAAACGAGGAGTGAGATTGAGAAGTGGTGCTCATAGCAAGCTTCAACAAGTGGAGTTATAAAACTGAAAATGATGAAGAAAGCCACTAACAACCAAGTTAATGAGGCTTTATATCTTTGGTTTACCCAAAGAAGAGAGCAAGGATTGCCTATCACAGGTCCTTTGCTAAAAGAAAAAAGCTCTGCACTCCAATAAAGAAATCGGCGCCGATGGACAGTTTAAAGCAAGTGAGAGATGGTTAGAAAGTTGGAAAAATTGTTATGGTGTGCGGAAACTGCAGATCAGCAGTGAAAAACTTTCTGCTAACCAAGATGATATTGACAACTTCAAACCGTTTTTACACAGCTTTGTAGATGAACATGGGATTTAAGGAGAACAGCTCTACAATTGTGACGAGACTGGGCTCAACTATAAAATGCTGCCGACCTACACTTTGGCTTCAAAACAAGACGATAGTGCACCAGGGTATAAAAAGAAAAAGGAGAGAGTGACCATTTTAGCTTGTAGCAATGCTACAGGAGTTCACAAACTTCCACTGGGATTTATTGGAAAATCCAAAAAGCCGAGGGCTTTCAAGAACTTTAAAGATTTGTCTTCCCTGCCAGTTTGCTACAGAAACCAACACAGCGCATGGATGAACTGTGAAATATCTAGTGATTGGTTTCACAAGCAGTTTGCACCACAAGTTGAAAAACATTTAGCGAAAAATAATTTGCCAAGTGTAACGACACCAAAATTCTAAAAGAAATAAGCACATCTTATTAAATCAAGCATAAATAATACATATAGTAATATAATAATAATAATGGGGCGCAATATTAATGACAATAGGCCTAAGAGAAATTTAATAAACTAATTAGAAAATGAACTTGCTGAAGAAGAGTTGCAGTATAAAAACAGATAGAAATAAGGATAATTAAAACTACTATATTACAAGAGGTACTGAATAACAAAGGTGAATGACATTAAGGCTAATAAATCATTGAACTCTGAAGTGAAGTTATATAAAAGAGAAAGAAATCTACTTAAGAAATATACCAACAGTAATATTGAATATAATAAATAAATGGAGTTATTGGAAGGCAAGGTAGAATAAGAAAAAATATTCAGAAGATAAAAGATTCCAATGATGTGTATAATGATAAGATTTATAATTATTTTATTTATAGAGTGTAGAAAGCTAACGCGCCGCTTTAGAATTATTTTATGGGCAGCAGCCAAAGTGCACTGTACCAGGTATGTGAATGTTCGGATGAGCAATTGGACGTAAAAGGGCCACTCAACGCCGATATTCATTCATAATACCATATTAATATATAGGGAATCATTTAACATTAGTATGGAATCAATTTTAATAAAAGAATGGAATATATAAATAAAATATACAATGAACCAAGAGAAAACTCAAGAATTACAATTCGTTAAAGCCACCAATACAAATAAATAAACTCCAGAGATAAAGAAGAAAATAATTGGTATCGATAAGAAAGGTAGGTTTCAACTTGCCTATAATAATGAAGAATTTGTTTAATAAATGTCAATCTTATCACCAAGCAATATTAATACCATAATATCATACACTTCAACTGTTGAAGACATCGGCAAGCAATAACAACAAGTTATCTAAACAAATCGAAATCAAAATAATTTAAAAGAAGAAACAATAATAAATAAAAGTGTGAACCTATTTAAAAACCAAAAGTCCTACAACAGATATTACGAGACAGATTACTATACTATATAGACAGTATCCAGTTAGATTTGGAGTAGTCCATTGTAATATATAACTTTGAAGTCCGCCTCGTTCTGGCCCCGCGATGGAAGCCAAATTTTGTAATATAACTTATTTATTACAAATTATAATTAAATTTATAAAGTGTTGCTTGTTCTGGTATTCTGCGGTAATCGAGCCCCACCAGGTGGACTCGCCAATTTTGTAATAATACGATAAATATTAAATATAAAAATAAATAAATAGTTGATGTATGAGAATTGTACTCTCACTATTGTATGTAGTAATGTAGCTATTGTCTTCTAATCTTCGTTCGGCTCTCACTACTGGTCTTCAATTTTGTAATATATAATGGTAATTGTAATGGTGTTCTGGCATAATATTACCCAGAATAATTTTTATGGTGCGTATGTGTAGTAGTGACGTTCCGCTCTGGGAGACGTCGATTTGGTAATGTTCCTGGATAATGTTGTTATCAAATATTCTAGGTGTATGTTGCTGTTGCAGCAATTTGAAAGGTGATATAAATTTAAAATTTATATTTATACAAAAAAAATAAATTCTGAAAAAATTGTTTTCGATGTGTTTATATTCTTAAAATTTAGAAATAAATTGAGATTGTTGATTGTAATTATAAATAGGATGGTATGGTGTGTATTCTAGTAATAATCTTCCCTTCTGTAAATTTATTAAAAAGACAATCCAGTTAACTTCAAATTAGGCGCGAACGGCTCTCTCCTTCTTACTCTTGAAATGTAGTATTTCGCATATACTGCCTTTAAAGGTTGTCGAGTTTTCTTTATTAATTAATGGTTATGTCCTTTTATTAGAGAAATCAAATTCAATTTACTAGATAACAAACGTTTATTCAACAAAATAAGGAATTTGCTCAATTGAAAACAATGTTATAATGCCGTATCGACGCGCTCAGGGCCGGTCGATCTATGAATTTTATATTGGTATTACAAAAATAGGTTCTTTTAACGATTAATTATATAAAAAGCCAGAGAAGGTCAGGGTCATGAAAGTATAACACTTACAGTTAAAGGTCTTAAAATTAAAAATTACAATGTTATTAAATAATATTGAATGTTTACATATTATAAAATTCGAACCAGTGACGATTCAATGTTCAGTTGGTCAAACTCGCATAGAAGGCTGAGAAGACAAAGATGGCCGCCTGCCGACTGAGTAGGTTGTACGTAGTTGCCTCGACGAATATTTCTTGTAATAAATGCTGCCTTTTCACCGTTTCCTCGTCTCAGCAATGGTGGATCTTCCTTCTGGTGTTAATTGATTGTTCCAGGTTCAGTGTTTCGTAGTTCACTTTGTTTAAATGTGTGTGATAATGTCTAACTTCACTTTGGTTAAATGGGTTGTAACTAACACTTTTCGTTTCATTAGTAATAATTATTAGTGATGGTGTTAATTTAATAATTTAGTCCTATATTGTTCTGTTTTACTGTATTTTAATCGTGTTATGGTTTGTGCTCACTGATTCTAACATTTAAACTCAAAATTGAAAAAGTTAAAAATTTTCACTGAAGACTAGGTTTTTATATACCGCACGCCATTTCTGCTTCTTATATAGGTTAATAGGAGCAAAACCTCGTTCAAGTGTTCTCTACCATGTATATTAATTAACTGTCCTATTTTCTTCTTCATCCGAAACGTCTTAGCCAATTTAATATTAAAAAGACATTGTTTAAAATTGCCATAACTTCCGATACACTTTAAAAATATACTTTATGTTCAAAAAATAAATTCGTTATTCGTTAACTGTTTGAAATATAAAATACATATTCGTGTTCACGATTCTATTCTACTTATTTTGATAGTAATTAAGTTGGTGTTACAAAGTTTTATCTGAAAATTATATTTCTTATAATTTTTTGGGAGGTAGGCCTAAAATTATACTTCCTGTCTGCTATGTAAATAATAGCCATTTTCCCTAATATAATTATTATTCTATTAAATCTGAAATTTGTATAATTATCAATTCTCACTTATTATATTGCAATTTAGTATACTAATGATGGTTTTTTAATATAATTCAGTTGTATATGACTCCCCTTATGATAATGTTAGTGAACCTATTTCAGTTTCAAATGGTATTTCATTATACAAATAAATAATTTTACTCATAGAATGACCATATCTTTAGAAAGCCTTATTTACATAGTATTTAATATGTTGGGTGTATCTTGCCTAAATATTGTCAGTTTGACTGGTTTATAAGATTAGGTTTATTAATTATTCTGCATTTTAACTTTATTATATTGCCTAGATTTGAATTGTGGCTATTTGCAGAATGTTTTACTAATGTAATTATTTTATTTCCTTCTCTGACTTCTGACTCTGATATATTTGATTAAAAATTAGTTCTCTGATCTGGCATAACAGTAATTATAGATTATACAATTAAAATATAACACCCAGATATATAAAACTGGTGTTCTTAATAACATTGTTTTGGTATATCACCTAATAACATAATAAAAAGTATTTCTACAACATTGGAATGATATCTAATTTTAGATAATGCATTCCTAAATTAACATGAACAATAAAATAACAATTATAATACTAATATTTCTTATGACTAACCCTTACTTATCTAAATGTTATATTTAATGGGAACCCAACATTTGGATCCATATATAATTGTTAATACCTTCTACAACTTCATCATAAACAGTTAGTTCTGTAATTCCCCATTTTATAAGATTTATGCCCCCTCTTAAAGTATAACCCTGGCTATCTAAGTTATATTCCATTCTATGGAATGTTCATACAGTTTTAGTAGCTTTTTATTAGTAAAATTACTACTTCATTATCAAAGTAGACACTGTTCACAAAACTTAAAGTTTGTTACTTTGTACTGCTACTCATGCACCTTTCTTAAAGTTTATTAGTTATAATTTGATCACTTACACTTTTCCATGGTGAATTATTACTATATTTACTAGTCTTTTTCTAGCTTTTAATATGAAATATTCAACCATGGGGGAACTGTGAAGATTTGTTCATACACATTACACAATAACTTTTTGAATGCACTAATATTTACTACTGCTAACACTTTTAGTTTTTTGTCAGTTTTACAGTGATATGGTTTTTTAATGTGTTATACTTTCTTTTTTGGGCATTTATTGGTTTTGGGGTTCTTTCCCTATGGGGTTTTTGTTTTATATGGGTCGTCTCACTTCCTTCTTCTTTCTTCAGTAGCTTTGATTGTTCTTCTTTCTTCTGTCTTCAGTAGTTTTGATTGTTCTTCTTTCTTCCTTCTTCTGTAGTAGTAGTTTTAATTAGTCTTCTTTCTTCTTTAGTTCTAATTATTCTTCTTTCTTCTGTCTTCAGTAGTAGTAGTTTTAATTATTCTTCCTTCTTCTGTCTTCTGTATCTTTGATTGTTCTTCTTTCTTCATTCTTCAGTAATAGTAGTTTTAATTAGTTCTTCTTTCTTCAGTAATAGTAGTTTTAATTATTCTTCTTTCTTCTGTCTTCTGTATCTTTGATTGTTCTTCTTTCTTCAGTAATAGTAGTTTTAATTATTCTTCTTTCTTCTGTCTTCTGTATCTTTGATTGTTCTTCTTTCTTCATTCTTCAGTAATATTAGTTTTAATTCTTCTTCTTTCTTCTTTAGTTCTAATTATTCTTCTTTCTTCTGTCTTCAGTAGTAGTAGTTTTAATTATTCTTCCTTCTTCTGTCTTCTGTATCTTTGATTGTTCTTCTTTCTTCATTCTTCAGTAATAGTAGTTTTAATTATTCTTCTTTCTTCTTTGAGTTTTGATTAGTTTTGTTTCTTCTGTCTTCAGTAGCTTTGATTGTTCTTCTTTCTTCTGTCTTCAGTAGCTTTGATTGTTCTTCTTTCTCCCTTCTTCTGTAGTAGTAGTTTTAATTAGTCTTCTTTCTTCTCTAGTTTTAATTATTCTTCTTTCTTCTGTCTTCAGTAGCTTTGATTGTTCTTCTTTCTTCCTTCTTCTGTAGTAGTAGTTTTAATTAGTCTTCTTTCTTCTTTAGTTTTAATTGTTCTTCCTTCTTCTGTCTGCAGTAGCTTTGATTGTTCTTCTTTCTTCTCTAGTTTTAATTATTCTTCTTTCTTCTTTCTTCTGTAATAGTAGTTTTAATTATTCTTCTTTCTTCTGTCTTCAGTAGCTTTGTTTTTTCTGGTCTGGTTTCTTTGACGGGGTATATTAATTGCCTGCTTCTATCTTACCTGGGTAATTTTGTTATCATTTTTAGTTTTCTGGGTTTTTAAATTTGTATTATTTTATATTATTTGCAGAAATTTTCTTTATTCAACCTTTCTTGTGAATATATTATTAAATAGTGCATTTTAATTAATTCTCATCTGGATATTCCATATATTAGAGCTTTATTAATGATCATTGAGTAATGCATTTGTGTGGATTATCTGTCACGCTACAGACTGCTCCCTTCCAGAAGTGATTAGTTCAGATCATACTTAGTTTGTCTGAAGTAATTGCTTATGACATTATATTATAAATTATATTTCTTTACTTCCTTCACATTTCTAAAAATTTTTTTCTCCCATATTTTTGAGCTTATCTATATTTCATTATTAACTGGATTCTTACTGATAGTAATAGTCATCTGAGGTTCGTTATTTTTTATTTTTCCATTTTCTTCTTAACTCGTTTCTTTATCCTTGGGATATTTATTCCCTAAAATTCCCTAATACGTTAGCTGGGGCAGTGTCCAGAGGGGCTCTGTAGGCATCTCACTCTGCTGGCCATGCTACGTCATTTATTGATAACAGAGGTAAATCATCTCTGACCAATACATAATAATACTGCTGGACTTATCTCAGACAGTCATTAATAAAAATTATATAAGAATAGTCCACCTTATGACTATAAAAAAAAATTAAATATCTTTGGATATTTCACTTCGTATACGAACAGATCTATTAATATTTCTATCTTAGTGAATCTCTATCTCAGTTATTTTTCTCAATGGTTAGCTCTGCTGGCATTTTATTTCTCCTTGTGATTGGAAGCTGGTATAATATAATTATCACTCCTTATTCAGTGTAAAGTTTTTAATTCTCTGTCATTTTTTGACTGTTATCACAATCTCCTTCTGGTCATTGGTAGCATATATTTTGTATTATATTTTTGTTCCTTTCTTAATTCTTGTGAATCGTTCCACTAGTATTATGTTTTTTCAATTACTATTTTAATTGTCTTTCTAATAATTGACATTTATTGTATGATCATCTTTTTCTTATGGACTTATTTATATATGGTTTTTCCTTTCTTTTTCAAAATTTTTATTCTGCTCTTGCTTTTTATCCAAATGCACTCCTTTATTATTAATGCCATATGTTTAATATTTCTGTTTATTTGACATAAAATTCTCATTAATTTTACTTCACAATAAGTTTATTCATTTAAATGGTATCAGTGGTTTGTATTGCCATTTCTTTATTCTTGAAAGTTTTTTTTCAGAATTTGTCCCATATATAATTGTTTGTAATGTGTTATCCAAATTACCTCTCTTCTTGTTCATTTCTAAAGTTGTTTTAAGATAAGGTTGTAAGTTGTTCTTACTTCTTCTGAATTTTGTGGTTTAATTCAAAATTCATTTTCTTCTTTTTATTTTCCATAAAGTTTTTTCATAAATATTTGGTAGTAAGTAGACATTACTTCATTTTTGAATTTAGTGATTTTTCATCATAAATTATCTCCTAAATAATAGGTAGTAAGGTGTTCTTACTTGTTTTTTGAATTTTGAGATTTAATTCAAAATTCATTTTCTTCTTGATTCATAAATTGTTTTCTAAATAATAGGTAGTAAGTAGTCATTACTTCATTTTTGAATTTAGTGGTTTAATTCAAAATTCATTTTTTTCTGTCCATAAATTGTTTTTTAAATAATAGGTAGTAAGTAGTCATTACTTCATTTTTGAATTTTTACTTTAATATTATTTCTTCCATACATTCAATTACTCATAATATTTTTTCATAAATATGGTTAACATCTCATATTATTACCCTAAATATGGTATTAGCTCTCTTCTTTTCTTTATTTCAAATGTACTTCTTATAATTATTTTTCCTTTTAATTACCCAGGTTGAAGATTTTTATTAGGCTGGACAGTTGCTCATAATTTCTTTTTCTTTGACATAGTTTTTTGCCGTTGCCGGTTATCATAAATCAGTCCCTTTTTGTGGAGGTGTATGGTATTGGACTTAACCGTAGTCTGTCACTTCATTTGCTCTCCTTGTCCGGATGACCATAGTCTTCATCATCGTTCCGGTACTAGTGACATCTCTGGCCTTTGTCTTGTATTTCATTTTCCTAGCTGCTATTCCTTTGTTGGCTGCTAAGCTTATTCGGCTCCCTCTATCATAGTGTTTTATACACCAGTACTTCTCTGGTCCATATGTGGTATTGTATGAGAAATATCTGTGAGGATCTTCTTTTGAATTATTAATTATTTGCTTATCTGAAGCCTCATAATCTGGTTCACCATCATACATCCACCCTGAAGGAATACATTTTAGTGTACCTGTACACTGGAACTGTCCTGGATGGTACTCTAATGGAACACATTCTGGTGATTCATCTGTGCCGTCATCACAGTCTGGTAAAATGTCATACTTCCATCTTTCTGGAATACACTGTCCAGTCCTGCGCTGAAACTGATCTAGTCTCCATGTTTTACTCAGTTTACCTCTGGTCCCTTCCCAGTGGTAAACTACTGTCTGCTGGTAAACCATCTCTGAGATTACCCTTAATCTACTTCCATTATTCCTGGAACTCAAGATTTCTTCATGGTTGGTAATAGGGATATTATCGTCATCAAATAAACCATGGTTCATCATTTCCATTTCTTCCTTTGTTTTCATTACATTTCTTAGATACATTCTCCTTTTCCTTTGTTTAATATTTTCCTTGTTTCGGTTAGTTTCAATTTCAGGTACTACCATTACTTGTTCCTGCCTTATATCATTTGGTACTTCTTCTGGTTCTGGTTTGCTATCATATTTTATTTCTTTGGTCCTCTCCTCTTCTTCTCTTTTTAATCTGTCCTCGTCCATTTTCTTAATGTCCTCGTCCAGTTTCTTATTCTGATCATCTAGTTTCTTATTGACCTTTTCTATTTGGTTTCCCCATTCTTCCTTATCCGTGGCATCCATGTTTTTCATTATACGCTGGAACAATTCCATTATCCTCTCCGTTCTCGTATCTTCTTCTTGTGTTAGTTCTGCCATTTTGCTTGTCGTTGTTCCCTTTTCTCTGGCTGGCTAACCGCTGCCAAGCTGAATTAGGAATTGGGTAAGTAATTACAGTAATTTCAACCACTAATTACAGCCCTTTAGTTGGACGCCAATTATGTAATATATATCTTTGAAGTCCTGATTTCTTCAAGCCCCGCGATGGAAGCCAACTTTTGTAATATATAACTTTGAAGTCCGCCTCGTTCTGGCCCCGCGATGGAAGCCAAATTTTGTAATATAACTTATTTATTACAAATTATAATTAAATTTATAAAGTGTTGCTTGTTCTGGTATTCTGCGGTAATCGAGCCCCACCAGGTGGACTCGCCAATTTTGTAATAATACGATAAATATTAAATATAAAAATAAATAAATAGTTGATGTATGAGAATTGTACTCTCACTATTGTATGTAGTAATGTAGCTAATGTTTTCTAATCTTCGTTCGGCTCTCACTACTGGTCTTCAATTTTGTAATATATAATGGTAATTGTAATGGTGTTCTGGCATAATATTACCCAGAATAATTTTTATGGTGCGTATGTGTAGTAGTGACGTTCCGCTCTGGGAGACGTCGATTTGGTAATGTTCCTGGATAATGTTGTTATCAAATATTCTAGGTGTATGTTGCTGTTGCAGCAATTTGAAAGGTGATATAAATTTAAAATTTATATTTATACAAAAAAAATAAATTCTGAAAAAATTGTTTTCGATGTGTTTATATTCTTAAAATTTAGAAATAAATTGAGATTGTTGATTGTAATTATAAATAGGATGGTATGGTGTGTATTCTAGTAATAATCTTCCCTTCTGTAAATTTATTAAAAAGACAATCCAGTTAACTTCAAATTAGGCGCGAACAGCTCTCTTCTTCTTACTCTTGAAATGTAATATTTCGCATATACTGCCTTTAAAGGTTGTCGAGTTTTCTTTATTAATTAATGGTTATGTCCTTTTATTAGAGAAATCAAATTCAATTTACTAGATAACAAACGTTTATTCAACAAAATAAGGAATTTGCTCAATTGAAAACAATGTTATAATGCCGTATCGACGCGCTCAGGGCCGGTCGATCTATGAATTTTATATTGGTATTACAAAAATAGGTTCTTTTAACGATTAATTATATAAAAAGCCAGAGAAGGTCAGGGTCATGAAAGTATAACACTTACAGTTAAAGGTCTTAAAATTAAAAATTACAATGTTATTAAATAATATTGAATGTTTATATATTATAAAATTCGAACCAGTGACGATTCAATGTTCAGTTGGTCAAACTCGCATAGAAGGCTGAGAAGACAAAGATGGCCGCCTGCCGACTGAGTAGGTTGTACGTAGTTGCCTCGACGAATATTTCTTGTAATAAATGCTGCCTTTTCACCGTTTCCTCATCTCAGCAATGGTGGATCTTCCTTCTGGTGTTAATTGATTGTTCCAGGTTCAGTGTTTCGTAGTTCACATTGTTTAAATGTGTGTGATAATGTCTAACTTCACTTTGGTTAAATGGGTTGTAACTAACACTTTTCGTTTCATTAGTAATAATTATTAGTGATGGTGTTAATTTAATAATTTAGTCCTATATTGTTCTGTTTTACTGTATTTTAATCGTGTTATGGTTTGTGCTCACTGATTCTAACATTTAAACTCAAAATTGAAAAAGTTAAAAATTTTCACTGAAGACTAGGTTTTTATATACCGCACGCCATTTCTGCTTCTTATATAGGTTAATAGGAGCAAAACCTCGTTCAAGTGTTCTCTACCATGTATATTAATTAACTGTCCTATTTTCTTCTTCATCCGAAACGTCTTAGCCAATTTAATATTAAAAAGACATTGTTTAAAATTGCCATAACTTCCGATACACTTTAAAAATATACTTTATGTTCAAAAAATAAATTCGTTATTCGTTAACTGTTTGAAATATAAAATACATATTCGTGTTCACGATTCTATTCTACTTATTTTGATAGTAATTAAGTTGGTGTTACAAAGTTTTATCTGAAAATTATATTTCTTATAATTTTTTGGGAGGTAGGCCTAAAATTATACTTCCTGTCTGCTATGTAAATAATAGCCATTTTCCCTAATATAATTATTATTCTATTAAATCTGAAATTTGTATAATTATCAATTCTCACTTATTATATTGCAATTTAGTATACTAATGATGGTTTTTTAATATAATTCAGTTGTATATGACTCCCCTTATGATAATGTTAGTGAACCTATTTCAGTTTCAAATGGTATTTCATTATACAAATAAATAATTTTACTCATAGAATGACCATATCTTTAGAAAGCCTTATTTACATAGTATTTAATATGTTGGGTGTATCTTGCCTAAATATTGTCAGTTTGACTGGTTTATAAGATTAGGTTTATTAATTATTCTGCATTTTAACTTTATTATATTGCCTAGATTTGAATTGTGGCTATTTGCAGAATGTTTTACTAATGTAATTATTTTATTTCCTTCTCTGACTTCTGACTCTGATATATTTGATTAAAAATTAGTTCTCTGATCTGGCATAACAGTAATTATAGATTATACAATTAAAATATAACACCCAGATATATAAAACTGGTGTTCTTAATAACATTGTTTTGGTATATCACCTAATAACATAATAAAAAGTATTTCTACAACATTGGAATGATATCTAATTTTAGATAATGCATTCCTAAATTAACATGAACAATAAAATAACAATTATAATACTAATATTTCTTATGACTAACCCTTACTTATCTAAATGTTATATTTAATGGGAACCCAACATTTGGATCCATATATAATTGTTAATACCTTCTACAACTTCATCATAAACAGTTAGTTCTGTAATTCCCCATTTTATAAGATTTATACCCCCTCTTAAAGTATAACCCTGGCTATCTAAGTTATATTCCATTCTATGGAATGTTCATACAGTTTTAGTAGCTTTTTATTAGTAAAATTACTACTTCATTATCAAGGTAGACACTGTTCACAAAACTTAAAGTTTGTTACTTTGTACTGCTACTCATGCACCTTTCTTAAAGTTTATTAGTTATAATTTGATCACTTACACTTTTCCATGGTGAATTATTACTATATTTACTAGTCTTTTTCTAGCTTTTAATATGAAATATTCAACCATGGGGGAACTGTGAAGATTTGTTCATACACATTACACAATAACTTTTTGAATGCACTAATATTTACTACTGCTAACACTTTTAGTTTTTTGTCAGTTTTACAGTGATATGGTTTTTTAATGTGTTATACTTTCTTTTTTGGGCATTTATTGGTTTTGGGGTTTTTGGGGTTCTTTCCCTATGGGGTTTTTGTTTTATATGGGTCGTCTCACTTCCTTCTTCTTTCTTCAGTAGCTTTGATTGTTCTTCTTTCTTCTGTCTTCAGTAGTTTTGATTGTTCTTCTTTCTTCCTTCTTCTGTAGTAGTAGTTTTAATTAGTCTTCTTTCTTCTTTAGTTCTAATTATTCTTCTTTCTTCTGTCTTCAGTAGTAGTAGTTTTAATTATTCTTCCTTCTTCTGTCTTCTGTATCTTTGATTGTTCTTCTTTCTTAATTCTTCAGTAATAGTAGTTTTAATTAGTTCTTCTTTCTTCAGTAATAGTAGTTTTAATTATTCTTCTTTCTTCTGTCTTCTGTATCTTTGATTGTTCTTCTTTCTTCATTCTTCAGTAATAGTAGTTTTAATTATTCTTCTTTCTTCTTTAGTTCTAATTATTCTTCTTTCGTCTGTCTTCAGTAGTAGTAGTTTTAATTATTCTTCCTTCTTCTGTCTTCTGTATCTTTGATTGTTCTTCTTTCTTCATTCTTCAGTAATAGTAGTTTTAATTATTCTTCTTTCTTCTTTGAGTTTTGATTAGTTTTGTTTCTTCTGTCTTCAGTAGCTTTGATTGTTCTTCTTTCTTCTGTCTTAAGTAGCTTTGATTGTTCTTCTTTCTTCCTTCTTCTGTAGTAGTAGTTTTAATTAGTCTTCTTTCTTCTTTAGTTTTAATTGTTCTTCCTTCTTCTGTCTGCAGTAGCTTTGATTGTTCTTCTTTCTTCTCTGGTTTTAATTATTCTTCTTTCTTCTTTCTTCTGTAATAGTAGTTTTAATTATTCTTCTTTCTTCTGTCTTCAGTAGCTTTGTTTTTTCTGGTCTGGTTTCTTTGACGGGGTATATTAATTGCCTGCTTCTATCTTACCTGGGTAATTTTGTTATTTTTAGTTTTCTGGGTTTTTAAATTTGTATTATTTTATATTATTTGCAGAAATTTTCTTTATTCAACCTTTCTTGTGAATATATTATTAAATAGTGCATTTTAATTAATTCTCATCTGGATATTCCATATAATAGAGCTTTATTAATGACCATTGAGTAATGCATTTGTGTGGATTATCTGTCGCGCTACACCATAAACAAATAAATAATGATAATAAATTTAATGAATAATGAATGAATCAAATAGAAAGGCACATAAAGTACAATACAAATTTAGAAGTAAATGTAAAATGTAATTAAGAAGTGATACAAATGTAATATAAGACAAAGTGTAATTAATTGGTAAGAGGATGTGAGATACAGTGGTATTCAATTAAGAATAACTGTGAGTGGGTAGTAATTATAAACAATTATTTAATGAAATGAATTACTAATCCATAGTAGCAGATGATACTGACATTAACATTTAGTTTTTTCTTTATTAGTGTTTGAGTTATATAAGTTTAATAGATATTAATCACACAGACAATGGTTTAAAAGTGTGCATTCAGTTAAGCCCTAAAGGGAATTATAGTAATTAAAATATAATTGTTAATTAACAGTTTGTTTATATTTAAAGAAATTAATTAATATAAAACAAGTGTAAGCAGGATCGATTATGAGTCTTCCAATATAAAAATATAATCAGTCAGCATAGGCCTAGATGATTATGTTCAGTATATAATAAATTATTCAAAATATTTGTCCAATTACAAATAACTATAATATTTGGTATTAAAATTGTTCATAGTTTTGTCAGATAAAATAATATGTAAATTGTATTAAGTATTATGATGTAATAACTAAAAAACAACTTGTACATAAAAGGTAAAATAATGTATTATATAAAAATAATATCCTATGACAACTAAATCTCAATTTGAACAGATACGACCAGAGTATTTATGTGTATCCAGGAAACCAAAAGAGAGAAAAAGAATTTTATTATTATTATTATTATTATAATGGTAAATAAACCAAGAAGGAGTTGGGTTGAATTTTGGGAAAAGAAATTAAATATTCATACAGAAAACATATGAATATTATTAAAAAATAATATAATACAAGGTAAAAAACACTATATAAAACCTATAACAGAATATAAAATTGGAGCATATAAAGAAACATCATAAATAAATCACCTTTAAAACATTACTGATCCAACAACCAGAAAGAACAATTACACTTGGATTAACTTAATAACAGGACACTGGACTTCAATCATAATATTCCACCAGAAGGCTTCGGACAACGACATTGGCAAGATAAACATTTATTGATCACCAAAAGAAGTGGATTCCTTCATTTGGACAACAAAAACAAACTAACAACATTGGAATTTTTCATCACTGAGACCAGGAGGCTGTGTGAAACTGAACTGAACTGATAAACATTGTGTAACGTATATATTGTTACAACACAAATAAGCCACCCCAGTACCATGATAAAAAAGATAATTCTAAATGTAAAAATACTTCATATCAAATAAAATGTTTAAAAATAAATAAAATATAAATATTATGACACGACGAACAACGACATTACCCAACCCAAGTGATTGACCAAACAACAGTAAACAAAAGAAGAAGGGAACCACAAAACATACACACAAAAAAAGTGATTGACCAAACAAGTAATAACTAACAAAAGAAGGTAAGAAACCAGAACCAAAGAAGAATAAAAGGAAGTGAACAAATTCCTACAACTAAATAGAAATTAAACTAGACGAGAAGAGGAGAACCGAATCAAAATGAAGACAATTGAAGTTGAAGAAGATGAAGAAGAAGAAGAGGAAGAATGAAGAGGAGACAAAGTGAAACCAAGAAGTAACAAACACCACATATAAAAGGGAGAAATGGTATACTCAAAGATAGAATATTGTAAACAAACCCCAAATAATTATCCACTAATGAAAACAAATATTATTGTTGTAAATGAGATAATTTATATACCTGTTTTAAACAAAAAACAGTGAAAAAATAACTTAGTAAAGAAAAGTACACTAACCCAATTATTAAAGTTAGATGTTGTGAAATATTTAACAATATGTCATTAAGAATAAGTATCATGTTATGATGAGATAGTGAGAAATAAAAGAGAAATAAGTATAGGGATTACCCACTAAGTAACACTTAATATAAACAGTGAAAAAAGTGCAATAGTCAAAGTGTAAATACCCCAAAATAGTGAGTGTGTCAGTGATAAACCCCAGTTAATTAAAGGTGAAGGTGATACGTGAAAAAAGATATTATCAGCAATAAAAAAGTACTGTATTAATAGATAAGAAAACACTTAATAAATCATTGATAAACCAATCAATGATGTAAGTGAGCTTATGAACAATTATATAATTAAGAATAGTTAAAAATAGTATTTAAAATAGAGATAAGTAAAGGATGTAATATTATTCAGGGAGAAAGCCCATGTAAAAACAATTTGTGTTAACATGGAATGGAGGAAAGAAGTAGTATTGAAATAAGAATTTGCATTAAAATTAAGTATATAATTAAAAAACACGCCCCATGTTAGAAAAGAAAATAAATTTAATAAGTTTGAAAGAAGTGATGATGTTTCTCACTCAAAGTAATAGCAAAAGAATTAAATAAATGTTAAATCAACAGTAACTAATAACTTATAAAGAATTGTTCGTTCTAATGTTATGAATAGGATATGGCTGAAGGAGACTTGCAGTCCAGAAGCCTAATTGTTATATTTTAAATGTGGATAGTAAAAACTATACTGACATGAAATCAGAACACAAACAGAATCATAACGCAACACAAACAATTATAATAATAAAGTGAAGCCCATCAGGCTGAATTAAAATGTAACTTAAAAGAAATAAGTAAAATACCATCATGGCTACTTTTGGCTATGAAAATGCATAACTGTCAGACACACACAAATGTCAATTGTAACAAATTCACAAGGAAATTTACTAATCTAAGACAAGTAAATAGCCAGTAATTAAGTATAAATCATGTTAAAAGAGAAATGTTATTATAAAAGTTTAATTTAAAAGAGATATGTAATTTATCAAATGTCAAATAATTAGACTAAAGTTAATGTATAATAGAATATGACCTTATGAGGTATCATTTTAAACTTTGAAAGGAAATAAAGACAATAGTGATATTACTTATTACCCCAAAGGGACGATAGAGGAATAAAATCATTAAGAAAATACATAATAAATTTGAATAGAAATTTCAAATCTAATAACAATGCTTTTAATCGAGGCCTTAACCAATCAAAGGGTTTCTGTTACCATAGAAACGGGCCGTTGAATACTAATTTTCCGTTAAATTTATTAGACTTGAAAAAGTGACGCGTGGGTAAGCGGTACGCAAGATTGTGATGACTAAAATTTTACATCAAAAAGTTCAAAAGACGTTCAGAAATCGACTACAAGAACCAATGACGAGTAGATGCAGAGCTTCTAATATTAAACGATGTCCTGGAACCAAATAAAGGAAATTAAATAGCAGAAAGTCCCAAGACGAGACAGAAGAAGATGCCCGAAGCCTAAAACAGCCCAGAATTGATGAATTTCCACTACCCCAGACGACAACATATCACCACCGTCTGAACTGATAAGTATCAACTAAATTCCATTATCCCAGAAACCAAATTACTTTAAATATTTCTCAAAACAATCAAAATTTCTCACTATTAAACAAAATTAATTTTCTTTCAAAGGTTTGAATCATAATCAACTTACGTAAAACAATTGTTAATTAAGATATAACCTCGCATTAGTGTGCGAATTTTGTAACAACTAATACGACACTACCGAACAATTTGTAAAAACACTTTATACTATTTAAGTACGTATGAGGTATGGTAGTGTACTTTTTTAATGTAACCAGCTTTTATGTTTTATTTTATAATCCAAAGAACCCCAGATTTTGAACAGATTAATATATTGTATGTAAACAGAGGCCATGACGGCATCAAAATAATTTGTTTCAAAATCAATTTCGCCAACTTTGAGATATATGTGTTTCATGTTCTAAGCCGGAGCAATTTGTTAAAAAAACCATTTATAATACTTTTGTCATATTAATTAATGACTGAATTTGCATTAAAATTACAGTACAGAGCATTACCATCGTTTTATTTCGTAGGGCGTTGTATAATATATGTGTGTTAGCAATTTTTACTAAGTAACCAACTAGCGCTCTTCATGAGTGGACAATAAGACAAGCAGTACAGTGGCGGGAATCATTTGAACGCTCCAGCCGTCAACGCTGACAACACTTATTAAATTGTAATTTAACAAATTTAATTGTTTTAATATAAACAATTTGGCGCCACACGGGATTCGCAACCCCTATGAATGAACAGGTAGGTTGTACTGATAATTTAGACCACACTACAGGCTCCAGTAGTGACAACCATTATTGTAACGACCGGTGTGAGGCGAACACACCACATTAACACTTATACACATAAAAAACAAGTGTAAACACATTTTAACAGGTACGACCAGAGCTTATCGTTACAATATATTATTATAATTAATACTAAATTTATATTATTCCATTAGTATCTTGTTTGTAATGTAAAATGTACTTTCTGTACTTGTTTTTATTTATAATTACTGAACCTTTATATCAGCCAAAAGAACCTTAAACTAATATCAATATAAAAAAGAAGAGAATCGACCCTGAGATTTCTGAATTATATGAATAGTTACAATAAATGGACTATATCAATTTTTTGAATAAAATTACAATATTATTATTATTATTACCAGATACCATTCCATGTGTTTTATTTATATAGAAATAGAATTAAAAGTGTTACGAATTGATGTACACAAAGAGAGATATAAATTAAGTTAAAACCCGTCTTGTTATAAATTGACGCATCCAAAGTGAGGCATAAAGAACCTGTAATTCCTGGAGTGTTATAAATTGGTGAACCCAGCAGTGGGGTTTAGAAGATATTGATAAGGGACAATTACGTGGGGTTATAAATTGGCGCTCAACCTGTGAGGCTGTAATTAGGGAATCAATAGGCAAATAAATAATAAAATAATAACAAAATTCAATTCCTAATTTTAGCTGGCGGCTGATATAGGTTCAATAAAACAACAGAAATGCACAAACGAGCAATATCAAAGAAGAGAGCAGCAGAAGCAGAAAAGGAGATTAGTATGGAAGACACGGAAGCAACACCGGTTGAGGAAGTGGAAGCAATAATAAGGGAGGCCCAAGGAGACAGACCAGAACCGAACAGAGTCACAGAGAGCGTTGACATGAAGAGCATTATGGACTACTTAAAACAGAGTCATGAAGATTCAACTAAGAAAATGGAGGACAATAGTAAGAAAATGGAGGAGAATAGTAAGAAAATGGATGAGTTAAAACAGTCATGAAGATTCAACTAAGAAAATGGAGGAGAATAGTAAGAAAACAGAGGAGACACTAAGTAAGAAAATGGAGGAGAATAGTAATAAAATGGAGGAGACACTAAGTAAGAAAATGGAGGAGAAAATGGACGAGTTAAAAAATGACAATAAATCCACGAGGGAAGAGTTAAAGCAAATCAATAACAGAATATAAAACGAATCAATGAAAGGTTTGAAGAAAATTTTGAGAAACAAAATGAAAATAATAGCAAATGAATGAGAAAATAGACAGTATCAAAATAAGTTTGGGACAACAAATCAACGAAAAAATCGAAGACGTTGATAAGAATATAAGACGATTTATAGACGAACAAAACCAAGAAATGAGAGAAAATATTTATGGGAGGATGGAGCAGGTTAATGAGATAATTAACCAGAAGATGGATGGAAACACTGAAGAAAGGAGACAAGAGATAGCCAAAACAAATGAAAGAATAGAACAAATTAACGAAACCACTGAACAAAATAGAGTGAATTTATGTTCCAAGATAGATCAGGTAAAAGAAGATGGTCGTGTTCAAATAGAGACAATACAAAGGGAACAAGTAAATTTGGAAAAGGTTCAGAAACAATGCAGAGAGAGATGTGACAACATGGACATTTCAATAAATAAGATAAATGACCAAGTCCGACAGAACCAAGAGGAAAAAGAACTGGTGCGGACTAGACCAACTAATATAAATAGTACACATACCACTGAGAGTCGTGAAGGAATTAATTTTAAGAATTATCGAAAAAACTCTATGGAATTCGTAGCAAGAATAGATGAACATTTTAATAAATACCGTATAACAAGGTGGAACTCAAATAGAGAAATGTTGGACGAATGTTTTAGAGAAATGAATGATTATTGGTGGTTGCAACAAGAAATGAAATTACCGACTACCCACAATTTAAGAAATTATTTAAGGAAAAATACTGGTCAGAATCAACTCAACATATAATACGAGACAATATCACTCATGGGAGATATGACGTCAATCGTGGTACTTCACCGACTACATACTTCTTAGGAAAGGTGTGCTTAGCTAAACATTTGGAGCCTAAAATACCTGAGGAATGTCTGGTTACAAAAATGGCATATCATTATGATGAGAGGATTTCGGGAGCCCGATTACGCAATCAAATTAAAACTATACAGGCCATGGCCAGCTTACTAGAGAATTACGAACATGAAAATTATTACCGAAAAAACAGGAGGCAAAGAACCGATAGATACGAAGGAAGAAATAATAACCATGGAATGAGTAATTACCAGCATAATAACCATAGGAATAACTATAATTACAATAATGGTAATAATAATATTTTAAATAATATTAATAATAATAATAATAATAACTACAATAATAATCACCATCAAGTGAATCATAACCGAAATAGTATGTATCCAAATAATAGTAATAACAATAATAGGAATAATCAATATAATAATCATAACGGTAATCGCATATACAAACCCCGAATCAACCATATTCGAGCAGAGGAACATGAGTCAAGAAGATACCAGCGTCGTAGAAATAATAGTTTTAGTAACAATGACTATCGTTGGGGCAATAACGAAGATGGTAACCATTATGAAAACCGATATAGGAGTCGAAGTCAAGGGGACAACCGCATACCAGGAACATATGAACCAGTGAATCATTCTCGCAACGAAGAACGAGTAATAAACCATATCATGGCGGAGGACAGCCAAGAACCTAATACTGGCCCCAGCAATAAGGATGAAAGAGATTATTCATATGACAATATCGAAATGTATGGGACTGATCCACGATGGGGCAATCCCATAGCGAGATTTGTAGATAATTTTAACCGAAGTAATCCACCGGAAAAACATAATGGCAGGACAACACGGAGTGGGGCAGATGCCGAAAACAAATAAATACCATCAAAATTCTAAATTAAGTAATATCAACTTACATGAATTATTTGAAATGACTATTATATAAAAAACGAATTTGATAACAAAAAATACCACCAAATTCTAAAAAATGTAAGAACAATTTACAGCATACTTTAGGAAAAATATTATGAATAATGAAACATAAAATAAGCAATTATTTCTTCTATACCAAAGATCATGTTCAGAAATAATTACTTCTGAAGGAGGGCAATTATGCAACGACACCAAAATTCTAAAAGAAATAAGCACATCTTATTAAATCAAGCATAAATAATACATATAGTAATATAATAATAATAATGGGGCGCAATATTAATGACAATAGGCCTAAGAGAAATTTAATAAACTAATTAGAAAATGAACTTGCTGAAGAAGAGTTGCAGTATAAAAACAGATAGAAATAAGGATAATTAAAACTACTATATTACAAGAGGTACTGAATAACAAAGGTGAATGACATTAAGGCTAATAAATCATTGAACTCTGAAGTGAAGTTATATAAAAGAGAAAGAAATCTACTTAAGAAATATACCAACAGTAATATTGAATATAATAAATAAATGGAGTTATTGGAAGGCAAGGTAGAATAAGAAAAAATATTCAGAAGATAAAAGATTCCAATGATGTGTATAAAGATAAGATTTATAATTATTTTATTTATAGAGTGTAGAAAGCTAAGGCGCCGCTTTAGAATTATTTTATGGGCAGCAGCCAAAGTGCACTGTACCAGGTATGTGAATGTTCGGATGAGCAATTGGACGTAAAAGGGCCACTCAACGCCGATATTCATTCATAATACCATATTAATATATAGGGAATCATTTAACATTAGTATGGAATCAATTTTAATAAAAGAATGGAATATATAAATAAAATATACAATGAACCAAGAGAAAACTCAAGAATTACAATTCGTTAAAGCCACCAATACAAATAAATAAACTCCAGAGATAAAGAAGAAAATAATTGGTATCGATAAGAAAGGTAGGTTTCAACTTGCCTATAATAATGAAGAATTTGTTTAATAAATGTCAATCTTATCACAAGCAATATTAATACCATAATATCATACACTTCAACTGTTGAAGACATCGGCAAGCAATAACAACAAGTTATCTAAACAAATAGAAATCAAAATAATTTAAAAGAAGAAACAATAATAAATAAAAATGTGAACCTATTTAAAAACCAAAAGTCCTACAACAGACATTACTATGACAGATTACTATACTATATAGACAGTACCCATTAGATTTGGAGTAGTCCATAAACAAATAAATAATGATAATAAATTTAATGAATAATGAATGAATCAAATAGAAAGGCACATAAAGTACAATACAAATTTAGAAGTAAATGTAAAATGTAATTAAGAAGTGATACAAATGTAATATAAGACAAGTGTAATTAATTGGTAAGAGGATGTGAGATACAGTGGTATTCAATTAAGAATAACTGTGAGTGGGTAGTAATTATAAACAATTATTTAATGAAATGAATTACTAATCCATAGTAGCAGATGATACTGACATTAACATTTAGTTTTTTCTTTATTAGTGTTTGAGTTATATAAGTTTAATAGATATTAATCACACAGACAATGGTTTAAAAGTGTGCATTCAGTTAAGCCCTAAAGGGAATTATAGTAATTAGAATATAATTGTTAATTAACAGTTTGTTTATATTTAAAGAAATTAATTAATATAAAACAAGTGTAAGCAGGATCGATTATGAGTCTTCCAATATACAGTAGAACCTCGTTAACCCGGATCAACTGGAGCCGGGGCCGATCCGAGTTAACGAAAATCCGGGTTATCCAGAGAATGAGGGAAAAAGATAAAAAAGAACATGTAGTTACCAAAAATATTTTTAATGGAGTTTAAAAATTATTATCGGCACACTTTCACCTAAAAACACATATGTATTTACACTGTACACAATATAGGTACAAACTAGTCGGTAGTAAAAAAGGCAGTGAGCTTTTGCTGCCTCAGTTTTGTGTATCGCTTACGAGCAGCGCGATCTCGCATCCGCTTTAGCATTAGAAGTTCGTTTGGCGATGTTTCGGCTTGACCCTCGAAATAAACCATCAATTTATCTATGTTTGCTACTGCTTCTGCATGGGTCATAACCACAGCTGGTTCTTCAACACTGTCTGAATCCTCTTCATTTTCATTTTCTGTAACACTGCATGATGCAATAATTTCTTCCTCTGTGATTGCTTTATAACCTCCGTCATTGTCAATTTGCAACCAATTGTCAATGTCTTCTTCATCAACATCGGAACAGCCATCGATATTTTTAAAAATGTCTATAAAATCTTCTTCCACACTTATTTTTTCTTCTTCTTCAATTGTATTGTTTTCTGGCAAGTCACACACACCAGGCCACAACTTTTTCCATGACTTTATCAAAGTTTCTCTTCCAACCTAATAACAGTCTTTACGTTAAAAGATTTCAGCACCTCTACCACACCATGCTCTCGTTCGTCCTCTACCAGTTGACTTAGCATTTGCCTTTTGTACACTTTTTTTATTTTTTCTAGAACTCCTTGGTCCATCGGTTGAACGAGAGAAGTTACATTAGGTGGTAAAAACTTCACTGAAATGTCATCTTTGACTAGTTCATTGACAGACGGATGCGAAGGCGCATTGTCAATCAGCAAAACCGCCTTGTTGGGAAGGCTACAGTTCTTCAAATATTTTTTTACTGACGGCACAAAATTCTCGAAAAACCATTGTTTGAAAATGTCACTAACCATCCAAGCACTTTTTTGTGAGCTGTAAACGACAGGCAATGAGCCTCGTTTCACATTTTTCAATGCACGGGGGTTTTTAGACTTCCCTATTATAAGGAGAGGAATTTTGTGCTTTCCTGACGCATTACTGCAAGCCATTATGGTGAGGCGGTCTTTCCCTTTTTTATACCCTTTCGCTGAATCTCCTAATTTTGAGGCTAGCGTTTTACTCGGCAACATCCGGTAAAATAAACCGGATTCATCGGCATTGTAAACTTGATCTGCAATCAGTTCTTCCTTTTTAATAAAGTCTTCAAACTCTTTTTTAAATTTTTCTGCCGCTTCAACATCACCTGACAAGCTTTCTCCAGTGATTGTAAGTTGACGCACTCCATGCCGTTTTTTCCATCTGACCAACCACCCCTGGCTAGCTGTAAAACTCGGGTCTCCATGGGGCAACTGTTTGTTCAAACTCAATGCTTTCTGTTGGATGATGGGTCCAGAAATCGGCAAACCACGTTCTCTTTCAGCACAAAACCAGACAAACAATGCTTCATCCAGAGTTTCTAGTTTAGCAGTTTTTGCTTTACACCGATTATCCAAACTGTCCTTAGAAATCATTTTGAAACAAAAGTCTTCAATGCGTTTTCTGTTCTTTTTCCAATCAGATACGGTCGATGTTCCTACTCCAAACTCAGCAGCAATGTTCTTTAACGATTCTCCCTTATCAATTCTTGTCAATGCTTCCATCCTTTTTTTCATAGTCACAACAATGTTTTTACGTTTCGTCGCCATCGCGAACAACACGCTAACGAAACAGCACAACGATACTGTACCTCGACAGTGACACTAGGACAACACGCGAACACTACCGAGATTGCAGCATAACTGAGGAATGTTGTTTCTAGGTCAATGTCAAGTGCGAGGCGGGGGGAGGGGAAGGAGAGGGTTGAGTCACCAGTTTGCTGTGTAGCAACAGCAGGTGGGGTGAGTGCAATGAACTCGCCCGCTGGCAAATGAATTCGAGTAATGTACTTACTGAGAATACCGATTTATTGTCTGTAAAACAAGTCTTCATTTACTACGCTGAACAACATACATGTAATTTTTTTTTCCAAAACTGCTCCGGGTTAAAGAGGTCCGGGTTAACGAGGTTCTACTGTAAAAATATAATCAGTCAACATAGGCCTAGATGATTATGTTCAGTAAATAATAAATTATTCAAAATATTTGTCCAATTACAAATAACTATAATATTTGGTATTAAAATTGTTCATAGTTTTGTCAGATAAAATAATATGTAAATTGTATTAAGTATTATGATGTAATAACTAAAAAACAACTTGTACATAAAAGGTAAAATAATGTATTATATAAAAATAATATCCTATGACAACTAAATATCAATTTGAACAGATATGACCAGAGTATTTATGTGTACCCAGGAAACCAAAAGAGAGAAAAAGAATTTTATTATTATTATTATTATTATGGTATATAAACCAAGAAGGAGTTGGGTTGAATTTTGGTAAAAGAAACTGAATATTTATACAGAAAACACATGAATATTATTAAAAAATAATATAATACAAGGTAAAAAACACTATATAAAACCTATAACAGAATATAAAATTGGAGCATATAAAGAAACATCATAAATAAATCACCTTTAAAACATTACTGATCCAACAACCAGAAAGAACAATTACACTTGGATTAACTTAATAACAGGACACTGGACTTCAATCATAATATTCCACCAGAAAGCTTCGGACAACGACATTGACAAGATAAACATTTATTGATCACCAAAAGAAGTGGATTCCTTCATTTGGACAACAAAAACAAACTAACAACATTGGAATTTTTCATCACCGAGACCAGGAGGCTGTGAGAAACTGAACTGAACTGATAAACATTGTGTAACGTATACATTGTTACAACACAAATAAGCCACCACAGTACCAAGGATAAAAAAGATAATTCTAAATGTAAAAATACTTCATACCAAATAAAATGTTTAAAAATAAATAAAATATAAATATTATGACACGACAAACGACGACATTACCCAACCCAAGTGATTGACCAAACAACAGTAAACAAAAGAAGAAGGGAACCACAAAACATACACAAAGAAAAAGTGATTGACCAAACAAGTAATAACTAACAAAAGAAGGTAAGAAACCAGAACCAAAGAAGAATAAAAGGAAGTGAACAAATTCCTACAACTAAATAGAAATTAAACTAGACGAGAAGAGGAGAACCGAATCAAAATGAAGACAATTGAAGTTGAAGAAGATGAAGAAGAAGAAGAAGAAGAAGAAGAAGAGGAAGAATGAAGAGGAGACAAAGTGAAACCAAGAAGTAACAAACACCACATATAAAAGGGAGAAATGGTATACTCAAAGATAGAATACTGTAAACAAACCCCAAATAATTATCCACTAATGAAAACAAATATTATTGTTGTAAATGAAATAATTTATATACCTGTTTTAAACAAAAAACAGTGAAAAAATAACTTAGTAAAGAAAAGTACACTAACCCAATTATTAAAGTTAGATGTTGTGAAATATTTAACAATATGTCATTAAGAATAAGTATCATGTTATGATGAGATAGTGAGAAATAAAAGAGAAATAAGTATAGGGATTACCCACTAAGTAACACTTAATATAAACAGTGAAAAAAGTGCAATAGTCAAAGTGTAAATACCCCAAAATAGTGAGTGTGTCAGTGATAAACCCCAGTTAATTAAAGGTGCAGGTGATACGTGAAAAAAGATATTATCAGCAATAAAAAAGTACTGTATTAATAGATAAGAAAACACTTAATAAATCATTGATAAACCAATCAATGATGTAAGTGAGCTTATGAACAATTATATAATTAAGAATAGTTAAAAATAGTATTTAAAATAGAGATAAGTAAAGGATGTAATATTATTCAGGGAGAAAGCCCATGTAAAAACAATTTGTGTTAACATGGAATGGAGGAAAGAAGTAGTATTGAAATAAGAATTTGCATTAAAATTAAGTATATAATTAAAAAACACACCCCATGTTAGAAGGGAAAATAAATTGAATAAGTTTGAAAGAAGTGATCATGTTTCTCACTCAAAGTAATAGCAAAAGAATTAAATAAATGTTAAATCAACAGTAACTAATAACTTATAAAGAATTGTTCGTTCTAATGTTATGAATAGGATATGGCTGAAGGAGACTTGCAGTCCAGAAGCCTAATTGTTATATTTTAAATGTGGACAGTAAAAACTATACTGACATGAAATCAGAACACAAACAGAATCAAAACGCAACACAAACAATTATAATAATAAAGTGAAGCCCATCAGGCTGAATTAAAATGTAATTTAAAAGAAATAAGTAAAATACCATCATGGCTACTTTTGGCTATGAAAATGCATAACTGTCAGACACACACAAATGTCAATTGTAACAAATTCACAAGGAAATTTACTAATCTAAGACAAGTAAATAGCCAGTAATTAAGTATAAATCATGTTAAAAGAGAAATGTTATCATAAAAGTTTAATTTAAAAGAGATATGTAATTTATCAAATGTCAAATAATAAGACCAAAGTTAATGTATAATAGAATATGACCTTATGAGGTATCATTTTAAAGTTTGAAAGGAAATAAAGACAATAGTGATATTACTTATTACCCCAAAGGGACGATAGAGGAATAAAATCATTAAGAAAATACATAATAAATTTGAAAAGAAATTTCAAATCTAATAACAATGCTTTTAATCGAGGCCTTAATCAATCAAAGGGTTTCTGTTACCATAGAGTTGAATACTAATTTTCCGTTAAATTTATTAGACTTGAAAAAATGACGCATGGGTAAGCGGTACGCAAGATTGTGATGACTAAAATTTTACATCAAAATGTTCAAAAGACGTTCAGAAATCGACTACAAGAACCAATGACGAGTAGATGCAGAGCTTCTAATATTAAACGATGTCCTGGAACCAAATAAAAGAAATTAAATAGCAGAAAGTCCCAAGACGAGACAGAAGAAGATGCCCGAAGCCTAAAACAGCCCAGAATTGATGAATTTCCACTACCCCAGACGACAACATATCACCACCGTCTGAACTGATAAGTATCAACTAAATTCCATTATCCCAGAAACCAAATTACTTTAAATATTTCTCAAAACAATCAAAATTTCTCACTATTAAACAAAATTAATTTTCTTTCAAAGGTTTGAATCATAATCAACTTACGTAAAACAATTGTTAATTAAGATATAACCTCGCATTAGTGTGCGAATTTTGTAACAACTAATACGACACTACCGAACAATTTGTAAAAACACTTTATACTATTTAAGTACGTATGAGGTATGGTAGTGTACTTTTTTAATGTAACCAGCTTTTATGTTTTATTTTATTATCAAAAGAACCGCAGATTTTCAACAGATTAATATATTGTATGTAAACAGAGGCCATGACGGCATCAAAATAATTTGTTTCAAAATCAATTTCGCCAACTTTGAGATATATGTGTTTCATGTTCTAAGCCGGAGCAATTTGTTAAAAAAACCATTTATAATACTTTTGTCATATTAATTAATGACTGAATTTGCATTAAAATTACAGTACAGAGTATTACCATCGTTTTATTTCGTAGGACGTTGTATAATATATGTGTGTTAGCAATTTTTACTAAGTAACCAACTAGCGCTCTTCACGAGTGGACAATAAGACAAGCAGTACAGCGGCGGGAATCATTTGAACGCTCCAGCCGTCAACGCTGACAACACTTATTAACTTGTAATTTAACAAATTTAATTGTTTTAATATAAACAATTTGGCGCCACCCGTGATTCACAACCCCTATGAATGAACAGGTTGGTTGTACTGATAATTTAGACCACGCTTCAGACTCCAGTAGTGACAACCATTATTGTAACGACCGGTGTGAGGCGAACACACCACATTAACACTTATACACATAAAAAACAAGTGTAAACACATTTTAACAGGTACGACCAGAGCTTATCGTTACAATATATTATTATAATTAATACTAAATTTATATTATTCCATTAGTATCTTGTTTGTAATGTAAAATGTACTTTCTGTACTTGTTTTTATTTATAATTACTGAACCTTTATATCAGCCAAAAGAACCTTAAACTAATATCAATATAAAAAAGAAGAGAATCGACCCTGAGACTTCTGAATTATATGAATAGTTACAATAAATGGACTATATCAATTTTTTCAATAAAATTACAATATTATTATTATTATTACCAGATACCATTCCATGTGTTTTATTTATATAGAAATAGAATTATAAGTGTTACGAATTGATGTACACAAAGAGAGATATAAATTAAGTTAAAACCCGTCTCGTTATAAATTGACGCATCCAAAGTGAGGCATAAAGAACCTGTAATTCCTGGAGTGTTATAAATTGGTGAACCCAGCAGTGGGGTTTAGAAGATATTGATAAGGGACAATTACGTGGGGTTATAAATTGGCGTACAACCTGTGAGGCTGTAATTAGGGAATCAATAGGCAAATAAATAATAAAATAATAACAAAATTCATTCCTAATTTTAGCTGGCGGCTGATATAGGTTCAATAAAACAACAGAAATGCACAAACAAGCAACATCAAAGAAGAGAGCAGCAGAAGCAGAAAAGGAGGTTAGTATGGAAGACACGGAAGCAACACCGGTTGAGGAAGTGGAAGCAATAATAAGGGAGGCCCAAGGAGACAGACCAGAACCGAACAGAGTCACAGAGAGCGTTGACATGAAGAGCATTATGGAACATTTGGAGCCTAAAATACCTGAGGAATGTCTGGTTACAAAAATGGCATATCATTATGATGAGAGGATTTCGGGAGCCAGAGTACGCAATCAAATTAAAACTATACAGGCCATGGCCAGCTTACTAGAGAATTACGAACATGAAAATTATTACCGAAAAAACAGGCAAAGAACCGATAGATACGAAGGAAGAAATAATAACCATGGAATGAGTAATTACCAGCATAATAACCATAGGAATAACTATAATTACAATAATGGTAATAATAATAATTTAAATAATATTAATAATAATAATAATAACTACAATAATAATCACCATCAAGTGAATCATAACCGAAATAGTATGTATCCAAATAATAGTAATAACAATAATAGGAATAATCAATATAATAATCATAACGGTAATCGCATATACAAACCCCGAATCAACCATATTCGAGCAGAGGAACATGAGTCAAGAAGATACCAGCGTCGTAGAAATAATAGTTTTAGTAACAATGACTATCGTTGGGGCAATAACGAAGATGGTAACCATTATGAAAACCAATATAAGAGTCGAAGTCAAGGGGACAACCGCATACCAGGAACATATGAACCAGTGAATCATTCTCGCAACGAAGAACGAGTAATAAACCATATCATGGCGGAGGACAGCCAAGAACCTAATACTAGCCCCAGCAATGAGGATGAAAGAGATTATTCATATGACAATATCGAAATGTATGGGACTGATCCACAATGGGGCAATCCCATAGCGAGATTTGTAGATAATTTTAACCGAAGTAATCCACCGGAAAAACATAATGGCAGGACAACACGGAGTGTGGCAGATGCCGAAAACAAATAAATACCATCAAAATTCTAAATTAAGTAATATCAACTTACATGAATTATTTGAAATGACTATTATATAAAAAACGAATTAGATAACAAAAAATACCACCAAATTCTAAAAAATGTAAGAACAATTTACAGCATACTTTAGGAAAAATATTATGAATAATGAAACATAAAATAAGCAATTATTTCTTCTATACCAAAGATCATGTTCAGAAATAATTACTTCTGAAGGAGGGCAATTATGCAACGACACCAAAATTCTAAAAGAAATAAGCACATCTTATTAAATCAAGCATAAATAATACATATAGTAATATAATAATAATAATGGGGCGCAATATTAATGACAATAGGCCTAAGAGAAATTTAATAAACTAATTAGAAAATGAACTTGCTGAAGAAGAGTTGCAGTATAAAAACAGATAGAAATAAGGATAATTAAAACTACTATATTACAAGAGGTACTGAATAACAAAGGTGAATGACATTAAGGCTAATAAATCATTGAACTCTGAAGTGAAGTTATATAAAAGAGAAAGAAATCTACTTAAGAAATATACCAACAGTAATATTGAATATAATAAATAAATGGAGTTATTGGAAGGCAAGGTAGAATAAGAAAAAATATTCAGAAGATAAAAGATTCCAATGATGTGTATAAAGATAAGATTTATAATTATTTTATTTATAGAGTGTAGAAAGCTAAGGCGCCGCTTTAGAATTATTTTATGGGCAGCAGCCAAAGTGCACTGTACCAGGTATGTGAATGTTCGGATGAGCAATTGGACGTAAAAGGGCCACTCAACGCCGATATTCATTCATAATACCATATTAATATATAGGGAATCATTTAACATTAGTATGGAATCAATTTTAATAAAAGAATGGAATATATAAATAAAATATACAATGAACCAAGAGAAAACTCAAGAATTACAATTCGTTAAAGCCACCAATACAAATAAATAAACTCCAGAGATAAAGAAGAAAATAATTGGTATCGATAAGAAAGGTAGGTTTCAACTTGCCTATAATAATGAAGAATTTGTTAAATAAATGTCAATCTTATCACCAAGCAATATTAATACTATAATATCATACACTTCAACTGTTGAAGACATCGGCAAGCAATAACAACAAGTTATCTAAACAAATCGAAATCAAAATAATTTAAAAGAAGAAACAATAATAAATAAAAATGTGAACTATTTAAAAACCAAAAGTCCTACAACAGACATTACTATGACAGATTACTATACTATATAGACAGTACCCAGTTAGATTTGGAGTAGTCCATAAACAAATAAATAATGATAATAAATTTAATGAATAATGAATGAATCAAATAGAAAGGCACATAAAGTACAATACAAATTTAGAAGTAAATGTAAAATGTAATTAAGAAGTGATACAAATGTAATATAAGACAAAGTGTAATTAATTGGTAAGAGGATGTGAGATACAGTGGTATTCAATTAAGAATAACTGTGAGTGGGTAGTAATTATAAACAATTATTTAATGAAATGAATTACTAATCCATAGTAGCAGATGATACTGACATTAACATTTAGTTTTTTCTTTATTAGTGTTTGAGTTATATAAGTTTAATAGATATTAATCACACAGACAATGGTTTAAAAGTGTGCATTCAGTTAAGCCCTAAAGGGAATTATAGTAATTAGAATATAATTGTTAATTAACAGTTTGTTTATATTTAAAGAAATTAATTAATATAAAACAAGTGTATGCAGGATCGATTATGAGTCTTCCAAAATAAAAATATAATCAGTCAACATAGGCCTAGATGATTATGTTCAGTAAATAATAAATTATTCAAAATATTTGTCCAATTACAAATAACTATAATATTTGGTATTAAAATTGTTCATAGTTTTGTCAGATAAAATAATATGTAAATTGTATTAAGTATTATGATGTAATAACTAAAAAACAACTTGTACATAAAAGGTAAAATAATGTATTATATAAAAATAATATCCTATGACAACTAAATCTCAATTTGAACAGATATGACCAGAGTATTTATGTGTATCCAGGAAACCAAAAGAGAGAAAAAGAATTTTCTTCTTATTATTATTATTATTATAATGGTAAATAAACCAAGAAGGAGTTGGGTTGAATTTTGGTAAAAGAAACTGAATATTTATACAGAAAACACATGAATATTATTAAAAAATAATATAATACAAGGTAAAAAACACTATATAAAACCTATAACAGAATATAAAATTGGAGCATATAAAGAAACATCATAAATAAATCACCTTTAAAACATTACTGATCCAACAACCAGAAAGAACAATTACACTTGGATTAACTTAATAACAGGACACTGGACTTCAATCATAATATTCCACCAGAAGGCTTCGGACAACGACATTGACAAGATAAACATTTATTGATCACCAAAAGAAGTGGATTCCTTCATTTGGACAACAAAAACAAACTAACAACATTGGAATTTTTCATCACTGAGAACAGGAGGCTGTGTGAAACTGAACTGAACTGATAAACATTGTGTAACGTATACATTGTTACAACACAAATAAGCCACCCCAGTACCAAGGATAAAAAAGATAATTCTAAATGTAAAAATACTTCATACCAAATAAAATGTTTAAAAATAAATAAAATATAAATATTATGACACGACAAACGACGACATTACCCAACCCAAGTGATTGACCAAACAACAGTAAACAAAAGAAGAAGGGAACCACAAAACATACACAAAGAAAAAGTGATTGACCAAACAAGTAATAACTAACAAAAGAAGGTAAGAAACCAGAACCAAAGAAGAATAAAAGGAAGTGAACAAATTCCTACAACTAAATAGAAATTAAACTAGACGAGAAGAGGAGAACCGAATCAAAATGAAGACAATTGAAGTTGAAGAAGAAGAAGAAGAAGAAGAGGAAGAATGAAGAGGAGACAAAGTGAAACCAAGAAGTAACAAACACCACATATAAAAGGGAGAAATGGTATACTCAAAGATAGAATACTATAAACAAACCCCAAATAATTATCCACTAATGAAAACAAATGTTATTGTTGTAAATGAGATAATTTATATACCTGTTTTAAACAAAAAACAGTGAAAAAATAACTTAGTAAAGAAAAGTACACTAACCCAATTATTAAAGTTAGATGTTGTGAAATATTTAACAATATGTCATTAAGAATAAGTATCATGTTATGATGAGATAGTGAGAAATAAAAGAGAAATAAGTATAGGGATTACCCACTAAGTAACACTTAATATAAACAGTGAAAAAAGTGCAATAGTCAAAGTGTAAATACCCCAAAATAGTGAGTGTGTCAGTGATAAACCCCAGTTAATTAAAGGTGAAGGTGATACGTGAAAAAAGATATTATCAGCAATAAAAAAGTACTGTATTAATAGATAAGAAAACACTTAATAAATCATTGATAAACCAATCAATGATGTAAGTGAGCTTATGAACAATTATATAATTAAGAATAGTTAAAAATAGTATTTAAAATAGAGATAAGTAAAGGATGTAATATTATTCAGGGAGAAAGCCCATGTAAAAACAATTTGTGTTAACATGGAATGGAGGAAAGAAGTAGTATTGAAATAAGAATTTGCATTAAAATTAAGTATATAATTAAAAAACACACCCCATGTTAGAAGGGAAAATAAATTTAATAAGTTTGAAAGAAGTGATGATGTTTCTCACTCAAAGTAATAGCAAAAGAATGAAATAAATGTTAAATCAACAGTAACTAATAACTTATAAAGAATTGTTCGTTCTAATGTTATGAATAGGATATGGCTGAAGGAGACTTGCAGTCCAGAAGCCTAATTGTTATATTTTAAATGTGGATAGTAAAAACTATACTGACGTGAAATCAGAACACAAACAGAATCAAAACGCAACACAAACAATTATAATAATAAAGTGAAGCCCATCAGGCTGAATTAAAATGTAATTAAAAAGAAATAAGTAAAATACCATCATGGCTACTTTTTGCTATGAAAATGCATAACTGTCAGACACACACAAATGTCAATTGTAACAAATTCACAAGGAAATTTACTAATCTAAGACAAGTAAATAGCCAGTAATTAAGTATAAATCATGTTAAAAGAGAAATGTTATTATAAAAGTTTAATTTAAAAGAGATATGTAACTTATCAAATGTCAAATAATTAGACTAAAGTTAATGTATAATAGAATATGACCTTATGAGGTATCATTTTAAACTTTGAAAGGAAATAAAGACAATAGTGATATTACTTATTACCCCAAAGGGACAATAGAGGAATAGAATCATTAAGAAAATACATAATAAATTTGAATAGAAATTTCAAATCTAATAACAATGCTTTTAATCGAGGCCTTAACCAATCAAAGGGTGTCTGTTACCATAGAAACGGGCCGTTGAATACTAATTTTCCGTTAAATTTATTAGACTTGAAAAAATGACGCGTGGGTAAGAGGTACGCAAGATTGTGATGACTAAAATTTTACATCAAAAAGTTCAAAAGACGTTCAGAAATCGACTACAAGAACCAATGACAAGTAGATGCAGAGCTTCTAATATTAAACGATGTCCTGGAACCAAATAAAAGAAATTAAATAGCAGAAAGTCCCAAGACGAGACAGAAGAAGATGCCCGAAGCCTAAAACAGCCCAGAATTGATGAATTTCCACTACCCCAGACGACAACATATCACCACCGTCTGAACTGATAAGTATCAACTAAATTCCATTATCCCAGAAACCAAATTACTTTAAATATTTCTCAAAACAATCAAAATTTCTCACTATTAAACAAAATTAATTTTCTTTCAAAGGTTTGAATCATAATCAACTTACGTAAAACAATTGTTAATTAAGATATAACCTCGCATTAGTGTGCGAATTTTGTAACAACTAATACGACACTACCGAACAATTTGTAAAAACACTTTATACTATTTAAGTACGTATGAGGTATGGTAGTGTACTTTTTTAATGTAACCAGCTTTTATGTTTTATTTTATTATCAAAAGAACCGCAGATTTTCAACAGATTAATATATTGTATGTAAACAGAGGCCATGACGGCATCAAAATAATTTGTTTCAAAATCAATTTCGCCAACTTTGAGATATATGTGTTTCATGTTCTAAGCCGGAGCAATTTGTTAAAAAAACCATTTATAACACTTTTGTCATATTAATTAATGACTGAATTTGCATTAAAATTACAGTACAGAGTATTACCATCGTTTTATTTTGTAGGACGTTGTATAATATGTGTGTTAGCAATTTTTACTAAGTAACCAACTAGCGCTCTTCACGAGTGGACAATAAGACAAGCAGTACAGCGGCGGGAATCATTTGAACGCTCCAGCCGTCAACGCTGACAACACTTATTAACTTGTAATTTAACAAATTTAATTGTTTGAATATAAACAATTTGGCGCCACCCGGGATTCGCAACCCCTATGAATGAACAGGTAGGTTGTACTGATAATTTAGACCACGCTTCAGACTCTAGTAGTGACAACCATTATTGTAACGACCGGTGTGAGGCGAACACACCACATTAACACTTATACACATAAAAAACAAGTGTAAACACATTTTAACAGGTACGACCAGAGCTTATCGTTACAATATATTATTATAATTAATACTAAATTTATATTATTCCATTAGTATCTTGTTTGTAATGTAAAATGTACTTTCTGTACTTGTTTTTATTTATAATTACTGAACCTTTATATCAGCCAAAAGAACCTTAAACTAATATCAATATAAAAAAGAAGAGAATCGACCCTGAGATTTCTGAATTATATGAATAGTTACAATAATGGACTATATCAATTTTTTGAATAAAATTACAATATTATTATTATTATTATTACCAGATACCATTCCATGTGTTTTATTTATATAGAAATAGAATTAACAAGTGTTACAAATTGATGTACACAAAGAGAGATATAAATTAAGTTAAAACCCGTCTTGTTATAAATTGACGCATCCAAAGTGAGGCATAAAGAACCTGTAATTCCTGGAGTGTTATAAATTGGTGAACCCAGCAGTGGGGTTTAGAAGATATTGATTGATAAGGGACAATTACGTGGGGTTATAAATTGGCGTCCAACCTGTGAGGCTGTAATTAGGGAATCAATAGGCAAATAAATAATAAAATAATAACAAAATTCAATTCCTGATTTTACCTGGCAGCTGATATAGGTTCAATAAAACAACAGAAATGCACAAACGAGCAACATCAAAGAAGAGAGCAGCAGAAGCGGAAAAGGAGATTAGTATGGAAGACACGGAAGCAACACCGGTTGAGGAAGTGGAAGCAATAATAAGGGAGGCCCAAGGAGACAGACCAGAACCGAACAGAGTCACAGAGAGCGTTGACATGAAGAGCATTATGGAATACTTAAAACAGAGTCATGAAGATTCAACTAAGAAAATGGAGGACAATAGTAAGAAAATGGAGGAGAATAGTAAGAAAATGGATGAGTTAAAACAGTCATGAAGATTCAAATAAGAAAATGGAGGAGAATAGTAAGAAAACAGAGGAGACACTAAGTAAGAAAATGGAGGAGAATAGTAATAAAATGGAGGAGACACTAAGTAAGAAAATGGAGGAGAAAATGGACGAGTTAAAAAATGACAATAAATCCACGAGGGAAGAGTTAAAGCAAATCAATAACAGAATATAAAACGAATCAATGAAAGGTTTGAAGAAAATTTTGAGAAACAAAATGAAAATAATAGGCAAATGAATGAGAAAATAGACAGTATCAAAATAAGTTTGGGACAACAAATCAACGAAAAAATCGAAGACGTTGATAAGAATATAAGACGATTTATAGACGAACAAAACCAAGAAATGAGAGAAAATATTTATGGGAGGATGGAGCAGGTTAATGAGATAATTAACCAGAAGATGGATGGAAACACTGAAGAAAGGAGACAAGAGATAGCCAAAACAAATGAAAGAATAGAACAAATTAACGAAACCACTGAACAAAATAGAGTGAATTTATGTTCCAAGATAGATCAGGTAAAAGAAGATGGTCGTGTTCAAATAGAGACAATAAAAAGGGAACAAGTAAATTTGGAAAAGGTTCAGAAACAATGCGGAGAGAGATGTGACAACATGGACATTTCGATAAATAAGATAAATGACCAAGTCCGACAGAACCAAGAGGAAAAAGAACTGGTGCGGACTAGACCAACTAATATAAATAGTACACATACCACCGAGTCGTGAAGGAATTAATTTTAAGAATTATCGAAAAAACTCTATGGAATTCGTAGCAAGAATAGATGAACATTTTAATAAATACCGTATAACAAGGTGGAACTCAAATAGAGAAATGTTGGACGAATGTTTTAGAAAAATGAATGATTATTGGTGGGTTGCAACAAGAAATGAAATTACCGACTACCCACAATTTAAGAAATTATTTAAGGAAAAATACTGGTCAGAATCAACTCAACATATAATACGAGACAATATCACTCATGGGAGATATGACGTCAATCGTGGTACTTCACCGACTACATACTTCTTAGGAAAGGTGTGCTTAGCTAAATATTTGGAGCCTAAAATACCTGAGGAATGTCTGGTTACAAAAATGGCATATCATTATGATGAGAGGATTTCGGGAGCCCGATTACGCAATCAAATTAAAACTATACAGGCCATGGCCAGCTTACTAGAGAATTACGAACATGAAAATTATTACCGAAAAAACAGGAGGCAAAGAACCGATAGATACGAAGGAAGAAATAATAACCATGGAATGAGTAATTACCAGCATAATAACCATAGGAATAACTATAATTACAATAATGGTAATAATAATAATTTAAATAATATTAATAATAATAATAATAATAACTACAATAATAATCACCATCAAGTGAATCATAACCGAAATAGTATGTATCCAAATAATAGTAATAACAATAATAGGAATAATCAATATAATAATCATAACGGTAATCGCATATACAAACCCCGAATCAACCATATTCGAGCAGAGGAACATGAGTCAAGAAGATACCAGCGTCGTAGAAATAATAGTTTTAGTAACAATGACTATCGTTGGGGCAATAAAGAAGATGGTAACCATTATGAAAACCAATATAAGAGTCGAAGTCAAGGGGACAACCGCATACCAGGAACATATGAACCAGTGAATCATTCTCGCAACGAAGAACGAGTAATAAACCATATCATGGTGGAGGACAGCCAAGAACCTAATACTAGCCCCAGCAATGAGGATGAAAGAGATTATTCATATGACAATATCGAAATGAATGGGACTGATCCACAATGGGGCAATCCCATAGCGAGATTTGTAGATAATTTTAACCGAAGTAATCCACCGGAAAAACATAATGGCAGGACAACACGGAGTGGGGCAGATGCCGAAAACAAATAAATACCATCAAAATTCTAAATTAAGTAATATCAACTTACATGAATTATTTGAAATGACTATTATATAAAAAACGAATTTGATAACAAAAAATACCACCAAATTCTAAAAAATGTAAGAACAATTTACAGCATACTTTAGGAAAAATATTATGAATAATGAAACATAAAATAAGCAATTATTTCTTCTATACCAAAGATCATGTTCAGAAATAATTACTTCTGAAGGAGGGCAATTATGCAACGACACCAAAATTCTAAAAGAAATAAGCACATCTTATTAAATCAAGCATAAATAATACATATAGTAATATAATAATAATAATGGGGCGCAATATTAATGACAATAGGCCTAAGAGAAATTTAATAAACTAATTAGAAAATGAACTTGCTGAAGAAGAATTGCAGTATAAATACAGATAGAAATAAGGATAATTAAAACTACTATATTACAAGAGGTACTGAATAACAAAGGTGAATGACATTAAGGCTAATAAATCATTGAACTCTGAAGTGAAGTTATATAAAAGAGAAAGAAATCTACTTAAGAAATATACCAACAGTAATATTGAATATAATAAATAAATGGAGTTATTGGAAGGCAAGGTAGAATAAGAAAAAATATTCAGAAGATAAAAGATTCCAATGATGTGTATAATGATAAGATTTATAATTATTTTATTTATAGAGTGTAGAAAGCTAAGGCGCCGCTTTAGAATTATTTTATGGGCAGCAGCCAAAGTGCACTGTACCAGGTATGTGAATGTTCGGATGAGCAATTGGACGTAAAAGGGCCACTCAACGCCGATATTCATTCATAATACCATATTAATATATCGGGAATCATTTAACATTAGTATGGAATCAATTTTAATAAAAGAATGGAATATATAAATAAAATATACAATGAACCAAGAGAAAACTCAAGAATTACAATTCGTTAAAGCCACCAATACAAATAAATAAACTCCAGAGATAAAGAAGAAAATAATTGGTATCGATAAGAAAGGTAGGTTTCAACTTGCCTATAATAATGAAGAATTTGTTTAATAAATGTCAATCTTATCACCAAGCAATATTAATACCATAATATCATACACTTCAACTGTTGAAGACATCAGCAAGCAATAACAACAAGTTATCTAAACAAATCGAAATCAAAATAATTTAAAAGAAGAAACAATAATAAATAAAAGTGTGAACCTATTTAAAAACCAAAAGTCCTACAACACACATTACTATGACAGATTACTATACTATATAGACAGTACCCAGTTAGATTTGGAGTAGTCCATAAACAAATAAATAATGATAATAAATTTAATGAATAATGAATGAATCAAATAGAAAGGCACATAAAGTACAATACAAATTTAGAAGTAAATGTAAAATGTAATTAAGAAGTGATACAAATGTAATATAAGACAAGTGTAATTAATTGGTAAGAGGATGTGAGATACAGTGGTATTCAATTAAGAATAACTGTGAGTGGGTAGTAATTATAAACAATTATTTAATGAAATGAATTACTAATCCATAGTAGCAGATGATACTGACATTAACATTTAGTTTTTTCTTTATTAGTGTTTGAGTTATATAAGTTTAATAGATATTAATCACACAGACAATGGTTTAAAAGTGTGCATTCAGTTAAGCCCTAAAGGGAATTATAGTAATTAGAATATAATTGTTAATTAACAGTTTGTTTATATTTAAAGAAATTAATTAATATAAAACAAGTGTAAGCAGGATCGATTATGAGTCTTCCAATATAAAAATATAATCAGTCAACATAGGCCTAGATGATTATGTTCAGTAAATAATAAATTATTCAAAATATTTGTCCAATTACAAATAACTATAATATTTGGTATTAAAATTGTTCATAGTTTTGTCAGATAAAATAATATGTAAATTGTATTAAGTATTATAATGTAATAACTAAAAAACAACTTGTACATAAAAGGTAAAATAATGTATTATATAAAAATAATATCCTATGACAACTAAATCTCAATTTGAACAGATATGACCAGAGTATTTATGTGTATCCAGGAAACCAAAAGAGAGAAAAAGAATTTTATTATTATTATTATAATGGTAAATAAACCAAGAAGGAGTTGGGTTGAATTTTGGTAAAAGAAACTAAATATTTATATAGAAAACATATGAATATTATTAAAAAATAATATAATACGAGGTAAAAAACACTATATAAAACCTATAACAGAATATAAAATTGGAGCATATAAAGAAACATCATAAATAAATCACCTTTAACCCTACTGTTAATAACCGAACTTTTCAACGTTGTTCAATAACCGCGGTAGCCACCGCAGGTATCAGCTAATGTACTGCTCCACCTATGTTTCTATTGTTATTTATACAATAGTAGCGTCGCCACAAGGCAGTTTGAGGGCCTTCCCATGGAATCTGGTGTTTCCAAGTGTCTTTTGTGATGATTCAGGTATAAATAAGTGGGAGTTTTACAATCCATACGAAATAGCATTGTAGTGAAAATTCTCGTCGCAGCTGCGTCAATGGAAAGTGAGATTTCGCTCAGTGTAGACGTTCAAATAGTTCTGTGAATATAATAGTTGAGTGCGGCATGACGCGTCGGCACGGAATGCCGTCTGGCGCCAGAAGCTGGTCATGCGCCGGCATGTCATCAACTAATGAAGCTTCTACAAGTCAGTGTTAGTTTAGTCACCCTGGACGGATGTTGTATTCAGTTGCCGCAGTCAATGTGTTAAAACAGTGCTTTTTTTACAGAAAACCAAAAAACAATGGAGGAATTTTCGGAACGAGAATTTGCAAGGTATTGTTATATGGAGTTTGCTTCGAATAAAAATACTTGTATTCCGTATAAATATAAAATAATAATGAATTTTGCTATGCTTCTTTCGTAGGTTGACTGAAGAAGAGAAAGCAGCGTATTTGCAGCAATTTTTTGAGCAAGATTCTGCTGAGGAAGATGCAGCATCAGACAGTGAGGATGAAGAATGGTTTCCTTTTCTGAACGATCATTCAGAACGAGACAGTGAATTCTCTGACAATGAAGAGGTCGTGGAAAATCGTGACAGCGAAGTACAGTTGGATGATGATGTCGAAGAATTGGAGGAAATTGAAGAACCTAGTGTTGTATCTTCAGATTCTGCGAATTTCGTATCCAAAGATCAAACAAAATGGAGTCGAACACCAACTTCTATCCAGCGTCAAACTTCAGCTCGTAACATTGTTCATCAGAGATGTGGTCCACATAGAAGCACCGAAACACTGTCAGTCTCGGCTACATTTAAGTGGTTTTTTACGAATGAAATGGTCGATATTATCATGCGCCATACAAACAAAAAAGCAACCTCGGTATATGAAAAATACAACCAGAAGAATCCTACAAAGAAAACAGCTCGTGTGGAAAGATGTAACGCCGAGAGAACTCTACGCATTTCTGGGGATTCTTATTGTCTGGCGCAAATAATTCCAACACCGATCACACTACTGACATGTGGAGAGCAACTGCACATCCTTTATACCGAGCGACAATGGGAATGAACAGATTTTGGAACATCCTCAGATTTATCCGATTTGATGATGCTAATACCCGAGATGTACACATAAAAGAGGATAAGGCTGCGCCAATACGAGACTTGTGGACTATGTTGAATTCTAATTTATCTAAATTATACAAACCTACGGAGTGCTTGACCATCGACGAACAACTTTTTCCATATCGTGGAAGAACAAGATTTACTCAGTATATTCCAT